>CM062810.1:966959696-967563768 GCA_031772625.1 Pinus tabuliformis
TTGGAGATTCAAAGAGAGCGTGTATCTAGGCAAAGAAAGTGAGTTGTGAGGTCAAGCTACCTATAGTGAGACCAAGAGAAAATTTATCAACAAGGGAGGCGATTTTGCTTGTGAGAGAGGGTCGAGTTTGCTTGAGCAATTGGCCAAGTCATTTAGACACTGAGAGGTTGAGTTCCTTGAGTGCAAGGCATGTTTTTTCTCAAAGGATGAGAAGTTGAATTTTCTCTTGTATGCTAAGGTAAATCACCTAGGCCACGTGTGGGCCAAGAGGGCCAAGTGTGGGTTGTACAAAAGGGTAGAGTGAGGGTTTTGAGGCTAAAATTATTGTCGTGTAATTTTTGTAGCAAATTCGTGTAACTGTTTTAAGGAATATTTCTCCTTAAGATGAATAATATAGCCCAATTTTTGCATGTTTTCCCCACGTTGGGGTTCCCTGGGAATACCTACATTATTTTATTGATGTGATTGGTTTCATGTCAATTTGCTTATGTTGTTTATTGTTGTTAATTAACCAAGAGTATTGGTTGTTACAAATAAGATAGATAAGATTTGTCTTGGTTCTATTAAGTGAAAAATCGTTGAGCAGTTAATTTGTAATTGCGTTATAAAAATTTAAAACAGTAGAAAATCTCTGAACTCTGAATACAAAGCCAAGGATATTTGACACCAATTTCAGGAGAAAAAACCAGATTTCAGTTTCAATCTCTCCAAGGGTTTTATTCTACAATGGAAACCACTGTTCGATATGAGGATAGGCTTGAGGGCGCTTTTAACTACTTGCAATGCAAGGTTCGAATCACTTTTGTACGCAAGGAGAATAGGTTGTGGGCCTATGCAAGTACAGAAGTGGTTCCACTAGCAAATGATCCCATTGCCCTAGATCTAAATGAGGTCAAAGGCTATAGAAACCTGATCTTTGGGATTAGGAAATTCTTGTAAATAATGTAAATAGGAAAATAAAGAAGACAAAGAGACATTGGAATATGAATTCCAATAGTCTCCCTCTCCTTGTATATATTCATGATTTTTTCTTAATGCAAAACACATTAGTGGAGTTACTCAAACCTAGCCTAACATGGTATCAAAGCTACAAGTCCCAATTTAGCCTCTTTCTGCATGTAACTCCTGTTATTCTCTACCATTATCCTATGTCCCTCTAGTTAATCCATTAATTACAAACATTGTCTCATCTTGTGCATTGATTCTTGAATAATGGTCGTTCCTCTGCGTTGAAGACCTCTACAATACATTGAATACTTATATCGAAGTTTAAATGTGTGTTGGACTTGGTTGTTTATTGCATCAAATATATTGTGGGTTGTGTATGGTTGAATCTTTATTATGTGCATTAAACTCCTATGTATCTATTCCATGTTGTAGTTCGTTAAGTTATTTTTGAAGACCGTGTGGTATGTACGTTGGTCAAAATCCTTTGGAGCTGCGTTGAACGTTCTTTGTGAGCGTTGGTTCATTGGTTCAGCTTTGTGCTTTGAATGTTGTGCATGGATTGATCCTTTCAATTGTACATGGAATTTCGTGCAATGAGTTTTCAGTCGAGTTGGTGTAGAATGCGTTGAAAGAATTCAGTGTTGAAGAGTGTGTACCTCTTGCAAAACCCTACGTTGACATATTAACTGGTATGGTGCATTGGAACTATCCCATGTTGCAGTGAGTTCCTTTTGATGTTTGTGAGCGATATGCTTGATGTCAATGAGTTTTAAATATCGTGAAGTGATGGCATATATATATATATATATATATATATATAGTATGGTATGTGTTGGCACATATATTTTGAATATGGTATATATATGTGTTGTATTTGGTGCATTTGGTAATAGTATGCTATGGTATGCTACGTTTGTAATGGTTGGTGAATGTTTTTTACATGTGCACCTGAATGGTTCATATATATTGTTTGGTGATGGTTCATTTATATAGTTGAGATGGATTACATATGCATGGATATTTAAATGTTGTTGTTTGAGAACTTGAAGTCAAATTCCAACGTCATTTTGAAGACAATTGCAAAAGACATATCAGTTTTTTTTTTGTTGCAAGTATTATAACTATTTAGGGTCCAGATCATATTTTATGATGCATTCACTAATATCCATAGTTGAAGTAGTTCTCTCTGGCAAAGAGAACTACCATGAATGGTCCAGGAAGATAAAGCATACCCTCATTTTTAATGAATTATGGAAAGGAGTACATGAAGAAGAAGTGGAAAATCCTCTCGAAAAGCCACATTTTGGCAAAGAGCTCACCATATGGGAGAACAAGAACAACAAGGCCTATGCCTTGATTGTAGCATTATTCAATGAAGAGGTGAGTCACCATATTACGCCATTGACAAATGCCTTTTATGCCTTTTATGCCTTAAAGAAGTTGAAAGACTTATATGACTCGCACTTTGAGATTGAAGTAGTCCAATTAATGATCAAATTGTTCTATATTGAAGTAAAAGATGATGATCCCCTTACCTTAACCTCTGAAATAAGAGCCATTATGCATTATATAGAAACCACCAGTGTTAAGATAGATATTCCTCTCACAGGTTTTGTCAAGGCATTGTATCCCACTTATTCTCATTACCTTGAGTCATTACAAGCCAGTGGAAAACTTAAGGAGATTTCCTTTGACTCTGTTGTGGAGCAGTTTGTTGAAAAATATAAGGCCTTTGGGAAGAAGAAGATAGTTTCTCAGTCTTCTGAAGAAGCTATGTGCCTTGCACATAAAGAAAAGAATCAGGCACAGGATTTTCCTAGAGGAAGAGGTGGTCAAAGAGGATGTGGAAGGAAGAATAATAGAGGCAAGGGGGCCAAACATTATCAAGGAGGAAGATCGGATCTTCATTGTGTTCGTTGCAATAGAAATGGGCATGATGCTTCCACATGTAAGCTCTATTGGGACAAGATTAGATAGGAAAGGAATGAAAAAGGAAAATCACCATATCAAGGGAAAGGTAAAGCACCCGAATCCACTCATTATATTTTGGCACATTGCAATATTGAAGTTATTGAAGATGTGTTTAATCCTTCACTTGATCGTGGAAAGATGCATGGTTGCTTAATTCAAGAGCAACTTGCCACATGACTTTTCTGTTGAGAAATCCATTAGGGCAACATTAGGGTTTCTTATTAGTTTGATTTATCTTTTACTTGAAAATTTCTTGTGATTAGTTATTTCTTCTTCTCCTTTACTATTATATTTTTATCATCAAGACAATTGTCAAACTATGAAGATAAAAAAGACAACAGGAGAACACAAGATGTAGGCACTCAACTAGGGAAAAACCCCTATGAAAGGGAAAACCCAGCCAGACTCTTCCACTGGCATATTTAAATCAAATTGAGATAGCCAAGACCTAAGACCAAGACAAGTGACTTCCTTCACTCCACCAAGTCGTCCTTCAATAGAGAGACTTCCTATAAGTCAATCTTTCCAAAAGTCAACCCAAGTCATCTCTCAACAAATGTCTTCGTCCTTCAAAATTTCTGGAACTTGTCTAGTAATATTTCAGACCTGTAGATACTATGATTTTGCTTGCACTTGTGATAGTATTAACGAAATTTTGATCCTTCTTGTCTAGCAAAAGATTCTTCCTTCCATGTTATATTTTGTCTCTTTTCCTTCTCAGCTCTGCACATATTTATTCTATATGAATTGCATAATAGATTGGATGAATGAATGATCAAATAGGTTGAATCCCTTCTTCTATATAGTCTCTTTAAACTGGTTGCATCTCTTCATGAAGCCAACTTGGTTGAGAAGGCAAAAATGACATTTTTTTACTCAATAGTAAATATCTTTCTTAATTTAAAAAGCCCAATAAGGGTCTATTACATGATGACAAGGACTAAGACTCTAGACACAAACCCTAGAGCACTCAATGGGTGTTTCTGACCTAGAGACAAAATAAATAAGCATGAAATCCATGCTAATAAATAATTATTCTTTTACAAATAATTTTTCTTTCTTTATACATTACATCTTGACTCAAAATTATGAAGATCGACACTAGCTACATTCTTCAACACTCCCTCTTAACTAGGGAGGTATTCATAATTATACATATATATAGGTATAAGGATGAACTCAAAATGCTATGTTCTACGAACAATCATAGCATACGCAATGCTAAAGATTAGATACTTGACCAAGGTATCTAACCAATTGGGACTAAGGTGTTATCCAAGCTTCTGCCACTATAGGTACCATTAAGCTTTAGCTCTAACACCAACCCACGAGGATCTAGGTATCGTACGCAAGGTTAGTGCTCCACAAGACCAATGATACCCTCCCTCTTCGAGATTTGGACAGCATCACTGGCCGGCCAGATGACCTACCAAACATCATACAAGCACACAACCTAAGATGCTTCATCTCTCATATTAAATAAATCAGATATATCCACCAATCCAAGCATGCTTCCAAAATGTTCAACCTTCTTATGGAGAGATCTACCCGTACAATCATAACCCTAATCAGTGTCAAACATTTATTATATGTGTGTGTGTGTGTGCACAAACCTTCGGGGTCCTCAATCATTCTAATGTTGCTTAGGTCATCACAAATCCAAACTCATTTCTATGGAAGCTTCCTTCTTCAACTTTTCTAGCAACACCAAACTCAACCTCAACACTTCTTCCAAAAACATCCAAGTCTTGTTCATCAATCACGAATAACCTTCTATAGTGCTTTAGCTATTCTCTGATCTTAATCATCCCTATTGTCTTTACATCAAGTTATCAACCAAAGGAGATTAACTTTTCAACCAAGCTCCCTCTCAACTAGGGAGATATACACTTTTCCCTTTATCCAAGTTTCTTCTTAACTAGGGGATAAGTCTCTCAACAATTTTATTCTTCTAGCCACAAAGGCTCTTTCTTTCACATCATCATTTCATCGGAGAACTTTGAACTTCCAAAACTTTATTTGATCAATCCTTCAAACTTTACATGGCGACAAGGTCATTTATTACTAATTAAGATTCTTATAGCTCCCTCTTTCCATCATGCTCAACATCATCATCATCAAATATGAGGTAGGTAAGCATCTTCAACATCTTGAAGACTATGTACCTGCAAACAAATATACGAGTATATATGTACAAGAGAATGAAGTCAATTGTATCAATATAGGGTTAGTATGTCATCACAATGGAAGCATAAAAACTTTGAACAAGAAATCAAGCCTTAGATATCTAAAACCTAAACCTAGTTAGGTTCACAATCAACAAGGGTTGTGTCTTTCATACCCTAGGCCTCTTACAACAACATTTGTTAGGGTTTCGTCACAAACCCTAGATTTTATCATCAAAACTAAATCATAGACATCAATAATCAAGTTAGCATTCTAATAATAGCGAAAGCATTATATTTCTAGGGTTTTCATTATTATACCCTAGAATCTAATTTCAACCTTTACTAGGGTTTTATCGTAAACCCTAGATATAAAAAATTTTAATGATAGATATACAATAACTCGAGCACATACACCTAGGGTTTGATTCCTATGATCTTACAAGGGTTCTATCATAAACCCCAATTCATCAAACCCTAAAAATCTAGGGTTTAATCACATAACTTAGACATCAACAACAAACCCAAAAAGCTAGGATTTCATATCGACAAACCTTAAATATCAAGAGATTAGGATTTCATTATATATTCTAGATTTTATCAACAAACCCTAAGTAGGTTAGGGTTTCATCATTATCATCAACATACCCTAAGCATCAAAAGGCTAGAGTTTAATAGTGAACCATAAAGGTTAGGATTTTACCAAAACAAAAGATAAAGAATATGACAGGTTGATTTAATCTAGAGATTAATCACCCTAAACAAAAATTTTGATGATTCAAAACCCTAGACATGAGAGAGTTAGTAATATAAACCAAATTTCAAAATGATCATACCTTTTAATATGAATAAGATTTACTACAAATCTTGTGGTCTTTGAACATACCTTGAGTTGCTCTTTTTACAAACCTTGTAGGGATTCCTTATTGAAGGGCTCCTTCTAAATCTTGCCACAATCCTTCATTTTAGTATATACCTGCAACATTTATTGACAAGCACAACCGAAGTATACAAGTATAGTAGAGTGATGATTATCTATGGTTTTATTTTTAAGAACGAAGTCCACGAGATTTTGAACCCTAACTAGTTGTAGGGATACTATGTTAAAACCTAGACATTAATTAATTTTATTC
Source organism: Pinus tabuliformis (assembly GCA_031772625.1). Lineage (NCBI taxonomy): Eukaryota > Viridiplantae > Streptophyta > Pinopsida > Pinales > Pinaceae > Pinus > Pinus tabuliformis. Next base: position 966,965,914 of record CM062810.1, read on the forward strand.
TTTCCAAGTTTGCCATATCTCTTGGACTACTTATAAACCCTAGATATTATGAGATAGGGTTTCTAAGAGGGAACAAAGATACCAACTTTCAATATTATAAACCCAAGAACCAAAAGATTGGACATGGACAAGTACAAACCCAAGAACAAAAACCCTAATCTAATAAGGATTGGACAATTATATGGACAAATATACTTACCTCAAGGATTGCTTACCTTAGTCTTCCAATATTGGTGTTCCATTGAGCTTGATTCTTTTTCCTCAAGACACATGTTAGATGAATAAACCAAAAGAGTAATAATAATACTTACTTGAAATATATGAAGTCTTCAAGCTAGTCCCATAACTAGATGCTAAATTCTCTTGATTGTGTAAGAATGAGTTGCTTCAGGTCTCCAAATAAACTTCTTCATATAGAGATAATGCACTTGTTCATCAACAAAAGGTCTTCCTTTATTTTCTTCAACAGGGCTAGACATTCATTTCACAAGGAATGTAGGCCTTGATCTTTTTCAATGTAGTTGAAACTTCAGGGCTTTTGAATAGCTCTTCAATGGCTTCAAACGACTTGACCTTGGTCCCTTCCTCAAGAAGACTCTTCCCTGGAGATTAGGATTGATATTAGTCCACAAAAGACATCTCAGAAATGTGACTCAATCACTTTTGTGACTATGCATAGAACTATTGAATTTTTCAGACCTCTTGGATAATTTAATTTATACATAGAACTTCAGAATTCAAGTACAAGACCTTGATCTGCTTTACAAGGGACTCAGCCTTGTTTGAACTTAAAGATCAACTTCTTAGATCCTCCAAAATGTGCCTCTTGTCCTCTCAAACTCTTTTGCTCCTTTTACCTTACGCCTGCAGCCCAATCATAGAGAATAAGCCCAGGATTTCAACCTTGTATTAGAGGTTTTATAGCCCATAAATATGCATCCTTTTAGCTCGGTTTCACTTCTATAAAATTTGGTCTGAGTAAATCATTTTGTATCCCTCTTCCTTTTCTCAATTGTGACCTTCAAGTTGCCTCAGTCTACTGTCTTTTGCTCTGATACCACGTTGAGAAATCCATTAGGGTAGCGTTAGGGTTTCTAATTAATTTGATTTCTCGTTTACTTTACAATTTCTTGTGATCAGTTATTACTTCTTTTTTTTTATTATATTTTTATCATCAAGACAGTTTCCAAAACTATGAAGATCACAAAGACGACAGGAGAACACGAGTTGTAGGCACTCAGCGATGGCAAAACCCCTATGAAGGGGAAAGCCCAATCAAACTCTTCGACTAGCATATTTAAATCAAATTGAGATAGCCAATACCTAAGACCAAGACAAGTGACTTCCTTCGCTCCACCAAGTCAACCTTCAATAGAGAGACTTCCTCTAAGTCAATATTTCCAATAGTCAACCCAAGTCATCTCTCAACAAATGTCTTCGTCCTTCACAGTTATTTCTGAAACTTGTCTAGTAATATTTCGGACTTGTAGGTACTCTGATTTTGCTTGCACGTGTGACAGTATTACCGAAATTTTGATCCTTCTTGTCTAGCAAAAGATTATTCCTTCCAGGTTATAATTTGTCTCTTTTCCTTCTCAACTTCGTACATTTTTCTTCCATGTGAATTGCAAAATAGATTGGATGAATGAATAATCAAATAAGTCGAATCCCTTTTTAGATATAGTCTCTTTACACTGGTTGTATCTCTTCATGAGGCTGACTGATCTCTCTTAGGGCCGACTTGGTGGAGAAGGAAAAAATGACATTTTTTTACTTAATAATAAATTTCTTTCTTGATTTACAAAGCCCAATAAGGGTCTATTATGTGATAACACAAACTAAGACTCTAGACACAAACCTTAGAGCACTTAAAGGGTGCTTTTGACCTAGAGACAATAAATAAGCATGAAACCCATGCTAATAAATAATTATTCTTTTACAAATAATTTTTCTTTCGTTATACATTACATCTTGACTCAAATACAATTATGAAAACTAACACTAATTACATTCTTCAACATTTTCGAAGAGATTTCTTTGAAGAATTCACTGATAATGTTGATGGAGAAGTCTACTTTGCAGACAAGTCAAAACTCGAGCCATTTGCGCTTAGCACCATCAAGCTCAAACTGCCTGGTCTCCCAAACTTTATTCTACATAATGTTCTCTACCTCTCAGAGTTTCGGAGAAACTTGTTGTCCTTAGTTCACATCCACTTGCAAGGACACTCCATTCACATGTTTGATGGCAAGGTTTAGGTCAGAAAAGCATCAGAAAACTCACTTTTCATGATTGTGATAGAAGAAGAACGACTCCTGAAGCTGCAAGGAACCTTTGCTCATGTACAAAACTTTGCATACAATTCTCAATTTGACGAATGTATACTACCATCCAGTCTCTTATGGCATGTTAGATTTGGACATATGAACTGCAACAGTCTACATTGATTGAAGAGAAATGGTGTTACTGGTTTGCTAACCATTCCTAAGAAACTTAAGCAGTGTGATGCATGTATCTTAGGAAAGCACGGCAAATAGCCTTTTCATGATTTTCATTCCCATTAGGGGAATTTTGAGGTCTAAAATGGGTCTCCTAAGGAAAATGTACAATCAAAATTTACTTTATGGGAACCAATCACATTTTAGGGGATGACATCATCCTTAATGGTTGAGGTAGCATTGTTAGAGTTAAAAGTACTTACTTGTCACAATATCAATGGTGGATAAAAACTCATGGTTAATCATGATAGAGCTCTAAGTACTTTTAATGTCATAAAGTAAAGTACTCATAATAAAAGTTATTTCACGCTTTATGAATAAAATATTAATATTGTCATTCCATATTTTTTGAAAGAAACAATGCATATCTCTATACAATTTTCATGTTTATACACCACTTTCAATAAATATTATATTTTTATATTATCATATATTTATTTTTAAATTATATATTCATCTCATTTTATTTAATATTACAATTTCAAATTAATTATAAGTTAATATCTATACATATATATTATACATGTGAAATCAAAATAAATAAAAATGTGACCTTGTAATTTTAGAGTAAATCAAATCTATGAATAATATTATTATAATATTAATAGCAATACAAAGATATTAAAATGAAAGAAAAAAATATATATTAGTTTTGTATGGTTTATGGATTTTTTTAATAAATTGATCTTACAAATTTTGCTTAATTTCAAATTATTAAGTCCTAAACAAAAATTAAATCTTTCGTTTTTATAAATTATTTGATAAACTCTTACAAAATTTTATGGTAGTTGTAATCAGTTTATAAATTAATACATAAAATAATATATTACATTTATTATATTATACTATTTGGATTTTATATGGTATATTGATTAATTACATGTTAATTGCCGGTTTATATTAATTACATGTTATTATATAATTTAATTGTATAATTTAAATAATATAAATTTTAATTAATAGTATATTATACAATTAATAATTTATGAATTTATATTTATAATATACTTGAAGTTATTTAAATACAAAGGACAAATGCATTAGTTGTTCATTGATAATGACTTTTTCTTGAAAAGCTCATTCTTATTTAGAGTCACATCAATACAATTTTTTTATTAATTTTATGTTGGTACAACTTTTCAATTGAATTTAACTATGATTACATAGATTGTGGTGCAAAAAGTGAACTGCAAGTTCATAAATATTATTTTATTGGTTTAGCTATTATTTTATTATTTCTTTAGGAGGCTCATTTTAGACCTCAATGTTCTCCTAATGCAAAACACATAGAAAACTTGAACTCATTCATTCTGACTTGTGCAGCCCTATGCATGTTCCTTCTGCAAATGGTAATAAATACATGGTAACTTTTATTGATGACTACACTAGAATGTGTTGGGTATATCTATTGAAGAACAAATCTGAAGCTTCTGAAACTCTTAAAAAAATTCAGGCATGCATTGAAAATGATACACAATTGCATATTGTCTCTATTTGTACTAATAATGGAAAAGAATATACTTCAAATGGATTTGAAAACTATCTTCGCCAGCACGGGATCAAACATCAAACAATTGTGCCTTATAATCCTCAACAGAACAATGTAGTTGAAAGAATGAGCAGGATAATCTTAAATATGGTATGTTCAAAGATGCTTTTCCAAAATGTAAAGTTGATGTTTTGGGTTGATGCAATTCTATGTGCAATGTATATTAAGAATAGGTATACATCTCATGCTCTCAAAAACAAGACTCCCTACAAAATGTGGTATGGGCACATTCCTTCAATGAGGCATCTCAAGGTTTTTGGTTCCACCTGTTATGCTTTGATACCTAAATAACATAGAAACAAACTTGGTGCAAGGAGTTGGAAATGTATCTTCTTAGGGTACTTGGATACCTCCAAAGCATATCATTTCTATGGTGAAGCAAAATAAGAAGTTTATACTATCTAGAGATGTGATCTTTCTTGAATCTTCCAAGACTAACAATGTTGATGAGCAGCAGCGCTATCGCTTAGACAAATTCAAACATGCAAAATCTTTTCAGGAATTTGATAATGAGATTCCACATCTTGAATCTATGGAATCTCCTTCTGAAGCACACTCTCCCCCTCATGAAGCTCCAACCATTGATCAAGAAGACACTTTGAGTGATGTGATTGAGAGAATTGGAAGCCTAAATCTTGATTCAGCCCCATCTCAATCCATTGAATAACCTAGACCATCTCAAAAAGATCCTCCAAAATGGCTCACAAAGACACTTGAAAGTGTTCATCCTGATGAGGTTGGAAAGACGAGAACAAGAAGCTCTACTAGACAGAATGGAGGTGATGTAGACGATTTTGATTCAGTTTTTGATATGGATGTTTCATATGATTGTGAATTAAAATTTTCTACAGATTTCAAAACAACTTCCTTCAAAGAAGTTGTTTTTCATGATGAACGGAAAGAAGCAATGCAAAAAGAGTATGATGCTCTAATACATAATGGAACCTGGAAGTTGGTGGATCCTCTGTTGAGAACCAAACCGATTGGATGCAAGTGGGTCTTCAAGAACGAGTATCAAGCAGATGGTTCACTTGACAAGCATAAAGCTAGGCTCGTGGCGAAAGGTTTCGCACAGAAGGAAGGGGTCGATTATGAGGAGACTTTTGACCCTACAACAAAATGGGCTACCATCCAGACTATCTTGGCCTTGGCATCTCAAAATAATTGGAAAGTCTATCAAATGGATGTAAAAACCATTTTCTTGAATGGAGATTTGAAAGAGAATATTTTTTTGTCTCAACTAGAAGGATTTGTTGTGAAGGGACAAGAGAACAAAGTATGTAAACTTGTCAAATCCTTATATGGCCTCAAACAAGCACCACGAGCCTGGTACGAGAAATTGACTGAGCATCTTCTGAAACTAAATTTCAAACACTATGATCTTGATGATGCAACTTTGTTTTTCAAGAAAGTTGGAAAAACAGTTGTATATCTTGTAGTGTATGTAGATGATCTTTTGATGACAGGGAACAATGAAAATTACATTGCATCCATAAAGAAAGAATTGAGGAAATGTTTTGAAATGAAAAATTTGGGATATGTTCACTACTATCTGGGTATTGAAGTAACCCAACATCTGAAGTTTATATTCCTCTCTCAAAAGAAGTACATTGGAGATTTGTTGAACAAATTTGGCATGGTTGAGTGCAATCCTTTGACCACTCCAATGGAACAAAATTTAAAGCTCACATCCACAAAAGGAAATGAATTTGAGGATGCAACAAAGTACAGACAACTCATAGGAAGTCTTAACTACCTGACCACCACCATACCATACATTTCATTTGCTATTGGAATCTTCTCTATGCTTACGCAAAAGCCTTGTGAGGGTCATTGGTCTGTTGCAAAAAGTGTTCTAAGGTTTGAAGGGAAATCAAGAATTTGGACTCAAGTATACATAGCTAGATGACTTCAACTTGATTGGATACTCTGATTCAAATTTTGATGGAGATAAAGAAAATGGAGTATTTACTTCAGGTTATGTTATGAGTCTTGGTTCAGGAATTGTCTCTTGGAGGTCACACAAACAGTCAGTTCCAATAGATTCCACAACTGAGGAAAAATATGTGGCAGTTGCAGAAGCAACGAAGGAAATTGTGTGGCTCACGAAAATTCTTGAAGATTTGCAGGAGAAACAAGTGCATTGTACTCCTCTTTTGATTGACAATACTTATGTAATAGAGTTGGCCAATAACCCAAAGTTCCATGATCGAACCAAGCATATCAATACAAAGTATCATCTTATTCGACATCATGTTGAGGCCAAGACTATTCACCTACGCCATTGTTCCACAAATTAGCAGATTGTTGGCATCTTCACCAAAGCGCTTAGAAGAGAAAAGTTTGAAAGATTTAGAATGATGTTTGCACTAACCAGCATCCCTTCAAATTAAGGTGGGGAATGTTGACACCTAATCATTGGCATTGGGAAATTCTTGTAAATAATGTAAATAGGAAAATAAAGAAGACGAAGAGACATTGGAATACCAATTCCAATAGTCTCCCTCTCCTTGTATATATTCATGATTTTCTCTTAAATCAAAACACATTAGGGGAGTTACTCAAACCTGGCCTGACAAAGGCCAAGGCGCAAAGGATTATCCTTGATTGGGTTAAAGATCATATGATACCCCATTTGTAGGAGAAAGGCACTACAAAGAAGATATGGGATGTGCTTAGGCAACTATATCAGAGCAACAATCGAAGTCAAAAGATGATGCTCAAGGATAAGTTGCATGGCACAAGAATGTCCAAGGGCAAGAGCGTGACATTTTACTTGTTCAGGCTGACACATGTCAAAGGTGAGTTGGTTGTCGTTGGAGAGACAATTTTTGAGTAGGAGCTAGTGCGTATAGCCTTGAATGGCTTTACGAAGCACTGAGAGGTCTTCGTCAAGTATATTATGGGTCAAGATCACCTACCCGACTAGAAAAGGCTTTGGGATGATTTTTTTTCTGGGAGAAGATCCGAGAAAGTGGTCAGCAGGGAGATCAAAAGAAGAGGTTCAAAGAAGAGAATTGAACCTTGCTCTTGCAAGCAAGGGTAAGCAGAAGGCCAAGAAAGGGCCAAGCGAGGGGTCTTCTTCCAAGAGTGGAAAGGAGAAATATTCCAGTAAGGTGAAGTGTTTTTGTTGCCATCAGTTGAGTCATTATGTCATTTAGTGTCTTAATAAGAAAAACAAGGGAAAGCAGAAGAAGAAGCTTGCGACTTTTGTCGAGGTGGAAGAGTTTGCAGCATGGTTTGAGAATGAGTTTTTAGTCATTGCTTGTCTCTCGAGTTTAGTTGCCAACAATGTGTGGTATATTGACAGTGGGGCTTCTCACCACATGACAGGAGTCAAAGACTATTTCACCAAGTTGGAGGAGGAGAAGTTGGATTTTTGTATTAACTTTGGAGACAATGCCAAGTACCATGCAACTGGTACTGGCATGGTCCAATTTCAAGGGGAATCCAACAATCCCCTATTGGTGGAGGATGTGTTGTATGTTCCAAAGATGACGAAGAACTTGATATCAATTTCTATTTTGGAAGACAGAGGTTACATCAAGACCTTTGGGGGGGGGATTATATATTCGTCCCAAGGATTCCAAGGTACCAAAAGTGATTGGAGTCAAGCATGGTAGCTTGTTTCAATTGCAGTTTGAGTTAGTGCATGCATTGGTGAGCAACAGTAGAGGCCTAGGAGCATTGTGTCACAGGAGGATGGCCCATCTTCAACATGACGCACTTAATGTGCTTAAGGAGATAGTTACAAGGTTGCCTAAGATGAAGGTCAAGAAGCATGAGGTATGCAAGGGTTGTGCATTAGGGAAATATGCCTAGACCAGTTTTCTGAGCAGTGAGACTAGGTCCAAAAGGATTTTGGATATAGCACACTCAGATGTGTGTGGACCCATGTCAGCGGTATCCTTGGGTGGACATGAGTATTATGTTACCTTCATTGATGATTTCTCTAGGAAGACCTAGATATATTTTCTGAAGAATAAGGATGAGGTCTTCAACAGGTTCAAGGATTTTAAGCTCTAGTAGAGAATTAGACATTGAGGAAGATTAAGACGTTGAGGTCGTATAATGGAGGTGAGTACACCTCAAATGCCTTAAAGGACTTTTGTGCTCAAGAAGGTATCAAGAAGGAGTTGATTGTTCTGTAAAACCTTTAGCGGAATGGGGTTGCAAAACGAAAAAAACAGGGCTATAGTTGGAGCAACCAAGGCCATGCTCCATGATCAAGATTTGCCATGGTTTTTGTGCGCAAAGGCCTGCAACACTGTCCTATACCTGTAGAATAGAAGCCCACGCAAGGTGTTGGGAAAATTAACACGAAAGGAGGCGATCATAAGGAAGAAACTAGATTTGGGGCAAATGCGCATCTTTGGATGCCTTGTGTATTGCCATGTTCCGAAGGAGAAGAGAACCAAGTTGGAATCAACTACAAAGAAGGGCATCCTTATACAATACAACGAAACACCAAAGGCCTATCAAGTTTACATTCATGCCTTCAAGAAAAGATTTCTACGCATGGATGTGAAGTTCAAAGAGAAGAGGGCTCTTCAAAAGTCTAGCAGCTTGATGGAGGTTTAGGAGGAGGGACAGGCACCCAAAGTTGAGGCAGCGCAGATTCCTATGAATACAATCATGCAAGTTTGATAGAAAAGAAGGTAGGTTGAGTAGGTTGATCAGGAGGAGGAACAAAGGATTCCTTACCCTCATACACCTACCACGGGGAGGAAAAGGAATAGGTGGGTTGAGTAGACACTAAGAGAGGCCCAAGAGTATGTTGGTATTGTTGTTGCACATATTAGCAGGCCTTGTAAAAAGGCAAGAGTTGGAGGGCACAACAACACTTGGGACAAAGGCCCATTGTCATCACAGCCTAAATCCCCTACTCTTCTCGGATTTTCACTGATAGGAGGAGTCCCAGTATGACTCACTTGTGATAAATATGCATCTACGGTAGGTTTGGAGTGAGGGAAGGTGGCTCATTCAATGGAAAGGTTCAAATAAATATGTGAGTTTTGGGAGAAGCTAGTAAGACTTTCCATAAAAACCCCTTAGTAAGACTTTCCATAAAAACCCCTTGGAAAGAAGGTTATAAAAGACCTAGGGCTGAGATATTTAGCGAGATATGAGTTTATCCAAGGTTAAGGTAGACAAAAGAAAAGGGAATTAAGATTTACTTCAACAAGTATTAATGCACATGCCTTCAAAGAATCCTCAATTTGAAGGATTAGTTTGTAGGGTTCCCTCTTGGTGTGATGGTTAGGGCATCAAATTTCTAGAGATTCCATCGTCGAAAATCCACCAAAACTTGAGGAACACCATAGGTCACTAAGGAAGAGTTCTATCCAAATAAAATTCAAAACACCCTCTAATGGATTTTGCACCAAGCCCTAGAGAGGCCAACTTATCCTTAAAGGGACGAGGAAAAGAGGTGAAAAAGAGCCGAAAAGAAATATGACTATCAAATTAAGAGTGATCACCAAGGATTTAAGACCATTTCCTGACAATTGGGAGAATTGGAGTCAAAGATAATCTTGATAAGGCAACTCGCTCTTTAAGGAGACCTAGAAGCAGCTTCGCTAGCCCTAATGAAGCAACTACACAACACTTCTAGATATTTACACTTCGATGGCAATTATTAATGGAGTTTCAAGGATAAATATGCAAAGAATCCCCTAGGAATATTCATTCATTCATCATCTATGAGTAACACATGCAAAATTTCCCAATAGCTTCAATGTTTAGACAATATTTCATCAATTAGGGCACATTAACAACCATGAGACAATATTCCATGCATTAGACATTAACCAAAATCATAAATATAGCATTAAATAGCACTTACAAGACAATGAAGAATATATCCATCCATCAAAATGCCAAAAAGAAGCTCCAAGAGAGATAGCGAAATTTTCCAAACATCAAAATGCATCTAAATCATCCAAATTCATCCACAAATTGCAGGTCTGAAATTCTCAAGAAGAGATATCGAAAATCCAAGTGATGTTGTTAGAAAGAGACTAGCTCTCTCCTATTTATACAAGTACTAAGAATTTGAATTACATAAGAAGAAGCCCCTTTGCATGCCCTAAATGTTAAGTAACCCACCCATGATTACAAGCCAACCATGATAGCTCAAAATTAAATCAAATTAGCCCTCTTAAGGCCATGCAAGGCTGACGTGGAGACCTAGAGAGGAAGCATTGAGGCCTCATGTGCTAAGGATGAGAGTGAGGGCCTCAAAAATGATGATGAAGAAGGGAATGCCCTCCATATGTTGCAAAACATCTCCAAAACCCCAATTTGGGCTCGGTGGGCTCCAAATGGATCTCATGGATCTCCAAGTCGCTCAAGATAAATTCGATGCTCAATTAATGAGGGCTAGAAGATGAAATGTGCCCTCCCATGTCTCCCTAGGAGAGACATAACCTCCTTTGGGCCCTAGATCAGCTGCCAAGTGTCAGGTGCAATGTGTAGCCGGTTGGGTAACGTGGTCCAAGTGCATCATCATCTTTGAATAACTAGGGTACGAGCAAGCAAATGGTGGTGCTAAAGAAGCCCATGGTGTGGCAATCAATGCTCTGGATGGATGGAGGCGCATGGCTCTCAACGCTCACCCTGCAAATTCAAATGTGATCTCTAGAAGGCTAGGATCTTGTATAGGGAGGCCAAGTCCAAGATGAAAACTCACCTGCAATCTTGTATAAGATCCAATGTGTCTCCTCACCTTCCAATACAATGATTCATTAGTGCAATTTAGTAAATAAGCTTGCTAATCAAGGGCAAAAGTGGAGACTTGGTAGTGGGTTTCCCTTCCAAATTTGGGGCTTTAGACATGTACTGGTGTTACCTTCCTGGTAGGAAAGGTTAATGAAGGTCCCTATTAGGTAATTTCAACCTCTAAGGGGATGACAAGTCCAACGTACACCCTTCAAGTAGCAGGTATCATGTGAAATAATGATGGATCAGAGTGGGGGAAAGGGAAGGCACCAAGCCACATCCCATGGTACAAGGGTAGCTACGATGAGGAAAGCCCACACCTAGGGTATATGAATGTAGGAGGGAGAAATCGTGGTACATGAGTTATCCTGGCCTTTGTTTGTCCAACCTTCTTTATTTCCTTTTCCCTTTTATTGATTTTTCTTCATTTTACTACTCAAGCCTCAGGGGGATGAGAGAATTATGTGTAAGATATAGTAGTGATTACCCCTTTAAGGTTGGGCAATTCATCGCCAACTAGGGATTGGGACATTCATGGGTTCCTTAATGATGCAAGGGGCACTCATAGGGGCCCTAGGAACCAGGGTGATGGCCATAATGATAGGGGGTAGAGCTCATGCTCGATTTTTGCCCATGTGCTAAATTTTATTGTCCTGACAATCTTTTGCATTTTTTGGTACATTTTTTCTTGTATGTGGCCATATTATGCTTTTATCTTTCTTTTTAGCTACAACAACCTCCGGGGCATCGTTCCAGGCTCAACCAAGGTGTGGACAAGGGGAAGGGGAGGTTAACACCCTGTGGACCTAGATGGAGAAATTGTGAAAAGGGCTTGTAATGAGCAGAGGGGAGTGAGATATATGGTATCGGGAAGTGGGACCACACAACCAAAATTAGGGTTTCCCATGTAGTGCCACTCCTAAAGCTAGTAGCCAATAAAGGAGATCCCGCAGTACTAGGATACAGGATTAACCCCCTATTGAGGTAAGTGAACAAGAGTACAGCCAAAGCCCTTCATTCTTCCAAGTCTCCCAGTAATCTATGCCCAATTGTGCCCAAGAAAAACAAGCATAAACGCCCAATTACATAATGAAAAATCATACCTTCGGGGTTGGATGGCCCACCTTCAAACATAGGATCATGACAGATGAGCGAGGGTACACAATGGTTGGCACAAGTGGCGGAGAATAGCAGCACATCAAAGCTATTAGATGGTTGCAAGGGGTTGTTGGTTGGCGGCGAAAGACAAATCTAGGAGAAAATCTCTCCTATAGGGGTCACCCACTGGTGGTGGGTAACATGTACTCCACAGTGTTCAGTCAGACAAAGTAAGGCTCCTAAGTGCTATTCTGGGTATACCGTGCTTATGAATGAACTAATTGAGGTGGAACCTTCCAACTTTCAGGAAGCATCCAAGCATCATGTATGGATGGATTCCATGGTAGAAGAGGATTCTTGCATCATGACGAATGGATTTTGGGAGGTAGTGTCACAGCAAGAAGGAAAGTCAGTGGTAGGCTAAAGAAGGTTGTATAAGATTAAGCAAGTTGCGGACGGTAGGATGGAGACGTTCATAGCTCAGTTTGTGGCTAAGGGCTTTTCGTAGAATGAAGGGATCAACTATGACAAGACCTTTGCTCCGGTAGCCAAGTACACATCCAGCAGAGCTATCATTTTTGTAGCAGCGCAAATGGATTGGAGGATTCACCAGATGGACATGAAGATGACCTTCCTCAATGAAGTGATTGAGGAAGAGATCTACATAGAACATCGAGAGGGTTTTGAGGTACATGGGAGGGATTCCCATGTATGTAGGTTGAGGAGAGCACTATATGGGCTCATGCAAGCTCCCAGAGTGTGGTATTCACATATTGATAGTTATTTGCAGTGAGTAGGATTCACCAAGAGTGAGGTAGAACCGAACTTGTATCACATTCAGGTGAAGAGTGAGTCTCTCATATTGGTGTTGTATGTTGACGACTTGTTTCTCACATGGTCAGAGGAGGTCATAGCACACTACAAGCAAGATATTGAAGTAGAATTTGAGATGAAGGACTTGGGGTTGATGCACTAATTTATGGGGTTGGAGGTGTGGAAAAGAGGAAGAAATCTTCCTTGGACAAGGGAAGTACATAGTTGAGATCTTGAAGCGACTGGAGCACTGTAAGCCCATGTCCATGTTGTTGAAATTCCCATGTACATCTTGAAGCGACTAGAGGACTGTAAGCCCATGTCCACGTTGTTGAAATTCCCTTGTACATCTTGAAGCAACTGGAGGATTGTAAGCCCATGTCCACGTGTTGAAATTCCCTTGTACCCCAGATCTTGTCTATGTCTGGACTTGGTCACAAACACACTGAAGGTACCCAACTAAAAGCACTTTGCACAACAAAAATATAACAAAAACGAAATCAAAAATAGTACACAAGAATATATGAGCCCAAATCAGTCCTTTTATTGATCCATTAACAAGAAAACATTAGGGCTCTCATACCAAGTATCATGGCCCTTCATATCTCTGACATAAAAACAATATACAGACTATCCTTTGACTGAAAAATACATGGCTTTAGATTAGATCCTTTAGATCTTCAATCTGCCAAATAAATCAAATGTATACTTGAGTTAGTGCCTTCAGCTCAAGGCCCTTGGATTGTTGTTGTCCTTGGCAACCAATCCTTCTGTAATCATGCTACAACTTCTCGATCTGCTAGATCTACTTCTTCATATCACATATCTGACTTTCTTCTTGCAAATTTGACCTTCCAGCACTCAGATCAGACTTTCTTCTTGCATATTTGACCTTCTAGCACTCAAGTCTGACTTCATTCTTACAGATCTGACCTTCCAACACTTAGATCTAACTTTCTTCTTGCGTATCTGACCTTCCAACACTCATATTTGACTCTCTTCTTGCAAATTTGACCTTCCAGCACTCAGATTTGACTTTCTTCTTGCAGATCTGACCTTCCAGCACTTAGATATGACTTTCTTCTTGCAGATCTGACTTTCCAGCACTCAAATTTGACTTTCTTCTTACTACTGCGGCTCCTCTAAGGCAAATATGCAGCTAGGTCCTTTAGCCTCCCTCTCTCCATAAGTGAAATTCCTTCTCCACTTGTGTGTCTAGGCCTCTCCTTTGGCCTCTTATTTATACTTTTGTGTGAGTGATCTTGGGGGTTTTCCTTGTCCATCAAGAAACCCCTATTTTACCACTCAACAACAAATTAGATTAAACAATTAATTAACTTGGGTCTCAAACCCACAACTTTGGGTCAAAACCTTAACAACCTAGGTACTTTTCCGAACAAACTTTTGGTGGGTTTTCACCACTTGGAAATACCTTCCGAGCTACCCAATTTCCAACACTCCCTCTCAGTGAGGAAGGTATTTCCTTCACACCTTGAAATCTCTAGCTCCATGACTTTCCTTGCATGCCCATGACTGTCCTCACATGAGTCATGACTTTCCCTTGCATGGCCATGTTTGTACTCACATGTGCCACATCTTCTTTTGTACTATGCCTAGCTTTATCTCGCATGGTGCATCACTGCCCTCACATGCAACATGACTTTTCCTTGCACTACAATGAGTGTTCTCACATGGTGAATGATTTTCCTTGCATGGGCTATGAAAACTCTAGCCTCTCTTCAACCTAAGATTCAAACTTCCATTGGGTGGTTTGCAGTCTCCCTGTAAAGCTAGACTCCCTCTGAGTCTACACAACCTCCATTGGATCCTTCTGCTTTCCCTCCCGAAAAGTGTTGCTACTGAGCTTATGTCATTCCAAGGTTGGTATTGAGTTGCGATTGAACACTAGGTCTAATCCACTCTAGACCTCCAAAACTCAACTCTACATGAGTCCTTATCCTCCTAGGTCAAATACATCATGTGCACATGGCTCAAATACCGGATGTGTAACTCTCCAACCCAATGAAGAAACTATCTCACAATCAATCTGCCATCCACACGAAGCTATCTCGTCCATGCCAAAGCACCTTCTCTATTGAACTTCTTGCTCCGTGTCTAGCAGTTTCACAACTCCCTCTTAAGTCGCTTCTTGTGCACACTCTGATCCACCTGCTCTTCAAAGTAGCTTTGATACCATGTTGAAATTCCCTTGTACCTCAACTCTGGTCTATGTTTATACTTTATCATAAACACACTGAAGGTACACAACAGAAATATAACATCAGCGGATCAACAATAGAACACTAGAATATATCAGCCCAAATTAGTCCTCTTATTGATCCATTAACAAGAAAACAATAGGGCTCCCATACCAGTGATCATAGCGCTTCAGATCTCTGATACAAAACAATATACATCATGTCCATTGACTGAAAATAAAAGGCTCAAGATATGATCCTTTAGATCTTCAATTTGCCCAATAAATAAAATGTATACCTGATCTAGTACCTTCAACTCAAGGTCCTTGGATTGTTGTTGTCCTTAGCAACCAGTCCTTCTGCGATCATGCTACAGCTTCTCGATCAGCTAGATTTGCTTCTTCAGATCACATATTTGACTTTCTTCTTGCAAATTTGATCTTCTAACACTCAAATATGACTTTCTTCTTGCATATTTGACCTTCTAGCACTCATATCTGACTTTCTTCTTACAAATCTGACTTTCCAGCACTCAGATATGACTTTCTTCCTACAGATCCAACCTTCCAACACTTAGATTTTGACTTTCTTCTTGCTACTACAGCTCCTCTACAGCAGATTTGCGGCTAGGTCCTCTAGCCTCCCTTTCTCCACAAGTGAAAGTCCTTCTCCACTTACGTGTCTAGGCCTCCCCTTTGGCCTTGTTACCCACCATTTTGTGGGTAATATCCCTAGGAGAAAAAATTTCTCCCACATGGTCCTCAGCTGGCAGCCAGTAGCCCCTTGCAGCGATCAGCTAGCTCATTGTGCCATTTCTCCGCCACCTGAGTTAGCCATGTTGTCCCACACCCATCTTCCATGATTATATGTTTGAAGGTGGGCCTCCCGAATCTAAAGGTATGCCTTGTCATTTTGAAATTGAGTATTGTAGTTTGCTTATCATGGACACTTCTAGGTATGGATTAATGGGGGGGTTCGGAGGAAAGAGTGGGTTAGGTATGTGCTTTTGTCCCCTAAACCCTTTTTAAGCATTAACCTTGGATTCTAGTCTCGTGGGATCTCTTTGACTGACCATTTGGTTCCAAGGATGGTATTTCACAGGAAACCCCAAGTTTGGTTGTGTGGTCTCGCTCCCTTATCCGCTCATATTACCATCTTCCCATACATTATTACCCCATCCATCATTTCTCCCACCTGGGTCCAAATTCCTCCATCGGGTTCACATAGGGACAGCTCACCCCTTCCCCTTTCCTGCACCTTGGATCATGGCTTAGAATGAAGCATGCAAGTTGATGCAGCTACAAAGAAAGTTAAATGCATATATGGTCACATTCAATAGGAAAAGTACCACAAAATTCAAAAGATGGTCAGGACAAAAACATTTAACACATGGAAAAAGCCAATACATGAGCTCTACCCCATCATCATGGCCATCACCCTGGTTCCAACAGGTTCTATGAGCCTTCTTCATTATACAGGAACCCATGATTGTCCCAACCCCTGATGGTCGATGAAGCACCCCACCTTAAAGGGGGGAATTCACTGTTATATCTTATACATCATGTTTTAACCCCTTGAGCCCCAAGCGATTAATCAAAGAAAATCATAAAAAGGCAAAAGGCAAAAGGCATATAAAGAAGGGTGGAAAAATCAAGGTCGAGGCACCTCATGTATCACAATTGCTCCCTCCTACACCTTATAAACCCAAGTGTGGGCTTCCCTCTTATCAGCTACCCTTGTGCCCCAACATGTGACCCAGGGTTGCCCCTTCTCATTCCCTGCCTCATTCACCTATCTGTCACATGCCACCACCTTTTGACAAGAAGTACCTTGACTATATTATCCCCTTTATAAGCAAAAACCACCTACTAGGGTACTTGGTCAACCCCATTGGGAGTTTAGGAGACATTGGCACATCCCGAAACCCATTATGGAAGAGTGGACCATTATGAAGTCCCCACCTGTGGTCCATGATTAGGTAAGCTCATTTGCTCCATTTCTCTAATAACTTGTTGTACTGGAAGCCTAGGGGACGCATTAGATCTTATACAAGATCGCAGATGGTTTCCATATGGGGTTTGGTCTCCCTATACGGGGTCCTAATCCTCCAGAGGCCTACATTGGCACATATAGGGTGAGCGTTGAAGGCCATGGGCCTCCACAGCGGCAGATTGCACCTCATGGATCCCCACATCCATTCAAATATTGCTCGTGGTTCACTTACTAGACAAGGATGCACCTGATCCATCATGCCCAGTTGGTCCCAGATCTACAACATACACTTGGCAGATGATCCAGAACTTCTACGATGATGTGGCATCTCCTACATTATCATCTTAGCCTTTGAGGGCAACCTACAGGCATCTTCAATTTATTTGGAGACCCATGAGGACACTTGTGTGCCCCCAAAGTCATTTGGAGCACCACAGCTTATTTCAAGGGGCCAACGCCTTGTCCACTGCTTTTGAGGGTCCTATTCTTCATTGTGGCACCCATGGACCTCATTAGGCCTCTTCAAGGGCCCTATGACATGCATAGATTATTATTTGACCTCTTGAGAGGCTTATCTTTTCATTCATGAGCTAGTTAGGTGGGCTTGTCACCAAAGGTTGTATTCTTAACACATTATTTTATTTTTGGGGGTTATGTAAGCTAAGGAAGCTAATTTGAACTCCTTAGATGTGTAAAAATACAAGTGAGGTGAGATCATTTATCATCATCACTTTGGATTGGATCTCTCTCTCCTTTAGAGAATTTCGCAGTTTTTTCTGGAGGATGAATTGGAGCATTTATGAATGAATTTTGATGTATGGTTATTGGTTTGTCTTCTCTTGGAGCTTCGTTATTGTCATCTGTGAATGGTTGGATATGCTCTATTGTATTATAAGTACAAAATTTTTTATGCTATTCTTGTTACTCTGTCATATATGTTGGATGGGATTTTCATTGTTTTAAGGCTAATTGTTGCATGCAAATTGTTGCTTAATATTGTGGGATTGTCTCTATCATAACGTTCTCTTAATGCATTGACCCTTGTGGTACGAGTGAAATCTCCTAGAGGTAAAATTTGACCTTGACAAGCCATTCCTTTTGTGCATTTGAAGTATAAAAGCTGCAGGATTACTTTCACTTGACCTAGAGGATTTGTGAAGCAATTTTGAGGCCTCCTTGACTGGAAAGCAAGAAATATTACACATAATCAACATAGACTCCATTCTCCCAAACATCAAGGCATTGATCTACCAAGGGTGGTCACCAAAACTCTTATTATTTTACCTCCTCCCAAGTCTAGTCGCATTGGGGTGCCTAGGGCATCATTTTTCTAGCAAGTTAGCCACTGAAAACGTTCAATCTCCTAGGGTCTCCTACGTTGGCCTTCCTTCAAGCTCTCCTCCAGATTTGAAGACATTCTGACGTTAGAGTTGGAAGAAAATCCAACCCTAGCTTCGAGACCAAAACTTGCCCTGCCATCCCCAAGGCTAGCACTTCCCAAGGTCAAACAACATCATTGAGTCAAATACTTTCTTTGATCCTACCCACCTTGTCTAGGGTAAGAAAATCATTGATTATTTCATACTTTCCTCATACCCCAGATCGGGTCCACTTGGCCCGTGTGGTCCCACTCTTTCAAAGGACTATTCTTCAAGAACCATCCAGGATACCAACTTTAACAAGGATTTAGGGTGTGGGGAACTCCTTTCAAAGCCTATTCTCATACACCTAACCCCCAAAATCCTCTTCCTTTCCCCAGAAGCACATAGTACCTTGCTTAGAAAGCGAGCAAGCTCCACCCTTCAAAACCTTCTCAGAAAGGGT
Organism: Pinus tabuliformis; assembly: GCA_031772625.1. Taxonomy (NCBI): domain Eukaryota; kingdom Viridiplantae; phylum Streptophyta; class Pinopsida; order Pinales; family Pinaceae; genus Pinus; species Pinus tabuliformis. The sequence goes on from CM062810.1 coordinate 966,984,606, forward strand.
ATGGGTCACTCATATCCATTGACTTATCATTCATTAGTGACTCCATACATATCGGGTCTCCTCCCATCGATGAAAGTTCGTAAAGAGTACGAAGCTTTAGCTGAGGTGGCATTGGGCTATTGCTCCATTGTTGCCCTTGACCTAGCAATTGTCCCTTTAGGATTCCCTCCTAGGACCCCTGCTAGTTTGAGTGGTAACATTTTGGTGTCATTGTCGAGGACACGAAACGTGTGTTTTGTTCCCCATACAACATATTGACATATCATTATTGGCAACTCCATTAGAAGAACGAAGCCCTAGTTCTTCATTGAACTTTAAGGTCAATGCTTATAGGGTGAAGCAAGCATTTTTCTAGACATCTTTAATTTCACACCAGCGACACCTACATATGTTTCATGTATACCTCAAATAGGTTGTCATTCTTTGGTAAATTTCCCGCTTTGGACATTGCTAGCGTCCCTGGACATCCTAATCATGTCGTCGGAAGGAGGCTACCTGGGATGCCTGTGTTTGATGGTAATCCACTCTCCGCAATTAACCACGTAGAAAGATTTAATGCACATGCTTCAAGAGAGAAGGTTGTCCACCAAGATGTCCTTATGTTATTGTTCATGGGATCTCTCAATGGACATAACTCATGGTTGTGTGATCATGAACCTAGGAGCATCTCATCTATTTAAGAGTTCATTGATCGCTTTCTTAGACATTTTCAAGTACACCCTGCATTAAGAGTCCAAGAGGAAGCCTTCATTGAGCATCATCAAGCCATTAAGAATCTAGATAATGAGCAAGAAGACAAGTCTTCCTTGGGTCCACATGATGAAAATGATGATTTTGAGGACATGTGTTGGGAAGGATGAATTTATGGAAAGTGAAATTGAGACCAACCTTACCTTCCTCAAGGATATTATTCTCGACGAATCCTCTTTTGAGAACCTTGAGGGTGATGACCCCATTATCCCCTTAAAAGATGTCATTGAAGATTATTTCCACATTTAAAGGGAGAAATGGGAAATTGTTGGTCCTCAATTTAATGGTGCTCCCACTTACGACACTGACAAGGAGCATGAGGATGGGATTTGTCTTCCTTTCCCCTCTAGCACTATGTATGGTGACATACCCATTGATACCCTTGGGAAGGAGAATCTTCATTTGTCTTTGCATAAAGAGGGCCAGTTGGAAGTGATTGATTCTCCTTTTAACAAAAGCCCAATATTTGATGCTTATAATGAGGAAAAAAATGAGGCTCCCACCTACCCACGTTATGACTGTGTATTTAAATCACTTGAGCCTTTAGAGTGTGCAGAAGGAAATCTTGTTGAATATGATACTTTGCCTTTGCTTTTCCTGCTTGTTCACCACCTTGAGTCTTCCTCAAGTAATTCCCTCATCACTTTTGATATAACCTCGAGTGACCATGCCCCCTTTCCCTTTCCGAATATGGTATCAAGAAAGAGCCCTTTATTGAATATATTTTATCCCCTTTGACCCATCCTCATGATTATGATCACTTCATGACCTCCCCTCCCCGATGTGGCCATCACATTAAGAGACATATTTTTTGCACTCCTTCTTTCTCTCACCCTTTGTTCCCCTCTCATCACAACCTTGTGACATCCTCAAAGCATGATATTACGAATAGTGATCGTGATGAGTTCTCAAGAGTGACCATTCATTCCACCATTTTGTACCTTGAAGGAAAGATCAGGACCTCTACATTGACCAGTGACAATGGTGAAGTAAATTGATCCATGCAATTCATCCAGTAATTCATCAATGACAGGAATGGGGAACTTATCTTTAATAGTGAGCTTGTTGAGCTCCCTATAATCCGGACACATGCGCCATGATCCATCCTTCTTGTGCACCAATACTACTGGAGCTGAGAAAGAACTTTGACTTGGTTGAATTATACCAGCCTCTAGCATTTCTGCAACCATACGTTCAATTTCACTTTTTTGGGCATAGGGATATTTGTACGGCCTGATGTTTGGAGGAACACTTCCTGGAATCAGATGAATAGCATGATCATGATCACGCATAGGTGGGAGACCTTTGGGAGTCTCAAATACCTTGGAATGATTGTCCAGGACATTTTGGAGATGTGGAGAAATAGATGATTCCAATGTGGAAACATCTAGCGAACATAATTGTGCAATTACAACTCTTTGCTCCTTTTTAAGAAGCTTAGTCATGCCATTAGAGCTGATTATCTTTCCTGGTTTCCCTGCAATACCCCTTAATTCAACTTCTTTCCTTCCGTAGAAAATTTGATGAAAAGTTCTTGAAAATTAAAAGCTATTGTACCCAAGGATTGTAGCCATTGGACTCCTAGTACAACATCAGCACCTCCCATTGGAATGGAAAGCATTGGGCTAGTCAATACATATTCTCCCATGGATAGCTTGATATTATGGCATTTTCCCGAGCAATTTATTGTTCCTCCATTTGCAATCATCACTTGACACTCTGGTGTTGGATATAGGAAGCAATTCAATTCTTTTGCTACCCTACAATGAATAAAATTGTGGGTGCTTCCTGAATCAATCAACACTATTACCTTTTTCTTCTTGATTTGTCATTCTATCTTGATGGTTTGAGGAGTGGTAATTCCCGCCAATGCATTACAAGATATGGTCGGATTTATTTGTTCTTCATCTAGGCTTTGTTCCTGGAGTATAACTTCTTCTTTTGACCTTTCTTGCTCCTTTTCTTCTTCCTCTTCACAATCTATGTAGAATAATTTCTTCTCAGCACACTTATGACCTTTAGTGTATTTGCTATCACAACTATAACAAAGCCCTTTTGCTCTTTTTTCTTCCAATTGTTGTGGCGTCAACCTTATAGGTTGTGGAAGACTAGGGGCAACAACACTTCCGTCTTTATAGTTGTGAGTGGTATGCTTCCTGGTTGCCATAATTTTGCTTTCCATTTTTCTTGCTAACCTGAATGCCTTCTCTAATGAATCAGGTTCCCAAAGGCGAACATCATGTTGGATATTATCCTTTAAAGACCCTATGAACACATCAATCCTATGCTCCTCTGGAATATCTTTTACCCTTATGTTCAATTTTTGGAACTCCTCAATGTGCTCCATTACTGAACCCTTTTGTTTGAGACTTATCAATTGGCTAAAAAAAGTGTTGCTTTTTGTATCTTCATAATGTGCTATCAATTCTTCCGTAAAAATTGCCCAAGTGATAAATTGTTTACGAGAGCAAAGCCATTGATACCATACAAACTGATTTGGTTCCAAATATACAGTTGTCATACGTGTAATATCCATGTGGCGGGATTCTTGCCATCAAACTTCCTCATATCGATTTTTGGAATATGGTGATTCTTCGATCCAACATTAGCATCTATGGAATCATGATTAACATTTCTTTTGTTCTCATCATGAGTTTCCTTTACTACCTTTTCACCATTAGTGACACTTTCTTGTAGCAACTTCTTCAATTCTTCCATGTCTGTCTTCAAGTCTATCTTCAAATCTGCCATCGAATCCTCCATCTTAGCTTCCATGCCCTTTATCTTAGATTCCACGCCATTTATCTTAGATTCCACGCCACTTATTTTAGCTTCTGTTAGCTTTTGTGAGCGTGACATTTGTTGCACTTGTTCTTGTAATTTTGATATATCATGTAGCATTTCTTCCTCTTCTTCATGAGTCATGCTAGAGCTTTCAGGTTCCTTACTAGGTGTTTGCATTTTCTTTCCTCGGGGCATCAGTTACCGATAATAATGCTTTACTATGCCCTTTGAATTCCGTTAAACCAATCTTACACAAAAATAAATAAAAAAACTACACACCTTTTTTTCACTTTATAGAAGCCTGATATTGAATCTGATGTATCTCTGTAATTTCGGATCATCCAGTTCTGAAATTGCTACCTGTAGTAGCCTTCTACGTCCTCTTTCCAATGCCACAAGTCTGAGCCAAATTGGATTCTCCAAGGAAGAGTTATGTGAAATCTCCCACAGTGACTTGCTTTTAGACTGGTTCAGTAGAGCGAACTTGTACGACGTGCCACGAGTCACTGTTTCAACCTTTGAATCTGAAACACACACCCAAGAAACTACAGTCCATCCTCTTTCTATATCTTCTTACGAAATTTCAATCCGATCCCCAGAGAGAAAGTTATGACGATTTTCCCCAGGTCACCTGTTTTGAATGTAATTCAGGAGTCTGCAAAAAGACCAACTTCCTCAAATCATATCTCCGCAAATATCACGCGAAAAGCTCTGAAATTCGGACCCAATGTTCAGCGCGATTTCTTCTCAAATGGGTTTTTTTTGCGACTTCTGAAACGTCACAGAAAAAAAAGTTATAGCGAAAATTCCACGATGACCTGTTTGGAGCAGCGAAACCCTAGAATCCAAAGCTCTGATACCAAATGTTATGAAACCAGCTCAAGAAAAGATAGAAAAGATAGATCAACGCCTTAGAATTCAGCCTCTTCGAGGGGGAAACCTCCTTTACATTACATAAATGAACAATTCTTGGATGATACAAATGACAAAACCTCCTTTCTATATATAGGAGTCTAAGGAGTCACAATATAATCCAGCCGACCTAACAATAATAATATAAAGCCACAAAAATAACAATAGAGGGATTCTATGGGGCACAGAAATAATAATATGGGGGTAATAGGGGCACAACAATATAAATAAGGGGTATAATTACAATAGTAATGGGGTAATCACTAGTATTATAGGGACCCAACATGCCACCACCTTTTGATGGATGTACCTTGACTATATTATCCCCTTTAGAAGCAAAAACCACCTACTAGGGTACTTGGACAACCCCATTAGGAGTTTAGCAGACATTGGCACATCCTGAAGCCCCTTATGGAAGGGCAGGCCATTATGACGTCCCCACCTGTGGTCCATGATTAGTAAGTTCATTTGCTCGATTTCTATAATGGCTTGCTGTACCGAAAGCCTAGGGGACGCATTGGATCTTATACAGGATTGCAGATGGTTTCCATTTGGGGTTTGGTCTCCCTAAATGAGGTCCTAATCCTCCAAAGGTCTACATTGGCACATATAAGGTGAGCGTTAGAGAGCCATGGGCCTCCACAAAAACAGATCGCACTTCGTGGATCCCCACTGCCATTCAAAGATTGCTCGTGGTTCACTTATTGGACGAGGAGGATGAACCTAATCCATCGTGCCCAGCTAGCCCCAGATATACACCATACACTTGGCATATGATCCAGGACTTCTATGGTGATGTGGCATCTCCTACATTATCATCCTAGCCCTTGAGGGAAACCTACAGACATCTTCGATTTGTTTATAGACCCATGAGGACACTTGTGTGCCCCCGCAGTCATTTGGAGCACCGCACAGGTTATTTCAAGGGGCCAACCCCTTGTCCGCTACTTTTGAAGGTCATATTCTTAATTATGGCACCCATGGACCTCATTAGGCCTCTTAGAGGGTCCTACGACATGCATAGATTATTATTTGACCTCTTTAAATGCTTGTCTTTTCATTCATGAGCTAGTTTGGTGGGCTTGTCACCAAAAGTTGTATTATTAACGCAATATTTTATTTCTAGGGCTTATGTAGGCCAAGGAGGCTAATTCGAACTCCTTAGATGTGTATAAATAAAGTGAGGTGAGATCATTTCTCATCATCACTTTCGATTGGATCTTTCTCTCCTTTAGAAAATTTCGCACTTTTTGATGGAGGATGAATTGGAGCATTTATGAATGAATTCTAATGTATGGTTATTGGTTTGTCTTCTCTTGGAGCTTCATTATTGTCATATATGAATGGTTGTATATACTCTATTGCATTATAAGCACGAAATTTTTGATGTTATTCTTGTTACTTTATCATATATGTTGGATGGGATTTTCGTTGATTTAAGGCTAATTGTTGCATGCAAATTGTTGTTGAATATTGTGGGATTGTCTCTATCATAATGTTCTCTCCATGCATTGGCCCTTGTGGTACGAGCGAAATATCCTAGAGGTAAAATTTGACCTTGACAAACCATTCCTCTTATGCATTTGAAGTATAAAAGTTGCAGGATTGCTTTCACTTGACCTAGAGGATTTATGAAGCAATTTTGAAGCCTCCTTGACTCGAAACCAAGAAATCTTATACATAATCAACATAGACTCCATTCTCCCAAGCATCAAGGCACTGATCTACTAAGGGTGGTCACCAAAACTCCTATTCTTTCACCTCCTCTCAAGTCTCGCCACATTGGGGTGCCTAGGGCGTCATTTTCTCGACAAGTTTAGGGCATCATTTTCCCGACAAGTTAGCCATTGAAAAAGTTCGATCTCATAGGGTCTCCTGTGCTGGCCTCTCTTCTAACCCTCCTCCAGATTTGAAGACATCCCAAAAGTGGAGTTGGGAGAAAATCCAAGCCCTAGCTCCGAGACCAAAACTTGCCCTGTCATCCCCAAAGTTAGCACTTCCCAGGGTCAAACAACATCATTGAGTCAAATACTTTCTTTGATCCTACCCACCCTATCTAGGGTAAGAAAATCAATGATTGTTTCATACTTTCCTCGTACCCTAGACCGGGTCCACTTGGCCTTTGTATGGTCTAAAGTAAGCACCTTGAACATGGTATGAAAAGCTAACTAAGCATCTTTTGAAGATCAATTTCAAGCATTTTAATCTTGACGATGTAACTTTGTTTTTCAAGAAAGTTGGAAAAACTATTATATATATTGTGGTGTATGTAAATGATATTTTGATAACAATGAACAATGAAGTATTATTACATCCATAAAAAAGAATTGAAGAAGGGTTTATAGATGACAGACATGGGACATCTTCACTACTACTTAGGTATCATAGTAACTTATAATACAAGGCATGTATTCATCCCCAAAAGAAGTACATTATAGAATTGTTGAACAAATATGGCATGGTGGATTGTAATCCTCTCTCTTACACTGATGGAGCAAAGTTTGAAGTTTACATTCAAAGCAATAAATGATTTTCAAGATGTGACTAAGTACAAACAACTTGTGAGGAGTCTTGTCTACCTTACTACTACCAGACCAAATATTTCATTTTCAATTGGAATACTTTCAAGGTTCATTCTAAAACCTTGTGCCAATTGTGAAGTACATTGCTGCACTACAAAGAGATTTCTAAGATACTTGAAGAGAACTCAAGACTTTGGAATCAAATACTCTAAAGTGGATGACTTCAAACTAGTTGGGCAATGATATTTAGACTTTGATGGGGATAAGGAGAATGGAGTGTCTAATTAAGTATACTTCATGGGTCTTGGATCAGTAGCTATCTGTTGGAGATCACACAGACAATCCATTCCATCAAATTCCACTATAGAGACAGATAATGTGGTTATTGCAAAGGCAACAAAGGAGATTGGGTGGCTCAAGAAAATACTAGAGGATTTTCAAGAGAAACAAGTGAATGCTACTCTATTTTGATTGATCAAACTAAGCACATCAACACAAAGTACCATTTGATTCAACATCATGTAAAGGCCAAGACCATCCAACTGATACATTGTCCCACAAGTGAGCAAATTGTAGACATCTTCTCCATAGAAATTGGAAGAGAAAAGTTTGAAAAGTTCAAAAAGACGCTTGGACTTATAAACACCCCTTCAGATTGGGGGGGGGGGGGGGGGGGGGGGGGGATGTTAGATACCTAATCCTTGGGATTATGGTAAATTGTAAATATTAATTTAGGAGGAATATGAAGAGTCATAGGTGAATAAGATGAGTCATTCGAAGCCCTTGGAAGATGAAACCAAAGGTCACTCCTGCAACGTATTTATGTATGATTCACATCATTAAACAATCTTTAATACATGGCGTTATTCATCTTAACCTGACAAATCTCTAAATCAAATACCCCTTTGGGAAACACCACTAACCAAAAGTCTTTGAACTAGTGCTTGAAATAAAAACGAAAGAGACGGTCCAAAACCCCAGTTTGGGGTCACAAAAAACAGTGATGCACAGCGCACAGCGACAGATAAACTCGAGAAAAAGAAAGATGGTTGAAATAAATAGACTAGTAAACCCTAATGTTGAGCACTCCAAACTATGGAAAAAAAATCCAAAATAAGCACATGAAAATAGGCCCAAGTGGCTTCAAATAAGGTGTCTTTCACTAGGAAATAATACACCAAGAAAACCACCCCAAAACTCTTCAAGTTAGAGCAATCTTATGCACGCCAAAATCTTATCACAATATACACCAGCATGAACAATCAAGAAGAAATCCTAACCCGTAGCAAAAAGTGTAGGGAAAGGTTCACACCTACTCTAATACCATGTTGAGGTAACAAAAGACTAGAAAGGATCAAATGCAACCAACAACAAACCCAAAATCTCGTGATAAAAAGGTAAAAAAACACTAAAGAAGTGCTAAAGTCATCTCCGGGAGCATTAGAAATGGAAACACCAAATACACTAAAGAGAGCGAAAAATAGAGATATAACAAGAGAATGCAACAATAGATATGGTGTTTATAGGCTTAAACACTTTATAAAGAGCACTAGTGTTGATGTTTGTAGCTCAGACAAATACTTTCGCATAGGTCTAAGTGTCTAGAGTCTAGACGTGTGGAAGTTGTCTACTTGACACTTAATCTTAGCAATTACTTTAATTATTAAAGTAATTTATGCACTAGTGTTGATGTTTATAGCTCAGACAAATACTTTCGCATAAGTCGCATAAGTCTAAGTGTCTAGAGTCTAGACATGTGGAAGTTGTCTACTTGACTCTTAATCTTAGCTACTTTAATTAAAGTAATTTATTTTAGTGAGAGGAGTGTTAATTTAATGAAATAGAAAGGTGATTTGCATTAGCAAATTAGATGAATCTCAGGTGATGTTGAGATCTAATCTCAACTGTCAATCACTTAGGAAATTAGGGTTGTGGATTCAATCAATAACTCCTACGCTAAAGGAAAAGACACATCGAGCACTAGAGTAAAGGACATCTAAGTGGTTGGGTGAATAAGGACTTTCATCCAAGTGTTCAGGGTTCGAAAATAAAATACCAAGAGAGAATTTTGCAACAAGGAGTCTGTAATGTTCCCTACTAATTAATTTCCCAATGTAGGACAAAGTAGTCAATCCAACATCGTAGGCTATAGTCAATGATAAAGCAGGAAACCCATTATGCAATGCTTTTGGGGCAACCTTGGGTAAATTTGGGTAATTGGGGCAAAACGTGAGAAGGAAGCCAGAATTTGGGCTAGTTGGAGGGAAACTTGTAACCCAACAAATTAAAATAAGAAGAAGAGACCCCAAAGGGAATCTATAAATAAGAGAGAGGAGAGAACATTTTCTCATCATGATTGATTGGATATTTCTGTTTTGTGAACTGAGGCTCTAAGGGTTTTAAGACCCCTCTTCTTTTGATTGGTTTCGGTGGTGATGATCCCACCCTAGGCAATCCCTTCTTTACTCTCATCTATTTGGCACAATTTTCTGACACACTTTCATCTGTTTTTTGGCATTCAAGGAGAGAAATCAGTTGGCCTGTTGGCTTGGAAAGTATTATGTGGCTTTTGTGGCATGAACCTACGGCAGTGAGGCAGTTGGTGAAGCAGGGAGCTAGGTTCAAACATTTTGATTGAGGTAGCAGCATCATTTCCAACCATGTCTATGGCACCACAGCTTGATGGAGGGTAGACGAGGACAGCAAAGATCATTCTGGTCATTTATAGGGCAGCGGCACCCTTGACTGAGCTATAGAGGGATTGTTCAGTGGAATTAAGGACTGGTTAGGGCAATTCTAGGCAGCAGAGCCCTTCCTTTGTCATCACAAGCTCTCGGAGTGACTTCTGTGGCAGCAAAGAAGCATTTGCGATTTCATCATCAGGAAGAGTGTCAATCAATAAATCAAGCCCTTGTAACAACGCAGATATTTGCATCCTAGCTATGTCAGCAAGTGATCAATTGAGGTCCCAATTGGGCAGTGTCATCTTCCTAAAGTCTAGGCGAATAAACATTGGACAACGCGAGGTCAAACCCTCGTCGTTGGAAGCTAATACCTTGATCTGTGGCAGCGGTCAGATTCAGTTGACTACGGTAGTTAAGAAGCAGCAAAAAGACACAAGGTCTGGCACTGAAGCTAATTGAAGGTCAGATCTAGGACAATAGGACCTAAATTTGTGATGTGAAGTATTGGGTTTATAACCCCATATTATTGGACTCGTATCATGTGCCTGAGTTATTGATGAAACTGAATGTGAATTTGTGAGCTATTTGTGTAATGATGAAATCTAAGATTGGAATTAGATACAGCAATCTTGGTAAAATTTGTCATATGTTCTTTAACCCTAAAGGAAAAAATTCCCTAGGGACATTACAGTGGTATCAGAGCTGGCTCTCTTTCCAGCCTGGAGGGTTTATTTGAAAAATGGAGTTGCTAGAATCAGTTTTTCCCAAAGGGAAGGAGTACGCAGAGTTTTGGCGGAAGTGTGAAAGCATCACAAGAACCTAGGAAAAAGGATAGAACAAGCTGAAGCATGGGCAAAGGCACACTTGGGTCAGTTTACAAGGATATACCCTGCTAAAAAGAATTGAATGAATGACCCCAAAAATCAAGCAAGGGAGGAACAAAAGGAAAATGTGCTAGACTACACAGAGGATCTCAAAGTTGAGAATTCAGGTCATGCTGCAGATGCATTAACTGGCATAGAGCTAAGCTAGAATATGAAAGGAAAAGAAATGGAGCAGGCCACCTCTCCCGTATTAGGTTCTTGAAATACTTTAGAGGCAAAGATAATTCTTGGTATACTGCGGCCTCCACAAGTGATGCCTAACATCTAGCAGTCTCTAGGTCAGCCTCCTCAACTGATGCAAGTAAGGCATCAGGGGTATATTCCACCCAGACAACAGGAGCAAACAAATTCAGTATAAAGTCAAGTACCATCTCGGCAGCCAACACAGGTGCAAGTTGGACAGCATGGTCAGATGCAAGCTGTCCAACAATCTCAGGTTCATTTGCTTCTTCAACCAGCATCCCAATCTATGCAACAACCACCACAAGGTCAAAGTTCATCAATGCATCCTTCCATTCATTCTGCCTCCCAGAATCTGATGCAGCCTCAAGTCCCTATTGTTCTCTCTGGTCAGCCTCAATAGTCTTTCAAACAGTCAATTACTGGACTTGTTGCTGGTGCTTTCACAGCAGCACCTTCCATTGCAGCTCAAAGAAATGACAAAACTAAAATGGAGTGTTTTCCAGATGGGGTCCATGAGTTGGAACCTCATTTTCATTTAAATGATGATAACGAGTTTGAATCAGGGTATTTCAATAATAAGAATAATGGTATTCCCATTGAATACCTGAATGGGCAACAGGTTGAGGAGGTGCATTGTGGGAAGGGTGAAATATCTGATCCAGAATCAAGTAACTGCAATGTGTCTAACATCAGTGGGTCATCCGACATGTTAGATAAAAATTCTGGGGGCTACAGTCACACAGTGCAACCAGTCATGCAAAAGGATGTTGCAACTAGTGCGACTGATTGGGCATCTACAGGTGTTCTTGTTGGTTCAAATGGTCCGTTTACTCCTGTTTCAGGAAATGAGCAAAATCCTGAAGCAGACGTCACTAAGAAGAAGCTTCCGTGCTTAGTGAAAATACCAAGTCACTTGGGCAACAAAATTAGAACACATTCAACTTGCTCAGCTCCAATGGGATAAGAAAACCCAGTGCAGGAACTTCATCAAAGCAGCCATACAGATGAATCGTGCCAGCAAAGAACAAATGATAGAAAGGTTGAAAGTTGCAAGGCAGGGAGAGAGGGCATTTTGTGAGGTAATCAAATCCAAATGACAAGAAATGGAACCAGAAATAGATTTGACACCAGTAGATATCACTGAACCGGGCAGCAAGAAGCAGAAGAAAGCTCCTCCCAACAAGAATAAATATAGTGGCAAGAAAACAATGGTATTCTGTTCCAATGATGGAGACAATGGTGGTTCAGCAGTCTCTAATAGGAAGAAAGTAAAGGATGTACTTATGACATTTGATGCTCTGCATCGAAACTTCATGGTAGAGGATGAAGCTAGCAAGGCAAGTGTAGGTAGTGGTGGTGGTGTCAAACGACCTAATTTAAAGGCAGGGACAACAATGTTAGATAAAGGTTTGTGGCTTAATCAGGACAGAGATAGTAGGGTCTGTTCCAAGAGTCCAATCTGGTGATCATTTTTTCTTTTGACTGGAGATGTGTATACTTGGCTTGCATGGTCAGGTCCAGGCTGGAATGAATTATATTGGTGCAAACAACAGTGAGTGGAATGATCCAGTTGTTGTCAGTATTATTGCATTTGGTGGGTATGAAGATGATGAGGATGAAAATGACATGAAAAATAATTCTGAAGATGGACAAAATAATGCTCAAAAGGATTTTCATGGGGATTTAGGTAGTAGCCTACAAGCTTACGAGTTTGGTACAAAACACAAGAAGAACATTGGGATTGACATATGCATGCTCACAAAAATCACCAAAGATTGGAAAGCCCACCTCCTAGTAGAATACTCCAAAAATAAGTTTGCCTACAAATTGATGGACGGCCTCATCCAAGATGACAGGTACATGGTAGAAGATGAGATCATTTTCTATAAAGACCAGATATATTTGGTCCCTGAAACTACACTCTAGGAGAGGTTCCTTAGGGCTGCACATGACATACCAGCTAAGGATAAGAATGGGCATTGTCTGGAGCAGTTGCCCTAATATAAGGATCATTCAATTTTGAATCTGGGGCAGGAATTTGGTGGGAGCAGGTTGAAGACTGATGTGAATGGCCATAAGAAACATAAAGTAGATTTTCCTCTACATCTTACGGAACAGAGATTAGGAGGGTGGTCCATTGATGGTAATCCTATTAAGGGAGAAAGTACAGGACATATCGATTGTAAGAGACATTTTGAAAAGCATGTGAAGAAGGACGTTAAACAACAACACAGTAATGGGAAGTTCAATGATCTTCTAACAAATATGATTGCAATTAATGAGCAGTTTCCTGGACCATTGGTCAACTTGTCAACCAATTGGAATTCTGCAGTAAATGTTATGAATTTTAAAAATGTAAATACTGAAAGGAAGCTTGTGGGTGACTCTCGGGGGAGCAAATTATCAGCTTCACTCAGACCTAATGCAGTGTCTGCACTAGGACCTATGTATCATGTTCATTACAGAAAGCCACTTGCCGAGAATGGAAACAGACAGTCATGCATTGTCTAAATTATTTTACTTTTCCCAAGCAAAGAAACATGAGAAAACTATGTGTGCTCATACAAGCATGCAGAAGGTGTCATCCCTTCAGTCTGGTATAAGAGATATATGATTTCAACTGATAGCCTTCAATGAAGCTACGATTCATCAGGATGAGATATTTTCTGAGCTTAAATTGGTTCGTAGAAGTGGTCCCGCATATAAGACCTAACTTACAGAAGTGGTTAGGAGGAAGGCTTTGATGAAATTGTATATGGGGCAGGCAGGCCAGGTAGCCAAAGAATAGATAGAATAAGAGAGACTAAACTGATCAAACGGGAATAGCTTTTAAACAATCTGCTTGCATATATTTCTCGGGGTTTCTTACCAGTGTTCCACGGGGACGCGTCCCCTAGGGTCGGGTGCGCGCACCCCTCGCACCCCACGCACCCGGGACGGGGAGTCTCTTGGGGGTGCGTTTCCCCACGCACCCTTTTTGGGGAGTCTTGGGGAGACGCAAGGGGGTGCGTTTCCCTAGTGTGGGAGTCTAGACTCCCCAAGACTCCCCAAAAAGGGTGCTTCTGGGCGTCCCCCTTCAGTGTGGGAGTCTAGACTCCCCAAAAAGGGTGCCCCTGGGCGTCCCCCTTTAAATTTGTCTAATAAGACTTAAAAATTCAAAATTCAAAATCAAAAATTCAAAAATCAAAACCATTAATTTTTTTTTTAAACTAAAATTAAAACTAAATAACTAAAACTTAAAAGTCTAAAGAAAAAATTAAAATTAAAACTAAATAACTAAAACTTAAAAGCCTAAACCTTAAAGTTAAAAGCTCATTTAATTCAACCCAAAGTCATTTCCATTTCACTCTTAACTATTTTTGAGTTTGAACTTTGAAACTTTGAGTTATATAGATTTAGTGTTCAAACTTTGAAAATATACTAGTATGTTTGGCTTTCAATTTAGATTCTAGAATGATGAATGATGAATTTAGTTTTTAACTTTTTAAATCAATGTAGATTGTAGAATGATGAACCATTGACTGATGAATGATATCAATCAATGTATTTGAATATTTTATTATTGATTTTTATTTTTGCTTTTCGAATCTCATGGTATGTATGAATAATAATTAATTCAATAATGAGACTTGTCACTTGAGTATGTCATATGAACGATGTATGTATCAAAATGAATGATGAGGATGGATCAATGATTCAAATTTCAATTGTCTATTTAATATTTTTATGCTTTCATTATTGAACAGTGAACAATGAATATGAACTTGAATTATATATATATATATATATATATATATATATATACCTCGACGACTCCCCGCACCCCCGAAATTTCCCTAAAATTTGAGGGTACTCCCACACGTCCCCCCTGTGCGTCTCCCCGCACCCGGGTCTCCCCGCACCAGAGTCTTGGTGGAACATTGTTTCTTACCAGCTATGGGGACGTTTGATAATCCTAGTCAGTGGGTTGTATATATAGTGCCATTTGACACCAACTTGATTGACATTGATGTTGATGATCTGGGGCACTTGGCTCCAGAGCCTTTATAGGGCCACTGCCCAAGGGTGATCATGTTAATTTTAGGCAACAATGGTATGTTCTATGCTTTAGAGCAATTTTACTTCAATTTCTTAATGAGCCCAATATCAATTTCAGTTTAGCAATCACATAAACATGTAAGTAAAATGCTGATAGAACATAAACATAAACAGTAGAAGACAAGCCAAGACAAGAGGACACAAGATGTGGCAACCAGCCAAGGACAAACCCCAATGTGGGGAAACCCTTGATCAATTCTTCTTTTAGTCTTCAATAGTTCAGCAGAGAGAGATATGTGTGAAGATGAGTGTGTCCAAATGAGGATGAGGCATCATGTATTTATAGGCTAATGTTGAGGATGAATAGACGTGACTGTTGGGCTTCTTAGCCTACATGAGTTTGCTGGCTAACCTTGACAACTTGTCCATAACATAAATAAATTCATATTGTCATTTGTACATGTCTGAATCGGATGATCTTTAGATCAACCCTATACCTCTCGAAGAGAGGAATCCAAGAAAAATATTAGTTGTTATAAATAAAATGACCCATGTGGAGTTTGGCCCTAGGTCCCAATTTTAACACTCCCTCTCAACTAGGGAAACTTCATCCGCTAATCCATCTACCAATCTATACTATCTCTGCCATCCATGCACTGCTCTGCTCTGCTGAACTATGAAGAAGAAGAAGTGATCGAGAATGTATCATACCATTCTCTACTGACCCGAAGTCAATCCCAAAAGAGAGTGTCTCATAGCACTCTTATTGACCTGAAGTCAAGTCCAATAAAAAAAGAGTGTCTCATACCATCTTACTGACCCAAAGTCAGTTCCAATCAAAAGAGAGTGTCTCATATCACTCTTACTAACCTGAAGTCAGTTCCAATCAAAAGAGAGTGTCTCATACCACTCTCACTAACCCGAAGTCAGTTCCAATCAAAAGAGAGTGTCTCATACCACTCTTACTAACCCGAAGTCAGTTCCCATTGATCCCAGATCAATATCAAACATCCTAGCATAGGAGGTACGATAGTACACGATGCGTCCATCGGTAGTACTATGGTCGCTATCCTCATTTCCCTACTCATTGGCCAGATGAGAGGTACTTCCCATGAGTCCCAGACTACATGGGTAGGATGTCTCAGCAGGAGAAAGATGAACCACTCATCCTACTCACATGTCACCAAGGGGTATCACAGGGGGAAGGATGAACCACTCACTCTATAAACAGCAAACCACTAGGGGAAGGTTGAACCACTCACCCTATTGTTGCTCACCACTCCAAGAAGTGCCCCAAGCCCCCCAGAGCTCCCAGAGCTCAATGTCCATCTCATACAGGATCCTCATAAGAGGGTCTCTCCACGACTCCAAGTCATTCTCGGAAGGCCAAGAATTTGACCCTCCCCAAGGGCTTTGTCAGAATATCGATGACCTGCTCATCAGTCTCAATGTGATGGGGCCTTATTGCTCCTCGTTGTACCATATCCCGAATAAAGTGGTACCTAATATCTATATGCTTGGAGCAATCATGAAACACCGGATTCTCTAATAATCGGATCCCACTCTAGTTGTCGCAGATGATCACGGCGGTATCTAGCACATGTCTAAACAGCTCACTAAAGAGCTTCCTCAACCAAATAGCTTCACAGGAGGCCATACCAGTAGCTATGTATTCGGCCTCAGTGGTGCTCAAGGCAACTGATTTCTGCTTCCTGCTCATCTAGGATATTGAAGCAGAACCCAAAGAAAAACAGCATCCACAAGTGCTCTTGCAATCCACCACACTGTCAGCCCAATCAGCATCAGAATAACCATGCAGCCTCACATTTTCGACAGTGTATCTCCGTCCATGAGTGATTGTGCCTCGAAGATCTCACAAAAGATTCTTGGCAGCAATCCAACGTATATGATGAGGCTCAACCATGTATTGGCTCAATGTAAAACATATGTCCAGACGGAGTTCACCAAGAACATCAATGCTCCTATGAGTTGATGATACTCAGAAGCATTTCCCAATTCAGGTCCAGCAGCACTACCACATAACTTCTTAAGGTTAAGTTCCATCGGAGTAGTCACAGGCTTGCAGTCCACCATCCCAAATCTTTCCAATATCTTCACAACATATTTTCCTTGAGAAAGAAAAATTTCACCTGCCTTTTGCCAGACCTCCAACCCTAGGATATAGTGCATTGATCCTAGGTCCTTCATTTCAAATTCATAAGCCAACTCCCTCTTATATTTGAGAATGAGAGGGTTTGCACCAGTCAGAAAGAGGTCATCCACATAAAGTACCAGAATGAGAGGTTTATCATTTTCATCCTTAAAGTAAAGGTTCGAATCAGCTTCACTTCTAATGAATCCCAGCTTCATCAGATAGCTATTGATCCTCTCATACCAAGCTCGAGGTGCTTGCTTCAATCCATAGAGAGCTTTCTTCAACCTGCATACATGAGATTCCTGATCATGTACTTCAAACCCCTCGGGTTGTTCCACATAGACTTCTTCTTTGATTGAACCATGCAAGAAGGCAGTCTTGACATCCATCTGATGTAGGTTCCATCCTTGCGAGGCCGCAAGAGCTATGATCGAGCGGATGGTGGTGTATCAGGCAATAGGTGCAAATATCTCATCGTAATCTACACCTTCCTTTTGAGAGAAGCCTCGAGCAACAAAACGAGCCTTAAAATTTTCTGCACTTCCATCAGCTCCATGCTTGATTTTGTAGAGCCACTTAGAAGTGACAATCGATTTATCATGTGGTCTAGGGACCACATCCCAGACATCATTCTTCATAATTGACTCATATTCTTCATCCATAGCATCCTTCCATACTTGTTGCTTCACGGCTTCTTCAAATGATGAAGGCTCATTTTGAATGATAGTGCTCATATCCTTGATACCGGTTTGGCTTCTTGCTTTCATGGAAAGTCCCTCTTGGTGCAATGTGCCTCTCAGCATCTTCGAGAGTCTCCCTAAGCCATGAGGGTCTCCTCTTGGAGGAGGAAGGCTCATGAGAGAGTGGATCAATAGGATCCATAGGTTCATCAACATCAGGCATCGTTTCGTCCCATTTTTTACCCTGATTTCCTATGACAAGCTTCTTTGTCCTTCCTTAGGATAGGAAGGTTGTTGATCTTCCTGAGGCCATATCTTTGTCGAAGGTGACATCATAACTTGTCTCAACTTCCTTTTGACCAGCCACAGATTCTATATCCCTTAGAATTTTCACTATAATCCACAAAGATTCCTTTCTTCACAGATGCACCCAATTTGCTTCTTTTCTCTTTCGGCACATGAAAATATACGGGGCTTCCAAAAATTCTAAAATGAGAGACAGTGAACACTTCTTCGAGAGTCTTGGAGTCCAATGGTTGATGAGGGCATCGATTTTGAACATACATGATGGTATTTGCAACTTCAACCCATAGAAAGTTCAGAAAACCTTGATCATGAAGCATGGCATGGACAGCTTCTACAATAGAGCGATTCTTCCTTTCAACCACACCATTCTGCTCGAGAGTGTATGGCGTTGTAGTCTCCCTCTTAATGCCAGCTTCTCTGCAATAATCTTGGAATTCATTGGATTCTAACTCAGGCATACCTGTCATCAACTGTCTCACATCGAGTAGGGCCTTATAATGAAGATGGGCAAACCTCCAGTATGTGTCGCAAGACATGGCTTCCAATGGACTTCCTCCAACTTGATACAAACTGTCAACCCTGAACCTAAGAGTAAAAGCATCTTTGAAATTTCTTTTCCAAACATGTACCTTTCCATCGATAAAAGCCACCTTGAATCCTTTATCTTCCATTGTTGAAATGGACACCAAGTTCTTCTTGAGATCAGGTACATATAGTACTTCTTGCAAATGAATAATGTTACCTTGTTTCAATTGAAGGGTAACATTCCCTACTTCCTTCACAGGATAGGTGGCATCGTCTCCAAGGATGATCTCCAAGTTTGTCTCCTTTTCTATCAGATTAGAGAGGGCTTCCTTGTATCTGGTGAAGTGCCTTGAGGCACCACTATCAATCAATGAATAAAGTGTCCGAAGGAGAGGCAGTGGAGAGGGCCGATATAAGATAGTACTCTTTTTGCTTATTGTTAACAACATTGGATTCATCATACCTGGAGTTCCTTGATTTCTTGGAGGGTCGACCATTTCCTTGATGTCTCGCATTCCTTTTTCCTTTGCCATTGGACCTACCATTCCTTTGATCGTTGTTGTTGAAGTTGCCCCTGGAGTTGTTATGATAGTCATCATCTCGAGGTGTATCCCTTCTATTAGGACACTCCCTTGCATAGTGGCCAAATTTATTGCAAACAAAGCATCTTCCCTTCCTTCCATTTTTGAATCCCAGTCTTCCTTGACTTTGCTTCTTTGAACCTGCATTGTTCTTCCTCTTGGCATGAGCGGAGAATGCAGTGGGGTTGCTTCTATTAGAAGGTATTTCCTTCCCTGTTGGCCTTAGGCTCCTCTTGAGTCTCTTCGTGGATGCAATCATCCCAAAGCCTCTCTAATTGGGAAGATTCTCTTGAGCACAAATTCTCTTGACAAAGGGTTCCCATGACTTGGTGAACCAATTAAGTACTAATTTTGCACCCTCCACTTTCTCCTCAGTAGTTGCAAGCTGATCCCTTATTTGGGTGATCTTCATGAGGTAGCTGGTAATATTGTCCGATCCTGACATCTGGATGGATCTTAACTTGTTCTTTAAGATCATCTTTTTGTTCACATTATCACTCTGGAAAAAATCCACTAGAGCCTTGAACATTCCTCTGGTTGTCTTCTTTTCCACCAAGTGAAGGATCAAGTGATCCTTCACGGCATCCATAATGGTTCGCTGAGTTTTAATGTCCTTCTTTTCATGAGCTGCCAACTGTGTTGGATCTGTTGGTCGCTGAATTTCTTTATCAACAATTTCCCAAAGGTCATTCTCTTTGAGCAGCAAGGTAAACCTTGCCTTTTAGGGTAGGAAATCAACAGCCCCATCCAACCTGTCTTCAAACCTAAGATTGGTTGCTGCCATTTCTAAATCTGAACAAATAAACTGTCATGTGTTAACTCCTTCTAGCACTCACAATAATTTATTGCTGTGTACTTTATTTAGGAAATTGGCATCTTCCACTTTAGAGATGCTCTAATACCATGTTAATATTTTAACCCCAGAAAATGACTGAATATTTCCTAGTGAAATTGCTTGCTGATTTTAAATTGAATTTCAGTTTCATTGAATAAAAAAGTACCATTGGGGTTTTAACTGGCAAATAAATAAAATTCAGTGGAAGCAAAAATTAAACCAATCTCCATAAATATACATAAATTTTGCTGCCCTTCAAAATGTGCTTTTTGCTAATTAATCTCAAAGCATGCAGAGGCTCCCTTATTCGGAAAATGGCCCAACTAAGAAAAATACAGGCTACAACAAAGTCAGAAATTTCTAGGCACCTTTATGGGCTATACGACCATCTGAATTTTCCTTGGATCGACGCCACAACCCTGCTCGTTCATTGCTGCACTTGTACGACTGTGCACATGTGGTTGTACGACTGGCATGTGTGACCCCATGAGCACTGTTCAGACTGCTGCACTCGCACGTGCGACCCCATGAGCACTGTTCAGACTGCTGCACTCGCACGTGCAACCCCATGTGTGTTGTTCTAACTGCTGCAGTTGCACTGTGATCTGTGGCACGTGTGAGGCTGCACGACTGCTCGTGTCCTCTTGAACTTGCATGTGTGACTCACAACCAAATGCCCAAGTCATGGGAACCGATGCCCTCATTGGAAGGCTAATACCTTGATCTGTGGCAGCGGTCAGATTCAATTACTAGGACAGTTGAGAAGCAGTAAAAACACAGTAAGGTCTGGCACTAAAGCTGATTGAAGGTCGGATCTAGGAGAATAAGTGTGCTAGCAACTGTTGTGGACTTAATTTTGTAGTGTGAAGTATTGGGTTTATAATCCCATTTTGTATTATTGGATTGGTATCATGTGCCTGAGTTATTGATGAAACTGAATGTGAATTTGCGAGCTATTTGTGAGTCATGGGAATGTGTGACCAAGTCATGGGAACCATTTGTCAAGAGAATTTGTGCTCAAGAGAATCTTCCCAATTAGAGAGGCTTTGGGATGATTGCATCCAAGAAGAGACTCAAGAGGAGCCTAGGGCCAGCAGGCAAGGAGGTGGAGAGGAGAACCAAACCTTGGTTAGTAATGCCAAGAAAGGAAAAGGATGTTGAGAAAACGATAGGGCTATACTTAACATGATTTCCCTTATACTTGATAATTGTATGTGATGTATTTTTACTTTTCATGATTATTAGTTTCTTCTCTTATTATTATGTTGTTCTTATCATCAAACAGCGACCAAAACATGAAAATCAATAGTACACAAAAACACAGGATGTAGGCTGCAAGTGAGGGCCAAAATCTCTCCACTTGAGAGGAAAACCCACAAATCTCTTCTCTTCTTATAGATTCTTCAAATGACGAATTACAATACCTCTAGACCAAAACCAATATCCTTCCAAGACCAAGCCACATCTTCTTGGTCATGTGCTTCTTCTATCCAAATCAAACCCAGTCAAATCTCTTCCAGCTGCACAATTTCAACCCCCAGCTACAGAATTTTGGCCTCCACTGCAGGTTTAAAATTTTCAGCCCCTACAACAGTGGTTGCCTCCGCACGTGTGAGCAAATTTAGGCTTCCTTGCTCCTTCGCTTGGGTTGCTTCTTCTCCTAGGGCTTGTACGTGACCTAAAAGGCCTTTCTTCGACCTTCTTTCTGCAACTTGACAACTTTGACCTTGCAGCTACAAAACCCTAGCCTTATCTTCGCATGTGTGAGAGAGAGAAATAACCCAAAATTTTCATCCTTCGTCCTTCTATCCTTCTTCGCTTGCCTTTCTTCTGCCTCTTCTTCACTTAGATGATGAGAAGTGAGTGAGTGTCCATAGGAGGTTGAGTTCCCTCCTATATATAGGCTTCCAAGGAGGATGACATGCCCTAATGAGGCCGACTTCTTAGCTACCAGGTCGACTTGGTCTTGGAGGGGTATTTTGACACTTTAAATACAAAAATAATTCTTTTGACATGTTACAATATGCCCAATGGGGTCTTCTTCATATGACAATGACTCTATTGACTTCTTGACTCTATGACAAACCCTAGAAGCACTCAATGGGTGCTTGACCTCTAAATAAAATAACCTTGAGCATGAAACCCATGCTACAAAAAATAACAATAATATTTTTTCTTCCTTTTTACAATATACAAGAATCAAGAGTACATTTCATATTTATGAAGACCAAACCTAGTTACATATTTCAACAAAGGAAAGGGTTCTGGCAAGAAGGTTGAGGTTGAGGGATCAACTTCATAATCAGGCAAGAAGGACTTGAGTAAAATCAAATGCTTCATTTGCCACATGAATGGTCATTATGCATCACAGTGTCAGGGGAAGAAGGGGAAGGGGAAGTCACAGTGACAACAGCACCAACAGAGGTACAACTTGATGAATTTGCAATGAAGTTCAAGAAGGACCGCTCATTGGTCTCTTGTTTATCTACCAGCCCCACCACCAGTAGTTCTTCATACTTGGACAGTAGTGTATCACGCCATATGACAACAACACGAGCTCTTTAGCAGTTTGACAGAAAAAGACTTAGATTTACATGTGGAGCTTGGCAACGACGCCAGGCATGCACTGAGGGGTGTTGGAACCATCATGTTCCAACTCAAGTCTAGAGAGTTGCTAGAGGCCAAGGAAGTGCTTAGTGTTATATGTGCCAGGGTTAAGAAAGAACTTGTTCTCAGCCTCAGCTATGGCAGACAGAGTATTTGTTGTGATGTTTCAGAAGGGACGAGTACTCATATGTCCAAAGGGAGCTAGTCCTAAGACAACAAAAGTCATTAGGATTAGACAGGGCAGTCTTTATAGGCTATAAGGGAAGCCAATACAAGCCTTGGTACACAGTAGTGGCAACCTATGTGAGCTATGGCACAAGAGTATGGGACACTTGCACTACTAGGCATTACTGATTATGAGGGAGATTGTCACTAATTTCCCAAAGTTTTGTTGGTTTTTCTAGTGGCATACAAGACTAGAGCAATAATCAGACTAATAACTACTTCCAATGATACAATTTGACTTCTTTTAGAACATTCCAGTCATTAAGCAGTTATACATGAAAATTTCAACCATTAACATTAAGATTCAAAGAGTAGTGAAGATCACAGTAAGACAATAAACAAGAGACACTAGAAATTACCCTGAGAAAACCCCACTCCAAAGGGAAAAGCCCAATAACCTTTCCTTATGAGGGAATATCCAATTCAATCCAATTTCTACATCAAAATAGCATATTTTTTACACGATTACATAGGCACATATTGACCACCAAGATGATCTCCCACAAGTGCCAAGCTAGCCCTCCAATATCCAATACAATGATCCCTTCAATTTTGTCCATAAGTAGGTTTGCCACAGGTTTCTAAGAGGGCCGAACTTCAGCCTTTTCCCCAACATCAAAACTCGCACTATTCACAGAGATAATGTGTCTCAAGACCGCATGGTTCCACTAAAGCATAGTGCCTTAGGTCTACATGGTTCCACTGAAGCATAGTGCCTCAGGTTTGCATGGTTCCTCAGATATATAATGCCTCAAGTTCGCATGGTTCCACAGAAACATAGTGCCTCAAGTCCGCATGGTTCCTCAAATATATAATGCCTCAGGTTTGCATGGTTCCAAAGAGATATAATGTCTCAAACTTGCGCACATGCCATAGAATATATAAGCCACAGATTCGCAAGGTTCCATAGAGATATTTGCGCACCAAAACAAAGATATATGAGATAATCTAAATCTACCTTGAAGGAGAGTGAATAGGCTCACAATATAGTTATTCATCCATGTAAAGGGTTGTGTCTCTTGGGACAGGCCGACTTGATCATGGAGGGGCTGACTTGGACACTTGTGGGGCCATAAACCAAAAATATAAATTCAAATCTTTCTTCTTTGATTTTATTGATGAAAATACCGAACAAAGCTACCAATTTCCAACAAGCTCTGTATTGATCAGAAGGGCATGTGTAGAGGATGTGAACTTGGCAACAATGCCAAGGCTACTTTTCCAAGCAATGAGAGCAGGTCAAGGGAATCTTGGATCTTGTTCATTTAGATGTGTGTGGATCAATGTCAGTGGCATCAGTATAGGGGTCATTATACTATGTCATGTTTATAGATGACTATTCTAAGAAAACCTAGATCTTCTTCATGAGGACAAAGGATGAGGTTTTTAGTTAGTTCGAGGAGTTCAAGGCTCAGGTGGAGAACCAGATAGAGAGGAGGGGCAGAGAGCAGGGTCGAGGTCTTGAGGTTAGATAATGATATAGTATATCTCCATCGACTTTAAGGATTTCTACAAGGAGGCAAAAATCAAGAGGGAGATGACAGTCTCATACAACCTTCAACAAAACAATGTTGTGAAGAGAAAGACCCGATCCATCATCTGTGATACCAAGCACATGATACATGACTAGAATTCGCCTATGTTACACAACTGTATATGTGCAGAACAGAAGTTCTCATAGGATATTGGGGAACCATATTCTTGAGGAAGCATTCACAAGGGTGAAGCCAAAGATAGAGCACTTTAGAATCTTTGGTTATCTAATGTACATCCATATTCCTGTGGAGCAAAGGATGAAGTTGTAGCCCTCGAGAGAGAAGGGCATACCTGCATGATATAGTGACACTTCGAAGGCATATAGGATCTTCAATCATGCCAGGAGGAAGATAATGGTTAGCAAAGATGTGAAGTTCGAGGTGGATCGAGCATACAGGAAGTCTCATGAACCAATTCTAGTGACAAAGGACGAGGAGCATGAGGCTCAGGAGGATTAGCAGCATTCATCAGTGACTTCCAATTCAAGGAGTCAAACTTTAGGTAGGGAGGATCTTGAGAAATCAAGTGTAGAAGAGATTAATGCTTAATTCCTCTTCTTGATAATTACTTGTGAAGGTTAGTTTCCTTCTTATTACTTGTTATGTTTACTTCATCAAGCAATTATACATGTACAGAACATAAAGATCACAAAGAGACAAGAGACACCAGAATTTAGGTTCACAGCCAGGGAAAAACCCCACAAGGGGGAAAACCCAACAATCCTTCACTTATAGAATCAGATCAAAATGAGATATCCAAGACCCAAGACCAAGACCAAGTTTGCCACAAAGATTCCAAGTCAAACCCTCCTCCAACTTCCCTCCAATAGTCAAAGTCAATGTTGGTCAACCTACTCCAAATCTTGTCAAAATAGAGATTTTCAACCCTGCAATAGAGGCCGAATTTTGGCCTTGCGATACCTCAGAAATTTCGCGCGTGTGAGCTGAAATAGGGCAGAAAATTTTGATTTCTCTCTCTCCTTTGACTTCCTTCTCTCTCCTTTGATTTCGGCCTTCTTCTTGTCTAGGTGCAGAAATGGATAGATGATGTTATAATGAATGAATGGCCGGATTTTGGCCCTGCAATACCTCAGAAATTTCACGTGTGAATTGAAATAGGGCAGAAAATTTTGATTTCTCCCTCTCCTTTGACTTCCTTCTCTTTCCTTTGACTTCAACCTTCTTCTTGTCTAGGTGCATAAATGGATAGATGATGTTATGATGAATGAATGAATAAAGGAGGTCGAACTTGACTATTATATATAGTTGTCCAAGAGGGTCGAACATGTGCCACTGGGCCGACTTGACGATTTTGTGGACTTATGACACAAATAAAATTTGATTTCTTTTTCTTTTAAATCTCCAAATGGGACATAACTCATAAATATTCTTTTGACTCAAAATAAATTATTTTTTACTCTTTTGACTCTAAGCATGAAGAACATGCTTTCAAATATAAATATATGAATATAATAAATAACAAATACATTAATGATAATTTTATATTATGAAGACCAACTCTAGCTACAATTTCAACACTCCCTCTTAACTAGGGAGGTATTCATAATGACTCAACAGGATATTCTCAAGTTGAAATATTCATATAAGAAAGGATCCGGATTGATAAGCATCAATGATGATTACATCATCATAACCAGCATTGTCAAACTACCAAGGCCTTGACAAGTACGCTCTATCTCTCCACTAGATCAGAGCACAATGTTGGGAGGCATTAATTTGGACACCACTGCCTCTCAAGGCACATACCCCACCTAGGTGTTCCGAAGGTATGACCTCACAGGACCATTTCCTAATCCTAAGGAAAAGTTCGTCCTTTGGACCATTCTTTACCAAGTCCATGTATCCAACTTAGGATATTAATCCTAATCAACCACAATACATGACTCAAGAATGTTTGTCCCTGATGCTTATCCAATCCACCATTCTCCCTACCAATGTTCATGCACTAGACTTACGGCAGTTAGTCCTGGCCATAATACATGACACATGGAGAACACGATGTCCATCCTCACTCCCTCTCAACCAAGGAGGAGATCCTCACTCCCTCAACCAAGGAGGAGATATCCACAAGCCTAAGCTTGTCTCAAAAATACTCATCCTTTCAATGCATCGGCTACCTATTCGTCGGTGGAGATTTACTTGTAGCTTCACGTCTCCATCAAGTCATGAGTCATAATGTGCTTCGACCTTTCTGGTTCTCTGACAATCTTCAAATAGCTTTGATCAATACAAGATATCATAATTGAATCCATCATGTCATCAAATAGACCACCAACATTTTACGGAGCCAAACTTCTTCACCATGGATTGTACCAACTACCACATCTTCTACTTCCGCAGTGCAACAAAATTTTGCTTCATACTCTTCCAAGAAACCATACCAAATTCCAAGCATCAGTAATATCTGTTAAAACCTAAAAGTTCTATGCAGAAATTTAAAAATTCTTTGCAAAAACTTGAAAGTTCTATTCAGAAAATTGAATGTACTTACAGAAAATTGAATGTACTTTGCAGAAAACTGAATGGAACTGAATGTACTTTGCAGAAAGTTGAATGTACTTTGCATAAAATTGAATGTACTTTGCAGAAAGTTCAATGTATTTTGCAAAAAATTGAATGTTCTTCACAAAAAACTGAATGTACTATGTTGTTACAATTTCTTCTTCGCAACTTTTCATAACAGCAATTGTAGATAGAACATAAACTTAAGGATCATATGAAGAAAACCAAGCACAAATATGAGACACTGAGAGTTAGGTCCAATGAACAGGGGAAACCCAAATGATTCTTTTTCTATTAGATTTCTTCAATTGTTCAGCAGAGTACAGAGAGAGAGAGAGAGAGAGTGAGTGAGAATGAATAAAGTCACCAATGTTTGATCAAGTTGCAGCTGAAGTGCTCTTGCTCCTTGTTGGTGTTGTCACACAAAATGTCTAGGCACCGCGACAACGGCTCAAATCGGGGGTTGTCACCCTAATCCCCAATCTCTCCGTTTAAGTTGTCTTCCAATAGCAAACTAAGGGGGGTAGACCCTATGGAAATGGAATGAAGGAGAACTAGTTGGGAATCAACCAGTTCGGGAGACATAGTTAAGCAACCATGTACTTGTTTTAGATTTAGCAAGACTTATAGGATTCGATTAGATTTAGACGATTGATACCAGTGCCTTATGGAGTCAACTATCTTGCTAGAAAATTTAGGACCAAGCAATTGATGAGCAACTACTACTTGGATGAATAACTATCTTATATCAAATGCAGATCCTAAAACTAATGTGAGACGCAGGAATCTTGGTTAATTTTAGTTAAATGCCTATTCTAAGTTTAAACCCTTCGATCCTTTCTATATTGAGCCTGATTCTGTAGTAAGTGGCGAAGAGAAGATAAGGTGAAGCACACTAAGGTGTGATTAACGATATCTCTCCTTAAAATAGAACATACCCAGTTGCCTCCAGCGTTGCAGAGAGTTGTGGCTCTAACGAGTGCAAGGTCACTGTTTTAAGTACTATTAAAACCAAGCTTCTCAAGCAAAGATGGATGGGTACCTATCTTTCTATTGACCAAACTTATGTTTGGAAGTAAAGTTTAATTATGCAAAACCAACTTAATATGCAAGTGCACAAGATGATTAGAAGATGGAGTGAGATGAAGCTAGATCAAAGATTGATTTATTTCTGAGTTATATGCCAAAGCCTTTAATCGCCAAAATAAATATTCACTTCACTAGACAATGACTGAAAGATAAACTTCTCAGTAATATGCTTAAAATATCACAATATAATGCCCAATTAAATCACAAGCTTATCACTTCAATTTATCTAAATTCTTTCCAATGCAATTATAGCTCAAAGAGAACAAAAATTTCTTCACAATTCTTCAATATCACCCTCAAGATAATGCCAATTATATAGATGCTCAAAATACTCAATTTAGGAAACGAAAGATATGCAATTTTCCACAAGTCCATGATAGAGTATTCAATAATTACTTGAAAAAATTCTCAAAATTAAATATGCAAGAAATATCCAATAATTTCAAGTAAATAAATCCACGCTTAGAGTTAATTAAATGACGAGCGATCTCAATAGATATCAAGCACAAGAATATTCAAAACCCAATATAAATGATCATGGAACTTAGCATGCAAAAGGCTTAACACTTAAATTTTGAAAATTTATTATCATGAAAAACCATGAATTTTAAATGCTAATCAAATTAACACTTTAAGCAATTCTGGAATTAAAATGAATTTCTTAACTCCAATCCAATATATATATATATATATATATATTCTCCTATAGTCAAATTTTAGAGATAAAAAAATATTACCACAAAAAAGAAAATAATAATAATAAGACTTGAGATCTCAAAAAACCTTTATCACAAAAAAAAAATTAAAAAATAGCTTGAGATGAATTTTCATTAAAATTTGATTCTATGAAACCCAAGGGTGGAAAAGGGAGCGGAAGAAAAATGCGCAGCTAGGGTTTCTAAGAGTTTCAATGCTTGTTCCTAATGGAGGGTCGCAGAGGAGGGAGCTCCACTCCCTCCTACAAGGAGGCTGTAGCCAGCAGAGGCAAGTCCCCACTGGGTAATGTCAGAGGTTCTGGGGAAGAGGAAAAAAATAATAATGAAAAGGAGACAGATGGGGTCAGGCCCAAGGAAAATGTCAGCACTAAAGACAAGGAGGAAGAAGACAAAAGCCAGAGAACAAGGGACAATAAACAAAAGGGACCATGCAGACCCAAAACGGAGACTACTCCTAGAGTAGTGCTAAACGATCCTGCACTGCAGGCACACAGGGAACATATGGGGACTTACGCTATAATCTGCAAATTCATGGGACTATGGCCCACAGAAAAGGCTTTACAGATGTGGATCAAGTACCACTGGAAACCCAAAGGAAGCATCGATCTGCATCTTGGGTCAAAGGGATTCTTCACCGTGGTGTTCACAAGTATCGAAGACAAAGACAGAATATTCGAAGGAGGACCCTACTTTTATGCAGCAGTTGGCCTCTATATGCGGCCCTGGATGATGAACTTTGTTCCAGAGCAAGAGACTTTCACTTCGGTACCTGTCTGGGTAAGGCTCTATTCTCTACCTCTTGATTACTGGCAAATTGAATCGCTTGCTGCCATAGGCAATAAACTAGGTCATTTTGTCAAAGCTTCGGAAGCCACAAGAAGGGGTAAATACACTTCCTATGCAAGAATTTGTGTAGAAATGGATCTTTCAGGAGCCCTTCCAGATGAAGTCATCCTCGATGTTTTTGATAAGGATTGGGTGCAAACAGTGGACTATGAGCATATCCCATTCAGATGTTGTAAATGCCACAAACATGGACACTTGTTCAGAGACTACCCTCTTAGCAGAGTAGACAGTAGGAGCAAACTAAATGCAGTGGACACTGAAAGCTTTCAAAAAGTGGTAAGTAGAGGAAAAGGAGGCAAAAAAGGACCAAAGCATCTTCGTAATGAGGGTCAAAAGGCCAATCAAAATAGGTATCAAGCACTGGAACAGAATGAAGAAATGGAAAATGAAGATCAATCTATGGAGGACGGCCCTAATGAAAAGGAAAAGGAAGAAAACTGCAACCCAACACAAGAGATTGGTAATAAGAAAGAAACTATGATGAGTGAAACAGAACTAGAGATGGATCAGGAAATGACCCAGAGTGAAACAGATCTGGAGGACCATGAACTTCAAGAAATTCTAGATAAGGAACACCTAGATCTGGAAGGGTTCTTGATGCAGGGAACCACGGGAGGGATAGATTCACTACCCCAAGAAGATTGCAACAAAATTCAACAGTTGTTTTTATGGAAAACTCAGGAAAGAGGGTTAGATAAAGGAAAAACCATTGACAAGCAGGAGTACAGAGGTGTGAAAACAATTAAATCAACTCCAGGATTAGCTACCAGAAATGCAGGAAAGAAAAGGGGTAGGAAAAAGCAGAAGGACCTCTTGATGGAGTGTGGAAAGTTAATGATAGACTCAGGTAAGATGAAAGACCTAACCAGTTACTCCTTTACAAATCTTGAATTATGAAGTTC
The DNA here is from genome assembly GCA_031772625.1 of Pinus tabuliformis. NCBI lineage: Eukaryota > Viridiplantae > Streptophyta > Pinopsida > Pinales > Pinaceae > Pinus > Pinus tabuliformis. The sequence continues at coordinate 967,014,888 of CM062810.1, forward strand.
ACATCCTGGAATATTAGAGGTCTAGGTAGTAAAAGAAAACAAAGAATGCTAAGTTACAGAATGAAACAAGAAATGTCGGATATGATCTTCATCCAGGAAACCAAATGTTCCATTCAGAAAATAAAACAAATTCATAGCAAATGGCTCAACAGATTTGAGTTTCTAGAAGTTAAAGCTGAAAGCACAGCGGGGGGTATTCTAACTCTTTGGAATCCCCAGAAAATCAGCATAATAGATGTTGAAGCATCCAAAAATTACTTATCAGTGGTCATGCAACCAGTGGGGGTTTCAGAAACCTTCCTGGTCACAAATGTTTATGGCCCTCAAAAAATAGATGACAAACTCAAATTGATAGACTCCCTAATAGATCTCAGGAATAGATAGGATGGGATTCCTTGGATCTTGGGAGGTGATTTCAATATGATCAAGTCTCTTTCGGAAAAAAAAGGAGGAACCAAAGCGCTAGCCAAAGACTCTTTAGCATTCCAATCATTCATAGATGATATGAAATTGGTTGATTCAGAATTGAGCAATGGCTTTTTTACATGGAACACAAAAGAGGAGGTAAAGCACAGGTAGCCTCTAAATTAGATAGGTTCATGATTTCGGAGGAGCTGATGATTATAGATAAAGAAATAACAGCAAGAATCCTTCCCTTCGGAGGGTCCGATCACTGGCCGATTCAATTGGAAATCAAGGGTATGGTTTCTCCCAGAAATAGGCCCTTCAGATTCGAGAATATCTGGCTCTCCCACCCGGATTTCATCAGTAACATTGAAAAATGGTGGTCTGAAGACTTGCAATTACAAGGATCACAAATGTACCTCCTTCATAAAAGACTAAAGCATGTCAAGTTCAGGCTCAAAGAATGGAACAAGAAGGATTTTGGAAACATTTTTGTGAACAAAAAATCATTGGAAATCAAAATTCAAGAACTCAACCAGGTATTGATCCAAGATGGCTTTGACAAAGTCAAAAGTGATCAGGCTGACAAACATCATCAAGAATGGGAAAATTTATGCAAACAAGAGGAAATATTTTGGAGGCAAAAGTCTAGAGTTCAATGGCTCAAGGAAGGAGAGCGGAATACAAGATTTTTCCACAGATCCACCATAGCTAATAGAGCACACAACAGAATCTCTTCGATAAAGAACGAGAATGGGGAGCTTCAGAACACTCATAAGAATATTGAAGTTGTGCTTGTTAAGCATTTCCGAAACATCACTCAGGAAAACAATCCAAACAGGGAACAATCCATCAAGGAAATTATAAGGCATATCCCTAAGTTGGTGTCTAGAGAGGATAATTTTAACCTCAATAGAACTGTCATTGAAGAGGAAGTAAGCGAGGTTCTCAAAGACATGCAGAATGGTAAAGCACCAAGCCCGGATGGTTTCAATGTGGATTTTTTTAAAGCTTGTTGGCATATTGTCAAACAGGATATTCTGAATGTGGTGGAGGATTCCAAGTGTAGCAAAACCATCTCGAAAGCCCTCAACACCTCCTTCATCTCCTTGATCCCCAAACAGGATTCAGCTCAAACTGCAGATAAGTACAAACCCATAGCTTTATGTAATGTAGTATACAAGATAATATCCAAGGTTGTTGCTAACAGACTGAGACCTCTCCTTCCTTACTTAGTGTCAGAGGAACAGGCAGGTTATGTGGAGGGCAGACAAATTTTAAATAACATTATTCAAGCCCATGAGGTGGTTCACACGCTTACTAGTAAAAAGCAGGCGGGGATGATCATGCAATTGGATATTGCCAAAGCATATGACAAGGTGAATTGGATTTACATCAAGAAGGTTCTCACTGCTTTTGGTTTCGATCACAACTGGGTCAGATGGGTCATGGCTCTGGTGACTTCATCCAGCTTTTCAATTTTGGTGAATGGCTCTCCCTCAAAGATTTTCATTCCTTCTAGAGGCCTCAGGCAGGGAGACCCGCTCTCTCCCTTTCTTTTTATTCTCATGATGGAAGGACTTGGCAGATCCATTAAGCATGCCAAGGAAACGGGCAAAATCAAAGGTCTTCAATTATCTGAGAATGGTCAAGCTCTGACTCACCAACAATTTGTAGATGACACCATGCTGCAAGGAATCCCCACTATCAAAGAAGCTTCAGCCTACAATCAAATCCTGAAAGAATTTGCCATGGCTACAAGTATGGAAGTCAATCTCTCTTAAGTCAAAAATCTTCTTCTTAAACACTATCATTGCTATTCAGAGAAATATCTCAAGAATTCTTGGCTTCCAAAGGAATTCCCTCCCCACAAAGTATTTGGGAATCCCTCTCACAGCCAAACCTATGCACAAGAGTATCTGGGATCCGATGCTTAATAAGTGTTGGTACCATTTCATTGCCATCCTTTTCTTCTAGAAACACCATCATTAGTCTATCTTTTTCTTCCATAAACCCTCATATCCATCGAAATTGATTAATCAATAGCATTATAGTTGTTAGTTTACATTAAAATTAATTTGTGAATTTTTTATGTTAAAAATTAGGAATTTTCAACAAAAAGATTACAGGATGTCATAAATTCCTGTATATGGTTTATGATGTGACACGTGGCATGACAGGCAAGTCAAAGCAATCGATTTGGAATGTACATGCATGGTGAAAGATTGATTCAACAGCAAATCTAACGCTCCTGGATATGCGTTCAATGCTGGTCAAACCCAGCCCTTTTGGTCACAAAGGCAGCAAAAAGCCATGGTTTCCCAAACTGATTTCATTTTGCTTTTGGAAATCGGTTTAGATTAGAAAGGACAAAAATCACTCTTTTGTAAAAGCAGAAACATCTGCTTAATGTATGTATATTTGATTTAGATAGGAGACAAGCAGATAAAGACTGCGTATTGTATTGTTTCAAAAAAACCGATTATTATTATCTCTGTGTATTGTTCCAGAACGTTGCTTTTGTATGTGATTTCAATCTTCAGAACTTAATTACAGTCACCGTTTTACTCCAACAGTGCTTATGCGTTAACATTCTCGTTGCTTGAAGTTTCTTAAGTGTGCCAGTGAAGCGTGGACGGGCCCTACGTGGAATTGGTATACTGTTAATTTCATTTCCATAGCGTTTTGAATTTGAATAGTGTGCATAGTGTTTAATGTTATTTCCATGTCTGTGAGTTTATCGATTTGATTAGAAATTCTTGCAAATGATATTCATGGTGATAGCTTGAAGATCTGATTATTAGATCATTGAACAATATCTTGTAAAAGATTTGATCGATCATTAGATTTCAAAGCATCTCCGTAGACTCTGTTTCCATGCATTTAAAATTCAGTGTGCTTTTGATTTTCATGAAAGCTTAGTGTGTTAGCTAGAAAGAGCTTTTGTGCATAACATCCTTGTAAGAGGGTTGAAAACGCATCCTAGCAGTACACTGTATCTTTAGGACAGTTAGATAAACTAGATGATCTGAGTGCTAAAGTGTGAGAGGAAACATATTTTAACCTCCTGTAAAGGAGTTCTGTAGCCTGTCACAGTAAACACCTAGTTAAGTAGACGAGATCCTTTTAGGTCTATAGACTTTAGACACCTGCCTCTAAGTTTACCTACCTTGGTTGATAATAAATCTAGTCTAATCTAGCACCCTAGATTGGCCACTACATTTTGGCGCCGTTGCCGGGGATCGAAGCTAGAGGATTTCTAAAAACAAAATAAAATAAAATAAAAAACAAAAACAAAAACAAAAACAAGCAAAAACATAGATTTAATTCATCATTTTAGAAGTCATGTTTACTTATGCCTAGATCTAGAGATAATAAAGGTAGATTCATAAAAACCCCCCATCCAAAAACTAACCTACCACCAGAAGCAGACCCTTTAGGAAAAGTTGAACACACAACACCAGCTGAGGAAGTCACCATACAAACATTAGAGGATAAACAGAAATCAGGGCAAAGACTCACACTCATTGAGAGGCAAATTCTATTAGCACACAAATCACAGAAGAAACATTTCCCTGAATCCTCTATAAAAGGAGAAAGTAGCACAGTAACTCAAAAATCTTTCCTTGAACTTCTCTTTGAAACAAGTGACACTGAACAAGAAATTAAATCAACAGAGGAACCTATCAAAATGGCTGAAGAAGGACATGGATCAGAAAGAGGACCACCGAATCAAGGTCAAGACGAAGAGTCAACCTTTAAATTTCCTATTCAAGAACCAGAAGAGGATGACGAAATAAAAATGAAAAACATACCTCCATCTGTGCTACCAAACTTTTATGGCATGGCTTCAGAAGACCCAGATTCATTTTTGTTTGAGTTTGACATTGTATGTCGAACATATGGTTACACAGATGATGCCCATAGGCTTAGACTCTTCCCAGCAACATTAAAAGCATCAGCATTAAGATGGTTCATGGGGCTTGGTGAACATGCGATAACTGATTGGGATGGCATGAGAAGAATATTCCTAAAGAAATACCAACCTTATTGTAGATCGAAAGATTCCAAAGATGATATCTTTAGGATGAACCAACAAGAGGATGAAAATTTAGAGGAGTACTTAGAGCGGTTTGTTTACAATTTACAAAAATCAAAACACAGAACCATGCCTCTTGATCTGATTCGAACAATATTTTTGAAGGGCATTCGAGAGGAATACTTAGATGATCTTAATTTGATGGGAAAAGGTGATATTTCCACTTTACCTTTTGAAGAAATTGCTGAGTTATGTGAAAAGTATTCTAGGAGCAAAGCCAAAATTGGAAAAAGAACCATATCATCCAAAGCCACAAAATCTGCGTCAGCAAGTGTCACAAGAGCTGAAATAGGAAACCTGTTAGAGGAATTCAAAACCTTAGGAACTCAAATCGACACTCTCAAAGCTAAGAAAAGACAAGAAGAGGAAGATCAAATGATGGCTGTCTTTTGTCCAAAATGCCGGAAGAAACATGCCTTAAAAGGCTGCCCATTAGAAAACATTCAAGTTTGTGCCTTTTTTACTGAAAATCATGATATATTTCATTGCTCTAAAGTCAAGATTTTGCATAATTGTAATGTGGCAGCTAACACAGATATGGAAAATGTGTATTTCATGGGCGCAAAGAGACCATGGCAGCCAAAACCTGCACCTCAAGGTATGTTCCCAAACTAGAATTTGCAATTTCCTGCACATGATCAGATGTATGCTCAGAATTCGTGGAATGTATCCATGCCATGGCAGCACCAAAATTACCCACAACAACAATGCAGACCATCTCAGCAATACTCTCAACAATATCAACCATACCAAACATATTCGCAGCCATATCAACAATATCATCAGCCATATTCGCCATATCCTCAACCATATCAGCAATATCCTTAGCAGCAAGTTGTTTACCCACATCAACCCCAACCCACTCAACAAGCATTACCTGCTCCTCCACCAATAAATCCACCACAATTACAACTTCCATCTAACCCACAACCTCCTAGACCTACTCAAATCCCTGCTCAACCTGTACCAAATCCAAATAACAGAGCAGAGAGACCAGCTTACAATGTAGATGAGGGACCCTCATATCCCACATTACCCTTGCAAAATATCAATTTGAGGTCTGGTAAGATACTTCATAAAGAATCTCCAGCAGCTGATAAACAAGAAGAAAACGAAGAAAATGAAAATGAAACTCCAATTCAAAGGAAACAAAATGATGACATCAAAAATAAACAAATGCAACCGTTGCATCCACCACCTTTTCCAGACAGATTGGTCCAAGCAAAACTTCCCATGTCTATACCACAGTTTGATGTTTTAGATGAGCTAAAGAATGTCTATATAAAAATTCCACTACTACAAGCCATAAAAGACATTCCCATATATACTAAAGCCATCAAAGAACTGTGCCTTAAAAAGCCTACTAGGAAAAGAGTTGATCCACAAACCATTCATGTTATTGGACATTTAGCTGGCCTTATGACAAACACCATTTCAATGGAAAAGTATGTTGATCCTGGTGTTGTTGGGAAAAGTATCCAATACGGAATGACCCTATCCCACTCTAAGGGTGATAGTACCTCAGCAACAATCGAAGCAAAGCTATCTAAGATTTCTTCTTTATGAAAGTAAAATAGCGGAGAAAGAGATCCACTAACCGATGTCTTTCGCTAATGGTTGATCCAGTCTTCTCTCCTTGCTGCTTGCTCCCAGCTCCTTGCTCTTTCACTGGCCCAGCTATACCAAGATCCTGCAAAATGGCAATAGAGGGAAACTACAAGAAGCATACATTCATAATTGATTCAAGGATTAGAATAAATCAAATACACAAGTATAACAATACACTATTGAGACACATGCATATAGAAGAACCTCAAATGCTTTATTAATGGAAGAAGTAAAGTTCAGGAAGTGATACAACCATAAAAGGCCCAATCCAGCATCACCTCCAGCAGAAAGAAATCTCTTCTTCACCTCCTTCAAAGCAAATCACCCAATAGTTCTATACTCAAACCAACAGCACTTCCTTACATTCACAAGATTCCAACCTCCCTAGACCTCATGAGAGAGCTCTATATATAGGAGTTTTGGAGAAAGGATGAGTCAGCTTGAGCTTGGCATGAAGCTGACTAGTGTCCTCTCCCACTTCAGTTATTCTTCAGTTCTTGAGTCCACTTGGAGGTTCTTGCTTCCACTTGGAGCTCTAGACCCTCTTACTCATCACCAGTCGAATTCCCTGATCCAAGTGTCATTTTGGAAGCTTCCTGGGCATTGACACCTTGAGGAATGACTGTGCCACTTGGCCAAACTCGCCCAGCGCAGGTAGCCTTCTTTGCAGTTGACATTCAGCGCAGGTACACAGTGGAGCAGTTGACATTCAGCGCAGATGCTCAGTGGAGCAGTTGACATGATCCAGAATTAGCTTGTTTTTGAGTGTTTTCAGGTGGAGAACTGATATTCAGTGCTGTGGTTTGCTGACCTTGTTCCTCTAGGGGTAGGAACAACATGTTTAGGGACTTTGGATCCCTTAGATTATTGACATTTCATGCTTCATGCTGTAAGGCACAAAAATGTCTATAACAGTTGCCCCCTAAAGTATGAGGTCGTTTATCGGGTGAAATGCTTTATCAGGAGGATCCGAAGTTCATTCAATCGTTGAGAGGTGACCTGTAATAAAATACAATACAATACATTATTTTTCATTCTGCTTTCATGATCTAGCTGAGGCGGGCATTCCCATGCTCAGCTTTATAAATTCATTTTGGTACATAGAACAGACGATCGTCTGATGGTAGACTGATAATTCTCTGCTGAAATTATCATCCTTTGAGTAGGATGATCATCTGCTGTAATAATGTACATATCAAATGTTTTTATATTTCCTGAATATATATCGCAGCCCGGATGGATGAAACTAGATCCGGGGTCTTCAAACTCGTTCGATCTTCACTCTAAGTACAAGTCGATCCATGTGAGAATTGCGCTGAAGTCGAACATGGAAAGACATCGCTTGATTACTGGTCAATGATGTAAACCGTTAACAAGCGCGAGAGGAATCACCGATAATGATAATGACCCTCAAGGTACTGCAGTACAATTCACGTGGTGTGAATATAGGACTTGGCATCGAACACCACGCAAAATCTTCTAGTCGAAGGTCATTGATGTATACCTGTCGCCGGAAGTGAGAAACTTGCCATTGAGGCATGCAAGCTTCAAAGTACTGAGGGGGTTGTTCCTAGATCAACTTCTTGGATAATGAGCTAAAGTCGACAAGAAGCGATCCGTCAAAGGAGGGCCTTAATGAATCCCACATCAGTGACACGGAACGGAGCTAATGATTTTAATGGAGGTGAAAACAATCTGTGACATATGATTCAGGGTGGCGGTCATGGGTGGATGAAAGATAATGTATGGCAGTGGATGGGACACGGTTGACTCTTTCTGAACAACATCTCTTGAACATATAACGACACTGATGCGATGGATCGGTAACATTACCCCAAATGTGGATGGTTTGGCGAGACCATGGTGATGAGACCGGTGAATGAAACAACCCAACCCGATGTGATACGGAGGAAAAGTGTCATGTTCAAGAGCGACTTGCTACCATTAAAGCTTTGAGGTTCTCCCAATTTTTCCCTAGTCATTTCTGACCAGTACCTCTTTATTTTTGTCAAGCTTGAGGAGGATAACATATGCTTGTTCTATAACCTGCCCTTCGGGCAAGCCCATCGCTATGTTTTAACGAGCCTAGTGATAGGGAAACTCGTTCTCGTCTAAAGACAAGTTTGTCGCTATTTAATCATTTTAACGAGTCTAACGACAAGGAAAACTCGGTCCTTTTCATTTTTAGAGAGTCTGAAAAGGTACATAAAGTTAACTCCAAAATTCATTTTTCGTCATCTAATCCCTTAAGTCCGAAAAAGTATAAAACAATACAGAAGGGATGAGTTTTCGATAACTTTAACGAGCCGAATAAAACAAGCGCTCGACCTTTTTGTGCAATAATCCCTCAGGTCCAAAAAGATTAAAATCTAGAGGAGGGATAGCTCTTCCGGTCCTTTTAACGAGCTGGAAGGCCAAAACTCGGCAAACTTTTCATATTTTACGAGTCAGTTGAAAAGAGCTCAAAGAAGACTCGTCTTTTGAGGAACGAGTGATAAACAGGGATAGCAGCAGATTCCAGGTACAGGTTGGAATTTTCCAATCACGGCAGTGTCACAAGGATGGCTAGGTGAAATCACTCTTCGCAGCTGTTCCTCAAAATGGGTAAACAATCATATGGAGGTGAACGATCGGCCAAATGACGGTGGAGGTGGCAGGTGCAAAACACGACCAAGGCTTTTATGGCTGATAAATTTACGATCACAGTGGTTATTTACCGGGATAGGTTCATTTTTTATTTAAAAATGAGCTTAAAATCTGGGGGAAACATTGCTCACTGCTTATATTTATTTTTTAACGAGCATGAAGACCGCATTAAAACTGCTCGGATCTTGCGTTTATTTTTTAACGAGCATGAACTTTATGCTAAAACTGCTCGATTATATGGTCAAATTTTGATTTTTTACCATTACTAGCTTTTCTCTTTTCAAGGATAGTACTGCATTTTCAATTGCTGCAACAAACTTTGTTAGAAATGAATAATATTTGCATGAAAATGAGATTATAACCCTAATATTTCGCTTTGAACTACGTAAAAAGCCATTAAAAGGTGTTTTTACCTCTCATTTTACCATTTCATTTGTATTTGGTTTGTTGGAGCTTTGGAGGTGCCTCTTTCCCCTTGATTTTCACCAGCTGATTCCGGGAGATTCTGCGGACGATTTTCGGCGCCGTCTGGACCAGGTAGGAGCTAAACCCTAGCTCTTTCTTTTCATGGTTTCCTTTTCCAGTTTTATGCCTGTTTTTCAGTCTTTCTGGGCCTCAGGGGTTTTGCCAGGGCGCCCTAACTTCAGCGCAGGTTCCCCATTCGAAACCTGCGCTGAATGTCAAGCTGCCTTAAAGCAGTCTGACCTTCAGCGCAGGTGGGACACTTTCTGCCTGCGCTGGGCTCAGAAAACTGAGTTTCCAGCTCATTTTTCGATGAATTTTCGCCAGTTTTTCATCAAAATCAGGAATTTACTCCTTCTCTTGTTTGCTTTGCAGGGAACTTTGAACAAAATGTCCCTTACATGGAGAGAACGAGAACATGAAGAGGAGGACATGATTGCCCTCCATGACCCGGTCACGGTGAACGCACTGCGAAACTGTGGCCTGCTGAAGTTTTTCCGTATCTCTAGCATGAGAGCACAGATTACTTTACTGCAGTATATGCTTGATGCTTGGAATCCTGTTAACCAAGTTTTCCAGATTAGGGGAAAGTCCATCCCCTTGACCATAGAGGACATGTACTTCTTGACTGGGTTGTCAAGACGAGGTGCCCCCATTTCCTTGTCAGGTACGGCTCGGGGGACCGATTCCACCAGAGATTATGTCCGCCAGTATTGCAGGGAAGGTTCTCAGCCGAGCAGAGACGGCAAGATTGTTATCCGTGAGATTACTGACAGGTCTCTCAGGTCCATTTTGTATACCATTGGTAGGATGGCCGGTAGCGCATCTCTACATGTTGCCAACAGATCTTATATGCAGCACGCCTTGGAGTGTCTCCAACCGAAAGTATTCAACTGGTGTGATGCAGTACTTGTTCAGATGATAAGTCAATTGACCAAGGTGAAGGACGGGAAGCTGAAGAACTTTGGATTTGGTTCTATTCTGACTGCCTTCGCCTTGGAGAAAATCCCACTGATGCAGCCTCAGTACATCATACTCGACTTGCCTTCTCCGACCGAGCCACGCATGCAGAGGTGGGTTGATCACATGTCTAGGCATGCTGGTCAACCTCAGATTACTTTTACTGAGGCCTTCTTCAGGTGGTTCGAGCGCCAGGAGATGGTCTTCTCCGAGTATCCATATGTGGGTATGGATTTCCGAGGTGATCCGGATTTGGTGTTATCGGATGGCGAACAGTGGGGCGCTATTGGTAAGCTCTTTGACCATATCACTATTTACTGTTTTATTCATAATGTTGCTGTGCTTTATTCTGTCAAGACTTTTAATCATACTCTTGGGTGCATGCAGATGTTGGTCCTGTTCGTCCAGCAGTTCGTCCGAGACCACCAGTTGCTGCCCCGGCAGTGGAGCCTGCTAGGAGAGCTATCCTCCGCGACCTTGACGATACTGAGACCCTTACAGCTGTGCAGGAGCAGGTTGAGAGCCTTACTCTCGGCATTCCCGATGTGAGGATTGATGAGTTACCTTTACAGCTGCAGCGACACACTACTGGTGTGCCCAGACGATGGACTCGTCTCTTACGCATGATTGCACAGGCCGTGACGTGCTATCATGAGCACCACTAGGCTAGGGTGCCCCCTAGCACTTTTTGAGTTTTTAGGTCATATGACCCATTTTGTCTTGGTTACAGAACATTATGTATGAACTATAAACAGCTTATATATTTTGATTTTCGAGTTTTCTTCTGTTTGAGTTATATGATCCATATGTACAATCTTTGATGATGTATCCTTTTTATAAATGTTGCAAATGTCTATCTAACACATAGTTTGCTAATGAGTCAGTTAATGTGTTTAAGTTTCTGGAAATATGTTGATATTGAATTGAATCAAATTGTCTTTCCAAAATCTTAACCCTTAGGAACATGCGATGAATAGCTGGATTGCGAACAGAATATATACCATTGAGTTGTAGTATTACGAGCTGTGAGTCTAGCCTGACAATTAGTCGGCGTATGCCACGTGTGATGGCATCAGAGAGTAGTTCTATCAACGCGCTATACTCAGCGATGTTATTCGTTGATTGCCCAATACATACACCTCTGAAACTTACTAACTCGCCGCTTGGATCAAAAATGGCCCAGGCTGCGGAGGATAGGTTCCGCGAACTACGACTCGCTCCGTCGGCATATCCAACACATGTCTCCAGAAGGTTCGACATCTGCAACAAATGGAAAAGGTGGATCACTCGACCAGAACAAATACTTTGGTGAAAACAAAATACAACAAAAGCATGCAGGTTACTATTTAAGCATAGTAACGCTTGAGGTACAGCCCGTTGCGGGGCTGCGCCAGTGGAATTCCGTCGTAATCCATTAACTCGTAGGCTCCTTTTGCTAACACCCTTTTAACAATGTAGGGGCCCATCCATAAGGACTTGAATTTACCTGCTCCCAATTTATCGGATTCTTGGTCATAAAGCAAGACCAAATCACCTTCTGAGAAGACACGGGGTTTGACACTTTTGTCGAACTGAGCCTTGACTCGTTTCTTATGGGCTTCGTTAGCCAAAGCGGCATCACGACGGGCTTCATCCAATTGGATTAACTCCAAGAAACGAGTCTCTTCTTTTGAAGTTCCGGGGAGAAGATCGATTGCGAGTTTAAGCGACGAAATTTCGCACTGGATTGGCAAGACTGCTTCCAGGCCGTACACCAATTGAAAAGGTGTGAACCTGGTTGCGTTCTTTACCGACGTTCGGTAAGCCCACAAGGCTGAGTACAGGATTAGGTGCCACCTTCTTTTATGAACCCCGATCATCCTTTGTAACATACGCTTCAGGACTTTGTTGATTGCTTCAACTTGTCCGTTGGCTTGCAGATAGTACGGGGTAGAGCTGTCGTGAGATAGCCCTAGTTTGGCAGCTAATTCGACCATCATGTGATTGCGAAAATGCGACCCATGATCTGTAACTATAGCCTGTGGTACGCCGAACCTGGCGACTACATGATTGAAAAAGAAAAGGGCAGCTGTTTCACTAGTGTTATCCAATGTAGGCATCGCCTCGGCCCATTTGGTAAAATAGTCAACAGCGACTATAATATACCCATGCCCCCAGGTCGAGGTGGGGTTACATTGCATGAAATCGATGCCCCACTTGGCGAAGGGCCCAACAGCAACTATCGGCTGTAAAGGTGCGGGTGGTCGTCTGGTTTTGCTATCAAAAATTTGACAAGCGTGGCAACTTCTGACTGCGGTTATGCAATCTTTGAACATGGTTGGCCAGAAGTATCCTGCTCGTAAGATTTTTTGTGCTGTTGCATATCCAGATTGATGCCCCCCACACGCGCCTGAATGACACTCATTCAGGGCTTTTTCGGCCTCCTCATGGGTAAGGCACCTCCTCAGAACTGTATCGATACCACAACGGTAAAGTGTATCACCGACGATCATGTAGTCTTTTGCTTGGTATCGTATACGTTTCTATTCTGAGTGAGAGGTGTTAGGCCTGAATTTTTGGGTTTGGAGATAAACTATGATATCTCCATACCACTCATTGCTTACAGATATCAGAAACAAACTTTCGTCCACAATTGACTCTTCTGATGTTTCATCGTTGGACGACGATGGGAGATCGCACAATAATTCTGCGAAAACTAGAGCTTTCTTCGATTTGGATTTTACAAATTCCAGATCAAACTCTTGAAGGATCGTTATCCATTTTGAATATTTCCCCCCCAGCAACTGTCGCGACAGTATATAAGTCATGGGGTTGCAATCTGACAAGATGGTAGTTTTCCGAAAGAGGACATAATGTCGAAACCTTTGAATCGCTTGAATAGCTGCAAGCGCTAGTTTTTCAACATAAGAATATTTACTTTCTGTATCATTTAAGTTTTTACTTAAATAATATATAGGATGTTCAATTCCATCGACTTCTTGAACTAAAACCATCGCAATGGTCGTATCCGCTGCAGCCAGATACAGGTTAAAATCTCTTTGATAGTCCGGGGCGTACATTAATGATGCTTTTACTAGACAATCTTTCAGAGCATCAAAGGAAGCTTGCGCCACCTGGTCCCAGACGAAAGGTACATCCTTTTTCAAAAGACGAGTATAACCTTTAGCAAGTTCTACGTAATTTGGAATGAACCTCCTCAGAAAGTTCGCTTTCCCTTGGAGTTTCTGAATCTGAAGCAAATTTGAAGGTGGAGGCAAATTAATGATTGCCTAAACCTTACAGGGGTCGAGACGAATCCCATCCTTAGAGACTACAAAGCCAAGTAAACGACCAGAACTGACGCAAAACACACATTTGTGCGGATTGAGTCTTATCTTGTAGTGTCGGCAACGTAGAAATATCGCTCTTAAATGCTGCGAATGATCAGTCCGCTTTCGCGAATGAGCCGGAAGATCGTCGAGATAAGGTTGAACAATGTTCTTGATGTCATGGAAGGCATAATTCATTGCCCTCTGAAACGTCGCCCCTGTGTTCTTTAAACCAAAGGGTAATTTTCGATAAGCGAATGTGCCCCACGGACAAATAAATGCAGTCTTTGACTGGTCTTGTGGGCGGATATTTATTTGATTATACCCAGAAAATCCATCCATAAATGAAAAGATTTCACATCCGGCGCATTCATCAATTATCTGGTCGATGAAGGGTGTAGGGTAGTTGTCCTTTGGACAAGCTTGGTTTACATCCCTATAATCGACACACACTCTAATCGTCCCTTGTTTCTTCATAAGGGGGACAATATTCGATACCCAATCGGTTAGTGGAACCGGGTAGATGAATCCAGCATGGAGAAGTTTTTCAACTTCTGCCTTAATGGCAGCGGCTTTCTTGGGGTGCACCTGCCGAAGCCGTTGTCTTACTGGTTTGACATCAGGATACATTTTAATTTCATGTTCAACTATACTCGAGTCAATGCCTGGCATTTCATCATATGACCAAACAAAGACATCTCTGAATTCGCGAAAAAGAGCGTTATATATTTCCAGTTCTGAAGGGGAACAACCTTTGCCGACATAAATATTCTCTACAACATCTGTTTTAGTCGAGATATTTATGGCTATAGTCTCTTCAATATTGGATAGGTTTCGCTCGGAATCCACCATATTTACAGTGTTTGTTAGGAATTCAAAAACTGAAGGGTGATAAAGGTCACTTTGAGTATCTTCTTCATATTCCGGAAGAAGGGAACGATGGTGGTGATTGCTACAATATTTCTAAAGGGCTTGGGGGCAAAACCATTGTATGATCCATGTTGACATTGTCTTTTGCGACCTTCGTGGAAGATATCATGTTGCAGGTTGCTACAAACGGTACATTTCCTATGTAAATAGGAGGTGGTAGCACGAAAGTTCCCATCAGTGTGGGGTCCTTCAATAATCCAACTCCGATATCTTGAATTGAATGGTTGCTCTCATGGATCATGGGAATGCTTCCTGTAACTTGTGAACCATTAGGGAGGAAATTCTGTTGGTCGACGATCGTAATCCCTCCTTCAAACGGGAATGCGATCTTCCTAAAATAAGTCGATACAACAGCTGCCATGGCATAAATCCATGGTCTACCCAGTAGGATGTTATAGTCAAGATTTCCATCAATGACTTCAACATCAATTTCTACTGTTTTTCCTCCTAGTTCAACTTTCAAGTTATTAAGGATACCGTATGGGGTATAAGTCCTTCCGTCGAAAGCTTTTAATGTCGTCGAAGATCGCGACAAGGTTGGAGATCCTAAAGTTTTCCAGCAGCTTATCGACAATACATGTTGATGCTCCCTCATCAATAATCGTTCTGTGAACAGTTTTGTTAAGGGCTTTCACTTGAATAAGGAAAGCTAGTTGAGCTGGTAACTGAGGATCATATCCTTTGTGGTCAAAGGATACAAGATTGGAATCCTTAGGATCAACCCCACCAATTGCTGATAACAACCCCTGCCTTTGGGATGGACAATTTTGTAATACCTCAAGAGTCGACATAGCGGATGGCGATTGTGCCAAATCTTCCACTATGTTATAATGCTGCGCCGCTCTGGCGCGAGGATTAAATGTCGACTTGTGTACTACACCCTTTGGCGGTTTTATTGTTAATTCAGGAATGATGGGTGGTACAACTTCTGTCGAAGTTGTTGTCGAACTACTTGGTTGATCTTTACCTTTTTCGTTCGACAGCTGAGGATTCCCATAATCTTTGTTCCTTGTCGAAATCAAAGCATCATTCTGCTATTTTGAAACCGACAACATAAGTACTTGCGACGGGGAAGCATTTCCACTATCAACCATATTTTGACCTGGGTTGGGAAATGGATCAATTAACACAGCCGAGGTTTGGGAACTTTTAAAGAACCTCTTTAACTCAGCTTTGAATGGGCAATTCTTTGTGTTATGATCTTTATCATCACATATTAGACATGGATAATTTTGTTTCCCTTTCCCAGGAGGGTTTGAAGAATTTTTTCCAGGGGATGACTCACCCTGTTTCTTCTTCTTCCCTTTGTTTTGTTTCTTCTTGCTTCCTGGTTGATTGGTTTCTTTGCCTTTATCTTCTGATACGGCATTTACTTCTGAAGCAAGAATTTCTTCTTTTGCATTTTGATCTGAATTCTTACGGGCTTTCTTTGACAAAGCCTTTATCGATTTCGCGTTTGCCGTGCCAATCACACCGTCACCGGCATGAGAGTCACTATTTGATTTAGGAGGAGGAGGAATTGAAAATTCCGGTCTAGGGGCGTCAGGTATTTTGTCGTAGAGTGTGCCGGACTGAGTATAAACTAAGTCCAAATACTATGCACGAGCAATGACTTGCTCCTCTGTTACGACTCCCCCTTTGGCCACATCTTCCGTAATAGCAGGAAGTAACGACTTTATAAACCATTCAGCTAATAGCTGATCAGGAACGTATGTTTTCACCATCCTACGACGACGACGCCACTCATGTATATGATCAGATATATGGGTGGCAGTTGTCTGCTTGAAGTTGGTTAATATTTCTGTTCCCGTTTCATACCTTATCGATAATTGAAAATGGGTTAAGAAAGTCGTGGCTAGGGAACTAAAATTGTCGAACGAGGCTCTAGGTAATTCAATATACCATTTAGCTGTTGGACCTGTCAATGTCCTCTGAAAAAGGCGAAGCCTTATCGAATCGTCGTTTAGGGTGTTCGACGAACACCACAGATGAAAAGTCATCACGTGATTCGATGGGTCTTCACCTGGATTTCCATTGAATTTAGGAATGTCAGATGGAAGTTTATGAGGAATCGCTGGCCACCAAGGGGCATAAGCAATCGGATCGTTGGTTAACCGGTGTAAATCGGGTAACTCTAAAGTTGCCACGAATGGTAACTGTTGATTCAGGTTAGGTGAAGCGTAACCAGGGTACGATGGAATCGCTTGAGCAGTGGGCCTTTGCATACCAGCATAATGTAATTGATGTTGGTATGACTGATACGGTTGGTGGACTTGACCACTGTAAAGTGGTTGGTTTTGACCGTTTTGGATATACGGTTGTCCATTGTTCGCAAAGATCTGCTGCTCAGAACCTTGGTACACCTACTGGAATTGCGGTTGTTGGTATTGCACAAGCCATGGTTGTGAAGCCATGTTTTGTTGTGCTATGCTAACCGTTGGACCAAGGTGTGGGGTAATTGTACCCGTTTGGACCTGTGTCGCCCCACCAGTTGGCGATTGTGGTTGTGACCCATGTTCAAGGGGCTGTTGCATTACAACCTGAGATATCTGAGGTTGACATGCAACAGGTATTGCTTGAACTTGTGACACTGTTACAATAGCCGGTGTGGTTGGGATGTTCGTCATAGGTACACACTGTTGCATAGAATATACAACCCTTGGTTGTTGAGGTAGCATAGGTACCCAACTACTTGATGCAATTCCAGTATAACCTGAATACTGTTGTGAACTCACGTATGGGTACCCTCCCGGAGGGGGTAATGAAAGGGCATACTGCCCCCCATACGGTAGCAATCCGGAACTCAAGGGAATTGATTGTCCTTGGGGACTGGATTGCCCAAATTGACCTCCAAATGGATCAATTTGGCGAGTCTCAACATAAGAGTTGCCGGGTATTACTCCAGATGAACAAACTGGAACAGACCATACTGTCGAAATAGTCCCTTGGTGGACTCCTTCTAGCTGTTGAGAGCTAGTCGGGACAGCTGGTATGCCGGCAAACATTGTCGGAGTGACGGCAGGGGCTTCTGCTGTCGCTGTGTCATTTGACACAGTCCTAGATGATGACGGTTGTTCAGACATCTTAAGTCTATCCAATAGATTGCCTAGCGATTCTACAGGAACTTCCACTTGTGGTGGATTAACTTCTGATGAAGGAAATAGAGTGACCCCGACTCCAAAATGGGTTGGAGTACTTGCTTGCGGATCCTCTGCAATTTCCTCTATCGCAATCAAACCCGGTGGAAGAGGAAGACCGTCAGGTCCGTAAAATATTTCTGGTGCCGAAGAAGTGGTCGCTTCGACAGCGACAGTTGTTTGAGGAACAAAACTCTCTGGACTGGTTACAGATGGAACTGGTTCAGTTATACAAGTATTTGCCCCCAGACTAGGATCAGTATTATTGTCCTTCTGTGGCTGTTGAACTTCTTCTAGAGAGGCAGGGTTTCCAGAAATGTTAGGAGTAACCGGAACCTCAGATGCAGTTGGAACACTTGTTCTAACTTTTATAGGAGATTTTGAACCGGTTAAACGAGTTCGCTTTGTCCGTACTGTTTTCGATTCCGGAGACAAAGATGGTTGACTCGTAAGCCTCCGCGAACGACGGGGTTTCAATTGACTTTCTTCCACGATTGCGGATTACTCGATCAACCAAAATATTAAAAGGGGAAATTTGTGTTTCCGAATTGAATGAATTTTATTAGACGCTTTTAGACACAACTTGCTTTTTCACTTTTTACGAGTCGAGAAAAAGCTAAAGATGACTCTAGTCTCCTTCGATGTATTAACGAGCCCGAAGTGACAAATGCTCGGTTGGACTTTTTCAGTTATAGAGTTTGAAAAAGGCCAAAAGAAACTGCTCTGGAGATCTAGGCAGAGGGTGTGCCAAACCTTTCGCAAAACCACAGAATACGTTTTACAGTACGGGTGGTCGATCTTCGTGAATGCTGTGTTCACTGCATTGCGATCAGTAGGGCGGCCGACACGGCTTCCTAAGGATAAAAGATATATGCCTATAGGGGTCTCCCAATATATACGCGACGGTACGTGGGAGCACAAGTCCGTATTAGTGCCACCGACTCTCAGGAGGAATCACCCACCTTCTTCGAGATCGACAGTCACTACGTTTAACGACACCGGAACACGTCTCTAGCTTAGACCTCTATGTGTTTGCGTTATGTTTCAAAGCGTTGTTAGGTTCATTCAATATATTTTAAGTTGATCTTTTTAAAGTTTGCCTTTCAAGGTTCACCACGAGATGTTTGATACAAATTCCTAAATGCAGTCTAAGATGAGAAGCAAGCTTTTTCAATCTTTTCGACTTATGAAAATCTTAACTACTGAGGGAAAAGAAAGACATCATCTTTTCACACAGATCAAAGAGCATACACTAATGCACTTTTTCCTAAATCAACATACAAACTTATCAAATGCAAAATGCACAATGCAGGTATTTCTTTTCTCTTTCTTAATGTTGATGTAATACAAAAAGAAAGTTGTTGTATAACTTTGAATTCGATTTCAAGTGAAAGCAAACAAGCTTGTCCAAAATCAAAAGACACCTTAAGATTTACTTGTTTCGACACTAGAAATATATAAATTCAAACCATATGACGAAAGCAAAAGCTCAATCAGCTATGAACAGCAAACAAACTAACTCTTAAGACCAAAACGACACTTATCACAGGTCTAGATCTAAGAGGCCACAGCAAGACTAGTTCACTTTCGTTATGGGAAACTGCAAATGATATAAGAAATACACAAAGAACAAATACAGTTTCTTTATACAACCGAGGCATAATAGTGGCAAGGAAAATTGGTTTCAGATAGGTACATTGACTGATAACAGGCTGCAAAAACAAGGATGAAAACAGGGCAATGAACAGCAAGGAACCCCAGTAGCACTAGGCAAAACTGGTTCAGCGCAGGTGGTACACTGTCAGTTTGACATTCAGCGCAGGTATCCCCTTCGGGATCTGCGCTGAAATGCAGACTGCCTTCACAGTGCCTGCACTGAAGAGATAAACTTTCGTTTCTCTCAGTTTCCGGGTCACAGATTCCTCAAAAATTCACAGTTTTTGGCCAAATCAGAAGCTATCAATCAAGTACACACTAAGGGATGAAAAGGAGGATGAAAAGCTATCACTAAGAGCTATTCAAAGTCCTTGTGGATCAGCTCTTCAAATCATAAACATGCCCAGAAACTGAGCTAGAGTAGCTGCCCTCTACTTTGCATTTGAAAGATCCAAATGCAGTTCGATTCGGTACTCCCAGTGTTTATGAAATGAATAGCAAAAACACAAACAACCAACAAGATACGATCCCCAGCAGAGTCGCCAATTTGTTGTTGGGAAAAGTATCCAATACGGAATGACCCTATCCCACTCTAAGGGTGATAGTACCTCAGCAACAATCGAAGCAAAGCTATCTAAGATTTCTTCTTTATGAAAGTAAAATAGGGGAGAAAGAGATCCACTAACCGATGTCTTTCGCTAATGGTTGATCCAATCTTCTCTCCTTGCTGCTTGCTCCCAGCTCCTTGCTCTTTCACTGGCCCAGCTACACCAAGATCCTGCAAAATGGCAAGAGAGGGAAACTACAAGAAGCATACATTCATAATTGATTCAAGGATTAGAATAAATCAAATACACAAGTATAACAATACACCATTGAGACGCATATAGAAGAACCTCAAATGCTTTATTAATGGAAGAAGTAAAGTTCAGGAAGTGATACAACCATAAAAGGCCCAATCCAGCATCACCTCCCAGCAGAAAGAAATCTCTTCTTCACCTCCTTCAAAGCAAATCACCCAATAGTTCTATACTCAAACCAACAGCACTTCCTTGCATTCACAAGATTCCAGCCTCCCTAGACCTCATGAGAGAGCTCTATATATAGGAGTTTTGGAGAAAGGATGAGTCAGCTTGAGCTTGGCATGAAGCTGACTAGTGTCCTCTCCCACTTCAGTTATTCTTCAGTTCTTGAGTCCACTTGGAGGTTCTTGCTTCCACTTGGAGCTCTAGACCCTCTTACTCATCACCAGTCGAATTCCCTGATCCAAGTGTCATTTTGGAAGCTTCCTGGGCATTGACACCTTGAGGAATGACTGTGCCACTTGGCCAAACTCGCCCAACGCAGGTAGCCTTCTTTGCAGTTGACATTCAGCGCAGGTACACAGTGGAGCAGTTGACATTCAGCGCAGATGCTCAGTGGAGCAGTTGACATGATCCAGAATTAGCTTGTTTTTGAGTGTTTTCAGGTGGAGAACTGATATTCAGTGCTGTGGTTTGCTGACCTTGTTCCTCTAGGGGTAGGAACAACATGTTTAGGGACTTTGGATCTCTTAGATTATTGACATTTCATGCTTCATGCTGTAAGGCACAAAAATGTCTATAACACCTGGTATTCCCAGAGTCACTACAATCATTAACAACATACATATTCCAAACACCTTAATTGATCTTGGGGCCGCAATAAATGTGATGACTCTTGAAACCATGAAAACACTCCAGCTCACAAACTTGCAGCACACAACAATTGTTCTAGAACTCGCTGATAGGTCTAAAGTGATTCCTGAAGGGATTTTGGAGGACATAATTGTTTCACTGGACTCTTGGGAGTATCCAGTGGACTTTTTAGTTCTTCAGCCAAAATCCAATTTAGGAGGACACCCTATCATCCTTGGTAGACCATGGTTAGCAACTGCTGATGCATTCATAGGATGTCGATCGGGTAATATGATCATTTCACGAGGAACTGAAAGAAAACAACTCACTCTTTACCCATCAGCACAATCACCAGCAGTAGCACACAATTTATGGCTTGACGATAAATACAATGACAAGGAAGAAGTTCAATCTGTTTTCAGCATCAACCAAATCTATGATTTTCAAGAACATAATAATGATGATTTGGTAGAATTGTTTCTTTCTCAACCTGATGTTTCCGAAGAATTGAGAAATGACCAATATCATGCTGCAGATGAACTTTTGGCACAAAATTTTCAGGAAACATGCACCATTCATTCCTTGCAAACAACATTTCAGAACATTTTTCCTATCCAATCTATCACAAACACACAGAGCAAGACCATAGAGATTAGTCCAGGAAAAACTTTGAATATTGGCACTCACCTAGACTCATCTCAGGAGGAAAAATTGATTCAATTATTGAGAAAATACCAGAAAGCATTTGCTTGGGACTACACCGATATGCACGGAATTCACCCTGAAACATGCACTCACCATATTTATACGGATAGTAATATCAAACCAGTGAGGCAACCGCAGAGACGAATGAATCCCATGCTTCAGGATATTGTTAGAGAGGAATTACAAAAACTATTGAAAGTCAATTTTATCTATCCTATCTCTGACAGTCAGTGGGTATCCCCATTGGTAGTAGTGCCTAAGAAAAATGGTAAGTGGCGGATTTGTGTTGATTACAGACAATTAAACAAAGCAACCCTCAAAGATTATTTCCCACTACCATTTATTGACCAAGTGCTAGACACATTAGCTGGGAAATCATCATTCTCTTTTCTTGATGGTTTCAGTGGCTACAACCAGATCAGGATAGCCTTAGAGGACCAGGACAAAACCACTTTTACTTGTCCTTGGGGCACTTATGCTTATAATGTTTTACCATTTGGACTTTGCAATGCTCCAGCTACATTTCAAAGAGCTGTATTAGCTATTTTCGCTGATTTAGTTCATGATTGTGTTGAAGTTTACATGGATGATTTTTCAGTGTATGGTAATTCATTTGAGCATGCATTAGAGAATCTTGAAAAAGTTTTGAAGAGATGTATTGACGCTAATCTGTCCCTGAGCAATGAAAAGTGTTTTATGATGTTAAATGAGGGGATAGTATTAGGCCACTATATTTCTTTTCAAGGCATTAAAGTTGATCCATCAAAAATCCAGATCATTGTCAATTTGCCAATTCCGAAGACTCGAAAAGAGGTAAGAAGTTTCCTTGGGTATGCAAGCTATTACAAAAGGTTTATTGAACATTTTAGTAAAATAGCTTCACCTCTATTTAAACTTCTAGCAAAAGATATACCTTTCAACTAGAATGAGAATTGTCAGCAAGCATTTGAAACACTCAAAGAAAATTTATCAACCACACCAGTCTTAAAAGGACCTAACTGGAACCTACCATTTCACATCTTTACAGATGCATCTGATACTGCAGTAGGTGCCTCGCTAGGCCAAAAAGAGGAGTCTTTTCATTATGCCATCTATTTCATTAGTAAAAATCTAACACCTGCAGAACTAAACTACACAGTCACTGAAAAAGAAATGCTTGCAATAATACATGCTGTGAATAAATTCCGACATTATATAACTGGTTATGAGGTTTTTGTACATACTGACCATTCTGCCATTAAGTATTTAATGAATAAACCAGTAATTAATGGCAGAGTTACCAAATGGTTGTTATTATTACAAGAATTTAATATCACAATGTTAGATAGACCAGGTAAAGAAAATCAGGTGGTAGATTTTCTTTCTAGACTGCAAAATCCAGGTGAGGTTGTTCCGGTTGAAGATTCTTTTCCACATGAAAATTTATTTGCAATTTCAATAGTGAATCCTTGGTATGCTGACTTGGCCAACTCTTTGTCCACAGGAAGAACACCTCCATATTTTACTCCAAAGGAAAAGAAGAGGCTAATCAAACAAAGTGCTCGATACTCATGGGTTAATGGCAATGTTGCACAAAGCGCGATCGGGATTTAATCGGCGCCGGGAAAAAAGCGGAAAAAATCGACAAAAGCAGGAAAAAAGCGGAAAAAAACGGGAAAAAAGCGTTTGGCACAGAAATATTCATTTTTTTTCATTTTTTTTCAATTTTTTTAATATCTAAACCATCTACAACATAAAATAAATACATTGACACATAAATATGATAAAAAAACTAATATATAAGATGTTTAATATCATTTCTAGCGCTAAAATCACACATAACATTGAATCATGTCCTGAATAGTAAGTCCTGAGTCCCAAGTCCAACTCAGCCTCAAAATATCAACAAAAAATATGATAATGTATCTCATCATGTCATAATGTCATATACAATAAAATGAAAGTCTAATCCTATTGACTTCCTCTGCCCCTCTTGCGAGAAAATGGCACAGCTTTCTCTTTCCCTCTAGATGTAGAAGCTGGTGCCTGTGCTGGTGGAAATGGCAGTGGAGTCTGACGTGCTCTAGAAGCTGAAGAACTAGTAGTAGCAGCTACAGGAGGCTTAGGTGGACGGAGACCACGTCCTCTACTGGTGGTAGTGGTAGCCCGGGTAGCCCGGGTAGGCGGTGTCACCTCCTCCTCCTGCTCCTCCAACTCCTCCTCCTCCTGCTCCTGCTCCTGCTCCTCCTCCTCCTCCCCCTCCTCCTCCCCCTCATCCTGCACTAACCAATCCTCAGTGGGATCCATGAGAGGCCTCTCGGTCTCAACCCTCCATTCAGCAGTGGTGTCAATCCCATCCAATGAGATGGCTTCCGTATCAGGTGTCTTACTCTTCTCTAGTTGTCTCACCCACAATCGAAGATTGTAGTAGACATAGACCATGTCATTAAGTCTATGGGACTCCAACCTGTACAAAGTTCATGAAATAATAATTAATAATTAATATTATAAAAAAAATATTGTTTAAAATTTTAATGAATTCAAAAATTTATTTGGAAATTTGCAATATTTTAAATGTTTAAGTGTTAACCTATTGCGCTTCTTGTTGTGTATTTTTTCAAATACACTCCAATTGCGCTCACATCCCGAGGAGCTGCATGTTTGGCTGAGGATGCGTACGGCAAGATTTTGCAAAAGGGGTACTCTGCCACCATACATCTTCCACCATGCGTCTACAACAAAATTACAAATAAAATTTTAAATAAACATAAGAAAAAAATGGAATTTGAAGAAACAATGAAATTTGAAAGTTGAAACAAAGTTACAAAGTACATACTACAAACTAAAAAATACCTGGCATTTTAATCGTCCTATCAATGACAGCCATCTCAAAGCCAAATGTGCCACCTGACAACTTATATTGCTCAATTTGTCTAAAGATCTCCATACGTTCTTCTGGAGATCTCACCATCTTCTGGACACAGGTTAATAATCCTTCCACGACCTCAACATCAAAATTAAACCCACATGCATAAGAAAATGCAGGGTTCAGGAAAAGCCCAGCAGCATGAATGGGACGATGGAGTGTGTTGTTCCATCGCTCATCAATGACTTCCCATAGAAGGAGTTGTCTCTGAAACCCATCATCTCCCTTATCATCATAGTAGGACCGAATGGCTTCTTTGGCCCTGTCCATGGCTTCATACAAATAGCCCATTGCGGGCTTCTCACCATCAACCAACCGAAGAACCTTTACCAAAGGTTCTGTAACAGCGCACACCTCCTGCACTCCCGCCCAGAAGTCTTCCTGGTATGAAACTAGTCTGCAGACGGCCTCTCCTTCTGGTTTGCGGCTCATTGACGAAGCACGCCACTCCTCTGAAAGAAACATTCTCTTCAAATCCCACATAGAATTCAAGAGGGATTGAAGAGATATGAAACTCGTCGCAAACCGTGTAATGGCAGGGCGCACCAACTCTTTGTTGTTGGTGCATTTTCTCATCAAGCTAAGCACAGATGTGTGATTGTAAATAAATTTTGTGATGCTTTTTGATGAGTCAACAACCTCTTTGACAAAGGGAATTTTCCCTATGTCCTCTAACATCAAATCAATACAATGGGCAGCACAAGGTGTCCAAAATAAAGCAGGATGCCTGTCCATAAGCATTCTACCAGCAGCAACATAATTTGCAGCATTGTCCGTTATGACTTGGACAACATTTTCTGCACCCACCTCCAAAATAAACACATCCAGCAAATCACATAAAGTTCTTGCATCTTTGATTTGATGAGTTGCATCAACAGATTTGATAAACATAGTCCCCTTGGGACAACTAACCAAGAAGTTTATAAGGGTTCTCCCCTTTTGGTCAGTCCAACCATCTGACATAACAGTGCATCCTGTTTGTGCCCATGATGCCCTAAAATCCTCCAATCTTTGGGTGCAGTCACGCTTTTCATCTTGAAGAAGCCGGCCTCTGAAATCATGAAGAGAAGGGATTTTGTACCACGGGCCAACACTGGCAATAGCATCAACAGTAGGTTGGAAAAATGGATTACTCCTTACAATGCTGAAAGGAATATCACTCCAGAGGAGAAATTTTGTCATCAACTTGTCAGCTTGTTCTTTTTCAGTTCTTTTTAGCATTGAACCAATAGTTGGTTGTGAACCAGGTGTGGTTCGAGGAACAAAATATGATGATGCAGCTACCGGATTGACTGACGCTGCAGTAGAACCAGTGCCACTTGGCCCACTTCCTTCAACTGACATTTTTAGTTGCCTTTTGAGTTCTTCTTTGGCATCTCTAGTGTGCTCTAATTCTCCCAATGCTCTCATGGCTTTTTGGATAATTTCAGCATTTGTATTTAGACAGGGCCCCACATCATGTCCAGGGATTTGTGCAAAGTGGAACTTCAACCTGTACACCCCCCCGAATATTTCCTTTCCACACAACTTGCAATACAAGTTTTGTCTATCATTCGGAGTTTTAGGGTCACCATATTCCCAGAAAGGATCCAATTTCCTTGGCATTTTGTTTTTAAATTTTGAATTTGCAAACCTATGGAAAAATAAGGATTAGGAAATAGGAATTTAGGATTACATAATACAAATTACAATTTAGCATTTGCAAAATTACAAGTTAATTATTTCCAAAATCCCAATTTCTAAACCCAAGTTACCCAACCAAATGCCAATGGCAAATGCCAAAAAACAATGAAAATTCAAAAAAAATAAACAATGTTTAAAAAAAATGAGAAAATAAAAATAAAAAATTGGTTCTCATAGTCATAACAAATTACCCATCCCAAATCAATGAAAAATTTCAAAAAATTCTTTAAAAACAATGAAAACCAAAGTTTTTATAGAAGCAAAACCAAAAAAAATTAATCTACATACCTCTTTTATGGACAAATTGGTGATCTTGGCTTGGATTCCTCCTAAAAACGCTTGGATTCGCTCCCAAATACGACGGAAACCCTTCAGCTCCTCTCCCTCACCTCTTCTCCTCCTCCTCCGCGCGGCGACAGCACAATGAATTAAAAAAAAATCGAATTTGCCATATAAAACCCCGCTGCCCGCGCCTCCCACGATTTTTACGCAAAAAATCGCGATATTTTCGAAAAAATCGCGATTTTTTCGATAAAAATCGGTATAAAAAAAAGTGGCGATTTTTACGGATAAAAATCGCGATTTGATCGGGCAGAGGAAAAAATCGCGATTTTAACAACACTGGTTAATGGAGATTTATTTTACACTGGTTATGATATGATTATTAGACGATGTGTAAGAAATGATGAAATAATTGATATTTTAAAATCTTGCCATGATGAACCGTGTGGTGGGCATTTTGCAGCTAAAAGAACAGCATTCAAGATTCTTAGTCTTGGATACTACTGGCCATCTATTTTTAAGGATTCCAAGAAGTATGTGAAGAGTTGTGATAGCTGTCAAAGAATGGGTAGGCCAACAGCTACAGATGAAATGCCACTTCAGCCTCAAGTACACTTAGAGCCATTTGAAAAATGGGCTCTCAATTTCATAGGACCCATCAATCCCACTTCCAAAGGTAAAAAGTACATCCTAGTATGTACTGATTACGTGACAAAATGGGCTGAAGCCAAAGCACTAGTCCGAGCAACTGAACAAACAGTGGTAAACTTCCTTTTTGAAGAGATTTTTGTAAGGTATGGAGTACCAAGGGAGATAGTGACTAATCAAGGTACTCAGTTTACTTCAAAGCTAGTTAAAGACATCACAGAAAAATATCAAATCAAGCACAGAAAAAGTACACCTTACCATCCACAGGCCAATGGCCAGGTGGAATCCACAAATAAAACTTTGGAAGGAATTATCACTAAGACCGTAGCAATGAACAGAAAGAATTGGGAAGAGAAGCTCAAAGATGCACTTTGGGCTTTTAGAATCACGTGGAAAAACACTACAGGATTTACACCATATCAGTTGGTGTATGGCAAAGAGGTAATGCTTCCTATTGAATTTCAAATACACACTTATAAGATGGTTGTAGATTTAAGAATTGATCTCAATGAAGCCCAACAAGAGAGGATTCAGCAATTGAACCAGCTAGATGAAATGAGGCAGCAAGCAGAGGAGACAACACTCCTAATGCGGAAACAAAGGAAGCAGTGGCATGATGCACACATCAAGAAGAAACAGTTTAAAGAAGGAGGTTGGGCTTTACTCTTTGACTCTAAATTCAGAGATCATAAAACCAAATTTACCACACATCGGATGGGCCCATACGAAATAGTTCAAGTTTATGAAAATGGATCAGTCAAGCTTATTACCATTGATGGAGAAGGCCACCCCTTTCTTATCAATGGCCATCGGTTGAAACTTTACCATAAGCCCATCAGCAAGGAAGATTTTCTTCAAACTGTATCTCAGCAAAGGGAGGTTGAGATATTTCAACCTTCAGCGGTGATATCTCTACCTTAGTTCATTTCATTTCAATTTAAAAAAAATTAAAATATATATATATAAAAAAAGAAAAAAAAAAAAAAAAAAAAATTATAAAAAATATTAAAAAAAAATAATAATGGTTTAGATGTGAAAACCAGACTCT
The DNA here is from genome assembly GCA_031772625.1 of Pinus tabuliformis. Lineage (NCBI taxonomy): Eukaryota > Viridiplantae > Streptophyta > Pinopsida > Pinales > Pinaceae > Pinus > Pinus tabuliformis. The sequence goes on from CM062810.1 coordinate 967,043,025, forward strand.
GGCACACTCTAACCCAGAATTCTTACTTGAAAACCAATTCTTTGGCTGGTAAGAATTCCTTGTTTTATTTATTTCCTGTTTGATTCATAGATTCAATAATGACTTGAGGACAAGTCAAAGCTTTAGTGGGGGAGAAGCATCAGCACATTTTTGTTTTCCTTATCTCATCTCCTCATTGTAAATTTCCAAAGAGTTTGTTTCAGCACTTCAGTATTTCAATAAAGAAGTTGTTTTTGTCTTTGTTCTAATCAGAGGGACCTGTTCAAAGTGTAAATGCAGTGGGACCTATTCAGAAGATTATGTTACCAGCACTAATATTAGAGGGACCTGTTCAACAAACATCAAAGGGACCTGTTAAAGACTGCTATCTCAAGCTACTTCAGCAAAGCTTCAACAAGGTTTCAACAGAATTTCAAAGGTTGCTTATCATCGAGGCTCCATCAACACCAAAGATCAAGAAAGCTGCACACACATAGTTCTTTTCCAGATTTCAAAGAAGCTGCACAAACATTCTCCAGATCTCAGAGGGACCTGTTGTATCCAAATTCATCTCAGAAGGGACCTGTTATGGACAGTGAAGATTAGTCATATCTGAACAATAAAGATCAGTCCTACCTATGCATGCCAACTCAACTCTTGATCAACCAATAAAGTGTAATGTATTGTTGTAATTTTTATTTTTAACATTTAAATTCTTGGATTATTTTAGTGTTAAATGTGATGACTATGATTGCTTATGATCAATTTCAAAAACACCCCTATACCCATCACCCTTGTCATATTCCTAACTACTATCATTTCCCAACACACTCTAGCCTATCACCATACTCCTCCTACGATTTTTAAATCTTCTCCTACACCACCCTTCAAACCTTGTTATTAACTCCTTATTCTTGAATCAGCCATCCAACCTTATTATCGGTCCAACATTCTCCTAATCGGCCAAGTACCAATGAGCAAGGGACAGGTGGTGAATCATTGGAGAGCCAAGTGTTCAACGATTTCATTCATTGTTTTTTTTGAATCGGCCAAGTTATAACATGATCGTTCGACCCAAGTCGACTCATGCAAACAACTATCCGTTATCATCACTCCAGCACTCCATATATGCTTACGACGTTCTCATGATGGTACCTATACAACCCAGTACAGCTACTCCTCTGTCTTTGTAATATGAATACGCTCTGTCATTATCATTATAGTGAATTGGGTCAAGTCGGTTGTTAAAGTTCCATTTCATTCTCAGTTTGTAAAAAGGGCGTTCCATACTAGTAATTCAAACGCTGTGATTTCAAAGAAGGCCGAGAACAGCAGGTGCTACGAAGGGAGAGCATAGTAATTGGGCTCATGAGTTTCCACCTCCGCCATAATCCAAGGACATTCATCCGGTCGCGGCCTAAGCCATTGAAGAAGCTGACCCCGAGAACAGAGGGCGCCACCAGTTCGGTTGAGTGGAGCGAAAAAAACAGAGGTAACAAATCAAGAGATGCTTGTTGAATTATTAAGCATAAACCTGGAGGGTTAGAACAGGAGTTTCTTTGTCAAAATGACTAATAGAGCAGAGCCTAATACATTTGATAGTTCCTAGTATCATGATGACTGTATTACAATTTTAAGGGAAAAGCAATGGCTACCCTTCTTGGAGAAGTTTAATGGGAACAATGAAGAAGTAACTAAGCAATTTGCCTTTACATTTAATGGAGAGAAAGCATTGATAGGCAACTTCTCTTTTAGGATTTCAGAAGACACCATAGCACAATCCTTGGGGATCAGCCCAGAAGGAGAAAAATATTTCAAAACAAAACAATTCAAGGAAAAATCATGGACCCAATTCATGTCTAGGTCGAGGGTTTCATCTGTTAACTGGAAAAAGGGTGTCCCTAGGAGCTGGTTGATGCACCCATGGGATGAAATGGTGTATATTATTCAGAAATTTGTTACGTGTGAGGGTCGTTACAGCATAGTCTATTTATATCACATCAAACTCCTGTTGCACCTAAAAGGGCAATGCACCATCAGTTTACCTTACTTCCTCTTACAGAGTTTGACTAAGATGTCAAAAACTATTCAAAAGCAAAAGGGTAATGAAGATAAAAGTTTATGTCATTTTGGGTTAATTAAAATTCTAATTGAATTTGAAGTGCAAAGGAGGGAAAAACATGGAAGGAATTTCTGGTTGCCAATCAAATCAAAGATGGAGAAGATGAACAGGAACAGCAAGAGCACTCAGGATTTATGCTTGACATTGATGAGGAAATCCCTGTGTGCAAGACAAGCAATGTCCCTCCACCCAGCAGTAGTGTGAGGACGAGAAAGATGAGGCAAGAAGCTGCCCAGAAAATTGAACAAGACAAGATTTTCACTACATATACAAGAAGATCAAGGAGAAGACAAAAGACCCAAACACAAGAAGATCAACCAGACTCAAATGCACATGCACCGATGGACATTGAGAGCAGTGCTCATTCACAGCCTGGACCGGAAGCCGAAATGGAAGTTGAGAGCAACAACAGACAAGGGAAAGAGTCACCACCTGCAAACAAGAAACAAAGGAGGTTAGAAAAACAAATTGAAAAGTTAAAAGAAGAACTGATGGAGGCCAACATGCTAGAGAAGGTCATCAAGAAAGAGAATGAAATGTTGAGAGCTCAGAGCAAGGAGACTCAGCAGAAAAATGAGAAGCTGAAGGAGCAAATCAAAGAACTCGAGGCTGAACAAACCGACATTTGCAAGTGGGCAACCAAATGGTATACTCAAAAGAAAGCTCTCAAAGAGAAATACAAGAATTTGAAACATAAGCTCCACGTTCAGAAGAATGCCCAAGCTCAGAAGAATATAGATGCATTGTTACAAGCAGCAGAGGCACAGGCAGGAACAGAGTATAAAGGAAGTACATCAGGATTAGCATGAGGACATGCTAAATCATTGAGCTTGGGGGAGATGTTGGTACCATTTCATTGCCATCCTTTTCTTCTAGAAACACCATCATTTGTCTATCTTTTTCTTCCATAAACCCTCATATCCATCGAAATTGATTAATCAATAGCATTATAGTTGTTAGTTTACATTAAAATTAATTTGTGAATTTTTATGTTAAAAATTAGGAATTTTCAACAAAAAGATTACAAGATGTCATAACTTCCTGTAAATGGTTTATGATGTGACACGTGGCATGACAGGCAAGTCAAAGCAATGGATAGGAACGTGATCTGGAATGTACATGCATGGTGAAAAATCGATTCAACAACAAATCTAACGCTCCTGGATATGCGTTCAATGCTGGTCAAACCCAGCCCTTTTGGTCACAAAGGCAGCAAAAAGCCATGGTTTCCCAAACTGATTTCGTTTTGCTTTTGGAAATCGGTTTAGATTAGAAAGGACAAAAATCACTCTTTTGTAAAAGCAGAAACATCTGCTTAATGTATGTACATTCGATTTAGATAGGAGACAAGCAGATAAAGACTGCGTATTGTATTGTTTAAAAAAAACGATTATTATTATCTTTGTGTATTGTTCCAGAATGTTGCTCTTGTATGTGATTTCAATCTTCAGAACTTAATTACAGTCACCGTTTTACTCCAGCAGTGCTTATGCGTTAACATTCTCGTTGCTTGAAGTTTCTTAAGTGTGCTAGTGAAGCGTGGACGAGCCCTATGTGGTATTGGTATACTGTTAATTTCATTTCCATAGCGTTTTGAATTTGAATAGTGTGCATAGTGTTTAATGTTATTTCCATGTCTGTGAGTTTATCGATTTGATTAGAAATTCTTGCAAATGATATTCATGGTGATAGCTTGAAGATCTGATTGTTAGATCATTGAACAATATCTTGTAAAAGATTTGATCGATCATTAGATTTCAAAGCATCTCCGTAGACTCTGTTTCCATGCATTTAAAATTTAGTGTGCTTTTGATTTTCATGAATGCTTAGTGTGTTAGCTAGAAAGAGCTTTTGTGCATAACATCCTTGTAAGAGGATTGAAAACTCAGCTTAGCAATACGATGTATCTTTAGGACAGTTAGATAAACTAGATGATCTGAGTGCTAAAGTGTGAGAGGAAACATATTTTAACCTCTTGTAAATGAGTGTTGTAGCCTGTCACGGTAAACACTTAGTTAGGTAGACGAGATCCTTTTAGGTCTATAGACTTTAGACACGTGCTTCTAAGTTTACCTACCTTGGTTGATAATAAATCTAGTCTAATCTAGCACCCTAGATTGGCCACTACAATAAGATGCAGGACAGAGTCAAAAATTGGACCTTCAGAGTCTTGAACCCGGCAGGTAGGTTGGTTCTGACAAAGGCGGTTTTGCAATCCATCCCGGTTTTTATGTTATCAGCCCTCCTAGTGCCCAAAGGGGTTTTAGAGCAATTCAGGAATATACAAAGAGATTTCCTCTGGGGTAAGGAAGAAACAAAGAAGAAGTGGGCCCTGGTCTCTTGGGATAAAATCTGTAAACCCAAGGGAGTCTAGGCTTGGATGATCAGGAGATTCTTAGTAAAGTGCTTGGAGCCAAGCTTTGGTAGCGATGGGTTCAAGAGCCATTAACCCAGTGGGCAAGGATCTCGAAAGAGAAATATGCTAGCTCTTGGCACATTAATGATCTCATAAGGATGTCTGGAAATTTATAAGGATCTCACATCTGGAACAAAGACTGGGAAAATAGAAGCCTAGTTCAAAAAAACAGTTTTTGGAAAATTAGAGCAGGAGATCTGGCACTCTTCTGGGAGGACAAATGGCAACAAGAACCAATGCTATTAACAGATGAATTTTTAAGCCTCAAGCAGGAAATAGATTCCCAAGGGTTAAACAAAGTTAAGGATTTCTGGGATCCTGCTCAGAACTCCGGAAAGTGGAGAAGCTAGAGGAAAATTGACTGCAGAGATGATAGCCCCATTAAAATTAAAGCAGAGGCTCTGGGAAGCATGCTTAAAAAAAAATGATTTTAGTAACAAAGGGGCAGGATCAATTGAGATGGGGCAATAATAATAAAGGCACCTTTAATCTTAAGGAAGCTAAAGGTATTCTCCTTGAGCTTGATTCTAGTGTTCCAAAAAATACCTGGAAGCACCTCTAGAAGCACCAAGGTTGGATGAAGATCAAGCTTTTCATGTGGTTGGTTCATCATAAGAAAATCTTAACTTCGGACAACATTAGGAAAAGGGGGGTTATGGGGCCTTCCAGATGCCAACTCTGTGAAGAGCAGGAGGAGACCATGGAGCACATTCTTAACAACGGCTCTTACACCACCTGGTTGTGGGATTCTTTCTCTACCATTTTCCAACAAACAGATAGGGACAGAAGAAGTATCACAAATACCCTAAAAAAGCGGAGAGGTAACCAGTCAGAGAATGAGTTCCTTAATTTGGCCTGGGCCTTCACGCCAAGCTTCATTATCTGGAATGTTTGGAAAGAAAGAAATAAAAGAATTTTTAAGAATGAAAACGTTATTCCTCGAAGACTATTTGATCTGATCCTAAAACAGCTCAGGGAGACAGTTAGTATCACAGTTTGCAATCTCCCTACAAATCCCCCTTCTGAGACTGAGCTGAGAATTCTCAGACAACTAGGAATGAAAGGCTTATTCCCCAAGGACTGATCAAGAAGAACACAACTATGGATACAGAGAAGGATTTCTAGCAACCACCACCGAAAGGCTATCTGAAATACAACATTGATGGGGCTTCAAAAGGCAACCCGGGGACAGCTGGTTTTGGAGGAGTTTTAAGAGATGATAAGGGCAGTATTATCTTTATCTTCCACTGCCATCTAGGAAGAGCCACAAATAATATGGCAGAATTAATGGCTATGGAACAATGTCTAGAGTTTCTGATCCAGTACCATGGCTCAAATGTCATTGTTGAAGCGGACTCAGAGATTACCATTAACTCTGTGAAAAGAATCAACTGCGGTACTCGGCCGGAGAAAGTTTCCACCCACTGGAAACTAATCCAGGTCTATCAAAGAATCCACGTTCACCTCCAGGAGCTTCGAACGGTTAGTTTCAACCATGTTCGATGTTTTGCCAATAAACTAGCAGACCTTCTGGTGAACCAAGGGGTGAATATTGTTGATGGTGGAATGGCGAAAAAGTGGCAGGAGATACCTCAAAACCGTTTAAAGATTCTCTGTGAAGAACAAGTCGCGGAAGACAAAGAAGTGTTAAGATATAGGGCCAAGTTGACTAGCATGATTTGATTTCTCCGGCTAGAACTTTTTTATACTATCAGTATGTACATGGTAGAAAGGCAAGCTAATGTTTGTCTCATTTTATCCTGGAGTCAGTTGAACGAGGCTCTCAGTTCATTGGCAGACAAGTTGCCTGGGCTTTTCCCAAACAAGCACAATATCGGAGTCCGTCTCTGTAGCAAGAATAAACAAAATGCGTGGTCCGTTTTTCTGGCAGCTGAAATTTTCTCCCTTTCCGTTTTCGGGCTTGAAAACCACGGCATGGTTGGTTTTCCGGTGATCGCGCGATTCATAAGCTATTTAAGGTTTTGCAGTTTCGGGAGCGATTCCCTAGAGATTATAACATGTGGCAGTTGGTTGACTTTGAAACTGCCTTCGATCGCACACTATCTCTCTGTCGTGTTAGGCCGCGCAATATGATTTCTGATCGTTGGATCCAGCAACCAGGATCAACGGTTGGGATCGATCATGTTCTTTTTGTGGGGCCAGGTGGGCTCTATCCTTTCATCCGGTTTGGCGTGCTTTCTCCCTCTTTCGTGGTGTTTGGAATTTGTGCGGTCGGGGGTGTCTATGGTCGTATGTTGGCTTTGGGAAGTATGTTTTATCCGGAAGTGTGGGTGGGGGCTCTTGTAGACTTTCCATGTTTATTTCTCAAAAGTTTGGAGATCACTGTAGTAGCTTGGGGGGTCTTGGTCATTGGTAGGGATTCCTTTTTCCCAAATTCTTGTAAAGGATCGGGTTTTATGTACAATATGTAATTTTTCTTTTGATTTAATGAATTAGAAGAATCAGCGCTTGCTTCAACAAAAAAAATAATTTTCATTAAAATTTATATTACTCTTTCATTAAATTTGATGTGATAAGGTTTATGAACGAAAATTAAAATTTTAAAGTGGCAACTGTGAGATTTTAAATTTTACAAAGCCAAAGGCCACTTTTAAAATTTAAATAAAAAATAGCCCCTTTTTCTTTTATTTAGTTTTATTAAATTGATGAAATGAAAATTTAATTTTTGTGAAGGGCCAAGGTAAGTTTTTCATTTATGGAAAAGCAAAGATTTAATTTTTTAAAGGGACGTTGGCAATTTTCAAAAATAAGATGGAAAAATTGAGCTAGGTTTCAAAGAGAGCTAGCGTTAGAATGCGCATACAGGTCGACGAAGGAGGATGGAATGCAGACCAGATGAGAAGCAAGATAAAGGGAACGAGGGAGATGGTTGCGTGGATAAGGAGAGGTTGTGAGGCATGGAAGAGGACGCATGTGGCAGCAACGAGAACAGGCCGCAGAAACAAGGAAAGAAGAAAACGAAGGCAGGAATATGAAGGGTATGCGCAGAGGACACAGAAAGGAAGAGGGAGCAGGACGGGGGAGATGAGGAGGAATAAGGGAGATGAGGGAAAACGCAGAGGAATAGAGGAGAAGGAAAAGGCAGAGGAATAAAGGAGAAGAAGGTAAACACAAAGGGAGAGAAAGGAAATACGTAAGCAGAGGAAAGAAGAAAAATTGGTAGCCCAAGGGCCTTGAAAATTGCAAAAAAATAAAAATAAAAAATCCAGAAAATTATGTTTCAGACTATAATGTATTTTTACTTTGAATTTTTCTCAATAATTTACTTATGAAATCCTCAGATCTAAATTTGAAACCCTTGGACTGAAAATCTCTTTGAATAATTTGTCCCTACAAAATGGTATTGAAGCCAGATCTTGCCCTCTGGGGTCAAATCTGGCTCCAAATTAAATTGTTCCTTCATATCCACACCTGCAAAATTGAAAACAAAAATGCCCAGATTCTGATATATACAAAAAATAAATAAAACCCCAAGACCCAAATTAAAAAAATCTCATATCTATACAAGATAATTACAAATCTATACAAATGAGTTATAGATCTATCAAATCTGAGTATGAGTCCGACTCCACTCCCAGATCTGTAGATCTAAGGCTCTTCCTAGCCAGATCTATCAATTTTGCACAACTTATAAAAGATATTTAAATTTTTTAATGAGACACTAGCCCAGAAACACCATGCAGAAAAATAGATCGTTAGATAAATCGTACAGTTTCAATCAAGTAGGCTCTTCAGAGGCCCCAAGAGTTAGCTCAATCGATCAAATCAGTGCCTCGCCAATCGGGAGGTCACAGGGTCAATTCCCAAAAGCTCTTGGGGTCAGGTTAGTAAATAGGCCGAGAGGTGTTGATCCCCTTCGGGTGGGGTTCACTCAGTGTTGAACTGTGGACGTAGCGGCTACCAAGTGACCACGGGTATCCGTGAACCACACGTGAAAAAAAAAGTAGGCTCTTCAGAAATTATGCTTTGAGAGTCGGTTGGTCCAACCGATGACTATCCCCAAATGCTCAATTAAAATTCGAATGATCTTCTGCAAACACTAGATCTAACTATCAGATCAAATAGAGAAAAAAAAAATATATCTATATAACTTTCAAGAACTAGAGATGCTAATAATTCAATCAAATAAAATTGTTACCCTAGATCCAATAAACTGAACAAGATACATGTGCACAGATTATTCCACAAGAGCTATTGATTGACAATTTTCAAATAATTTTCAGCACAAAAATTTAAAACAATATTTCTATAAATTTGAGAAGAGGAACACCACCATCAATTGAAACCCCAAAGACTTGCATTATATTCCAGAAATATTACAAGAGAGCTTCGAGAATTTAGTACACGATTCAAATATCGGATGGAATACACTGACATCAACCTCTAATTTATAGACAAATTCTCCAATGGCTAGTTTGCTTGATCCCCATCAAAATCATCTCGACAATTGAAAAAGATTTAATTATCTTTTAATCTCCTCTGTCAAAATTCTTTTTTTAAGAATTTTGAAATTTTTATTTAATTCATTTTCAATTAACTCAAATATAATTGTTTTGAGTTAATTTCCCCAAAAAAATGACTTTGACTTAACTACCAAGGCCCAACAGTCGAAAATCTCTAGAAATTTTCAAGATTCCCTTGGTCGGCGACCTCCAAAAATTAATTTATTTAAAACCCACGAATTTTACCTTTGGAGAATTTAATTTTACCTAGAACACAGAATTAATTAAATTTATGGTATAGGATTTTAATTTAATTTTCCCAAAAAAATTAATTAATTGCCTTATGAGGGGATTAATAATTTTTCCAACCCTCTAATATTTAACCATGTTGTTTAATTATGAGGGAACTTGCACTAAATATTTTTTTACATGAAGATTTTACATTTTAATACTTGAAGGGGGGAAACTCGTTCGTTATAGACCCTCAATATTTACCCAATCCTGCGACACAAAAAATATAATCTAGTAGACCAAGTGACTTGTAATAAAATAATTTAGCCAATTAGCTAAAATTATTCCCAGGTCACTTTTACAAAGATTCGATCTAAAAAACTAGGACTCACATAAGATCTTGACGACAAAATCCACCCTAGCTTTGGGGTGAGGGTGGAAGGAAAAACTTTGTCGATCATTTGTGTCTAGAGACATAGATGAATCAATGAGACAAAAAAACCCCTAAAATGGAAATCGTCACCAAAACAATAGGTTTACCTAGGTTGTTATATATGGACGTGGTCATACTAAGATTATTTATATTATACATATGCAGAATGGGTTGACATCTTTACAAAAGTGCCGACTGGTGATGAAATCTGAAAGGCGCGAACACTCGAACACAATAGATCCCATTTGTGAAAAAATGGGTGTACTGATATGGGATAATTGACACAAAGTGGTCAACAGATGGAAAATATCCTCCTCCTCTTGATTAGATCTTGTCCTACACACTTGCTCCAGCTCTTCCTTTTCTCTTACTCTTCACTTGCTCTCACACTTCTCTTGCACACTCAACTCTAGCTCTGCTTCTTCACAATGAACATGTTACTCTCAACTCTCACCTGCTTTGCTTAAATAGATGAGAAATGAGGGTCACAAAATGAATTCATTCCTTGAGCCAATAATAGGAGAATTGAATTCCATGAGGGAGGAGTTATTTGAGGAGAAGTGTAACTCATCCCAAGAATAGAGAGAGAGGTACACTTGTCTTGAGGAGTTACAATTCGAATTAAGAAGAGAAAGAGTATTTGGTGAAAGTTACAAATCGAATTGAATGTGGGAGTTACAAGTGCATTTAATGAGTTAAACTTTTGTCATACATTGAATTAGTGAGGGAGAGTTACATTCTCTTAAGTGTGGAGTTACTATTTTATTCCAAGAAAGAGGTTATATTTGCCAAGTAAGAGATTCTCAATTTAATTTACTTATTTTATGAGAGAATTTGTTTTTATTAATCCATTAAAGGTGAATGACTTTAGCTTATTTTATAAATAATAATATCACAATAATAATAATACTAATAAGGATAAAAATATTAATTATTGACTTGTATAATCACTATTGATTTGATTTTAAAGTGGATTCCTGTTAATTTTAGGTATGTTCTATGCTTAGAGAAATTTATTCAATTTTCACAGTTAGCTCAATATCTTTTCCAGATTAGCAATCACATCAGCATTAAAGTAAACTGCAGATAGAACATAAACATAAATCGTAGAAAACAAGCCAAGACAAGAGGACACAATATGTGGCGCTAACCAGGGACAAACCCCAATGTGGGGAAACCCTTGATCAATTCTTCTTATATGTTCTTCAATAGTTCAACAGAGAGAGAGAGAGAGATAGTACATTTACAACAGAAGTCAACACTTTGACTTACCTAAATAAGAGCATAAATCATCTCTAAGAAGATGATACATGAGATCAGTTGAAGACATGTTGCTTTCACTGATTCTGCAAGGTGACTACTTCACCTATTATTGTGTTGCATCTCGTCATCATGCTGCACCATGTTGCACCCATCAACACAATGTTGGACCTCATGACCATGTTGTACACATCATACTGCTGCACCTTCCGATACTGTGACATCTAGCTAATGTTGTCACATCTCATACTGTTGCACCATGGTTGCTTGTTGTCCCATGCAAGCACCATGTCCTTGCTGTCCCATCTATCATGCTCCACCCTGATTGCATTTGTTGTCTCATTGTTAATGACATTGTTGCTCATATGTGGCAGTATCCAACACCTAAGAAACCTTGTGGATGTTGCCACTGGTTAGGGCATCTAACCATCAAGTCTGCCCCTCCACTTTGACTACTATAGGCTGCAAGTACATTCCATCCAAACTGATCCAAAATCATGGACCCAAACACACTGTTGTTATGTTTGCCTCTGCAGTTTTTCGTAGTCCTGGTTAGGGCAAGTTCCACAGCCCTAACTCCACCTAACAGTGATCAAACAAGTCGCTTGTGGGCTACGGCCCACATTGGCAAGCTTCTTCCATAGCTATGATACCTCCTTAGGATGCGTATCAGCCCTTAACACACCTAACGCAGTCACAACTGTGTGCTCAGGCCTGCGGCCAAGCACGACATCAATCCTGTAGTTGTTGCCTCCACAGAATGGTGCCCAAAACAATAGTGTATTGCTCCTATTCTCCTCGGCCTAGCTGCCTGCCTTTCCTGCTCTTAACTGTACCTAGAAACAACCCTAAACTGGCCCTTAACAGATCCGCCATCGCCTATAGTAGTTGTTCCTACCATAGCCCTCCACGTTGCTCCTTAAGCTTTCCCACGCGCTATCCCTTTGTCCCTTCAAACTACGGCTAAGACTATGTTGTCCATACAACCCTCACATTGTCTAGGGAAACCTCCTAACCACGATTCCAAGCCTACATTGTTCATATAGCCCTTCCAGGATATCTAGGGCATAGAGACTAGCGTATAGGACTATAGGCTTCCTTCTAGACTACGTAGAGACCAGCGTAAAGGTTAGAGTTGTCCTCCTTGATAACGTTAGGGCTTCTCTTCTTCCTACCTTGACTACATCCTTTTGGTTAGGGCAGACTATGGCTAGGGCATCCTCCTCCTAGATCTCTCTTCCACTAAAACCCAAAGCGAGTGGAGAGAAATCAAGAGAGAGGTGTGTGTAGAAATGACTATCAAGTCACCTATTTTTCTACTAAATCGTGGAGCACATGTGTGGGTTATTTGGTTGTTGGCCGACCTTAACGAATTGTCTTATAACACAATTAAATTCATAACTCCATGAATACTTATCGGAATCGAACGATCTTTAGATCAATCCTACACCTCTCGATGAGAGGGATCCAAGAAAAATATCAGTTGCCATAAATAAGATGACCCACATGGAGTTTGACCTTGTTTCCAATTTTAACACTCCCTCTCAACTAGGGAGAACTCCATCCGATGATCCATCTATCCAACTGTACTATCTCTGCCATTGGTGCCCTGCATTGCTCTACTCTACTCTGTTGAACCATGAAGAAGAAGAATTGATCAAGAATGTCTCATACCATTCTCTACTGACCCGAAGTCAGTTCCATATGAAGAGAGTGTGCCATATCACTCTTACTGATCCCAGATCAGTTCCAAGAGAGTGATTTATGTCACTCTTACTGAACCGAAGTCAGTTTCATTGATCCCATATCAATATCACAAGAGAGTGTCTCAATCCACTCATATTGATCCCAGATCAATGGAGGTCATCCTAGCATAGGGAGTACGGCAGATACAACGATGCGTCCAATGATAGTATTACTATGGTCCCTAACCCCATTTCCCTGCTCATTGGCCATATGAGAGGTACTTCCCATGAGTCCCAGACTGCATGGGTAGGATGCCTCGACAGGAGAACCACTCATTCTATCCCTAAGTCGCCATGGGGTATCACAGGGGAAGACTGAGCCATTCACCATGTACACAGTGCACCATTAGGGGAGGGTGAGTCGCCCTATGGTAAGTACCCCAAGCCCCCCGGAGATTCCAAAGCTCAATGCATGCATCATGCACGACCCTCATAAGAAGGTCTCTCAACAACTCCAAGTCGTTCGGGAAAGTTACAAATTTGACCTTTCCCCGGGGCTTCGACAGAATATTTGCAACCTGTACATCAGTTTCAATGCGATGGGGCCTCCTCGCTCATCGATGTACCATATCCTAGATAAGGTAGTATCTGATGTCTATATGTTGGAGCAACCATAGAATACGGGATTCCTCAACAATTGAATTCCCCCCTGGTTGACACAAAAGATCACGGTGGTATCCATCATATGTATACAAACAGCTCACTCAAGAGCTTCCGCAACCAGGAAGCTTCACACAAGGTCATACTCGTAGCTATGTATTTGGCCTCAGCAGTGCTCAAAGCAACCGTCTTCTGCTTCCTTCTCATCCAGGATATCGAACAAAACCCAAAGAGAATCAACACTTAGAAGTGCTCTTGAGATCCTCCACACTACCTACCCAATCAGCATTCGAATAATCAAGCAGCTTCATATTTCCGACAGTGTATCTCAATGTACGAGATTGTGCCCTGAAGATATCTCAGAAGATCCTTGGCATCAATCCAGTGAGGCTCAACCAAATATGAAACCAACATGCTAACTGCAAAACATACATCCGGACGGGAGTTCACCAAGAACATCAATGCTAGTATGAGTTTGTGAAACTTAGAGGCATTTCCCAAAACAAGTGTGGTATCCTTACCACATAACTTCTAAAAGTTAAGATCCATCGAGGTAGTCGCAAGCTTGCAGTTTACCATTCCACATTTGGAATTCAACTCCCTCTTACTTCTGCAAATGAGAGGGTCTACACCTGTCAGAAATAGGTCGTCCTCAGAAGGTACCGATATGAGAGGTCTATCATCCACAACCTTCGAGCAATGGTTTGGATCGGCATCACTCCTAGTGAATCTCAGCTTCGTCAGACAGCTATCAATCCTCTCATACTAAGCCCGGGGTGTTTTGCTACAAGCCATAGAGGGCTTTTTTCCACATGCATACATGAGATTCCCGATCATGAATCTCAAACCCCTCAGGTTGTTCCAAACCTGTGGACCTACCACATGAGGGGAATGGTCCCCTTGTAAGATTTTCCTTCAGTACATCTCAAACATGTACCTTCATGCTCTTCTTGAATTCAGGCATCCATGTCATCATTTGACTCACATTGGGTAGAGCCCCGTAAGTAGAGCTCCGGTGCCATAGATGAGATATGTCAATTGACATGATCCCCAATGGGCCATCCTACAACTTGATACAAATTGCCAACCCTCAACCCATGAGTAAAAGCATCTGTGAAAATCATATTTTCAAACACGTACCTTTCCATCGATGAATGCCACCCTAAAACCTTTGACTTCCATTGTTGAAATGGACACCAGGTTCTTCTTGTGATCAGGTACATAAAAAGATTCTCGTAAATGAATCGAGTTACCCTCATTCAATTGAGGGGTAACATTCCCTACACCCTTTCCGAGATAGGTGACATCGACTCCAAGTATAATCCCACAACTGTTTCCATCTCTACCAAATTAGAGAGAGCACCCTTCTATCTGATGAAGTGCCTTGAAGCACTACAATCAATAAGCCAGATTCCCAAAGAGTCTGAAGGAGAGGGCCAATACAAGATAACACTTATTTATCTTATCAGAAACAACATTTGATTCTTCATACCTTGGGTTCCTTGCTTTCTTGAAGAGTCAGTCATTTCCTTGATGACTTGCATTACCCGTCATTCCTTTGATCATTGAAGATGTCCCTGGAATGATTGTTATCGTCATCAAGTGGTGTGTTCCTGCCATTCGGACACTCCTTCGCATCATGGCCGAACTTATTACAAACAAGGCATCTGCCTTTCCTTCCACCCTTAGATCCGTACTTCGCATTGAAGTGATCTTTACGTAGGTCATCAGAAGCTTTCGCTGCACCATTTTGATAATATTCTCTGCTTCGATTTCACCCTCGGTGAATTTGAAGAGGGATGAGGAATCCATTGATCCTTTTCTCCTTTCCCAACAGCCTTTGGTGATTGCTCTTTCACTCTTGCTTGGGCTTTGTCTTCACCTCAACTCTGATACCATGTTAATTTTAGGTATGTTCTATGCTTAGAGAAATTTATTTCAATTTTCACAGTTAGCTCAATATCTTTTCCAAATTAGCAATCACATCAGCATTAAAGTAAACCGCATATAGAACATAAAGATAAATCACAGAAGACAAGCCAAGACAAGAGGACACAAGATGTGGCGCTAGCTAGGGACAAACCCCAATGTGGGGAAACCCTTGATCAATTATTCTTATATGTTCTTCAATAGTTCAGCAGAGAGAGAGAGAGATAGTACATTTACAACAAAAGTCAACACTTTGACTTATCTAAATAAGAGCATAGATCATCTCTAAGAAGATGATACATAAGATCAGTTGAAGACATGTTTGCTTCAACTGATTCTCCAAGGTGACTCCTTCACCTATCATTGTGCTGCATCTCGTCATCATGTTTCACCTCACCGTGATGCACTCATCATCACAATGTTGGACCTCATGACCATGTTGTACACATCATACTACTGCATCTTATGTTGCACCTTCCGATACTGTGACATCTCGCTAATGTTGTCACAGCTCATACTGTTGCACCATGGTTGCTTGTTGTCCCATGCAAGCACCATGTCCTTGTTGTCCCATCTATCATGCTCCACCCTGATTGCATTTGTTGTCCCATTGTTAGTGACATTGTTGCTCATATGTGGCAGTATCCAACACCTAAGAAACCTTGTGGACGCTCCCACTGATTAGGGCATCTAACCGTCAAGTTTGCCCCTCCACTTTGTCTACTACAGGCTGCAAGTACATCCCATCCAAACTGATCCAAAATCATGGACCCAACACACCTCCAAACACATTGTTGTTATGTTTGCCTCTGCAGTTTTTGACACTCCTGGTTAGGGCAAGTTCCACAGCCCTAACTCCACCTAACAGTCATCAAACAAGTCCCTTGTGCACTACGGCCCACATTGGCAAGCTTCTTCCATAGCTATGATGCCTCCTTAGGATGCGTATCAACCCTTAACACCCCTAACGCAGTCACAGTTGTGTGCTCGCCCTTAACACCCCTAACACAGTCACAGTTGTGTGCTCGCCCTTAACACCCCTAACGCAGTCACAGCAGTGTGCTCAGGCCTGCAGCCAAGCACAACATCTATAGCTGCTGCCTCCACAAAATGGTGCCCAAAACAGCAGCCTATTGCTCCTATTCTCCTCAGTCTGGCTACTTGCCTTTCCTACTCTTAACCGTTCCTAGAAACAACCCTAAAATGGCCCTTAATAGATCCGTTGTCACCTACAGTAGTTGTTCCTACCACATCCCTCCACGTTGCTCCTTAAGCTTCCCCACACTGTCCCTTTGACCCTTCAAACTGCAGCTAAGACTACGTTGTCCATACAGCCCTCACGTTGTCTAGGGCATCCACCTAACCATGGTTCCAAGCATACGTTGTTCATACAGCCCTTCCACGTTGTCTAGGGCATAGATACCAGCGTATATGACTATAGGCTTCCTTCTAGACTGCGTAGAGACCAGCATATAGGTTACAGTTGTCCTCATTGATAGCGTTAGGGCTTCTCTTCTTCCTAACTTGACTGCGTCCTCTTGGTTAGGGCAGACTGTGGCTAGGGCATCCTCCTCCTAGATCTCTCTTCCACTAAAACCCAAAGCAAGTGGAGAGAAATCAAGAGAGAGGTGTGTGTAGAAATGACTATCAAGTCACCTCTTTTTATACTAAATCGTGGAGCACATGTGTGGGTTATTTGGTTGTTGGCCGACCTTGACGAATTGTCTTATAACACAATTAAATTCATAACTCCATGAATACTTATCAGAATCGAATGATCTTTAGATCAATCCTACACCTCTCAATGAGAGGGATCCAAGAAAAATATCAGTTGCCATAAATAAGATGACCCACATGTAGTTTGGCCCTAGTTGCCAATTTTAACAATTCCATATGTCGAGATCATCCTTGATCATTTAGACGTGACTTTTTGTTTTTGGAAAGTCACTTCCAAATTGATATGTGACTTACTATTTTTGGAAATTCATATTAGAATTGTTAGAAATAAAATTTTATTATAGGTGGTTCAACTGGAACTGAAAGATATGATTTCTTCTGAGAGAAATTCATCCCTGAGCTATCAAATTTTAATACTCCCCCTCACCTAGGGAGGAATTTCTTTCTACATCAAAGATCTTTGCTTCCTCTAATCTCTTTCATTCATCTCAGTTCAACTTTGTTTGGTAACATTTGTAACAATGAAGTCACAATTTAAACAAGAATCATCCACTTTACACAAATTTGAAAAGGAAAGAACCATCACATGTCACATAAACAGGGACTATACTCAACCAATTTTCATCTCGAAAGAAAAAAAAATTAAAAAAATTAATTAATTAAAATATATATATATATGTGTGTGTGTGTGTGTGTGTGTGTGATAAAACACAAACATCACATAGACAAGACTCAAACAAGTAACACAAACAAGTCTCACTACACCTATTGGCCAGACAGTTGGCTCTTCCCACGTCCCAAACTGTGGGTTGAATGCATACTGAGGCCTACTCTTGTGGCGCGCACTCCACAAGAGGTCCCTCATCCTCACGAGCTTTTCGACATCATTCCCTAATCTTGTGAGCTCTGACAAGGGAGAAAGGCAGCTCAATGTTCTCGATCAGTTGTAACCACCTCCCAGAAGGGTCACGCCCATAAGTCCAAGCTGCTCTCTAAAAACCAAGAACTTCCCTCTCAGTAAAGTCTTGGTAAGAATGTCAACTATCTAATCATCAATGGAGGTGCGATGGAACCTCACTGCTCCTCTCTGCACCATATCCCGAATATAGTGATACTTGACCTTAATATGCTAGGACTTGTCATGAAACACAAGATTTTTTACAAGACGAATCCCGCTCTTATTGTCACAATATATAACTATTGTGTCTAGAACTTGCTCAAATAGTTCCCCAAAAAGCTTTCTCAGCCAAACTACCTCATAGCTAGCCATGCTAGCAACAATGTACTCAACTTCAACTGTACTTAGTGCAACAGACTTCTACTTTCTACTCATCCAAGAGATCATGGCAGATCCCAAGCTAAAGCAGCACCCAGAAGTGCTCTTTCTATCAACGAAGTTACCTGCCCAATTAGCATCAGTATATCCATGAAGTCTTACATTTTTAGCAGTATATTTCAATCCTAGATTTATAGTTCCATGCAAGTATCTGAGTACATGTTTTGCAGCAATCCAGTGGGCATGAAAGGGATCAATCATATGCTGACTTAAAGTGTTTACAGCAAAGCATATATCAGGCCTAGTGTTTACCAAAAACATCAAAGCACCAATGAGTTGTCTATACTCTGTGGGATTTGCTAGATAGGGTCCTGCAGCTTTGCCACATAATTTCTTAAAGTTCATTTCCATAGGAGTATGCATGGACTTACATTCTACCATAGCAAATCTTTCAAGAAGCTTAACAACATATTTTCCTTGAGAAAGATAAATTTCACCAGGTCTTTGCCAGACCTCTAGTCCCAAAAAGTAATGCATCAAACCAAGGTCTTTCATTTCAAATTCAGAAGCTAACTCCCTCTTACACTGGAGGATAAGAGGTTCTCCTCCTGTCAAGAATAAATCATCAACATACAATACCAAAATCAAAGGTATACCTTGGACTGTCTTGAAGTAGAGGTTTGGGTCTGCATTGCTTCTTATGAAACCAAGCTTTATCAGGTAGCTATCAATGCAAGCATACCAAGTTCTTGGAGCTTGCTTCAACCCATATAAGGCTTTCTTCAGTCTGCATACATGAGTTTCCCTATCATGCTCTTCAAAGCCTTGTGGTTGTTCCACAAATACCTCTTCCTTGAGGAAGCCATGCAAGAAAGCAGTTTTCACGTCCATTTGGTGAAGAGTCCATCCCTAGCTAGCAGCTAAGGCAACAACAGATCGAATAGTAGTATATCGAGCTATAGGTGCAAAAATATCATCATAATATATTCCCTCTTTTTGAGAGAATCCTCTAGCTACAAATCTAGCCTTATATTTTTCAATACTACCATCTGCACCATGTTTAATCTTAAACAACCATTTGGAAGTGACAACAGATTTACCTTGAGGTCTAGGAACCACTTCCCAGACATCATTTTGGATGATGAACTCGTACTCTTCAGTGATGGCAGCTTTCCAAACTTATTCTTTTGCAGCTTCTTCAAAGGTGCATGGTTTTGCTTTAATAATGTTCTCATGGCAACAACGTACCCTTGAAACCGACTTGTCTTCTTACTTTCTCTGAACGTTCCTCTTAGGGGCAGCATGTTGTTCAGCATCTTGCAAGGTATCTCACAACCATAATGGTCTCTTTCTGGTAGGAGAATCATGTGGTGGAAGATCTAGAGGATCCATGGAACCCATTGGATTATCAGCAAGTTCATTCTCAGGTTCTGGTTCAGACTCAGATGTAAGCTCTTTTTCATTAACAGCTTGTCTTTCAGCAATGGCAGGAGGAGGAGAGTCTCTTGCTTTTCTAAGACCTGCATCTTCATTAAATGTTACGTCTCTGTTAAACTCAATAGTTTTTTGACCAGGTACATAAATTCTATAAGCTTTTGAATTATCACAATAACCAACAAATGTACATCTCTTACCTGAAGCTTCCAGTTTATTCCTTTTCTCTTTCGACACATGGGAGTACACAGGACAGCCAAAGATTCTCAAGTGACTCACCTCGAGCCTTTTACCAGTGAAAACTTCTTCAGGAGTCTTATTGTCTAAGGCCTTATGAGGAGTTCTATTTTGCACATAAACAACAGTGTTTCCAGCTTCTTCACGCAGAAACTTTGATAGCTTTTGATCATGCAACATGGCTCTAACTGCTTCCATAATGATTCTATTTTTCCTCTCAACCACACCATTTTGTTGTGGATTATACGGCATAGTGGTTTCTTTCTTTATTCCAGCGTCTCTGCAAAGATCATTAAACTCATTGCAAGTGAACTCTCCCCCATTATCAGATCAGAAAGCTTTGATCAATTTTCCCATTTGATTTTCAATCAAGTCTTGAAATATTTGAACATGTCAAATGCTTCCCCTTTCTTTTTCAAAAAGAATATCCATGTTTTGCGAGAAAAATTATCACCAAAAATCATGAAATACAAGTAACCACCAAGAAAAGTAATAAGTATAGGTCCACATAAATCAGAATGTATGAGCTGAAGTCTCTGACTAATTTTTGTTTTGCTTGAAGGGAATGGTCTCTTTATATGCTTTCCACTTGCACATCCTGGGCAAACTCCTTCATGATCCATTTTGATCTCAGGCATTCCAAAAACCATCTTCCTTACATGAGGTAAGGCTTTGTAGTGTAGGTGAGAAAATCTTATGTGCCATAGCTCACATTGAAAATCAATATCATGGACCAATGCATGAATGGGTTTACCATTGACTTTGTAAAGCCCTTCACATCTTGATCCAAGAGTGAAGGCTTCTTTCATACTTGAGTTCAAAAGCTAAGTTAGAACTTTTCCATTAATAAAAGCAACTTTCATTCATTTATCTTCTAGAGCAAATATGGATACAAGATTCTTTTTCAAACCAAGTACATACAAAACTTCTTGCAGAAAAATAGATTTGTCATCATCTAATTGAAATGAAACTGAACCATAACCTTTAACTTGGTGAGTAGAATTATCTCCAAGGATAACATTTAAATTAGTCTCCCTCTCAACTAGATTAGAGAGTGTCTCTTTGTAACCAGTAAAATGTTTGGAAGCACCACTATCAACTAACCAACTATCAAATGAATCTACAAAAGAATTGGAAAGAGCATAAATAAGAAAATATTCTGATTGAGTTTCTATTGCATTATTTCTATATCCTGGATTTCTTGTTTTTTTAGGATGCCCATTTCTTTGATTTTCAAAAGAATAATTTCTATAATCAGGGTTGTTTTTTAATCTAGGAGCTCTTCTTCTTTCTTTACAGTCACGAGCAAAATGGCCATGTTTTTGACAGTTAAAGCATGTAACTTTTGACATGCCTAGATTCCCTTTACTTGATCTGAAAGCAAATTTATTTTTATTACCTTTCTTTCTCTTGTCATAGTCCGAAAATGCAGTAGGTTCTCATTCTTCATGATGTGAAATTCTCCCTTTGGAGATCATTCTGGTCTCCTCTTGGATACACTTTCACAAGAGCTCATAAAATGTGGGAATAGTGTTGATGTTGTTGATGGTGGTGATAAAAGCTTCCCAAACAGGAGAAAGGCCTCCAAGCGCAATCAACACCATTTCTTTGTCGACTACAACGTCACCAATTGTTGACAGTTGATTCCTGATTTTAGTCATTTTCAAGAAGTATGCTTGAACCGTCTCTCCTCTATTCATCTTGATGTCCTTCAACTAATTCTTAAAGGCAATAATCTAGTTCAAGTTACTAATTGCAAACATATCAATTAATTTATCATACATTTCTTTAGCTTTATTCAAACTAGAAACATAAGTAATGAGATGATCACTAAGAGAATCAAAGATAATTTTTTAGCTTTGATTTCACTCTTTTTATATTTAGATTTGACAACAGCACTTGCATTCTCTGGTGGATCAGCTATTGTGCCTTCAACATACTCTAGAACTTCATGTTCTTCAAGAGTGATATCTACCCTTGATTTCCATAGACCAAAGTTTGAAGCATCATTCAACTTCTCCTCTATCTTGAAGTAGGACGAAGTCATCTCAATCAAAAAACTTTGGCAGCAAGTGGAGTCTCCTCAGGTGATCTCTGACCTCCTTGGACTTGTCTTCACCATACCATGTTAAAATTTGAAAGTTCTATGCAAAAATTTAAAAATTCTTTGAAGACACTTGAAAGTTTTATACACAAAACCAAATGTACTTGCAGAAAATTGAATGTACTTTGCAGAAAATTGAATGAATGTACTTTGCAGAAAGTTGAACGTACTTTGCAGAACACTGAATGTACTATGTTGTTACAATTACTTAGAATACAATTTTTTTCTTCACAACTTTTCAAAACGAGAAATTGTAGATAGAACATAAACTTAAGGATCATATGAAGATAGCCAAGCATAAATATGAGACACTGAGAGTTAGGTCTAATGACCAGGGCAAAACCCACAAGGGGAAAACCCAAATGATTCTTCTTCTAATAGATTTCTTCAATTGTTCAACAGAGTACAAAGAGAGAGATTGAATGAGAATGAATAAAGTCACCAAAGTTTAATCAACTTGCAGCTGAAGTGTTCTTCCTCTTTGCTGGAAAATCTCGTCCTTCTCTTGATCAGATCTTGTCCTACACACTTGCTCCAGCGCTTCCCTTGCTCTTACTCTTCATTTGCTCTCACACTTCTCTTACACACACTCAACTCTACCTCACCTTCTTCACAATGAACATGTTACTCTCAACTCTCGCTTGCTCTTGCTTAAATAGATAAAAAATGAGAGTTACAAAATTAATTCATTCCTTGAGCCAATAATAGGAGAATTGAATTCCATGAGGGAGGAGTTACTTGAAAAAAAGTGTAACTCATCCCAAGAATAGAGAGAGAGGTACACTTGTCTTGAGGAGTTACAATTCGAATTAGGGAGAGAGAGAGTATTTGGTGAGAGTTACAAATTGAATTGAATGAGGCAGTTACAAGTGCATTTAATGAGGAGTTACATTTTTTTCATACATTGAATTAGTGAGGGAGAGTTACATTCTCTTAAGTGTGGAGTTACTATTTTATTCCAAGTAAGAGATTCTCAATTTAATTTACTTATTTCAAGAGAGAATTCGTTTTTATTAATCCATTAAAGGTGAATGACTTTAGACTATTTTATAAATAATAGTATCATAGTAATAATAATACTAGTAAAGATCATCCTTGATCATTTAGACATGACTTTCTATTTTTGGAAAGTCACTTCCAAATTAAGATGTGACTTACTATTTTTGGAAAGTCATATTAGAATTGATAGAAATGAAAATTTATTATAGGTGGTTCAAACGGAACTAAAAGATATGATTTCTTCTAGGAGAAATTCATCCTTGAGTTGTCAAATTTTAACAATATCTCTACTTATTATTAGCACTGCCAACCCAAACGATGTAGTGTACGATCCTTCATATCAACTTTTGCTTCCAGCTCCCTCTCAAGTCAATATGAGTACTTCCTTTTCAAATTTTGTGGTCTTCTTTAATTATGAAGCTTCTTCAAAATCTGGAGTAATTCTTCTAATTGAGATAATTGTTTTAACTTGATCCTCTCCCTCTCACTGGGAGAACCTTCAAACTGCTCTCTCTTTCTGCAATCACATTCTTTCATCTTCAAGCTTTGCTACATTCTTTCATTTGTTGTCAAAGCTTATGTAGTTCTTATTATTGACTTGCAAACTGTTAAAATTGGCAACTAGGGCCAAACTCCATGTGGGTCTTCTTATTTATGGCAGCTGATATTTTTCTTCAATTCCTCTCGTCGAGAGGTGTAGGATTGATCTAAAGATCATCCAATTCCGACATGTATTCATGGAGATATGAATTTATTTGTGTTATGGGACAATTCGTCAAGGTCGACCAACAACCAAATTGCTCCCATTTGTGCTCAACGTTTTAGTATAAATAGAGGTGGTCCCCTAATCATTTAGACACTCATCTCTTGTGATCTTCTTCTCCACTTGTTTGGGTTTTGGTGGAAGGAGAAGACCCTAAGAGAATACGCTGGCCTAATGATGCCCTAACGCTGCCATGGAAAGCCCTAATTACAATCAGGGAGAAGCCCTAGACGAGGAAGAGAAAAGGTCTTCTAGGAGTGCCTATGCTGCCCTATATTACAGTCAATGAAGCCAGCGCTATGGACATTGTCTTAGAGAAGGTACAGCCATGCCCTAGCTGCAGAGAAAAGAAGGATTTGGCTGCAATCTTAGATGGGAGCTCAATCCCTAAACACAATTTATGTTTCGTTGATTGGTTTGCATGTCTGCTAGTTCGTGGAATATAGAAGTTTGCAGGTGGCTTCATAACTCTATATCGAATGCTCTCGCATCTTTGTTACAAGATCGTCTCACATATGGTATAACCGAAATCCCTTTTCACATATGGTATGATCGAGTTCATTATAATCTCTGGTTCACACAAGGTATATATTTGTATGTCATAATCTCTGGCCTGCATATGGAATAATGGTGACTCGCTGAAAAGCACAGTCACACTAGAATCAAATATCCGTAGAACGTATGTAATTACAACACATTGTAATACATGTATGGCATTTCAATATGTATGGTATACTCTATGATTTGTAATTAACATCACACTCATTGTATAAACTCGCATTGCACTCTGTTTGCATTATATATTATCATCACACTGTGTATGGCATGGTATGGCAAACAACATGATATGGCAGACAACGTTTCTTTGACATGGCAGACAGTGTCATGGTATAGAAAACAACATGTATATACATGATATGGCAAACAGTGCTTTGATATGGCAGAAAGTGTTTCTTTGACATGGCAGATAGTCTCATGGTATGGCAAACAACATGTATATACATGTTATGGCAAACAGTGCTTTGACATGGAAAACAGTGAACAACATGTATATACATGGTATGGCTGACAGGATTTTGGTATGGCAGACAATATATATATTATATGACATGGAAAACATAGTATCCATGACAGGGTAGTCTCCCTAATGACATGATATAGTAGACGTGGCAGACAGCTTGATGTATCACAATCCACAGTATGTATTCTTTGTTTCTCTTGATCGATACACTTTGTTTCTCTATAATATGGTTGGCATCAAGATGCTTTGGTTTTCTTTAGGATATGACATCAACTCACATTGCTCCTCTGTATGGGAAGCATCATTGTATGGAGAGACCTAGTTGGAGTTCACTGTTGGGCTAGGCCACAGGCCATAGCTATCAATGGAGACCTTTTTAGGAGTTGTGTTCATAAGCAGTCCTATAGTGCAGCATGGTGATAAGTGCAACATGGTGATAAGTGCAGCATGGTGATGAGTACAGCGTGATGATGGATGCAACATGGTTGGATGCAGCATGGTGATCACCTTGGAGAATCAGTTGAAGTAGTGTGCCTTCACCTGAGATCAGATCTGTAGTCCTAGTGATCAGAATTATTGTCATCTTCATAGTGAAGATCTCAGATGTCTGATCTTCTATCTTGTCAAGTCAAAGTGTTGACTTCTGATATATATGTACTATCTCTCTCTCTCTCTGCTGAACTATTGAAGAATATAAGAAGAATTGATCAAGGGTTTCCCCACATTGGGGTTTGTCCCTGGCTGGTGCCACATCTTGTGTCCTCTTGTCTTGGCTTGTCTTCTGATGTTTATGTTTATGTTCTATCTGCACTTTACTATCATGCTAATGTGATTGCTAATCTGGAATTGATATTGAGATAGAAAGGAAAAATTGAAGTAAATTGCTCTCAGCATAGAACATACCTAAAATTGACATGGTATCAGAGGTGAGGTGAAGACAAAGCCTAAGCAAGAGTGAAAGAGCAATCACCGAAGACAGTTGGAAAGGACAAAAGGCTCAATGGGTTCCTCATCCCTCTTCAAATTCACCAAAGAAGGTTATCAGAGTGGCGCAGAGGAAGCATCTGATGGCCTACCTAAAGATCACTTCAATGGGAAATGGCCGACTCTTCAAGAAAGCAATGATCTCCAGATCTGAAGAATCAAATGTTGTTTATGATAAGCTAAAGGAGTATTATCTTATATTGGCCCTCTCCACTACTTCTCCTCCAAACTCTTTGAGAATTTGGCTTATTGATAATAGTGCTTCAAGGCACTTCATCGGATAGAAGGAAGCTCTCTCTAATTTGATAGAGAAGGAAACAATCATGGAGATTATACTTGGAGTCAATGCCACCTATCCCGGAAAGGGTGTAGGGAATGTTACCCCTCAATTGAATGAGAGTAACACGATTCATTTACAAGAAGTTCTTTATGTACCTGATCTCAAGAAGAACCAGGGGTCCATTTCGACAATGGAAGACAAAGGTGGCATTCATCAATGGAAAGGTACGTGTGTGGATAAGGAATTTTTAAAGATGCTTTTGAGTTCAGGGTTGGCAATTTGTATCAAGTTGCAGGAAGTCCATTGGGGACCATGTCAGTTGACACATCTCTTCTATAGCACCGGAGGTCTGCTCATTATGGGGCCCTACTCAATGTGACACAGATGGTGACAGGGATGCCTGAATTCAAGAAGAGCATGGAGGTACATGTTCGAGATGTACCGAAGAAAAACTTGCAAGGAGACCATTCCCCTCATGTAGGAAGTCCACATATTATGAACAACCCAAGGGGTTTGAGATTCATGATCGGGAATCTCATGTATACAAGTTGAAAAAAGCTCTCTATTTTTAAAGCAAACACCTCGGGCTTGATATGAGAGGATTGATAGCTAGGTGATGAAGCTGAGATTCACTAAGAGTGAAGTCGATCCAAACCATTGCTTGAAGGTTGTGGATGATAGACCTCTCATATAGGCACCTTACGAGGACGACCTCTTTCTAACAGGCGCAAACCCTCTCATTTGCAAAAGTAAGAGGGAGTTGGATTCCGGATTTGGAATAGTGAACTGCAAGCCCGTGACTACCTCGATGAAGCCTAACTTTGAGAATTTATGTGGTAGTGATGTCGGACCTGATTTGGGAAATGCCTCTGAGTTTCATAAACTCATACTAGCATTGATGTTCTTGGTGAACTCCCAACGGGATATATGTTTTGCAGTTAGCATGTTGAGCTCATAAATGGATGAGCCTCACTGGATTGGTGCCAAAAATCTTTTAAGATATCGTCAGGGCACAATCTCTCATAGATTGAGATACACTGCTAAAAAAGTGAAGCTGGATGATTATTCTGAGTCTGACTGGGCAGGCAGTGTGGAGGAACGCAAGAGCACTTCTAGGTGCTGGTTCTCTTTGGGTTCTGCTTCGATATCCTGGATGAGCAGGAAGCAAAAGACAGTTGTTTTGAACACCACTGAGGCCGAATACATAGCCGCGAGTATGGCCTCGTGTGAAGCTGTCTGGTTGTGGAAGCTCTTCAGTGAGTTGTTTGGACACGTGCTAGATACCATCATGATCTTCTGTGACAACTAGAGGGGGATTCGATTGTTGAGGAATCTCGTGTTCTATGATCGCTCCAAGCATATAGACATCAAGTACCACTTTATCTGGGATATGGTACATCGAGGAGCAAGAAGGCTCCATCGCATTGGGACTGATGTGCAGGTTGTTGATATTCTATCAAAGCCCCTGGGAAAGGTCAAATTCTTGACTTTTCGAGAACGACTAGGAGTCGTGGAGAGACTCTCTCCTAAGGGTCCTGTATGATATGGACATTGAGCTCTGGGAGCTTCGAGGGGCTTGGGGGTACATCTTGGAGCGATGAGCAACCATAGGGTGAGTGGTTCAGCCTTCCCCTAGTGGTCTGCTATGTAGGCAGGATGAGTGGCTCATCCTTCTCCTGCCGAGACACAGTCATAGGGTGAGTGGTTCAGCCTTCCCGTAGTGGTCTGCCATGTAGGTAGGATGAGTGGTTCATCCTTCTCCTGCCAAGACACAATCATAGGTTGAGTGGTTCAGCCTTCCCCTAGTGGTCTGCTATGTAGGCAGGATGAGTGGTTCATCCTTCTCCAACCAAGACACAATCATAGGGTGAGTGGTTCAGCCTTCCCCTAGTGATTTGTTGTGTACAGGGTGAGTGGTTCAGCCTTCCCCTGGGATACCCTTGGTGACATGTAGG
This sequence comes from Pinus tabuliformis, assembly GCA_031772625.1. Taxonomy (NCBI): domain Eukaryota; kingdom Viridiplantae; phylum Streptophyta; class Pinopsida; order Pinales; family Pinaceae; genus Pinus; species Pinus tabuliformis. Next base: position 967,070,933 of record CM062810.1, read on the forward strand.
CAGGATGAGTGGCTCATCCTTCTCCTGCTAAGACATCATACCCATGCAGTCTGAGACTCATGGGAAGTACATCTCATCCGGCCAATAAGTAGGGAAATGAGGATAGGGACCATAGTAGTAACGATGGACGCATCGTGTAACTATCGTACTCCCTATGCTAGGATGATATTGATCTGGGATCAATGAAACTGACTTCGAGTCAGTGAGAGTGGTTTGACACTCTCTCTTTATTGGAACTGATTTCGAATCAGTAAGAGTGGTTTGACACTCTCTTTATTGGAACTAATTTCGGATCAGTAAGAGTGGCTTGACACACTCTCTTTATTGGAACTGATTTCGGATCAGTAAGAGTGGTATGACACACTCTCCTTTTGAGACTGACTTCGGATCAGTAGAGATACATTCTCAAACACTTCTTCTTCTTCATAGTTCAACAGAGCAGAGCATAACAGAGCAAAGTAGTGCAGAGCACTAATGGCAAAGATAGTACGGACTGGCAGATGAATTAGCAGATGGAGTTCTCCCTAGTTGAGAGGGAGTGTTAGTATTGGCAACTAGGGCCAAACTCCATGTGGGTCTTCTTATTTATGGCAGCAGATATTTTTCTTGGATTCCTCTCGTCGAGAGGTGTAGGATTAATCTAAAGATCATCCGATTCTAACATGTATTCATGGAGATATGAATTTCTTTGTGTTATGGGGCAATTCGTCAAGGTCAGCCAGCAACAAAATTGCCCCCACTTGTGATCAACATTTTAGTATAAATAGAGGTGGCCTCCTAGTCATTTAGACACTCATCTCTTGCGATCCTCTTCTCCACTCGTTTGGATTTTGGTGGAAGGAGAAGACCCTAAGAAAATACGTTGGCCTAATGATGCCCTAATGCTGCCATGGAAAGCCCTAATTACAGTGAGGGAGAAGCCCTAGACAAGGAAGAGAAAAGGTCTTCTAGGAGTGCCTACGTTGTCCTATATTACAGTCAATGAAGCCATCCCTATGGACATTGTTTTAGAGACGGTACAGCCATGTGTTGGAAATACTGAGAGGGGGGGTGAATCAGTATTTCTTTTCAACTGTTATTTTACCAGTTAAAACATTTATATTCAGAACACAAGATGAACAACAAGAATAAATGCTTTTATTAATATAATCTTTGCAATAAAATAGATACAATATATATATGGTTCCAATCTATTGCCAAGCACCAACTTGGACTTTTGTGAGGCTCCAACCTCCAGAGCACCAACTTTGTTTTGTCAAGGCACCAACCTTGGACTTAGGAGCACCAACTCCCAGGACACCAATCCTTCCAGTTCTGAGGCACCAACCTCAAGGGCTCCAACCCTCTGCTATCAAGGCACCAACCTTGGATATAGGAGCACCAACTCCAAGGACACCAATCCTTCCAACTTCTGAGGCACCAACCCCAAGGACACCAATCCTTTCAATTCTGAGGCTCCAACCCAAGGGCTTTTTGTCAAAGCATGTTTGATAGTGAATCTCTACTCCCAAAACTCTTCTTTACTGAATTCTGTCTATTTACAGCTTCATTGTAGTCTTCATGCTACAGTATCAATGGCAACCAATCTTCATATGAAGAAGTCTTTACAACTCTTCATACTGTCCACACAGAGTCTGCAAAAGTTATCTCATGATGATATCAAATAGCCATCATAATCTCTGATAATGTCTCCACACAGCTTTAGTGAGTCTACTATTAGTTGTACTAAGCTATGCACAAGAACCAACTCTCTGTTTCAAGCCTCTATTCTACCAGTCACAGTAAATGCTTCAGGCATGACTACGTCTCACTGTTCTTACTTCCCAGAAACAAAATCACATATGCTTCAATGCAAGTGCTAGCTTTTGCTCCCTTCAAACGATGTCATATAAAACTTTATTTATTATATCACAGAATTGTTCTTCAGAATGCATTATGTACCTAATTAATTCATCACAGGTCTGAGTCTTTCACAGGGTAACACGATCAACAGAGTTGCTCGTCCTTCGACTACCTCCTGTCCGGCTGGACCTTCGTCTTCCTTCTGTCCTGCTGGACCTTCGGCTTCCTTCTGTCCTGCTGGGCTATCGGCTTCCTTCTTTCTTCCAGTTCGCCAACCACACCACTTTTTTTTCTCTGTTATATAAGCCTGATGTGTTGACCTTTGGCTTCCTCCTTGCTCGCTTGAGCTTCAGCTTCCTCAATGCTCGCTCGACCTTCGGCTTCATCAACGCTCACTCGTCCATCTACGCTCGCTTGATTCTTCGGCTTCCCGGTCCATGGCTTCCTTTGTCTATTCGAGTGTTCCAATACTCACAGGACACGTAAATTCAAAAGAGAGGCCGAATTACAAAGAAATGTTGCATATTAAAAAATATCAGAGAGGCCCTCTTTTTCTTTAATATTTATACAATAGACTCAATCATTATTTACGGAGGATTTCATTGGAGAGGCTATACCAACAAAGAGGTCCCACATGCCACGTCACTATCCAATCGCAATCGCAACTTTCTGGAGGTCTTTTATAAGTCGTGCCTATACCATCGCCGATGGCCAATTGCTCCTACTGGATGCAATATTATATACAACTCTATCACAATTGGAGGTTTGCACATAACATGGCCAATTCCCCTTCTGCCAACGAGACGGATGCAACATGATATTAAACAGTAGTTAATATACCCGTCGAGTCCGTATGTATATATCGCAATCGCAATTTATAGTGTGCCATCCCTTTATAACTTGCGCTACATAACTACCGACACAGCAGACGCGACATAACATTAGGGTGTGTTATAATAGTGATGACGTAACCCGCTCGGACACAATTCCCGAGGTTTAACTTTATCGGGTTCATTCTCCACCGTAGATTTCAACCCCCAAAATCCGACGATCTACAGCGATTTCGGGTGGACATACTTGCACGAGAGTTACTCGCCTGAAATGAGCGGTTTCTCTCTCTCCTTTAGTTGCTATGTGTCAACCATTAAATGGAATTGGGCGCTCTTCTCTAAATACCACTCACCATTTTGCATCCGCCCGAAATCCCGCTTATAGCTTTAAATCCGCCCTTTGTCTTGGTTAACGCCCCAAATTGATTCACTTCTGATGACCGTAGATCTTCTACCATCGACGGCTCCACGGCTCTCCTCCGGATTCCTTTTCCGCTAGAACAAAAACTCATCTCCGTCATTCATCTCTTAACGCCATCCAATACGACTCCATGGCCCTCCTCCATACCTCAGCTCCAATATAACACTCCTGGTCTGACAACTTCCAATATTCTCTGCTCTGATATGTTCCTCTTTGCTTAACTCATCTCCTCTGATGGCTTCCCTGATGGCTTTGCTCCTTGGCTTCATATCATCATTTAGTATCCTAGAATATTGCCATATTGACATACTCTTGTTGCTTCAAGGATCTGCTCTACTTGGCTTCACATCATTGTTTACTGTCCAGAATATTGCCATATTGCCATCAATGACAACCTAGATTAACAATCTCCCCCTTTGTTATTGATGGCAATATTCTTCTTCTCTCCCCCTTTGTTATTGATGGCAATATTCTTCTTCTCTCCCCCTTTGACATCAATGGCAAAGGAGTGCACAAGGACTCCCCCTGTCGAACTGCTACTCTTCTTCATGAATAGTAGATCTTCATGGGTTTGTTACTCCCCCTGTCATAGTGCTCTTCTTTTTACTCAAGATAGAAGGATTGCTGCAACTAGCACATTATCCCCTCTTCATGTCTCAGAACTACTTTATCATGGCTTCAACAATGCTTAGAGATTCTTCACTTCAATGCTTCTAAACAGATTGCAAATAGCCACACACCAAATGTTCAAGTCCAAGTTTTTATGCTTCAATCCATATTTTGTTGTCTCCACAGTCAGAATTAAGGGGCCTTCATAGTCCGATCAAGAGAAAAATTGCCACTGAAATTGCTATCTTTCTTCAGATCCAAGTTCCTTTGTATCTCTATGCTTCTTCTTAAGTTACTAAGCTATATTCCACTGCACAACATTCTCCTTTCTATAGTATTTTTGATGAGCCATCTTTTCCTTGTGTTCTTGTAAAAGTTTCTGCAAGTTATCTCCACTAGCTGATTTTTATATCCAATCTATGACTGTCTTTTAAATTCTTTTCGCTGATTGGCATCTTTTTGCAATGCTTCAGTTTTGTTAGATGTTGCCAACTGCTCTTGCTTCATACTTCATTCCCAGATGTATGTGTTTGTTTGAAGGTTGACTTTATTTGTGTCCATAATTTACCTGTTCTCACATTCAATCCCTGAGTCGAGACATAAACTTTTATAATAACAGCAACATGGTTATTTGCCCTATTTCTCTAGTATTAGATGACATTCTCTGTTGTTCCAATTTCTACTTAGTGATCAAGTGGAAAACATCTTCACACCAGTACAAAGAATAGTTAAGAGATCAAGTTCTTCAATGAAATGCTCCTGAGAAATGATCTTTATCAATGAGTGATTGTTAATATAGCTCAACAACGATTTCATAAGGACCCTTTCACTCTGCAATAATGATCAAGAATCACAGGCTCCCCCTAACTGTATGCATCATCTCTTTTGGCAAAATCTTCCATTCAAATGCTCAGATTGTTGAAGATCAGGTCAACAACATGTGTTGTTGGCTGGAGAGTTCAAGGGACTTTCGGATTGTATTTGCTTCCTTCTCCATACTTGTGTAGCTTTCATCTTTTGCATGGTTCTAGCTTGTGTAAGAGCCCAAGTTAAGATACAATCACGTGCCATATGACCAATTTTATGACACTTGAAGCATTTTATATTGTTCATGAATAAGAATTCATGATTTCTTCTAGCAAAATTCTTCCTCGGAGATAGTTGGGGACCATAATATCTATCTTTATGATATGCCCTACAATCTTTTACCATCTGTCCAAAGTTTGTACAAAAATAACAATAGCCAAGAAATAAACTTTGGTACCGGGGAGATGGAGATTTCCTTGATGTACTTTTGAAGTATTTCTGTCTTGAGATCCTTTGATGATAACCATTGCTTCTAGCATCCTTGACATTATCTACATTTCTTCTTGGAGCAGGATTTCTTCCATTGTTGCCTTGATTTTTCTCCTTGCCTTTGCTGGAACTGGGAGCATCACCATTTCTTTTTGGCTTCTTCACATCCTTTTTGTTTGAAGCATTATCATTCTTGTTTGAGGATTCACCTGCATACTCGAGACCTGATTTATCAAATGGACATCTTTGATGGTTGAGCATGTCATCCAAGGCTTGAGAGCTCTTCAAGGTTTTGTTCATCCCTTCAACCTTTTTCCTAAGGAAGACAATCTCTTCTTCCAATCTTTCACACTCATTATTCTTCTTAGCAAGTTGTTTCTCAGTTTCTTCCTTGATATGAGCAGCTTCATTTGCTTCTATTTTAAGGGAGATGATATCTGACTTCATTTTGAAGATTTCTTCATTTTCCTTTGCTAGACTGCTCTCCATTTCTTCCTTGATCCTTGTAGCTTTACATGTTTCAGCCTTGAGAAGTTTGATGTTAGATTTTAATTTGAATATTTCTTTATCCTTTGCTTATAGTTGACATATCATGGTGTTTATCTCCTTTTCTGCTTCATCGACCTGTTCTTCTATGATTGCTAATGCTTCCATTGTCTTCTCAGCTCCTTGCGCTAAATTTCTTGCTTCTTGTAGTTGAGATTTGAGAGAGGAGGCCTCTACCTTGTACTGACCAATCTCTTCTTCGAGTTTGTTCAAGCTCTTGTGCCTTTGTTCAAGCTAACTTGACAAGGTATCTTCCCGTTTCTTTGCTTTATCCAATTGATTTGTCATGGATATGAATTCTTCATGATGCTTTCTTTTGTTTTGATGAAATTCCTTCTTAAGCTTGACAAGCTCTTCATCCCTTTCCTGTATTTGAAGCTAGACAAGGTCAACTTTCTTCCTTGTTTGGTCTTGGTCACCAGCTAGTGCTTTCTTCTTAAGTTCCTTGTTTTCCTTTTTCAAATTGATAATCTCTTCCATGGCAGCTGTAAGTTGAGCGAGGAGATCTTCTACAAAATCTTTTTCATTCTCTTCATCTTCTAGGTCTGCTTTAGCCTTGATGTCATCATTCTCATTTTCAGCTTCTATGATGGGTTCTGGATTTCCTTCTTGATTTCCATCATCTTCTTGACTGATGGTCATGGTCAATGCTCCTTTTGAGTGAAGGTCATGAAGTTTGTCCCATATACCCTTTGCTGATGAATATTTTCCTAAATTGTTCTTTATAGAATCAGGTAGCCCATTCAAGATTGCCTTCATTGCTTTTTAATTGTACTCCTTGGATTCTCCATCCATCATGCTATCAACACTTACTGATTTCCAGATTTCAATGCCTTGAGTCTTTAAGAAATTCCTCATTCTTGCTTCCCATATATTAAAGTTCCCATTGAACCATGGAGCCTCCTCAAATTGATTGTCTTCTATTTTAGTGGTAGAGGGAGACACATCCTTAGGAGGATTGGAGACTTTCTTCCTTGACTTCGCCATTTGTGTTCTAAAAATAAACCTTCAAGCTGTTAAGCTTTGAATGAAGGTACTGGCTCTGATACTAATTGTTGGAAAAACTGAGAGGGGGAGTGAATCAGTATTTCTTTTCAACTGTCATTTTACCAGTTAAAACATTTATATTCAGAACACAAGATGAACAACAAAAATAAATGCTTTTATTAATATAATCTTTGCAATAAAATAGATACAATATATATATGGTTCCAATCCGTTGCCAAGCACCAACTTGGACCCTTGTGAGGCTCCAACCTCCAAAGCACCAACTTGGACTCTTGTGAGGCTCCAACCTCCAGAGCACCAACTTTGTTTTGTCAAGGCACCAACCTTGGAGTCAGGAGCACCAACTCCCAGGGCACCAATCCTTCCAGTTCTGAGGCACCAACCTCAAGGGCTCCAACCCTCTGTTGTCAAGGCACCAACCTTGGATATAGGAGCACTGTTAAAATTGGAAACCAGGGCAAAACTTCATGTGGGTCATCTTATTCATGGCTGATAATATTTTTATTAGATTCCTCTCGTCGAGAAGTGTAGGATTGATATAAAGATCATCCGATTCCGATAAGTATTCATGGAGATATGAATTTATTTTGATTATGGAATTATTATCAAGCCGACCTACAACTCATGTAGGCTCAGAAGCCCAACAGTCGCATCTATTCACCCACCAACGTTGTGTATAAATATAAGAGGATTTTTCCTCATTTGGACTCACTCATCTCATCTCATCTCTCTCTCTCTCTACTGCGCAGAAATGAGTCTCTTCTCTACTGCGCTGAAATGGGTCTCTCTCTCACACATGTGAAGCCGGAAGCTGTTGAATTTGAAGCTGCAACTGCAGAAGTAAAGATTGACTTGCGTGGCCTAGAAGATCTCCTCTTTGTAACTGCGTTGTAGGTTCATCTAAACCTCCTCTGAAAGCCAAAACTTTTGGTGGTGGAATGAAGTCAATCTGACAGTCGGTTTGTGAGATATCATCTGCCCTAGTTTGATAATGAAGCCGCTAATGTTGATGCTGCTGATCTAGGGTTTGCTACTGCTGATATGAATCAGATTTATTGTACTATTTCTCTCTGCTGAATTATTGAAGATAAAAGAAGATTTGATCGAAGGGTTTCCCCACACACTGTGGGGTTTGTCCCTGGCTAGCCGCCACATCTTGTGTCTCTTGTCTTGGCTTGTTTTCTGTCGATCGTTTAATGTTCTATCTGCACTTTACTTTATGTACATGTGATTGCTAATCTGTGGAATATAATAAGAAAAAGAAGTAAACTGTTATAAGCATAGAACATACCATAACTTAACATGGTATCAGAGCTGAGGTGAAGACAAAGCCCGAGCAAGAGCAAGAGTAAGAGCAATCACCGAAGAGAAGATTGGCAAAGCTATCCTAAAAGAACTATGGGGTCCTCAACACTTTACCGAAGGCAAGCTTTGTAAGAAAGATGACTATCACGGATGGAAGATGTCTATCGATCTAACGCTAGAAGATCCAGGAATGTTGGACCATGTAAGAGGCAATATTGTTGAGCCTCCATCAAATGCATTTGTTGCTGCATGTAACAAATGGAAAACCGAAGAAGTCAAAATAGAAGATCATCCGGGACTCTATTTGGTGGCCTGCATCTTTGAACTAGACACCTCCAAGGAAATCTACGATAGACTGGTGAGTTTATTTAAAGTTAATGATGCAAATCAAGTTTTGTTTCTTAGAAATAAACTGAGGGAAATCAAGAAGGGTAAAGATGAGAGTATGGAAGATCATCCGGGACTCTATTTGGTGGCCTACATCTTTGAACTAGACACCTCCAAGGAAATCTACGATAGACTGGTGAGTTTATTGAAAGTTAATGATGCAAATCAAGTTTTGTTTCTTAGAAATAAACTGACGGAAATCAAGAAGGGTAAAGATGAGAGTATGAAAGCATACTTCTTAAGAATAACCGAGATCAAGAACGATCTCCTATCTATTGGGGAGGCTATCACTGATAGGGAAATGACACTCACGGCTCTTGGAGGATTACCATACGAATGGTAGGTGTTCAGGACTACTCTTCTAAACTATAATGTAACCCCTAGTTTCGAGGAATTAATGGCTAGATGCATGCAAGAAGAAACAAGGGAAGAAGAGCAAGAAATGCACATGCCTAAAGGTCCTCCTGCTGCCTTTTCTTCTCATGCTAAGAAAAGAAATAATTCCGGGACTAAATCAAAAGGAAAGGTTGGACCTAAGGCTGGAAGAAAATGACGATGTTACATCTGCGATAAAGCAGGCCACTATGCAAGGGAGTGCCCTGATAGGAAGGACTCACACCGGGACGATGATCAAAATCCCTCTCATGGTAATCGAAGGGATGGAAAATTCAATAGAAAAGGTAAGAGGAGAGTTGGGAATCGAGGAAGAGGACAACCATTCAAGAAGGCTAGAAAGTCCAGGATGTATTAAATGCACCTGACCTCAAAAAGGACCTAGTGTCCATCTCGGCAATGGAAGACAAAGGCTACAAGGTAACCTTTAGCGATGGCAAGGTACGTATATGGAAAAATAATGTTAAAGATGCCTTTACTCTTGGGTTTAGTGTTGATTCATTATATCAGGTCGATGGAAGTCCGCTAGGTGTCATGTCTTATGACACATCTCTTCAGTCCGAACTTTGGCATTGGAGGTTTTCCCCCCTTCATTATAAAGCTATACTCGGTGTAAGACAAATGGTGACAGGGATGCCCGAATTCTGAGTAGAGAAAGAAGGTGTATGTCTAGGATGTGCCGAAGGAAAGCTCAAAAGGGGACCATTCCCCTCAAGCCAAAGCAAGACCTCCAATATATTACAGTTGGTTCACTCAGGCATACCTGATGTTGGCATTAAGAGGGAGACTACTACACCACATACTCCTAAGCAGAATGGTGTGGCGGGAAGGAAGAACTGCATGATTGTGGAAGCTGTCCGAGCCATGCTACATGATCAAAGACTTCCAAAGTTTCTATGGGCTGAAACTGCAAACACTACCGTATATGTACAAAATCGATGCCCTCATCAAGCATTGGGTTCCAAGACTCCTGAAGAAAAGTTCACCGGTAAGAAACCTGATGTTTCTCATTTTAGAATTTTTGGAAGCCCTGTATATTTTCATGTGCCGAAAGAGAAAAGAAATAAATTGGGTGCATCTGGAAAGAAGGGAATTTTTGTGGGCTATGGTGAAAATACTAAAGGCTATAGAATCTATGTAGTCGGTCAAAGGGAAGTCGTAATTAGTCATGATGTCACCTTTGACGAAGATATGGCTCTCAGCAAGGTGAACAATCTTCCGACTTTGAGGAGCTCTCAAGAAGCCGACACCAGGGAACCAAAAGAAAAGGATGATAAATTAATGCCTGATGTAGAAGAACCCATGGATCCGATTGATCCTCCTCCACATGAACCTTCCTCTTCTAGGAAGAGGCCTTCATGGCTTAGGGGGCTACTTGATGACGCTGAAGTACATGTTGCACCCTGAGGAACCTTTTGTGAAAGTAAGAAACCTAATAGGTATAAGGGATACTTGACCATCATGAGCACGATCATACAAAATAAGCCTTCATCATTCTCAGACGCCATCAGGCATCAAGTATGGAAGGATGCTATGACCAAAGAATATGAGTCTATCATGAAGAATGATGTCTGGGAAGTAGTTCCCAGACCCCAAGACAAGACAGTTGTTACTTCCGAATGGCTTTACAAGATAAAGCATGCAGCAGATGGAAGTACGGAAAAGTATAAGGATCGTTTTGTTGCGCGGGGTTTCTCCCAGAAGGAAGGTATAGACTATGATGTGATATTTGCACCTGTTTCTAGATATACGAGCATCTGCTCGATCATAGCCCCTGCCGCTTCACAAGGATGGAACCTACATCAGATGGATGTCAAGACTGCTTTCTTACACGGCTCGATCAAAGAAGAGGTCTACGTGGCGCAACCCGAAGGATTTGATTGAAAATATCATGTATGCAGGTTGAAGAAGGCTCTCTATGGGCTGAAGCAAGCACCCCGAGCATGGTATGAAAGGATCGATAGCTACTTGATGAAGCTTGGATTCACTAGGAGTGAAGCTGATCCTAACCCTTACTTTAAGATTGAAGATGACAAGCCTCTCATACTGGTGCTGTATGTGGATGACCTCTTTCTAACAGGTGCAAACCCTCTCATTCACAAATGTAAGAGGGAGTTGGCTTCTGAATTTGAAATGAAGGACCAAGGACTTGAAGTGTGGCAGAAGCCGGGGAAATTTTCCTATCTCAAGGAAAATATGTGGTAAAGATATTGGAAAGACTCGGTATGATGGACTGCAAGCCTGTGACTACCCCGAGGATCTTAACTTTTAGAAGTTATATGGTAGTGATGTCGGACCAGATTTGCGAAATGCCTCTGAGTTTCATAAACTCATTCGCATTGATGTTCTTGGTGAACCTCCATCCGAACATATGTTTTGCAGTTAGCATTGTGAGCTCATATTTGGTTGAGCCTCACTGGATTGATGCCAAGAATCTTCTGAGATATCTTCGTGGCACAATGGGTTAAGATACACTGCCGAAGATGTGAGACTACTTGGATATACTGATGTTGATTGGGCAGGTAGTGTGATGGACCGTAAGAGCACTTCCGGGTGCTGTTTCTCCTTGGGATCTGCTTCGATATCCTAGATGAGCAGGAAGCAGAAGTCGGTGGCTTTGAGCACCGCCGAAGCAGAATATATTGCTGCTAGCATGACCTCGTGTGAGGCAGTCTGGTTGTGAAAGCTCTTCAGTGAGTTGTTTGGATTTACATTGGATACCACTGTGATTCTCTGTAACAACCAAAGGTGGGATTCGATTATTGAGGAATCCCGTATTCGTCGATTGCTCCAGCAGATAGACATCATCTGGGATATGGTAAGTCGATGAGCAAGGAGGTTCCATTGCATTAAGATGATGTACAGGTCGATACACCTTGTCAAAGCCCCGAGGAAAGATCCAATCTGTGATTTTCCCAAACGACTTGGAGTCCGCAAGAAACCCTTGTACAAGGGTCCTACTTGTTGCATACATTGAGCTCTGGGAGCTCTGAGGGCTTGCAGTTATTACTGGAGCAACATACGACCACAGGGTGACTCACCCTCCCCTGGTGGTGCGCACTGGAACAAGATGATTCGCTCTCTTGTGGGACAGGATGATTCGCTCTCCTGTGTAGCAGGATGATTAGTTCTCCTGTGAGGCTTGGATTGATGTGTTCTCCATGGCGATTGTAGCAGGATTGATGTGTTCTCCTGTGAGGACAGGATTGATTAGTTCTCCTGTCGAGGCATCCTACCCATGCAGTCTGGGACTCATGGGAAGTACCTCTCATCTGATCAATGAGCAGGGAAATGAAGTTAGGGACCATAGTAGTACCGATGGACACATCGTTGTATGTACCGTACTCCCTACGCTAGGATGACCTCCATTGATCTGGGATCAATGATATGAGTCTGGGACCAGTGGTAGGAGTTGTACCATACTATGACGCTAACTTCGGATCGGTTGAGACTGGTCTAGGACCAGTAGTACATACTCCAAGACTAACTTTGTGTCAGTGCAGTACTGGTCTGGGACCAGTGAGAGTGGTACATACTATGACGCTGACTTCGGGTCGGTTGAGACTGATCTGGGACCAGTGGTACACTCTCTGAGACTGTGATAATGGTCTGGGACCAGTGGTAGGAATGGTACTTACTATGAAGCTGACTTCGGGTCGGCTGAGACTAGTCTGGGACCAGTGGTACGCACTTGAGACTGACTTTGAGTCAGTGGAGGATGACACTGGTCTAGGACCAGTGGAGTTGTACTCACTATGACGCTGACTTCGGGTTGGTTGAGACTGGTCTGGGAACAGTGGAACATACTCTGAGACTGACTTTGAGTTAGTATGATACATCCTCGATCATTTCTTCTTCTTCATAATTCGGACAAAAGCAGAGCAGAACAAAACAATGCAAGAGCAGAGCAGAACAGAGAAAACAGTACCGATCAGTACAAGGTAGAACAAGACAAAGCAGAATAGGTAGAATAGAGCAAAGTGGGGCAAGGGTCAGGCTATACAGGGCAGTGCATTTGATTGATGAATAGTAACGACCGATAGACAGATTGTAGATGAAGTCCTCCCTGGTTGAGAGGGAGTGTTAAAATTGGCAACCAGGGCAAAACTTCATGTGGGTCATCTTATTCATGGCTGATAATATTTTTATTAGATTCCTCTCGTCGAGAGGTGTAGGATTGATATAAAGATCATCCGATTCCGATAAGTATTCATGGAGATATGAATTTATTTTGATTATGAAATTATTATCAAGCCGACCTATAACTCATGTAGGCTCAGAAGCCCAACAGTCGCATCTATTCACCCACCAACGTTGTGTGTAAATATAAGAGGACTTTTCCTCATTTCGACTCACTCATCTCATCACATCTCTCTCTCTCTTTACTGCGCAGAAATGAGTCTCTTCTCTACTGCGCTGAAATGGGTCTCTCTCTCACACATGTAAAGCCGGAAGCTATTGAATTTGAAGCTGCAACTGCAGAAGTAAAGATTGACTTGAAGATCTCCTCTTTGGAACTGCGTTGTAGGTTCATTTGAACCTCCTCTGGAAGCCGAAGCTTTTGGTGGTGGAATGAAGTCAATCCGACGGTCGGTTTGTGAGATATCGTCTGCCCTAGTTTGATAATGAAGCCGCTAATGTTGATGCTGCTGATCTAGGGTTTTCTACCGCTGATATGAATCAAATTTATTGTACTATTTCTCTCTGCTGAGTTATTGAAGATAAAAGAAAATTTGATCAAAGGGTTTCCCCACACACTGTGGGGTTTGTCCCTGGCTAGCCGCCACATCTTATGTCTCATGTCTTGGCTTGTTTTCTGTCGATCGTTTAATGTTCTATCTGCACTTGACTTTATGTACATGTGATTGCTATCTGTGGAATATAATAAGAAAAAGAAGTAAACTGTTATAAGCATAGAACATACCATAACTTAATAAGCACCAACTCCAAGGACACCAATCTTTCCAACTTCTGAGGCACCAACCCCAAGGACACCAATCCTTCCAATTCTGAGGCTCCGACCCAATCTTGTCAAGGCATGTTTGATAGTGAATCTTTGCTCCCAAAACTCTTCTTTACTAAATTTTATCTGTTTACAGCTTCACTGTAGTCTTCATGCTATAGCATCAATGGCAACCAGTCTTCATATGAAGAAGTCTTTGCAACTCTTCACACTGTCCACACAGAGTCTACAAAAGTTATCTCATGATGATATCAAATAGCCATCATAATCTATGATAATGTCTCCACACAGCTTTAGTGAGTCTACTATTAGTTGTACTAAGCTCTGCACAAGAACCAACTCTCTGTTTCAAGCCTTTGTTCTACCAGTCACAGTAAATGCTTCAGGCGTGACTGCTTCTCACTGTTCTCTTACTTCCCAAAAACAAAATCACATATGCTTCAATGCCAGTGCTGGCTACTACTCCCTTCAAACGATGTCAGATAAAACTTTATTTATTATATCACAGAATTGTTCTTCAGAATGCATTATGTACCTGATTAATTCATCACAGGTCTGAGTCTTTCACAGGGTAACACGATCAACAGAGTTGCTCGTCCTTCGATTGCCTCCTGTCTGGCTAGACCTTTGTCTTCCTTTTATCCTGCTGAACCTTCGGCTTCCTTCTGTCCTCTTGGATCGTCGCTTCCTTCTTTCTTCTAGTTCGCCAACCACAACCACTTTTTTTTCTCTGTTATATAAGCCTAATATGCTGACCTTTGGCTTCCTCCTTGCTCGCTTGAGCTTCGGCTTCCTCCTTGCTCGCTTGAGCTTCGGCTTCCTGGTCCATGGCTTCCTTTGTCTGTTCGAGTGTTCCAATACTCACAGGACACGTAAATTCAAAAGAGAGGCCGAATTACAAAGAAATGTTGCATATTAAAAAATATCAAAGAGGCCCTTTTTTCTTTAATATTTATACAATAGACTCAATCAATATTTAGTATTTACAGAGGGTTTCATTGGAGAGGTTGTACCAACAAAGAGGTCCCACATGCCACGTCACTATCCAATCGCAATCGCAACTTTCTGGAGGTCTTTTATAATTCGTGCCTATACCATCGTCGATGGTCGATTGCTCCCCCTGGATGCAATATTATATACAACTCTATCGTAATCGGAGGTTTGCACATAACATGGCCAATTCCCCTTTTGCCGACGGGACGGATGCGACATGATATTAAACAGTAGTTAATATACCTGTTGGGTCCATATGTATATATCGCAATCGCAGTTTATAGTGTGCCATCTCTTTATAACTTGCGCTACATAACTACTGACACAGCGAACGCAATATAACATTAGGGCATGTTATAATAGTGATGACATAACCGCTCGGACATAGTTCCCGAGGTTTAACTTTATCAGGTTCATTCTCCACCGTAGATTTCAACCCCCAAAATCCGACGGTCTACAGCGATTTCAGGTGGACTACTTGCACGAGAGTTACCCACCCGAAATGAGCGGTTTTTCTCTCTCCTCTAGTTGCTATGTGTCAACCATTGAATGGAATCGGGCGCTCTCCTCTAAATACCACTTACCATTTTGCATCCGCCCGAAATCCCGCTTATAGCTTTAAATCCGCCCTTCGTCTTGGTTAACGCCCCGAATTGATTCACTTCCGATGACCATAGATCTTCTACCATCGACGGCTCCACGGCTCTCCTCTGGATTCCTTTTCCGCTAGAACAAAAACTCATCTCCATCGTTCATCTCTTAACGCCATCCAATACAACTCCACAGCCCTCCTCCATACCTCGGCTCCAATATAACGCTCCTGGTCTGACAACTTCCAATCTCCTCTGATGGCTTCCCTAATGGCTTTGCTCCTTGGCTTCATATCATCATTTAGTATCCTAGAATATTGCCATATTGACATACTCTTGTTGCTTCATGGATTTGCTCTACTTGGCTTCACATCATTGTTTACTGTCCAAAATATTGCCATATTGACAACAATGACAACCTAGATTAACACCATGCCCTAGCCGTAGAGAAAAGAAGGATCTAGTCGCAGTCTTAAAAGGGAGCTCAAGCCCTAAACGCAATTTATGTTCCGTTGATTGGTTTGCATATCTACTAGTTCGTGGAATATAGAAGTTCGCAGGTGGCTTCATAACTCTATATCAAATGCTCTCGCATCTCTGTTACAGGACCGTCTCACACATGGTATAACCGCAATCCCTTTTCGCATATGGTATGATTGAGTTCATTATAATCTCTGGCTCGCATAAGGTATATACGTGTATGTCATAATCTTTGGTCCGCATATGGAATAACCGATGACTCACTGAAAAGCACAGTCACGCTAGCATCAAATTTCCATAGAACGTATGTAATTACAACACATTGTAATACATGTATGGCATTTCAATATGTATGGTATACTCTGTGATTTGTAATTAACATCGCACTCATTGTATATATTATCATCACACTGTGTATGGCATGGTATGGCAAACAAAATGATATGGCAAACAGTGTTTCTTTGATATGGCAGACAGTGTCACGGTATGGTAAACAACATGTATATACATGATATCGCAAACAGCTTTGATATGGCAGACAGTGTTTCTTTGACATGGCAGACAGTGTCATGGTATGGCAAACAACATGTATATACATGATATGGCAGACCTTGCTTTGACATGGCAGACAGTGAACATGTATATACATGGTATGGCAGACAATACATATATTATATGACATGGCAAACATAGTATCCATGACAAGGTAGTCTCCCCAGTGACATGATATAGTAGACGTGGCAGATAGCTTGATGTATCACGATCCACGATATGTATTCTTTGTTTCTCTTGATCGATACACTTTGTTTCTCTATAATATGGTTGGCATCAAGATGCTTTGGTTTTCTTTAGGATATGACATCAACTCACATTGCTCCTTTGTATGGGAAGAATCATTGTATGGCGAGACCTAGTTGCAGTGCACTGCTAGGCTAGGCCACAGGCCATAGCCAACAGTGGAGACCTTTTTAGGAGTTGTGTTCACAAGCAGTCCTATAGTGCAGCATGGTGATAAGAGCAACATGGTGATAAGTGTAGCATGATGATGAGTACAACATGGTGATGGGTGCAGCATGTTTGGATGCAGCATGGTGATCACCTTGGAAAATTAGTTGAAGCGGTGTGCCTTTACCTGAGATAAAATCTACAGTCCCAGTCATTAGAACTATTGTGTCATCTTCATAGTGAAGATCTCAAATGTCTGATCTTCTACCTTGTCAAGCCAAAGTGTTGACTTCTGATATATATGTACTATCTCTCTCTCTCTCTGTGTTGAACTATTGAAGAATATAAGAAGAATTGATCAAGGGTTTCCCCACATTGGGGTTTGTCCCTCGCTGGTGCCACATCTTGTGTCCTCTTGTCTTAGCTTGTCTACTGACGTTTATGTTTATGGTCTATCTGCACTTTACTATCATGCTGATGTGATTGCTAATCTGGAATTGATACTGAGATAAAAAAGGAAAAATTGAAGTAAATTGCTCTTAGCATAGAACATACCTAAAATTAACACAAACTTTATTAAGGGCTATGAAAGAACAAATATAGTCAAGCAAAGTAAAAAGACAATTGTAATTCAAGAAGATGTAGGGTACTTATCTTTTGAAGAAGGTTAGCTCCCTCTTAATCTTGGACCTTTTTCACCTATCTTGTCCTTACATCAACATGATGTCATTAGGACTTCCTTTTATAGCAAAAATTATTAGTCCTAGGGTTTTCTTAGACCTTTTGCAAGGGTTTACAGACCCTAGATGCTTCAATATTCCAAGTCTTCAAGACCTACTATACTTTAAACTTGCATATTCTACAAACATACAATGTGTTAGCTACAAACCCTAGAAATGTTAGTGACAAGCCTTCTATACATGAGATTGAGTTCATTTCTTTTGATCGCAAAAACCTAGTCTTCATATGTAGGGAAAGATATTGAATACTAACATATCAATGATCTCTAACATATCTACACAGACGACACTATCTTTCAAGAGAGCATAAGGTCATTAGCTTACTCTACATGTTATTCCCTAGAATTTTCATAACTTAATAGACTTAGCATTCTATGCAATATAATTGACATTGGTTGCAAGACAACTATGAAATGAGAAAAAATTATATGTACCTCTTTCATCCTTCCCTATCAATCCTTACAGTCTTTCTATCACAAGGATCTGGTCCTTCAACAAAGGTACCTTAGACCTATAGGTATTGAACTAGAGCACAAACCTCGGACAAAGGTACCTTAGACCTATAGGTATTGAACTAGAGCACAAACCTTACAGAATAGAGATATGTTCACAACAGACTCAGATTTCTCATTATGGTAGCTCAAGTCATCTTCCTTTGCCACAAGAATGTTATGTGAGTTGCTTTAGAAGTGTCTTCTTTAACTACAATAGAAGGTACCATAGACCTTCGTAACATCGATAGTAGCATAATTGTCACAGTTCCTCACATGAGCCAAGGGTACAGACCTCTTCAATCTATCACAGGTATTATCATGTAAATTTTTTACTTTGACTCGAAGGTTTGGAAGAATTCGGATGCCATAAATGGTCTTCTTTTTAAGCCTCACGCCACTAATCTCTTATACTTATCTTACTTGAACTTCATAAAATTCGGATGCCTTCTTTTGATTTGTCACGTAAATGATCAGACTAGTTACAAATTTGAATGTCACTTGAACAGGGATAAAGAACGATATGGTACAGACTTCAGAGTTCTTTGAGTAATAGTTCATCTTTCAAAGATATATATATTATAGTTCTTTAATTTGTGTAGTCCCTCAAATATTTGATCTAGGATATCATGATATGTATTGCCATAGGTGGCTCACATGAACCTCAAAGTGTTAAAATTTGACAACTTAGGGATGAATTTTTTGTAGAAGAAATCATATCTTTCAATTTTGTTTGAACCACCTCTAATAAAATTTGATTTCTGACAATTATAATACGACTTTCCAAAAAGATTAAGGCACATCTCAATTTGGAAGTGACTTTCCAAAAATAGAAAGTCATGTCTAAATAATCAAGGATGAAATTGACATATGGAATCCACTTTAAAATCAAATCAATCATGATTATACAAGTCAAGAATTAATATATTTATCCTTACTAGTATTTGTTATAGCACCATTTACCACTCTTGGTATATATGATGCTTTGTTTATGGCCTAGGGCAACCCCTCCTTCCAAACTTGGTCCAAATATATAAAAAACAGTGTTTTATTCCCTGTACGCTACTTTGCCCTTAGCTAAAAGCGTGTACACGCGGGTCAGTCAATACCCAACTCGCATATATGTATTAAAACACTTAAAAAATTAAATTTCCTTAATTTTGGGCGGAGTTCACGGGTTTTACCTATTGATTACCTCCTATTGCCCGTGGCCCAACTATTTCCCAACTAAAAAACTAATTGGGAGAGGTATAAATAGACCTCTATGGGAAGGCCTTAAGGAAGAGGAGAAGAGATAGAGTTATTATACTGAGATTATCTCTGACTGAGTCTAATGAATCCCTGTGCCTCATGCACTTCCCTAAGCTTCAGGAAACCCTTGTTTCCTTTATTATAGATATCCTTCCTTTTGCTTGAGATATTATGGTGTTGGTGATGGAAGAAGATTGTTGAAGGTTGGGATAGGACGACTTCGGAGGACAGTTCCGCTTGGAGCCACAGAAAGAGCCAGGTGAATTCTCTCCATGCTATTTATAGCTTACTGCAATAAAAGAAATGTTGTCTTGTTTCCAAAATTAACTATGTCTATGCATCAAATTATGTTTTAATTCATATATGAATGTCGTTTTGATGTATGATCAATCATTTGTTTATATGATATAAAGTCAATTTCGTGAATATGCTTTACTTCTATACTACTATGTATGTTCAAATTGAATGATTTTCAGGTTTGAAGAACATCGGGAGTTGCAGAGGGTCTGAACCCTGCAGGACCTACTCGAACGAAGGAAATCCGGGTACAGTCACTCTTACGTAGTTTGATAATATAAGCATTTTGCCTGAGCTGTTTGAGTATTTCTTGTTGTAGTTTGCTTCTGCTCTGTTGGGGTTCTAACCCAAAGCCCTAGGGTGCTTTCACCCGAAACAGAATTGGCGACTCCGCTGGGGATAACAATCTTGTTATTCCTGGTTTGGGTTGTTCATTCTCAATCAGGGCTCAGTCTTTGGTTTGCTTGCGGTTACAATCTTATTTGGTCTACTAGAGTCCCAGGCCTCAAGTCTGATCTTTTGGATCAGACTTTGTTTTTTATTTTTTCTTTTGGACTAGACTTTGTTTTTTTTATTTTTTCTTGCAAAGCTTTGTATACGCTCTTTACTTTGTTTACAGTCGTGTATACACGCTTGTTTCTGTAAAGTGAACTCGCGTATACGCGAGTTTCCTGTGTCAGGAGCACGTGTGCACACCTCTATGTTTGCACACAATCGCGTATGCAAATTTTTGCATTGTTTTTTCAAATCTTTCAGCCCAAATAGATTTGTTGCCTAGTCTTTTCAGTCTCTGTGTGGTCAATTGTTGTCTGAAGAATTTAATTATTCTGCAAGCTTATTGTTTCAAAGTCTCTTCCTCATTGAAAAGATTTGGCCTAGGTTTGCTTCTTTAGCAAGTTTGTAATTTGTGTTTTGGCACACAAGACTTCGTCCTAAAGTTCTTGATTGTTCTGGTCCTCCAGAACACGAGATTGTTTTCAGTTTCAGTGTCAAGCCCGGATTTCAAATCTACTTGCTTTGCTCTCCTTTGTTTTGTGGCCTCATAGCTTTTCTTGCTTTTTGAAAGTCTTTTTGACGAATTTGGAAGTATTTCTTTCCTGGCTTCTTGGTCAGTTTGTCAAACTCTTTGCTGCTATTTGGGTCGTTTTGTACAAGTTGAAGTCTTTTTGCTCAAGTTTTCGTTCATTTTCAAGTTTGTAACTTGCAAAGACTCCTTGTGCTCTTTTTTCGATCTTTTGAGTTTTAGTAGCATTTTGGTGATTTCAAAAAGTTGTTTTGGTTGCTTCTTTAAAAAAGAAAAGATCTCAAAAAACTTTGTTTTTGTTTTTTCTTTTGCCAAGTTTGGTTTATGGTTTCTTTTTGTTGTTGAAAGTGAATTGCGATCTTTTACAATTTGTCCTTCTTGTTTGGAGAGAATTTTGTGTTCAAAATTTGTATCCTCTTCAGTACTTAAGTTGGCTCATTGTTAGTTATAAACAATTGCTTTTGCTTTTTGAGTGTTATTTAGGATCTTGCATCTCCATTATATCTTGCATTAGGGTAGTTTGCATTGTTAAAGCATTCATAGTCTTTTAGTTTTTGGGTGTGTGAAGTGTGTTTCAAGAAAAGAAGAGAAAAAGTACTTTGCTTTGTAGAAGTTTCATAGAACCCATATAGAGATCTATTTTCATCAAAGAAAAAATGACTGCATTCATGTAGTTAGTTTTTCATTGATTTATGTTGCGTCATACAAACATCATTGGTTTCACTCCCATGTTTACCCTTGACTTAAAGAACAACCATTAAAATTAAAATAAACTAGAACTTTTATGTTGTCATCAGAATACACCTACAAGTTTAGGTTTATTAGGGCCTTGGACTAGGCGAGAGGAGAGTTAACTTTCCAAGCCGCTCAAAAGTACAAAACATAGAAGTTCGCTTAATGAGCGAAATCCAATTTTAGGGAAACCGAGAAAGCTCTGTAACTAGAAGTAAAGCACGAGGGAGAGTGAAGATAAGAACGAGAGATACCAACTCTCTTACTTGTCGAATCCCGCCTCACGATTGTTCCGCCCAGCGTCTGATACAAGTTGGTGACCACAGTTGCCTATCCTAGGAGTAGGGATCACACAGGTGGCTGCAGAGGGGAATCCTGTGGCACCTGAGGCTGACATTGTATCACGTTCAACAATACTCTTGGAGGGTACCCTTGTGAAGCTTGGGTGTTTGCACCGGCAAACGCTCTTGTCTGGAGGTCAGCGTAAATGCCTCTTATACCTTCACTAGTAGGCCTGGGGCGTAATTACCCTAGTCTATTTTCGGAAGGCCCTTGTTATTAACTTTCTTGTATTTTGGTGTCCGGTCCTAATCACCCAAAGCGGAAATACTCGAGAGTTGTTTGATTGCTGATATCTTTAGGGACTTTTTAGTGAGTGTTCTTTGCTCCTAGTCAGCCTAGCTTTATAATTTTTTGAGTCTTTAAGTAGATCTTTTAAATAATTCAAAGTGGTTGACCGACCATCTCAACGGTCTAGGAGACTTCGTGGGCTATCACCTACGAGTCCTGAGCCTTCTCCTAGAAGGTGTAGGAGCAATTCTGCCAGTGGTTTTCAACCAGTGGCAGCAGGCGCATCGGAGATTGATCCTTCGCTTGGGGTCATTAATTCACAAGATAGACCTGGCACTAGTAGAGAGTTAGAGAGGAACACACTAGTTCTTTCTCGAGTACTTTTTCAGTCGGAAGATAATATCGAAGTTGAAGAGCTTTCTAAGTCGGTTGCGGCTTCGAATTCTCCTCTTCCTCCTGATCATCCAGACGTTCTATTGTACATCAAAACCCTGACTCATAGGCCTTCGAGCCTAGGTTTACACCCATCTATTCCTTTGATGACCACTGTTGGAAGCATGGAATCTACGACGAGTGTTGAGAGTGTGCAAACTCCCATATCTGTACAAGGAGGAGGAACTATTTCCATCCCTTCTATTACTCCCAACACAGCGATATTTGGATCTACTTCCATTCTGTCAACGAGTGGAAGTTCTCAGGCTACTGCATCCGGTTTTTGATTTATCCCTTATGGAATGTTGTCTCACAGGATTCCTTCAGTTCCTTTGAACATACCATCGACCGCCTCCACATCCATGATGAGTGGATCGGCTTCTTTTCAGGGTTTCCCATTTGGAAGTGGTCATATACCACACTCCAATCCAACAGTAGGGTCAATGCCTTTTTCCTTTACAGGTCAAGGTAATAACCCATTCCAGAGTTGGACAAACCCTGCGGTTAGTGGGATAGGAGCTGGGAATCAATTTTATTCCAGCCAACAAGGGAATGTGTCGTATTCTTCAGTTAATTCGTTTCAGAATTTTCCACCCTTTGCTAACGCATGGAATCCTTATCAAGGGCTATCAGCTCCTTTTAACACTTCGTTAGGGGGTAACTTCACTGGTTACAGAGGATTTTCGGTAGGAGTTGGTCAAACTCCGAATTTTGTTGGACCACAAGGAGCACCTTTTGGTTCGGTAGGCTCTACGAGTTACTTCAGGCAACCTAGTGTTTTTCAAAATCCAGGTCATTCTTTTCAGACCTTTGGGAACCCCGCCCGCACTGGATGGAATTCCCAAGGTCCGCCACGACTCCCTTTTCTGGCCATGCTGAACTTGCCAGACTTAACTAAATTGAAAAATGATCTGATTCGGTACAATCTGGCTTGGCCTCTGGTCCCAACTAAACTTCCCTCAGATATCCCAAAATTCGAAGGGAAGAGTGGTGAAGATCCGGGAGACCACGTAACCACATTTCACTTATGGTGCTCATCCAACTCCCTAATAGATGATTCAATCAAGTTGAGGTTATTTCAGCGCACCCTAACCGGAAATGCGGCCAAATGGTATATAGAGTTGCCAGGGGGCACCTATACTTCTTTTTGTGATTTGGCTAATGTCTTTTTGAACCATTTTCAGTTGCCTGTCCGATATGAAGCCGAAACTGAACTTCTGGCTAACTTTCAGCAAGACACCGCAACTCACATTTCAGATCACATCCAGGAATGGAGGAGGAGGAAAAGGCTTATCAAAGCTGAAATCCCGCCAGAGTTCCTTCTCGAATGGTTTCTCAAATCATTACAACCTGAGATCTCAAAGGATGTGTCTCTCTCCAGTGTTTATATGGAAGAGCAAGCCATTTTCAGAGCCCAGCAATTGGAACTGATATATTCTCAGTCTGGGGTTCTTCAGAAAATTCTACCTGATGCTCCTAGATCTAAGGTCGATTTAGCCAAACCGAAACCAGGTCCCCATGCTGATGGTATAGTCGGATCGATTGATGTTAACGCAGTGAACCTATTGAATCAATTACAACAGTTGTCTCTACAAACTGCTTCTTCTACCCAGGCAGCACCGTCTGTACCTACACCTTCCCAACCTACCTCTATAAATGTCGTCCATACCACTAACCCCAAAGGAAATCAACAATTCGATGGGAAGAGGAAGGAACCAGGAAGGAAAAGGCAATGCAAACAAACCCGGCAATGATGTTGGAGAGGGTAGGAAAGAGTCCAAGAAAAAAGTAAAATTTTCATGCAAGTTATGCAATGGAGATCATCTAACTCACCTATGCCCTAAGATGCAAGACGCTCAGCACTTATTAGTACAAGGGTCTTCTAGCTCCCAAGCTGTTCTGACTAACCCTTTTCCCCAAGGACAACAATTACTTGCTGGTGCGAATTCTAATGCGGGTACCTCCGTCGGGGGCAACCAGGAAGGGGAAAATTTGTCAAATGTTTATATGATGAGCTCTCATATCGACGTCGCTACGCGAGCATGCGATTATGGTGAATCGAAAACATCTAAGGCTAAATCTGTTCCTGAAGCCACAGAACCACTTCATATTGAACAGCTCTCTATTGAGTCTATACCTCGGATACCAAAAGGCTCCGCAAAGCGCTCGACTATTAACTCTAATGTTAGGGCAGCACAGAACTACTCGATTGTAGAAGATTTAGCTCAAAGTCCTTGTGCTATGTCAGCATTAGAGGTGCTCCAGCTGTGCCCTACTCAGAGAAGTGCTTTGCTTTCGACAATCGGCGCAGTAGACCCAAAGAATCCTTTAGTGCTCACTTTTGACATGTTGAATGTCAAAAAGAGACTTCCTCACCATATGGCTTTCCAAATAAAGTCCACATACCAAAAGACCAATATTTTTCGGACTGTTATAGATGAGGGAGCTTCCACATGCGTGATGTCTATGTCATGTTGGAAGGCCATTGGATCACCTTCAGTTGTTCCTTCACCGACTCTTTTGATGGACATTTGATGGACATTCTCATAGGCCGCACGAGATTAACTCGGCCTTTCCTATCTGTGTTGGGGGAAAGGTAGTAAATATTGAGGTAGAAATCGTCGATGCGAACCTGGATTATAACCTCCTCTTAGGCAAGAATTGGATTTATGAGATGGATGCCATAGTTTCATCATTATTCCACATCCTCTGTTTTCCTCATGAGGGGAGGATTGTTAGAGTTGATCAGTTAGATTATTCTCCAAGTGACTCTCACGCAACTTCGGATTCTACCGTTCCATTGGTGGACAATCCCCGTCAACCTATTGAGAATTTAGGAGTTGGGATGTACTCTTCGTTAATGGGTATATTCGACCTCCCTGCTCCTACAGCTAGAATTAATGCGATTTCATCCTCTAGGGGACCTTCTCGGAAAGAGTTCTTTCAAACTCGTTATTTTTCGAACCCTTGGCCCTTACCTTCATCTACCACCACATTAGATGGAGGGCAGGTAGGTGGAATGGCATTTCCCATGTCTGCAGCGGAACTCGCTTATCAATCTATCGTTAACTCTGCAGACAACCGTCCCACTCCTTTTTCACTAGAGGAGTTAGATGGCGATGTGGCTCCGGCTTGGACCCTCGATTCTACTTCAGCTCTAGATTGCTTGGATACAGTCTTACCATCTGAAGAAGCAATTTTGGAAGCAATGATGGGTGTGGATCAACCATGGGATGATTTACATCATCGTTCATATTTTCTCCCTCCATTGCATGAAGTTGAATCTAGTTTGTCCAATCTGTCTACTAGTGATGTTTATATAGTTTCAAACCCTTTGGCTCCAGCACAATTTTCTGCCGAAGGTAACATGTCGGTTATCTCACAAACTATACCTGTGAACATCTCTAGGAATCCTAACGTAATCGAAAATGTCTTCATCGGAGTTGACTGTTCCCTTGAAGAAATTCAAATCTACACCGATCTCTTGAAAGAATTTCGAGATGTGTTCGCTTGGTCTTTTGAGGAAATTCCTAGAATTGATCCATCTATCGTCCAGCATGAGATCAAGACATACAAAAACGCCAAACATATTCGTCAAAAACTTCGACCGGTCAATCCTCAGAAAGCGGCAGCTATTAAAGTTGAAGTTGAAAAGCTGCTTAAGGCGGGTTTCATATACCCCGTTCCTCTAACTGAGTGGGTTTCCAACCCAGTCCCAGTAGATAAGAAACAAGGAACGATCCAAGTATGTATCGACTTTAAAGATTTAAATAAAGCTTGTCCAAAAGACAAATACCCCACGCCTTTTATTGATCAAATTGTTGATGAATGTGCGGGTAATGAAATTTTTTCATTCATGGACGGATTCTTTGGTTACAATCAAATTACTATCCGTCCAGAGGATCAGCACAAGACAGCCTTTATTTGCCCTTGGGACATGTTTGCATACAAGAAGATGCCTTTTGGCCTTAAAAATGTTGGAGCTACTTTTTAGCGGGCCATGTCTTATGCTTTTCACGACCTCAAACGTGTAATCAAAGCATACTTGGATGACTTAGCTGCTCATTCTCGCAAGAGAATTGATCATCCCAGGCACCTTCGGTTAGTCTTTGAGAGATGTCGTTTTTATAAAATCCGGTTGAATCTGAATAAGTGTGTTTTTGTGGTCACATCCGGTCGGCTGTTAGGATTCATTGTATCGACTGAAGGGATTCAAGTTGATCCTTTCAAGGTTGAGGCAATAATTCAGTTGCCTCCCCCGTCTTCCATTCGTCAACTTCAAAGTCTCCAAGGAAAGGCAAATTTCTTGAGGAGATTTATAGCAAATTACGTCGAGATTACCAAAGGATTTATGCATTTGTTTGTTCCATTATTATGGAACGATTTCGCGCAACGACCTTTTGACGCTTTGAAAAAAGCATTAACCTCTGCTCCATTATTGATTCCACCAGATTATGGCAGAGATTTCCTTTTGTATCTCGCTGCAGCAAAATCAACCATCGGTATGGTTCTGGTTCAGGAGGATGATGCTCTCAGTGAGCATGTAATCTACTACTTGAGTCGAGGCTTAGTAGGACCTGAGCTATGCTATTCTCCCATCAAGAAATTGGCCTTGGCGGCTGTCCATGCTGTTTAGCGACTTCGTCATTACATTCTGCTTCGCAAAATGTTCGTCTTAGCAGCTGTCAATCCTTTTCAGTTTGTCCTCAGTAGGCGAGTGATTGGGGGCAAGTATAATCGATGGATTGTTATTTTGCAAGAGTTTGATCTCGAATTATTGTCAGCTAAATCTAAGAAGTCATTAGTTTTTGCGGAATTGATTTTGGAGCTGCCTTGTGAGGAAGCTATTGTTTATGAGGAAAATTTTCCCGACGAACATTTATTCCTCATTTCTTCACAAGATCCCTGGTACAGAGATATCATTATATATCTCCAGACTTCGAAGTTTCCACCTGCTTTCTCCAAAGATGAGCATCAAAGTTACGTCACCTTTCCAAAAGCTATGTTATTATTGGTGATACATTATATCGCAGAAGGGTTGACTCAATCCTTAGCTTTGCTTAACTTTGGAAGAAGCCGAGTCAGTACTTAATGATTGCCACAGTGGAGCTTGTGGCGGTCATCTATCAGGGCTTGCAACAGCCCAAAAAATTTTGTGAGCAGGCTACTTTTGGCCTTCAATTTTCAAAGACTGTATTGAAGCAGTCAAACATTGCCATCCTTGTCAAGTTTATACTCGGAAAATGCGCGTGCATCCAGCTCCACTTTTTCTTATTATCACTGTCGGTCCATTTACGAAGTGGGGCATTGATTTTACTACTTGTAATCCGCCTTCGACAGGGAATCACAAGTACATCATTGTGGCCGTAGACTACTTTACGAAGTGGGCTGAGGCCATGCCTACTTTCAAAAACGATAGTGAGACAGCAACCTTGTTTCTCTTCAACCAGGTTATTTCACGATTTGGTATCCCAAGAGAGATTGTCACTGACCATGGCAGTCACTTCCAAAATCAACTGATGACCGAATTGGCTCTCAAGTTGGGCTTCCGGCAAGAGCATTCATCTCCATATTATCCTCAGGCCAATGGGCAGGTTGAAGCCATGAATAAGTCCCTTAAGACCATCCTGCAAAGGACAATTGATAAAACTCGATCCAATTGGCACATCATGTTGTATCCGGCACTTTGGGCATACCAAACCTTAGTTAAGACTGCCACTGGTTTTACTCCTTTTCAACTAGTTTACGGGTTGGAATCTATCTTCCCTATCGAATGTGAAATTTTGTCCCTTAAGCTAGCTGTAGAACTTCTTCCGGAGACATCTAGTCTCGAAGAACGCCTCGTTCATTTGGAACATCTTGATGAGCAACGTCGAGATGCAGCCATAATAAACGAAGCCCATAAGAAGAGGATTAAAACTCAATATGATAAAGTTGTCCGTCCTCGGGTTTTTTCTGAAGGCGACCTTGTCTTAGTCTATGACCAAGACAAAGATGCCCTGGGGGCAGGCAAGTTCAAATCTATGTGGTATGGTCCCTTTATAGTCAAGCGTGTTTTGAAAAAAGGGGCTTATGAATTAATTGACTTTGAAGGGAACAAGCTGGCGGAGCCCAGAAATGGGCTCTACCTTAAGAAGTATTTTGCTTAGGCTTCGGCCGAGCAATTGCTTGTTTGTATATATTGTATCTTTGTACATATATGTCTGGCATTTTGTGATATCGATATTTTTTTATCTACTTTGGCAGGTATTGATGGACGATTCGATATATTTCGGATTCGCCGATGGTGCAAGTAGGCACACTCGGAATCTTGCTTCCATGGCTTGGGTGATTTATTATCCATCTGGCTAGTTGATGGTGTCAAGGGGAGTATGTATTGGCCCTGCTTCGAACAACATTGCCGAATATACTGTCATTCTTAATTTACTATCCGAAGCAATATCTTATGGGATTGATTCGTTGGTAGTTTATCTAGACTCACAACTAGTGGTGTCGCAGTTAAATAACACTTATCGGGTTCGCGATCCTTATTTATATCGCCAATTTTTGAGAGCGAGAGTGTTGCAATGATCATTGATTTATATCACATGTTCACATTCCACGATCTGATAATTCATTAGCACTCTATTGTTAATCAAGCATTAGATTGGCACATTAATCATTCATCAAATTAAACATCAAACAAAAAGTGAATTTGTATATATATCATTAAATCACATGTATATAGATGGAGTGTTCAAAAATAATATACAAAATTGGGACAGGATGCCCTCAAAATTTGGGCTTATGCCCATAATCATGTCCAGTCATACATAGATCTATCTATCGAGCTGGCTCAGGATGAGCGGTTAAAAAGTTAACCACAGCATTGGCTACACGTCGAAGTATCCAGACCCAGTCTCGTGGTACCCCTACCACACGGTGCTGCATCTCCTCAGGCAGATCCTCTACAGCTATCATAGGTACCTGGTGAGTTAGTCTCACCAAGTTTCTCTGAACAGCATAAAGGACTCTCTCTGTCTCGGCTGCCATCTCTTTGGCCCCTCTTCCGCAACACCTGTGCCTCGGAAATCCATCAGGTCTCACTGGACCCACATCTGGAACATGGTCATTATATTTTGTCAGTATTTTGTCTCATCAAATTTTTATTTTTTTTAAAGTTCGTTTCACATTAAAAAATCCAAAAAAAGTTAAAAAACTCACAAAAACTTAAATTGTTACCTATGTCTCCCCATGCCGCATTTGGTGGTAACACTAAGTCTGGATCTCCTCAGAAATCCATGCCGACATATGGGTAGTCATCGACCGCAATGATCTGTTGATCCCACCAGGTGAAAAACTCATCATCAAAGGTCGTTCTGGGCACGTCACCGCCCCCAAGGCGCTTCATCGAGTTCGTCCATCTACTCATTCGCGGATGTCTAGGGCTGTTAATGGACACTGATACTTTGGGACGTAGCCCAGGTACCTTCTCGAAGAAGAATGAACACAAGATGGTTCCATACACAAAATTCTTTGTTTGACCCTTCTGTATAGAGGTCAATTGACTCTTCATGTTAGTCAGAAGAGGCGTGCACTAGTCAAATACTGTGGTAAGACATTCCACTGCCAGGCTCATAGATACTCGTGATGCCTGATGCAGGGAAGCTGACACATTTACCCGTGCAATGGGAAATAGCAAAATCCTCAAGGATAGACTTTCCACATGTTTGATTGGAATTTGACTCCCAATCTTCTTTGCATGTCCAGGACAATATATATGGACATAGTCTTCCACCGAAAAACTATCTCTCGTCCTGCCTGTCGAGTGCACGACCTCCCCTCTTTAGGAGAGACCGATAATGAAATAGATATCTTCGACCTCAATCCGTAGAGGCATCTGGTTGATCATGAAAGCGTCGTCCTCTGCGCTCCAGTAGTGGATCAAAATTTCTAGCAAGCGCGTATTGGCTTTCATATTTGGCATTTTGAAGAATTTGAGTAAGCCACAGCCTCTCAGAGCATCCAATGCATTTTGATCATTCATTACCTCATTATCTATGGCGGTATGCTCTCTTTCCCTCCAAGTGATAGTCATCCTGCAAAAAATTGAAGTTTCAACCGTTAATTTATATGTTAAAACTTTAACTCGCATACACGCAGGTTCCCTTTACACACAGTCGCGTGTAGGGCCATCGTATACGTGGGTTACTCACATCCAACCTGCATGTACGCAGAGTTGAATTTTTGGGCATAGTTTCCCACAGTCAAAACTTTGAAAAAACTTTTAAAAACTATCATAAAGCATTACAAGTAGGATTTGAGGATTACCTGGAGACTTTGGGGTGATTCGAACGGTCCAATTGTTCAGAGGAAAGCCTCCACAGCTCTTTGCTCCAAACAGAAATGAAAACACTGTGAGTCCAAAAGTCATTATGTAACTTTGAAATTGCAAAATATTTTTTCAAAAATTGATTTTTGTCTCATGGATTTTTTGACCTGTGGGCTTGGATTGTCGAGAGTGGGTTGTTTTTTTAGGAAATTTTGGAGACTTCTTCGAGATGTTGTTTCGGTCCCATGACCGCTGACCCGTCATGGCAGGTATTGTTCTCTCACTGGCATTTAGGTTAGGGAAAACCATTTTCCACTGCATCTTGCATACTAGCCTCCATTCAGCGATACATTAGCCGTAGGGTCGACCCCATTGTATCTTGGCCAGCAAACCATTTTCACTCGCCGATTTTTTTTTAAATCATGATGCGATGGTAGAGCCATCCTTTACATGGGCATCTTAGTTAGATCCTCGCTGACATTGGTTGCCCATGTTGTTATACTGAGTAGGCTCAGGAGTCCTCTTTAGTCCCGCCATGACTGATGCGTTGAAGACACATTCTCCTTTCTTCCGCGCTAATTTCTGGCCTTATACCCTAGAGGCTCCTTTGTGTTGAGTTGTATTGTTGCATTGCATTTTGACTATTTGCACCTTTTGGCCTTGAGCCAACTTCACTTGGACTCATGTTTAAGCCACTTATTTGACCATGTCTTCTGCAAAGTCAACTATGCAATCACTTAGCTTCTACAACTTGACGCATCCTTTTACCCGTGGAAAGAGCATCCCTTTGAGTGTCTTTGACCAGTTTCGCCTCCCTGCATTGAGCATAGGAATGTTCCCCTCCCAGGAACTAGATCATCTGTTTCTCTAACACTCGTTATTTCCACTACACTATAGCATTCTTTTATTCTTTTTCCAGCTTAAAAAAAAAGACATATATATATATATATATATATATATATATATATATATCCAAAAATAGCAGGAACCGGACGACATTTCCATATTTTGTTGGCAGCTAGAGTCAGTCGTGTCACCCTTGAACAAAGCACTCAAAAAAAAGTCTCTCCTCCATTGGGGTGGGATTTAGTTTGACTTAGGAGTCTCTTAACCTTGTTATTGAGTCATTACTCCTCCGATTAGTTACCTCTTCTAATCATATGGAGAGTTTGCTTATGCCTCTTGCATGACAAACTTATACAGAGTTATCATATGCTGCCATATAGTCATCATTGAGTCGTGCTTTTGTTCAAGGGAAGTAAACCTGAGTCGGCCTCTCTGCGGTGTCTCTTGACCTATTTTTCAATCGGCCATCCCTGGTTGTCAGTGTCATGTTTGTCATCACATTAGTTATATTGGTCCTTTGCTCGTGCCGGTTTGAGAAGGTCTCCATTGACTTCTTGCTAGCGGGTCTTGTCCTTATCGACTACGACAAATTGCTCTGAGGGCAGATCTAGAGCCGCACCCTGGCCCTATTTTCATTATTGATAGGTCACCTTGTGCTCAGCATCGATCAGTATCATGGGTCTTTGACTAAGTGGTTTCCCTTGTGTTCGACATCAACTTTCATTATCACACATTGGGATTCATGCAATGCCTTGGTTTCCATTTGACCCTATTGGTGGATTCCTCGCCTCTGTGTCAACTTTCATTATTGGTTGGTTCAAAGGGTTTCTATCGTGCACTAGCTACATCTTGTGTATGCCGGAAACATGCTTCAGTTGGGTTACTACATCTTTTTCGTCCAATTCCTTCCACATTATTGGCCTACAGGTTACACTCGCGCTAGATTGATGAAGGATGCCTTAATGTCTTCCTTCTAGCAGACCTTTTCCTATCGACTACAGCTCATTTGCTTTGGGAAAAAGATCTAGAGTCCATTTGGCAGTATCTTGGGATTTGCAGTCATCAGTGGCAGATTCCTTAGCTATCGACAGTAGGAAACCATCATTGTCTCCTGATTGATAGATTCTTTCATGTATTCGACTTCAGCTCATTGATTCGCACTTGTTAAATTGTACTAGGTACCTTGACTCTCATTATCATTATCGGTGAGTAGTCTCGCGTTTGTTAACGATATACATCAATGATCGGTAATCAAACGATTTCTCACATGGTCGACCTCAGATCATTCATTCCCATTGTGTATAAATGTACCGCAGTGGTAGATGAATACCTCGGGTTGCATCAGCATGTTTTGGTTCACTTGTCAGTTGCTCCTATTGTTGCTAGTTGACACCATCCACCTTATATGTTGCAGTTCTTCACAGCGACATCTTATATGCTGGCATCCGAGTTGCGATGTAGTATCATTTTATTCCATCATGTTCATTTGGTACTATTGGGATTAGTTTTTGACATCAGTGATCAGCTTCATCCTTCAGCATCATTGATCGTCTTCTTATATGTAATATTCAAACATGTACTTTTTCGATCACAATCAAATGATCCATTATGTACTTTCAATTCCTTTATACTAGTATACATATTGGATCCGCTTGTACTTGATATGCGGACATGCTTTACTTTCTTTGAGCATGGGTATGCCCGCCTCAGACAACAGTTTCTTTCTGATCTCTTTTGATGGCTTGGCAGGCTGAATTCTGGTGAAGTCCTTCTCAGTCTCGGCATGATTCTTTCCATACACTTAATACATTTCGGCCATCATGTACCCCTTCTGACCTCATATATTAGGGGGCATCTGTTATAGCACCATTTACCACTCTTGGTATATATGATGCTTTGTTTATGGCCTAGGGCAACCCCTCCTTCCAGACTTGGTCCAAATATATAAAAAAACAGTGTTTTATTCCCTGTACGCTACTTTGCCCTAAGCTAAAAGCGTGTACACGCGGGTCAGTCAATACCCAACCCGCGTATATGTATTAAAACACTTAAAAAATTAAATTTCCTTAATTTTGGGCGGAGTTCACAGGTTTTACCTATTGATTACCTCCTATTGCCCATAGCCCAATTGTTTCCCAACTAAAAAACTAATTGGGAGAGGTATAAATAGACCTCTATGGGAAGGCCTTAAGGGGGAGGAGAAGAGATAGAGTTATTATACTGAGATTATCCCTGACTGAGTCTAATGAATCCCTATGCCTCATGCACTTCCCCAAGCTTCAAGAAACCCTTGTTTCCTTGATTATAGATATCCTTCCTTTTGCTTGAGATATCATGGTGTTGGTGATGGAAGAAGATTGTTGAAGGCTGGGATAGGACGAATCCGGAGGATGGTTCCACTTGGAGCCAGAGAAAGACTCAAGTGAATTCTCTCCATGTTATTTATAGCTTACTGTAATAAAAGAAATGTTGTCTTGTTTCCGAAATTAACTATGTCTATGCATCAAATTATGTTTTAATTCATATATGAATGTTGTTTTGATGTATGATCAATCATTTGTTTATATGATATAAAGTCAATTTCATGAATATGCTTTACTTCTATACTGCTATGTATGTTCAAATTGAATGATTTTTAGGTTTGAAGAACATCGGGAGTTGCAGAGGGTCTAAACCTTGCGGGACCTACTCGAACGAAGGAAATCCGGGTATGGTCACTCTTACGTAGTTTGATAATATAAGCATTTTGCTTGAGCTATTTAAGTATTTCTTGTTGTAGTTTGCTTCTGCTTTGTTGGGGTTCTAACCCAAAGCCCTAGGGTGCTTTCACCCGAAACAGTATTATTATTATTATTATGATACTATTATTTATAAAATAGTCTAAAGTCATTTACATTTAAAGGATTAATAAAAAAACAAATTCTCTCATGGGATAAGTAAATTAAATTGAGAATCTCTTACTTGGAAAATTTAACCTCTCTTGGAATAAAATAGTAACTCCATACTTAAAAAAGTTTAACTCTCCCTCACTAATTCAATGAATGACAAAAGTGTAACTCCTCCTCATTAAATGCACTTGTAACTCCCTCATTCAATTTGATTTCTAACTCTCACCAAA
This sequence comes from Pinus tabuliformis, assembly GCA_031772625.1. Lineage (NCBI taxonomy): Eukaryota > Viridiplantae > Streptophyta > Pinopsida > Pinales > Pinaceae > Pinus > Pinus tabuliformis. Next base: position 967,105,353 of record CM062810.1, read on the forward strand.
TATTCTCTCATGTCTAAGTGTAACTCTCTCTCTCCATAATTCGAATTATAACTCCTCAAGACAAATGTATCTCTCTCTCTACTCTTGGAATGAGTTACATTTCTCCTCAAGTAACTCCTCCCTCATGGAATTCAATTCTCTTATTATTGGCTAAAGGCATGAATTCATTTTGTAACTCCTCATTTCTCATCTATTTAAGTAAGAGCAAGTGAGAGTTGAGAGTAGCATGTTCATTGTGAAGAAGGAGAGTTAGTGTTGAGTGTGTGCAAGAGAAGTGTGAGAGCAAATGAAGAGTAAGAGCAAGGGAAGAACTAGAGCAAGTGTGAAGGACAAGATCTGATCAAGAGGTTTTGAAGCAAAGAGCAAGAGCACTTTAGCTGCAAGTTGATCAAACATTGGTGACTTTATTTATTCTCATTCTCTCTCTCTGTACTCTGCTGAACAATTGAAAAAATCTTATAGAAGAAGAACCATTTGGGTTTTCCCCTTGTTGGTTTTGCCTTGGTCATTAAACCTAACTCTCAGTGTCTTATATTTATGTTTGGTTGTCTTCATATGTTAAAATTGGCAACTAGGGCCAAACTCCACATGGGACATCTTATTTGTGATAGCTGATATTTTTCTCGGATTCCTCTCTCCAAGAGGTGTAGGATTGATCTAAAGATCATCTGATTCTGACATGTACAAATAAAGTTAGGAATTTATTTTGATTATGGTCAAATTGTCAAGGTCGATCAGCGAACTTATGTAGGCTCAGAAGCCCAACAGTCACGTCTATTCATCCTCAATGTTGCATATAAATAGAAGGTGACTTAGCCTTATTTGGACACACTCATCTTCACACTTCTCTCTCTCTCCTCATTGATTGGGTGCGGATTTTTGGGCCTCTCTCTCTCCACACATCAGAAATTTCAGGAGGCCGAAATTTCAGAAAGCCAAAGTTTCAAGAGACCGAATTTCTGGATAGTTTGACCAAGCGTTGACCAGCATGTGTCGACCTCCTTTGACTGTGTTTTTGTGAGGGCTATCTTTGTTTGGGCAAGCACAAAAATCGAGGCTAAACTTTCACTGTTAACCAATGTTGACCCCAGGTGGTCTGTTTGACCAGACTTTGATTGAGCTGAATTTGACTTTTTTGAGGGTTGTTTTATCTTGTTGTTTGGAGACTAAAGTTGACCGATTTGTTAACGGTCAAATCTGCCCTGCGGACCAACGTTGACTTTTCTGGTTAGGGTTCTTTTGTTGTTGTTATAAATTATCATATTTGTAAATTGTACTATCTCTCTCTGTTGAACTATTGAAGACTAAAAGAAGATTTGATCAAGGGTTTCGCCACAATGGGGTTTGTCCCTAGCTGGTGCCACATCTTGTGTCCTCTTGTCTTGCCTTGTCTTCTATTGTTTATGTTTATGTTCTATCTGCATTTTAGTATCAGGGATTCCATTGAAGAAGATTATCAGGGATTCCATTGACAAACATCTAGTGGCCTACAACTCTAAATTGAAGAGCTCCAAGGAGATTTATGACAGGTTGGTCGGCATGTTCAAGGTTAGTAATGTTAATAGAATTCTATTTCTCAAGAATAAGTTGAAGGATATTAAGAAGGGCAAGGACGAGGATATTCAATCCTATTTCTTGAGGATTAATGAGATCAAGAATGATCTACTCTCGATTGGAGAAGTCATTCCTGACAAGGAACTTACTCTCACCACCCTTGGAGGACTCCCACCTGAGTGGTATGTATTTAGAACCACCGTCCTCAACAATGATCGAATTCTAGGGTTTGAAGAATTGATGTCGAGATGCATTCAATAAGAAACAAGAATGGTGGAGCAAGAAATGCCTTCTAATAGAAGCAACCCCACTGCATTCTCTGCTCATGCCAAAAGGAGAAATAATGCAGGGTCTAAAGGTCATTTCCATGGAAAGTCTGGATCTAAGGGAGGAAGGAAGGGCAGGTGCTTTGTTTGCAATAAGTTTGGCCACTATGCAAGAGAGTGTCCAAATAGAAGGGACACATCGCATGATGATGATCACAATTATTCCAGGGGAAACTTCAACAATAACGATCGAAGGAATGGCAGGTCCAATGGAAAAGGAAAAAGGAATGCGGGACATCAAGGAAATGATTGAACCTCCAAGAAATCAAGGAACTCCAGGTATGAAGAATCAAATGTTGTTAACAAAAAGAAAAAAGAGTACTATCTTATATCGGCCCTCTCCACTGCCTCTCCTCCGAACACTTTGGGAAATTGGCTGATTGATAGTGGTGCCTCAAGGCACTTCACTGGATACAAGAAAGCCCTCTCTAATCTGATAGAAAAGGAGACAAACTTGGAGATCATCCTTGGATACGATGCCACATATCCCGTGAAGGGAGTAGGGAATGGTACCCTTCAATTGAATCAAAGTAACACTATTCATTTGCAAGAAGAACTATATGTATCTGATCTCAAGAAGAACATGGTGTCCATTTCAGCCATGGAGGGCAAAGGATTCAATGTGGCATTCATTGATGGAAAGGTACGTGTTTGGAAAAGAAATTTTAAAGATGCTTTTACTCTTGAGTTCAGGGTTGACACTTTCTATCAAGTTGGAGGAAGTCCATTGGGAGCCATGTCTTGCGACACATCTCTACAATCTGAACCATGGCACCAGAGGTTTGCCCATCTTCATTATAAGGCCCTACCCGATGTGAGACAGATAGTGAAAAGTATGCTCGAGTTCAAAGTAGAGCATGAAGGTGTATGTCCGAGATGTGTCAAAGGAAAACTTACAAGGAGACCATTCTACTCAAGTAATAGCAAGACCACAGATATATTGCAATTGAACCACTCCGACATATCTGGTATGATGCCCGTAAACTCTTTGAGAGGATACTTATATTATCTCACATTTATGGATGATCATTCTTGCAAAACCTGGATCTACCTCTTGAAGAAGAAGGATGAAGTGTTCACCTGGTTCCGACACTTCAAAGACTTGATTGAAAACCAATCTGAGAAGAAAATCAAGATATTGAGGACTGATAATGGGACCGAGTACGAATCCAATGAATTCCAAGGTTATTGCAGAGAAGATGGCATTAAGAGGGAGACTACAATGCCATACTCTCCTGAGCAGAATGGTGTGGCTGAAAGGAGAATCGTTCTATTGTAGAAGCAATTCGTGCCATGCTTCATGATCAAGGCCTTCTGAAGTTCCTAAGGAAGGACAAAGAAGCTGACACCGGAAATCAGCATCCAAAAGAAGACGAAATGATGCCTGATGTTGATGAACCTATGGATCCTATTGATCCTCCTCCTCATGAGCCCTCCTTCTCCAAAAGGAAACCCTCATGGCTTAGGGAGACTCTCAAAGATGTCGAGAGACACATTGCACCAAGGGGGACTTTCCGTGAAAGCAAGAAGCCGAACAGGTATCAAGGATATTTGACCGCCATGAGCACTGTCATTCAAAATGAGCCTTCGTCATTCGAAGAAGTCATGAAGCATCAAGTATGGAAGGATGCTATGAATGAAGAATACGAGTCAATTATGAAGAATGATGTCTGAGAGGTGGTCCCTAAACCCAAGGACAAATCGGTTGTCACCTCTAAGTGGCTCTACAAAATCAAGCATGTAGTTGATGGAAGTGCAGAAAAGTTCAAGGCTTGCTTTGTTGCTCGAGGCTTCTCTGAAAAGGAAAGTGTAAATTACGATGAGATATTTGCACCTGTTGCCCGATACACCACCATCCGCTCGATCATAGCCCTTGTTGCCTCGCAAGGATGGAACCTACATCTGATGGATGTCAAGACCGCTTTCTTACATGGTTCAATCAAAGAGGAAGTCTATGTGGAACAACACGACGGGTTTGAGGTTCATGATCGGAATCTCATGTATGCAGGTTGACGAAATCTCTCCATGGATTGAAGCAAGCACCTCGGGCTTGGTATGAGAGGATCGATATGTTATGAAACCAGCTCACAAAAAGTTAGAAAAGATAGATCAACGCCTTAGAATTCAGCCGCTTCGAGGGGGCAACCTCCTTTACATTACACAAATGAATGATTCTTTTATGATTCAAATGACAAAACCTCCTTTCTATATATAGGAGTCTAAGGAGTCACAATATAACCCAGCCGACCTAACAATAATAATATAAAGGCACAAAAATAACAATAGAGGGATTCTATGGGGCACAGTAATAACAATATGGGGACAATAGGGGCACAACAATATTAATAAGGGATATAACTACAATAGTAATGGGGTAATCACTAGTATTATAGGGACCTAACGCGATAGCTATCTGATGAAGTTGGGATTTACTAAAAGTGAAGCTGATTCGAACCTTTGCTTTAAGGTTGAAAATGATAAACCTCTCATTTTGGTACTTTATGTGGACAACCTCTTTCTGATAGGTGCGGACCCTCTCATTCACAAATGTAAGAGGGAGTTGGCTTCTGAATTTGAGATGAAGGACCTAGAACCAATGCATTATTTCCTAGGGTTGGAAGTCTAGCAAAATCCAGATGAAATTTTCCTCTCTCAAGGAAAATATGTTGTGAAGATATTGGAAAGATTTGGGATGGTGGACTGCAAGCCGTGACTACTCCAATGGAACTTAACTTTAAGAAGTTATGTGGTAGTGTTGTTGGACCTGAATTGGGAAATGCTTCTAAGTATTGTCAACTCATAGGAGCATTGATGTCTTGGTGAACCCCATTCGGACATATGTTTTGTAGTTAACACATTGAGACAATATATGGTTGAGCCTCATCATATACATTGGATTGGTGCCAAGAATCTTCTGAGATATCTTCGGGCGCAATCACTCATGGACTGAAATACACTACCGAAGATGTGAGGCTGCATGGTTATTCTGATGTTGATTGGGCTAGCAGTGTGGTAATCGCAAGAGCACTTCTAGATGTTTTTCTTTAGGTTTTGCTTCGATATCTTAGATGCGCAGGAAGCAGAAATCGGTTGCCTTGAGCACTACCAAGGCCGAATACATAGCTACTAGTATGGCCTCTTGTGAAGTTGTCTAGTTGAGGAAGCTCTTTAGTGAGTTGTTTGGACATGTGTTGGATACCACTGTGATCCTTTGCAACAACCAGAGTGGGATATGATTATCAGAGAATCCCGTGTTTCATGATCGCTTCAAGCATATAGATATCAGGTACCACTTTATTCGGGATATGGTACAACAAGGAGCAATAAGGCTCCATCACATTAGGGCTGATGAGCAGGTCGCCGATATTTTGACAAAGCCCCTGGGGAATGTCAAGTTCTTGGCCTTCCAAGAACGACTTGGAGTCGTGGAGAGACCCTCTTATGAGGGTCCTATATGAGATGGACATTGAGCTCTGGGAGCTCTAGGGGGCTTGGGGTACTTCTTGGAGCGATGAGCAACCATAGGGTGAGTGGTTTAGCCTTCCCCTAGTGGTTTGTTGTGTACAGGGTGAGTGGTTCAACCTTACCCTGTGATACCCCTTGGTGACATGTAGGTAGGATGAGTGGTTCATCCTTCTCCTGCTGAGACATCCTACCCATGCAATCTAGGACTCATGGGAAGTACCTCTCATCTAGCCAATGAGTAAGGAAATGAGTATAGGGACCATAGTACTACTGATGGACGCATCATGTACTACCGTATTCCCTATGCTAGGATGACCGATATTGCTCTGGGATCAATTGGAACTGACTTCGGGTCAGTAAGAGTGGTATGAAACACTCTCTTTTGATTGGAACTAACTTCGGGTCAGTAAGAGTGCTATGACACACTCTCCTTTGATTGGGACTGACTTCGGGTCAGTAGAGAATGGTATGATACATTCTCGATCACTTCTTCTTCTTCATAGTTTAGGAGAGAAATGCAGAGCAGTGCATTGATGGCAGAGATAGTACAGATTGGCAGATGCATTAGCAGATGAAGTTCTCCCTAGTTGAGACTCGAGAGGGAGTGTTAAAATTGGCAGCTAGGGCCAAACTCCACATGGGTCATCTTATTTATGACAACTGATATTTTTCATGGATTCCTATCTTCGAGAGGTGTAGGATTGATCTAAAGATCATCTAATTCTGACATGTACAAATGAAGTTATAAATTTATTTTGATTATAGTCAAATTGTCAAGGACGGCCAACAAACTTATGTAGGCTCAGAAGCCGAACAGTCACGTCTATTCATCCTCAACGTTGCATACAAATAGAAGGTGACTTAGCGTCATTTGGACACACTCATCTTCACACTTCTCTCTCTCTCTCCTCATTGATTGGGTATGGATTTTTGGGCCTCTCCCTCTCCACAGGTCCGAAATTTCAAGAGAGCGAAATTTCAAGAGGCCGAAATTTCAAGAGACTGAAATTTCAGGAGGCTGAAATTTCAGGAGAGCGGAATTTCAAGAGGCTGAAATTTCAAAAGACCGAATTTCTGGACAGTTTGACCAAGCGTTGACCAGCATGCGTTGACCTCCTTTGATTGCGTTTTTGTGAGGGCTATCTCTGTTTGGGCAGGCCGCATTTCTGGGCACAAAAATCGAGGCTAAACGTTGATTGTTGACCAGCGTTGACTACAACTAGGGCTAACTGCAGGTGGGTTGTTTGACTAGACTTTGACTGCGCTGAATTTGACTGTTTTGAGGGTTGTTTTATCTTGTTGTTTGGAAGCTGAAGTTGACTAAAGTTGACCGATTTGTTGAGGGTCAAATCTGTCCTGTTGAGACCAGTGTTGACTTTTATGTTTAGGGCTCTTTTGTTGCTGTTATAAATTATCAGATTTGTAAATTGTACTATCTCTCTCTACTGAACTATTGAAGACTAAAAGAAGATTTGATCAAAGGTTTCCCCACATTGGGGTTTGTCCCTGGTTGGTGCCACATCTTGTGTCCTCTTGTCTTGGCTTGTCTTCTACTGTTTATGTTTATGTTCTATCTGCATTTTAATATCATGTTGATGTGATTGCTAATCTGAATATTGATACTGCAAATAAAGAAATTGAAGTAAAATTGCTCTAAAGCATAGAACATTCCATTGTTGCCTAAAATTAACATCATATGATCCTTAAGTTTATGTTCTATCTACAATTGTTGATCTAAAAAGTTTAGAAGAAGAAATTTGCATTCTAAGCAATTGCAACAGCATAGAACATTTAGTTTTCTACAAAGTACATTCAGTGTTCCGCAAAGTACATTTAGCATTCTGCAATGTACATTCAGTTCCATTCAATTTTCTACAAAGTACATTCAGTTTTCTCCAAAGTATATTCAGCTTTCTGCAAAGTATATTCAATTCCATTCAATTTTCTACAAAGTACATTCAGTTTTCTGCAAAGTACATTCAGCTTTATGCAAAGTACATTTAGTTCCATTCAATTTTCTGCAAAGTACATTCAGTTTTTTACACAGAACTTTCAAGTTTCTGCAAAGAATTTTTTAATTTCTGCGTAGAACTTTCAGATTTTAACACAAAGAAGTGCCAAAGGACTTGATCCAAGTTGCAGAGGTATAAATCCACAGGTATGCAATGTAGACCTATTACTTGAGTGCCAAATCGACTCTTCACCAAGCAACAATTGTTCACATGAATTATGTCTCGAGATTGTCCACAAAATGCCATAGAAAAGTTCTTCAAGAAACTCGCATATCATTGTACAATGCCACAGTCACAAAAATTTTGCATATCATAGTACATTCATATAAACTTCATAAAATATCAAATGCAAATTTCAGCCTTCTTAACCACTTGAGCGAGAGTTAGCATAGATTAATTATGACTTATGTTACAATGTTTGGATGCTTCCACAATGAGAGAAGTTTTTGAACCTCGTGTGAATCATAGGTAACCTATGTTTTGTCTTGATCATGGACTTCGTTCTTCAAGGAAACAAGGTAAAAATTATAATTCAAATAATTCAAATTTTGGTCTTATAAATTTGTCCCTTTTGAAAGTGAGAGAGCGTTGCTACAATGATGTCTTTAAGAGAGTGATCTTCAAGCTTTCTTCCTTCACCTTGGCTCTGATACCATGTTAAGAAATCAAGTGTGGTAGAGATTAATGCTTGATTCCTCTTCCTTATAATTACTTGTGAATTTTAATTGCCTTATTATTACTTGTTATGTTTCCTTCATCAAGCAATTATACAAATGTACAAAACATAAAGATCACAAATTGACAAGAGACACCAAAAGTTAGGCTCCAAGCCAAGGCAAAACCCCACAAGGGGGAAAACCCAACAATCCTTCTCTTATAGAATCAGATCAAAATGAGATATCCAAGACCCAAGACCAAGGCGAAGTCTACCACAAAGATTCCAAGTCAAACCCTCCACCAAGTTCCCTCCAATAGTCAAAGTCAACGTTGGTCTGTTGGAAAATGTAACTAGTTTTGGTCTTCATAATTGTCATTGTACTCATGTCATTATGTATATCCTATGTTACAAGAAAAAGAAGAAAGAAAAATTATTATTTTCAAGCATGGGTTTCATGCTTCTTTTGATTGATCAACTAGGTTAAGCATGTTCTTCATATTTCTAGGGTTTGTCAAGTCATAAGAATTATTGTCATGACTCAAGAGAGTCAATATCATTTGTATAAGACCCTATTGGGCAAGTTGTAACTTGGAAAAGAATTTATTTTGAGTCTAGAAAGTCAAAATAAGCCTCCAAGAACAAGTTGGCCCTACATGTGACAAGTCAACCTAGAAGAAGTTATTCGACCTCCACAGATGTGTATATATAGAAGTAGCTTCGACCTCATTTATCACCAATTTGATTTGCTCAAGGAAAAAGTTTGATATGAAGAAAGATAAGCAAGAAAAGAAGAGCAAGAGACTAGAAGACAAGGAGAAAGACCAAGCGAAGGAAGGAGATCCGAAATCTTTTCTACTTTTGTCCATACGTGCAAAAATTAGGGTTTATGTAGCTATTGTAGGGTTGAAAATTGCAGGTCGAGGTTGCAAATCCGAAGCTAGGGGGCGAAGCTGAGATTTGAAGCTGGTTGAAGAAGGATTGACCATTGTTGACTTGGTTGATCTTTGACCCAATTCAAAGGGATTCTTGAATGGTTGACTTGGTGCTTGGAGGAGGACTTGGTCTAGCATTTTGTCTTGGTTTTATCATTTGAAGCAGATTTTATAGGAAGAGAAGAGATTTTTGTTGGGGTTTCCTCTTGGAGGGGTTTGCCCTAGCTTGGAGCCTACTTCTTGTGTCCATTATCATTATTGTTTTTGCTCTTGATAATTGTTTGATGAAAAGATCTAATAAATAAACATAAGAAGATAACTAAAGTTCAAAGCAGTTATTAAGGTTAAGGAGAATTATTTTTAAATAGTTGCCCTAGTAGATTCTCCAACACGGTATCAGAGCTAAGGTGAAGAAGAAGGTAGCTTGGAGATCATCTTGTTGACATAAAAAGGAACTGCTTTTCAAGGGGAATCATTTACAAAAGGACAAAAGAAAAGAAGAAGAAAACATATTGACCTAGAAGGAAAGTTACTACATTGAAGGCCTCATCATCTTAAGAAGGATCAAGCTCTCATAAGCTCTTATTGAAGACTCTCTAGTGCACTTCATCATTTTTAAAGGAAAGGTTGCTACTCTCTCTTGGAAAATCGTCAATTTGAAGGCTCGTTTGAAGACATCTTTGAAGGAAAGGAAGCATATGTTAGTCAAGGTTGTCATTGATGTCAATATGGCATTGTTTGTGATGGCAAATTTGTGTGATGCGTGATGTTTCCCTAGATGCCATTAATCATAATACCCTAATGATGCAAGCCCTAGAACTAACCTTGTTGTCGGCATATGAAGATACCATAACCTCATCTATATTATGAATCAAGCTCACTTGAAGCCCTAATGAAGAAGCCCTAATATGACATCCTTGCTCTTGATGAAGAATCCCTAAACTTTGTCCTAGACATTTAAAAAGATGATGACACACTTGATGATATGGACTTGATGATATGAATGATGGTTGGATACCACTCTTGAAGTCCTAATAAAATTACCCTAACCCTCATTCTAGTCCCACTAACATTATACATGAAAAATTCAAATAACCCCAAGGACTGTACTAAAAATTCCAAACAGTCATAAAGAAAATTACTTTTTTGACCTCTTAAAGACATCATTTTACAATGATTCCTTGACTATCTTGTAGATGACTTCTTCCTCTTTCCAACGAGCTATTATTTGTCTTCTAACTCCTCCTAGATTGGGAGAAATTGAATTTTTAAGTTAAGAAAATTATTACTTCTGGTGAGTCAACTTGTGTAGGCTCATACCCCTTCACCCAACGGACATGTCTATTCGTCATAAGTCAAAACCTGTATAAATATGACATCCAACACTCCATTTTCATCATCAATTCGGTGCAAATTTCAGAGAACATTTTCGGTGAAGATAAGAAGTCAGAGCATAATGCAGTAAGTTCACAAGGAGGCCGAGGAGGAAGTATTTATGTTTGGGTTACCTCTCTAAAAATATCGGACCTAAAATAAAGGCCTGAAACCTTACCTGGCAGCCACCTATTCCGGATTTGTGGAGGGCTTACAATTTATGACAGTCTTGTGGAGAACAAGCTCGGATTGTTGAACAGTTTGGGAAAACTTCTGAACAGTCCTATATATACTTATATATACCTCGAACTGTAGGATCAAACCCTCATCAGCTTGGACCAAGCTTGTGTTGAACCAGAACTCGGATTGCAGAAGATTCGTGGAAGGAGAGAATTTGTACCTATGACAGCAAGTTGCCATACTCTCGACCTATGTCAAGAGATAGTCCCTTAACAATGGAAGTGTTGTTGGCCCGGATTTAGCATTTGTAGAAGGCTTGTGCAGTGACATTGGTAAGACTTGAAGCTACAGTATTTTGTGTAGACCTGTACCCTACATCACTGGAAGCTCGGTGCTAGATTTGTGAACTGTACTGTGAGCCTGTGGGTGACTTGATTTTGTGCCTTGGATAATCTAACATACATCAAGTGTCTCGATATAGTAACCAATGTACAAGAACTTGGATTTTTTTATGAAGGGATAGTTATAGCTCAGTCCTATGGATAGGCAGTGGGCAGTGACACTTGAAGTGAAGACAAATTCAGTTTAGTGAACAGTTTGGAACTCGGATCAAGAACAATTATTGTGGAAGGCTCCTCGTGTTCATAAATAGCAATAATCTCAGACTCAGTGTGACTATTGTGTGAAGGATTGTATATCCGACCTGTGGAGACTTGTACCTATTTGTTACAGTCATTTGAAGAGACTCAGTCTTAAGCCTGGATTAGGCATTTATTTGAGCAAAGAGTTGGATAGAGAAGTAATTGGAGCAAGCATTGGACAATGAAGCAATTAAAGCAAACAGTGAAGAAATAGCAGCTCTTGGACAGTGGAATTTGGAGCCTTGAACATTCAAGCATTTGTAATCTTGGACAGCTGCCTATAAAACTTCAGTTCTTTTGAGAAGTGAGGACTACAAGACAGTGACACTTTTAGATAGGTGTGTAAACAGTCTTGTAGAAGGCTGCCTTGTTTTGGAAGGTGTTTTTCACTCTTGAAGGTTGCATCTTACAGACCTATTGAAGCATATTTTGGGACAATCAAGAAGACCTTTTAGTAGCACCTTTGAGGATAGCCTTGGAGATATCTTGATGAAGCCTTGAAGAAGAGTTTGCAGTAGTCCTTGTACTTGAAGTTGTTTGGAAGACCTTGTGTAGAACTTGAGCAATTGATTGAAGATACCTTGAGACATCACCAAGCATTGATTTAAGTCCTGGAGATACCCTTGGAGACATAATGCTTTGTTGAAGCCCTCATGGAGTAACCTTGGAGTTTTTGTTTGGGTGACATGAAGAGCAGTGGCGATACCTTCTAAGAAGATAAGGTTGTCATTGATGAAGTGATTTGGAGAAGGCATTGCTGAAGATAGACAAGGCTCGTTGAAGCTGATATTGGGAGTCGTGAGCAATCATCAAACTTATCTTGATGAATTGAAGCTAAGGCTTGGAGCCCTAGAGGTTGGAGCCTCATAGAGACAAGGTTGGTGCCTTGGAAGATAGGGTTGGAGTCCTCAAGAGACCAGGCTGGAGCCTGTACCAGAGATAGGGTTGAAGCCCTAGAGGTTGGTGCCTCAAAGTGGCAAGGTTGGAGCCTTGTGGAGCCCAATTCGGTGCTTGGCAAAATACAGGTTGGAGCCTAGGAGATAGAAGATTGGTGTCTTCATCTAGGGTTGGAGCCCTACACTATATTGTATTGGGTTTATTATAAAGAAGAAGTTAACAAAAGTATTTATTCTTATTGTTCATTTTGTGTTCTAATTATATAAGTGATCTAACTGGTAAAAATAACAATTGAAAAAAATGCTAATTCACCCCCCCCTCTCAGTATTTCCAACAATTGGAATCAAAACCAGTACCTTCACTCAAAGCCTAACAGCTTGAAGGTAGATCCTTAAAACACAAATGGCGAAGCCAAGGAAGAAAGTCTCCAATCCTTCTAAAGATGTCTCTTCTTCAACCGTGAAAACTGAAGACAATCAAATTGGGAGAGTTCCCTTGTTCAATCGAAACTTTGATATATGGAAGTGAGAATGAGGAATTTCTTAATGGCTCAAGATTTTGAAGTCTGGCAATCGGTGACTACTGAAAGCACAATGGAAGAAGAATCCAAGGAATATAATGCAAGAGTGATAAAAGTAATCTTGAGTGGGCTACCAGATCCTATAAAGGCCAAAGTGGAAAAATGTTCATTAGCAAGGTATGTGGGATAAACTTCAAGATCTTCACTCAAAAGGAGCATTGACCATGATTGTTAGTCAAGAAGATGATGGAACGCAAGAAAGAAATCCAGAACCCATTAAGGAAGTTAAAAACAAGAATGAAGACATCAAAGCCAAGGAAGACCTAGAAGATGAAGAAAATAAAGAAGACATCGAAGAAGATCTCATGGCAAAACTTGTAGCTGCCCTAGAAGAGATAAGCAGTTTGAAAAAAGAAAATGAAGAGCTTAAGAAGCAATTACAAGAAGGTTATCATAACCTTGACAAGACAAGGAAGGAATTTGACCTATTTAAGCTTCAAGTACAAGAAAGAGATAAGGAGCTCGCCAAGCTAAAGAAGGATTGTTATCAAAACAAGAAAAGACATCATGAAGAAGTCATATATGACAAATCAATTGGATAAAGCAAAGAAAAAGGAAGACATTTTGCCAAGCTACCTTCAATAACGACACAAGGACTTGAACAAACTTGAAGCGGAAATTGGTCAATACAAGGAAGAGGTCTCCTCCCTTAAATCTCAACTAGAAGAAGCAAAGAAACAAGCACAAGGACAAGTCGATGCCATGACATGCCAACTAGAAGAAAATGATGAAGACATCACCAAATTAAAATCAGAAATCACCTCACTTAAGGCCCAATCATGTGAAGCAACCAAGATGAAGGAAGAAATGGAGAACCATCTAGCAAAGAAGGATGAAGAATGCAAGATGATGAAAGAAGAAATTGATCTCCTAAAGAAAGAAGTTGATCATCTAAACAAGAGTCTTAAGAGCTCTCAAACCCTAGATGACATCCTAAGTCATCAAAGATCTCCTCTTGATAAATCAGGTCTTGGTTATGCAGGTGAACCCTCAAATAGTAATGATGCAAACCCTAATGCTTCAAATAATAAGGATGTGGAGAAGCTTGGAAGAAATATTGATGCCCCCAATTCCAGCAAAGGCAGGGAAAAGAATCAAGATGACATTGGAAGAAACCCTACTTCAATAAGATATGCAGATGGTGTCAAGAATGGGAGAGGCAAAAAATTTGATCAAATGATCCCAAGACAAATTGACCTTAGAAGTTCATCAAGGCAATCTCCATCCTCCAGGTACCAAAGTATATTTTTGGTTATTGCTATTTTTGTACAAATTTTGGGCATATGGCAAAGGATTGTAGGGCATACCACAAGGACAAATATAATGGTCCCCATTAGTGTCCCAGAAGCAACTTTGCAGGAGGAAATTATGCTTCCTCATTTATGTACAAAATTGAATGCTACAAATGTCATAATATTGGTCATACGGCTCGTAATTGTAACTTCAATTGGGTCCCTAAACAAGATAAAACCAGGACTACCAAGCATGAAAGGAAAGTTACACAAGTATGGAGAAGGAAGCAAATCAGATCAGAAAATGTCTTGAACACTCAAGGCATCTACCCATGTTGTTGATTTAATATGTACATCTTTGGCATATATATTCCAAGTTTTGATGGTGAAATTTTGCCAAAAAGGAAGACTATGCATTCTATTAGGGGGGAGATTATAATTCTTGATTATTCTTGCAGAAGCTATCCGTGAAGAGCCCTATGAAACCCTTGACAAGTCACATATGGACAATCATCTCTTGATAGATCATCTCTCGAGAGCAAATCAAATGAAGAACATAATCCCTTACTCATCCGATGGACCATTGTTGAAGATGACTTCCACTTGATCACAAGGCAGCAATCTTTCTTGAGCAAAAAGAAGAGCTAGAGGATTTTATGCAGGCAAAGGGGAGTTAGTTCATCACATGAAGAAATGCAAACACATCTATCATGGACCACATTGCCAAAAGAAAGAGCACCATGACAGGGGGAGCAACATATCTATGAAGAACTATCATTGATGAAGAAAATACGATGAAGAGAAGCAGCGTGTTAGGGGGAGTACTTGAGCACCCCATTTGTCATTGATGTCAAAGGGGGAGAGAATGTTGAGAGGGCAAGAATATTGCCATAAATGACAAAGGGGGAGATTGTTAGTCAAGGTTGTCACTGATGTCAATATGGCATTGTTTGTGATGGAAAATTCTTGTGATGCGTGATGTTGTCCTAGATGCCTAGTAATCATAATACCCTAGTGATGCAATCCCTAGAACTAACCTTGTTGTCAGAATATGAAGATGCCATAACCTCATGTATATTATGAATCAAGGTCGGTTGAAGCACTAAATGATATCCTTGCTCTTGATGAAGAAGCCCTAAACTTTGTCCTAGACATTTAGCAAGATGATGACATGAATGATGACACACTTGATGATATGAACTTGATTATATGAATGATGGTTGGAGACCACTCTTGAAGTCCTAATAAAATTACCCTAACCCTCATTCTAGTCCCATTGACCTTATACATGAAAAATCCAAATAACCCCAAGGACTGTACTAAAAATTCCAAAAAGTCATAAAGAAAATTACTTTTTTGACCTCTTAAAGACATCATTTTACAATGATTCCTTGACCATCTTATAGAGTACTTCTTCCTCTTTCCAACGAGCTATTATTTGTCTTCTAACTCCTTCCAGATTGCAAGAGATTGAATTTTTAAGTTAAGAAAATTATTACTTCTGGTGAGCCAACTTGTGTAGGCTCATACCCCTTCACCCAACAGACGTGTCTATTTGTATATAAATATGACGTCCAACACTCCATTTTCATCATCATTTCGGTGCAAATTTCAAAGAACATTTTTGGTGAAAATAAGAACTCAGAGCATAACGCAGTAAGTTCACAAGGAGGCCGAGGAGGAAGTATTTATGTTTGGGTTACCTCTCTAAAAATCTCGAACCTGAAATAAAGTCCTGAAACCTTACCTGGCAGCCACCTATTCCAGATCTGTGGAGGGTCTACAATTTATGACAATCTTGTGGAGAACAAGCTCGGATTGTTGAACAGTTTGGGCAAACTTCTAAACAATCGTATATATACTTATATATACCTCGAACTGTAGGATCAGACCCTCATCAGCTCGGACCAGGCTTGTGTTGAACCAGAACTCGGATTGCAAAAGATCTGTGGAAAGAGATAATTCGGACCTGTGACAGCAAGTTGCCATACTCTCAGACCTATGTCAGGAGACAGTCCCTTAACAGTGGAAATGTTGCTGGCCCGGATTTAGCATTTGTAGAAGGCTTGGGTAGTGACATTGGTAAGATTTGAAGCTACAGTATTCTGTGTAGACCTGCACCCTACATCACTGGAAGCTCAGTGCTAGATTTGTGAACTGTACGGTGAGCCTGTGGGTGACTTGATTTTGTGCCTTGGGCAATCTAACATACATCGTGTCTCAGTATAGTAACCAGACTATAAGAACTCGGATTTTCTTGTGAAGGGATAGTTATAGCTCGGTCCTATGGATAGGCACTGGGCAGCGACACTTGAAGTGAAGATAAATTCAGTTTAGTGAACAGTTTGGAACTTGGATAAGAACAATTATTGTGGAAGGCTCCTCGTGTTCTTAAACAACAATAATCTTGGACTTAGTGTGACAATTGTGTAAAGGATTGCATATCCGACCTGTGGAGACCTGTACCTATTTGTTACAGTCATTTGAAGAGGCTCAGTCTTAAGCCTAGATTAGGCATTGTTTGAGCAAAGTGTTGGCTAGAGAAGTAATTGGAGCAAGCATTGGACAGTGAAGCAATTAAAGAAAGCAGTGAAGAAATAGAAACTCTTGGACAGTGGAAATTGGAGCCTTGAACATTCAAGCATTTGTAATCTTGGACAGCCGCCTATACAACTTCAGTTCTTTTGAGAAGTGCAGACTACAAGACAATGACCCTTTTAGATAAGTGTGTAAACAGTCTTGTAGAAGGTTGCCTTGTTTTGGAAGGTGTTTTGCACTCTTGAAGGTTGTATCTTACAGAACTATTGAAGCATATTTTGGGACAATCAATAAGACCTTTTAGTAGCACCTTTGAGGACAGCCTGGGAGATATCTTGATGAAGCCTTGAAGAAGAGTTTGCAGTAGTCCTTGTACTTGAAGCTGTTTGGAAGACCTTGTCCAGAACTTCAGCAATTGATTGAATATACCTTGAGACATCACCAAGCATTGATTGAAGTCTTGGAGACACCCTTAAAGACATAATGCTTTGCTGAAGCCCTCATGGAGTAACCTTGGAGTTTTTGTTTGGGTGACATGAAGAGCAGTGGGGATACCTTCTAAGAAGATAAGGTTGTCATTGATGAAGTGATTTGGAGAAGGCATTGTTGAAGATAGACAAGGCTCGTTGAAGAAGATATTGGGAACCGTGAACAATCATCAAATTTATCTTGATGAATTGAAGCTAAGGGTTGGAGCCTCATAGAGACAAGGTTGGTGCCTTGGAAGATAGGGTTGGGGCCCTAGAGGATAGGATTCCTCAAGAGACCAGGTTGGAGCTTGTATCAAAGATTGGGTTGAAGCCCTAGAGGTATCATAGGGGAAGGTGAACCACTCACCCTGTACATAACGCATCACTAGGGGAAGGTGAACCACTTCACTGATAGCTCCAAGAAGTACCCCAAGCCCCCGGAGCTTCTAGAGCTCAATATCCAACTCAAACAGGACCCTCGTAAGAGGGTCTTTCCACAACTCGAAGTCCTTCACGGAAGGTTAAGAATTTGACCTTCCCCAAGGGCTTTATAAGAATATTTGTGACATGTTCATTAGTCCTAATGTGATGGAGCCTTATTGCTCCCTGTTGTACCATATCCCGGATAAAGTGGTACCTGATATCAATATGCTTGGAGCGGTCATGAAACACGGAATTCTCAGAAAGACGAATCCCACTTTGGTTTTCGCAGTAGATCACGGTGGTATCCAACACATGCCTAAACAGCTCATTAAAGAGCTTCCTCAACCAAATGTCTTCACAGGAGGCCATACTAGCAGCGATATATTCTGGCTCGGCAATGCTCAAAGCAACCAATTTCAGCTTCCTACTCATCCAAGATATCAAAGAAGAACCTAGTGAGAAGCAACATCCCGATGTGCTCTTACGATCCACCACATCACCAGCCCAATCAACATCAAAATAACTGTGGAGCCTCAAATTCCCGACAGTGTATCTCAGTCCATAAGTGATTGTGCCTAGGAGATATCTCAAGAGATTCTTGGCAGCAATCCAATGTATGTGATGAGGCTCGACCATAAATTGACTCAATGTATTCACTGCAAAGCATATGTCTGAACAGGAGTTCACTAAGAACATCAGGGTCCCCATGAGTTGACAATACTCAAAAGGATTTCCCAAATCGGGCATAGCTTCTTGAAGTTGAGTTCCATCGGAGTAGTCACGGACTTACAATCCACCATCCCAAATCTTTCAAGTAGCTTCACAATGTATTTTCCTTGAGAAAGGAAAATCTCACCTGGCTTTTGCCAGACCTCCAAGCCTAGGAAGTAGTGCATCAATCCTAGGTCCTTCATCTCAAATTCGGAAGCCAACTCCCTCTTGCATTGATAAATGAGAGGGTCTGCACCTGTCAAAAAGAGATCATCCACATAAAGTACCAAGATGAGAGGTCTATCATTTTCAACCTTGAAATAAAGGTTTGGATCAGCTTCACTTCTTGTAAACCCCAGCTTCATCAAATAAATATCAATGCTCTCATACCAAGCCCGAGGAGCTTGCTTCAACCCATAGAGGGCTTTCTTCAACCTACATACATGTGTCTCCTGATCTTGAACTTCGAACCCCTTGGGTTGTTCTACATAGACTTCCTCCTTAAGTGAGCCATGCAAGAAGGCGGTCTTGACATCCATTTGATGTAAATTCCATCCTTGAGAGGCAGCAAGGGCAATGATCGAACAAATGGTGGTATATTGGGCAACTGATGCAAATATCTCATCATAGTCCACACCTTCCTTTTGAGAGAAGCCTCGAGCAACAAACCTAGCCTTGAACTCTTCAACACTTCCATCAGCTCCATACTTGATCTTGTAGAGCCATTTCGAGGTAACAACAAATGTGTTCTTGGGTCTAGTGACCACATCCTAGACATCATTCTTCGTAATCAACTCATACTCTTCATTCATAGCACCCTTCCAAACTTGGTGCTTCACAGCTTCTTCGAATGTGCAAGGCTCAATTTGAACAATGGTACTCATGGTAACTAAGTACCCTTGGTACCTATTCGGCTTCTTGCTTTCACGAAATGTCCCCCTTGGTGCAATATGTCTCTCGGCATCTTCGAGAGTGTCCCTCAGCCATGAGGGTCTCCTTTTTTAGGAGGAGGGCTTGTGGGGAGGTGGATCAATGGGATCCATCATTCCTTTAGCATTGGGCATCAGCTCGTCCTTCGGTTCTTCCTGCTTTCGTGTATCTTCTTCTTTGTCCTTCCTTAGAATAGGAAGGTCTCTAACTTTCCCAAAGGCAGCATCTTCATCGAAGGTGACATCATGACTTATTTCCACTTCTCTTTGACCAAGCACATAGATTCTATATGCCTTTGAAGTTTCACGGTAGCCCACAAATGTTCCTTCCTTCCCAGATGCATCCAATTTGCTTCACTTTTCTTTCAGCACATGAAAATATATGAGGCTACCAAAAATTCTAAAATGAGAAACATTCGTTTTCTTACCGATGAAAACTTCTTTGGGAGTTTGGAGTCCAATGCTTGATGAGGGCATCTATTTTGAACATACACGGCAGTGTTGGCAGCTTCTCCCCATAGGAACTTCAGAAGGTCTTGATCATGAAGCATGGCACAGGTGGCTTTTATAATGGAACGATTCTTTCTTTCAGCAACTCCATTTTACTCGGAAGTATATCTGGTAGTAGTCTCCCTCTTAATGCCAACTTCTCTACAATAGTCATTGAACTCATTTGATTCATATTCGGTTCCATTATCGGTCCTCAATATTTTGATCTTCTTCCCTGTTTGATTTTCAACCAAGGCTTTGAAAGAGCGGAACCATTGGAACATTTCATCCTTCTTCTTCAAGAAATAAATCCAAGTTTTGCGAGAGAAGTCATCCACAAAGATAGCATAATACAAATATCCTCCCAAAGATGTCACGGGCAACATACCAAATAGATCAGAATGAACAAATTGCAACATGTTGGTAATCTTGCTATCACTTGAGGCGAATGGTCCCCTTGTATGTTTTCCTTCAGCACAACCCTGACAAACAACTTCATGTTCTACTTTAAATTCGGGCAAACCTGTCACCATCTCCCTTGCATCGGGTAGAGCCTTATAATGAAGATGAGCAAACCTTTGGTGCCATAATTTGGATTGAAGAGATGTGTCACAAGACATAGCTCCTAGTGGACTTCCTCCAACTTGATATAGGCAGTCATCCTTGAATCCAAGAGTAAATGCTTCTTTGAAATTTCTTTTCCAAACACATACCTTTCCATCAATAAATGCCACCTTGAATCCTTTGTCCTCCATCGCTGAGATAGATACCAGGTTCTTCTTTAGATCGGGTACATATAGTACATCTTGTAGATGAATGATGTTACCTTGATTCAATTGAAGAGTAGTATTCCTTTTCCCTTTCACGGGATAAGTGGCATCGTCTCCAAGAATAATTTCCATATTTGTATCCTTTTCTATCAAATTTGAAAGAGCTTCTTTATACCCAGTGAAGTGCCTTGAGGCACCACTATCAATCAACCAATTACCCAAGGTATCTGGCGAAGAGGCAGTAGAGAGGACAGATATAAGATAAAATTATTTTTGCTTGTTCTCTACAACATTAGATTCATCATACCTGGAGTTTCTTGATCTTTTGGGAGGTCGACCATTTCCATATTGAGTAGCAAGAGCATTCCTTTTTCCTTTGTTGTTGAACCTGTCATTCCTTTGATTGTTGTTGCCCTTGAAATTGTTGTTGCCCTTGATGTTATCATTATCTCAAGGTGTATCCCTTTTATTAGGACACTCCCTAGCATAGTGGCGAAACCTATTACAATTGAAACATCTTCCCTTTCTTCCATCTTTGAATCCCTGTCTTCCTTGACCTTGCTTCTTTGAACCTGCAGTGTTCTTCTCTTTATCATGAGCGGAGAATGCAGTAGGATCATTCCTATTTGAAGGCATGTCTCTCTCCATCATCCTTGTCTCTTCTTGAGTACATCTAGTCAACAATTCACCAAAACCTGGAATCTGGTCCTTGTTGAGGATAGTAGTGTTGAACACATCCCATTCACGAGGGAGACCTCCACGGGCGATGAGAGTGAGCTCCCTATCAACTATAACTTCTCCAATAGATAGAAGATCATTTTTTATTTCAGTAATCCTCAAGAAGCGGGATTGGATATCTTCTCCTCTTCCCTTCTTTATGTCCTTCAACTTGTTGTTGAGAAAGACGACTTGATTTGCATTGCTAGCTTTAAACATGCTAACCAACTTGTCATACATCTCCTTAGATGTGCCCAGATCGAAGATGTATGTAACTAAATGCTTGTGAATAGAATCCCTAATGATCTTCTTGGCTTTGACCTCACCTTTGTTGTACTTTGTCTTAGCGGAAACCGGTGCATTCGAAGGAGGTTTAGCAATATTTCCCTGCACATAGTCCATAGCATCATGCTCTTCCAAAGTTAAGTCAAGAGACGTCTTCCACGCATGATAATCAGACTTGTCATTGAGCTTGTCATCATTTGAAGTAAGATGAGGAGGCCATTAAATCTTGTCCTTGTCCAACAAATCTCAGTGATTGCTTTTCTCACTCTTGCTTGGGCTTTGTCTTCACCTCATCTCCGATACCATGTTAATTTTAGATAACAATGGTATGTTTTATGCTTTAGAGAAATTTACTTCATTTTTTCTTATTAGCCCAATATCAATTTCCAGATTAGCAATCACATAAACATTGATAGTAAATGCAAATAGAACATAAACTATAAGCAGAAGACAAGTCAAGACAAGAGAACACAATATTTGGCGGATGCCAAGGAAAAACCCCAATGTGGGGAAAACCCTTTGATCAAATCTTCTTGTTATTCTTCAAAAGTTCAACACAGAGAGAGATTACATCATACAAAATTTACTTGCCCAATCACTGTCAAAACAGTCTAGTCAAACAGCGATCAATAGGATGACCTAACCAGAAAGTCAACATTGGTCAAATTAGTAGAAAAACTCCTCCAAATGTGCTCGTTCAAACCTGGTCAACTCAGCCTCCAAAGGCAGTCTGAATAAGCCCAAAACAGTACTAAAAATCTCGGTCAACGCAAGTCAAATTGTTGCAATTTCCTTGATTTCTATGCCAAGAGATGCGACCTCAAGAGATCGGATTTTCTGCCTGAAAAAACGTAGTCAAAGGAGGTGATTTGACTATCAGTCAACACTGTTGCAAATACCCCAAAAACAATCTTGAAATTTTTGGTCAATCCAAGTCAACGAAGAGAAGAAGAAGAGGAGAGGAGAGGAGAGAGAAAGATGTGTTGAGATGATCGTGTCCAAATGAGGAAAAGGTCTCTCCTATTTATACACAACGTTGAGGGTGAAGAGACATATGTTGGGCTTCATGAGCCTATATTTGACTGGAGTCGACCTTGACAATTTGTCCATAGAAATAATAAATTCATAATTCCATTTCTGCTTAGCAGAATGAGATAATCTTTAGATCAATCCCGCACATCTCAGAAAGAGGAATCCAATAAAAATATCATCTCCATCATATGAGTTGTCCAATGTGGAGTTTGGCCCTAGTTGCCAATTTTAACAAAAGTTCAAGTCAGTGCTTGGCAAAATTCAGGTTGGAGCCTGGGAGATTGAAGATTGGTGTCTTCATCTAGTGTTGGAGCCCTACACTATAATATATTGGATTTATTGTAAAGAAGAAGTTAATAAAAGTATTTATTCTTATTGTTCATTTTGTGTTCTAATTATAAGTGATCTAACTGGTAAAAATTACAATTGAAGAGAAATATTGATTCACCCCCCCCCAGTATTTCCAACAACATCAAAGAATCTTGGGATCATTATCCACTCTTTGAAGTTGTTGAAGACATCCTAGAAGTCATCATTCTAGGACATCGTTGAAGTCTCTTTGAAGGTCTTGAAAGCATCAAGATAGTTGGAGACATCATCAAGAAGGACACTCATTTGACAAGTAAGTACCATTTTGTGCTCCATGTCTCAATCTACAGAACATATGGCTACATTTTGCAAGGAAAGCAACAAGCTCGTTGGGTCAGCAAACTTCCTAGCATGGAAGAAGAGGATTGATTTGATACTCATAGAAAATGAGGTCATGGAATATGTTCTTGGTGAAGTTACTCAACCAGACAGAGAAGACTCAAGAGTTAGCAAAATACAAGAAGGGAGAAGTGAGGGCACAAAGAATTCTTATTGAATCCATAAAGGATCATCTTGTTCCCTTTGTTGTTGATTTGAAGACATCCAAAGCTATGTATGATAAGTTGGTGAAATTGTACTCTATAAGTACATCAGGCTAGAAGATATCCTTGAGGAATCAACTATATAGAATAAGGAAGTCAAAGGATGAAGACATGGCCACTTATCTTATGAAGATCTCACAAATAAGGGACCAATTACAAGGGCTTGGAGAAGTTGTTTCTGATTCAGAAATGACTACTTGTGTATTGAATGCTTTGCCACCAGATTGGAGCAGTTTTGCAACTAGTGTTTACTCAAGAAAGGATACTACTCCTTTTGATGAGTTATGGGCTCAATGTATCTTGGAAGAAACTAGAATAAAGGCAAAGGATGACATCGAATCAAATGAGAAGTCTCAAGCTTTTGTTATTAAATCCAAGAAGAAGAAGAAAGGGAAGTTTGGAAAGTCCAAAGGAAAACCAAATATGTCCAAGATTCAATGCTTTGGATGCAATGAGTATGGACATTTTAAGAGGATTATCCAAACAAGAAGAACAACAAAAGGAACGAAAGGAGTGTAGTTCACATGGCCAAGGAAAAGGGAGACCCTGAGAAGATCCCAGTAATCTTTACTACTGGGGGAATCTCCATCTCTATCAGGTTCATTATGCAATTTGTCTTTCCAGTATTAGAAAGTAGAAAGTAGAATAGCATGAATCGTTCCATTCGCTAGAAGAGTCTTCATTTTTGTAAAGCATGGCATCATAAAAGGAAGCATATGATAGTAGAATAATTAGAATCTACATGATCAAGTTGCTTTGGTAGGGATCATCTAGCTTACAAGAATGAGAAGATTGGGACCATATTGCATATTATAGTTCATCCAAGCATTTTTCTAACATAATGTTAGAGGTAGTCATTTTGCAAGAAGGATCATTAAAGATCCTCCTATAAGAACCATCATTTAGGAAGGTTCTTAAAATAAGCATTATGATTGGTATATATTCCATCTAATATGGAATCTATAGTCTTCAAGGATGAAGAAATGCAAATGGTTGCATTGCAGTATGAAAGGCATAATTAAAGTCTTTCTCCTCTTGGGTAAAGAAACCTATATTCGATAGGTATAAGAAGTAAGCTCCTTC
The DNA here is from genome assembly GCA_031772625.1 of Pinus tabuliformis. NCBI lineage: Eukaryota > Viridiplantae > Streptophyta > Pinopsida > Pinales > Pinaceae > Pinus > Pinus tabuliformis. The sequence goes on from CM062810.1 coordinate 967,129,562, forward strand.
AAGAAAGGATGGCTAGATGATTGTATGGAAGCAAAGGTATGCATATCGTTAAGTAACTTTTCTCTGAAAGGTATAATTTATATCTACAAGAATCTCGCAGAAAGAGATGGTTAGAAGAATGTGCTTGGTAAGTCTTCTATGTGGTTACTCGATGCTTGAAAGAAGAAATTTAGTATGCTTTGAAATGGTTAAAGATCATAACTCTCCCACAAGATAACATGGCATAAACATAATAATATTGATCAACGTCAAGTATGGTTTCCTGAAGAGAGAAAGAGAGTTGATAATGACAACTCCAAGGAAGAAGAAATTGTAGATTAATGGTCAGTTTGTTCCATGGGCTCTTTGATTACAAGTGATTAGCATGGAGAAGGATCTTTGGTAAAAAGATGAAAATAGACCATGAGAAAAGATGTTGATCTCAAAAGTAAGCAAAATCCGAAGAGGCCATCATATTGAGATAGTTTTGATATTGATGTCTCGGTTTTGGTTATCTAGTTGATACATGTTTTGGCTACATGGGAGAATATTGCAGAAATGCATAACGGCAATTGAGGCAAGTACATCTACAACTATTGGTCTTGAACTCAATGGATATATAAATTGTGTGGTTGGCTTTGATAATTTGTATGGTCAAGAATCAAGATGTTTCCATCATCTTGAGCTTGAAAGGTAGCAGTACAAGAAGATAACCTGATAACAATGAAGATCACTTTCATGTTTATAGGGAACTGTGATTAAGCTCTACTTTGGTAGGCTTAATATAATGCCTTTATTGATAAAGGAAAGTGATTTGAAAGGTTGATGGTTCGAATCCTATCACAGTTTCGCTCCAGTACATTCAGGAAGATGAAATATCAATTTCATGAAGATACGAAGAAGAAGAGGAGCCATGTAGCTACTTGAAGATCTCCATGAAGGACTAGTAATTGATGTATTGATGAAGACACACTAGAAAGCTTCCCAATTGAAAGGAAGTAAAAGAATCTCCTCTATGCTTTAGAGGGAGTAAAAAGTCTCCTTAAATGTTTGAGAAGGAGCAAGGATCTATTCCCCAATCAAGAGGGAATGAGGATCTCCTCTCTAGGTTGAGAGGGAGTGATGTTAAAGACATCATATTCTCCATGTGTCATGCACTAGACCAGGACTAACAGTCGTAAGTCTTAGTGAAGGCACTAGGAAGGAGAATGGAGGATTGGATAAGCATCTAAGATTGATACTCCTTGAGGATAAAATCCAAGATAGGAAGTATTCTTGTTGACCGACACTCTTTGAGGATTGGACAGGTATCCAAGACAAGAGTGGTCGAAGAGGACCGATATTCTTTGAGGATTGGGAATCCAAGATAAGAATAGTCCTAGAAGGACATACCTAGTGAACATCTGAATGGGGTATGTACCTTGAGAGGTAGTGTAGTGTCTTACATAAATCCTCCCAGTATTATGCTCTGATATAAATAGAGCTTGTCAAGTTAAGGCCTTGCTATGTTGACAATGTTGGTTATGATGTTGATGCTTAAACATGGCTTACCAATATGGCTCTTCTTATAAGAACACTTCAGTTTGAGAATATCCTTTTACCAGTGATACAATGATGAATACCTCCCTAATTAAGTGGGAGTATTGGAAAATGTAACTAGTTTTAGTCTTGATAATTGTCATTGTACTCATGTCATTATGTATATCTTATGTCACCAATTCAATCTGCTCAAGAAACAAGTTCGATCTAAAGGAAGATATGCAAGAAAAGAAGAGCAAGAGACTAGAAGACAAGGAGAAAGATCAAGCGAAGGAAGGAGATCTGAAATCTTTTCTGTTTATGTCCACACGTGTGAAAATTAGGGTTTTTGAAGCTATTGCAAGATCGAAAATTGCAGGTCAAGGTTGCAGATCCGAAGTTGGGGGTCGAAGCTGAGATTTGAAGTTGGTTGAAGAAGGATTGACTATTGTTGACTCGGTTGATCTTTGACCCAATTTAAAGGGATTCTTTGAGGGTTGACTTGGTGCTTGGGGGAGGACTTGGTCTAGGGTTTTGGGTCTTGGTTTTCTCATTTGAAGCAGATTATATAAGAAGAGAAGAGATTATTTCTGTGTTTTCCACTTGGAGGGATTTTTCCCTGGCTTGGAGCCTACTTCTTGTGTCCATTATCATTATTGTTTTTGCTCTTGATAATTGTTTGATGAAAAGATCTAATAAAGAAACATAAGATAACTAAAGATCACAAGCAATTATTAAGGTTAAGAGGAATTGTTTTTAAATAGCTACCCTAGTGGGTTATCCAACATGATCAACCTGCTCCAAATCTGGTCTAAACAGAGATTTTCGACCTTGCAATAGAAACTGAATTTTGGCTTGGCAATACCTTAGAAAATGCCTCAGAAATTTCACACATGTGAGTTGAAATAGGGCATAAAACTTTGATTTCTCTCTCTCCTTTGACTTCCTTCTCTCTCCTTTGACTTTGGCCTTCTTGTCTAGGTGCAAAAATAGATAGATGATATTATGATGAATAAATTAATCCAAGAGGTTGAACTTGACACTTGTATATAGCTATCCAGGAGGGTTGAATAGGTGCCACTTGGCCGACTTGTCCAAGGAGGGCTGACTTGAAGATCTTGTGGACTTATTACATAAAAATAAAATTTGATTTCTTTTTCTTTCAACATGACTCGAACAAATATTCTTTTGACTCAAAATAAATTATTTTTAACTCTTTTGACTCTAAGCATGAAGAACATGCTTTAAAATATAAATAATTGAATATATAACAAATAATAAATACATCAATGATAAATTTTATATTATGAAGACCGACTCTAGTTACAATTTCAACAAAGGAGTCGGCATCACCTCCTACGAATTCTATTAGGAGACCTTGATGATTTGCTCAAACAATGAGGGATGCTCAAGAGCATGTGGAGGCTCCTAGGAGACCTCCGAGGAAATTTCCAAACTACATGGCACTTATAAGCAGCATTATTGATTATGAGCCTTCCAATTTTTGAGAGGAAGCAAACCAGCGGGTTTGGAGGGATGCCATGATGGAGGAGTAGAAAAGAATTATGAGGAATGATGTATGGGTATTGTGCCAAGACCAAAGGGCAAGTCAATGGTGAGTTCCAAGTGGGTCTTCAAGATCAAGCATGTTGTATATGGTAGCATAGAGAATTACAAAGCAAGGTTTGTGGCAAGAAGATTCTCCAAGAAAGAGGGAGTGGGTTATGAGGAGACATTTATTTTAGTCACCAGATATACTTCCATTAGAGTTGTCTTATCTATTGCTTCAACCATGAGATGGAGGACACATTAGAAGGATGTGAAGGCAACATTCCTCAACATGGTGATTGAGAAGGAGGTGTATATATAGAAACCTCAAGGCTTTGAGGTACACAGGAGGGAGTCTCATGGGTGCAAACTCAGGAAGGCCTTATACGAACTCAAGCAAGCACCCAGGGCTACTACTCCACAATTGATGGGTATTTACTGAGCATGGGCTTGACCAAGAGTGAGACGGATCCCAACTTGTACTTCCTACTTGTTGGAGATGATCCACTCACCTTGGTGTGTATTTGGATGACTTGTTTCTCACAGGTGCAAAGAGGGTCATATCAAAGTGCAACGCAGACTTGTCTACAGACTTCAAGATGAAGGACATCAAGTTGATGCATTACTTCCTGGGGTTAGAGGTAAAATAGAGGTCAAGGGAGATCTTCCTTGGTCAAGGGAGATCTTCCTCGGTCAAGGGAAGCATGCCATAGAGATCCCGAGGAGATTTGGGATGGAGGACTGCAAACCTATTGCAACACCTATGGTCACCAATCTGAAGAGTAGAGGTAGAGTGGAGTATGATCTAAAATATCTTGGAGGTGATGGAGTGAGATTGCAAAGACATACAAACTCAAATTCGGCAAGGAGTGCAACAGATACGAAAAGTACTTCAAGGTGTTGCTTCCATCTTGGATTAGCATGATTTCATGGTTCAACAGGAAACAGACTTTTGTCGTACTCAGTTCAGCAAAGGTAAAGTATATGACTAGTTGTGAGGCCATTTGGCTTCACAAGTTACTTGCATGATTATTTGGTCAGGAGTTGGAACCTACGGTGATAAATTATGATAATTAGAGTTGTATCAAACTCCCTGAGAATCCAATTTTCCATGACAAGGCCATGCATATTGAGATCAGTTATCACTTCATCAAATACAGGATCTATAAAGGGGCAATAAAGCTTTAGTATATCCCCATATATGCGCAAATTACAGACATTCTCACCAAACCCTTGGTGAAAGGGAAGTTTGTGTTTAATAAAAACAAGCTAGGGGTGGTGTAGAATACTTTTGTCACTATGAGGGAATGTTGATGCTTGTAGCTCAAACAAGTACTTCTACACAAGTCCAAGTGTCTAAATGTGTGTAAGTTATCGAATTGACTCTTAACCTTAGCAATTGCTTTAATTTTTAAAGTAATTTCTTTCACACTATGGGTTATGGAAAATTGCATGCATCATAAAGTAGTTGAAGTTAAAGATGATTTAAATTACTCTCTGGGAATTAAAAACCTAAAGCTCCTCCTATCAGATTGAAAAAGGGAGATTGATAATTGGCATCGCTAGTGAATGATTCTAGAGTTTTTGACAATCTTCATTGAGCCGAGAGGCTCATCCTACAACCCAATATGATGTGTAACGTTGTCCATCTGTCATCAAAGTTGAAATTTTGTTGAGCCAAGAGGCTCATTCTACAGCCCAGTATGATGTGTAACATTGTCCGTCCGTCATCAAAGTTGAAATTTTGCTCATGTCGGCCAAAAAAAATTAAAAATTAAAAAAAAAAAAAAAAAATTAAAAAAATAATAATAATTATTAAATAACTATAAAAAACATTTACATAATGTCGACTCATAAAAAAATTTGCACGTGAAGAAATTGGATCCCTCTCAGCTCATGTTAGATCCGTATTTAAGATGGATCTATGTTGGTCTCTACAAAAGCTTGTTTCGTGTGTCTTGGATCTCAGAGAGTGGTGCAAGGAGCAGGAGCTTCATTCCTTGTTTTGCCAAGGGCCGATTTTTTTTGTACCCTTGATCAGGCGCTTCAACAACTATGCGTTTTTTCCATCCTTTCTTAGTCTGTAATGAGGCTGGGATGGGTGGTCGATTAGATATGAGGGGGTCGTTTGAGACCATTTTAGGGGCATTCTTCTTTCATATTTTTTATTTTTCCGTCCCCTTGGGTGGGAGTAGTTTGACTTCCGGGGCTTGTGCCTCTATTTGGTGGCTTCTTTGGAATGCATGTTTTGTTTCTTGGGCCCTTTATATCCGCGGGTGGGTCTTTCGGCCCTGCCCTCCTCAAACCAAAGGATTGTAGTCTAGAAACCTAGATCTAGAGGAGCGTTTTCAAATTTTCATTAAGACCTTAAGATGGGCAGGTTTTTCTCAGAATGTTGTAGATCCAACTTTAAAAACCCTTTATCCAGAAGGATCTAGACTGGTTGAAGATCTAGCTTTGTGTGTGGACAAAGCTAAGTTTGGTTCTCAGCTCGCGGCGGAGCAGATATTTGTGCTCAAGGGTGCCTTGTTTGATTATGATATGGAGGATGGTTTTAAGATTTTCATCAGGAACCTAAGCGGGAACTCGACCCTTTTATGGGTGTTTAGATCTGACCTTATAATAAATTTTAAAACTAAAGATAGAGCAAAGGACTAGCATCTTTGTGATTTTGCAGAGCTTATTACACGAAGAGAAGCAGTTAATGGATTTCTCTCCATTGCACAGATATGGTATCTCAAGAAACTCCACCATCGTCATAATTGCGAGGTTGTGTTGTGGAGCATCAGGTACCAGAAAACTAGACGCTTCAGGTTCTTACAAAGAAGATGCTCATTCCAAAAACCCCAATGGATCTGCCTCCTTTAATGATGCAATGCAAGGGTAAGCTCATATCCCATCAGATCAGATCCAAAACAACCTAGGACCCTACCTTGTAGAACAAATGGAACAAGCAATAGCCATGGAAGTTATTCTTTCAGAGGTAAGCTCCTTTTTTCGATCTCCAATCCAAGGTCATTGTATGCAGATCCAATGGTTTTTGGCCCAAATCTAATGCATTACTCCAGCGGGTTTTCTCTACTTGGACCCCCAACTATGATATCTATTTATCTTCCAAAAATTTCTTCATTGTACAATTTGGTACACATAAAGATTTGGAGTATGCCCTAAATGAAGGGCCATGGTTTTATTGTGGAGCTGGGGTCTTCATTACTCCATGGTTCCCATATTTCGATGCTACAAATATGGTGGTTTCAACAATGTCATTATAGGTGAGACTACCAAATCTCCCTCTTCCTTTCTGGCACCATAAGGTCTTAGAGGATATTGGAACAACTCTTGGAAAATTCAAAAAGATGGACCTTGATAGAACAAAAAAAGATATCTTCACTTTTGCCAAAATTTGTGTAGAGATAGACCTCAGCAAAGGTCTACCTGATAGCGTTCAACTGAAACATAAAAACTTTCAGTGGACCCAAGTATTAGATTACGAGAACACAACATTTGTTGAATTTGGTAGCTATGGTTGGTCTTCATAATGTATCACTTGTAATGATGAAAATATAAATTATATTTGTAAAAGAAAATTTGTATTTGAAGCATGTTCTTCATGCTTGCAAGAAAAAAAAATATTTATTTGTTTTCTATTGAAAAGAAGATTTCATAAGGCATGTTCTTCATGACATTACCAAAGCAAGAAAATTTGAAATTTGTATTTGCCTCCACAAGTGACCAGTCGGCCCTCCAAGAGACATGTCAACCTGCCCATGAGAGACACCCATTCGCATCATTTGAAAGGCTATATATACCTCATTTGATCTCTCTCTTTGGAGCACTTCGAATCATCCATCATATCTTTGATCTACGCGAAGAAGACAACACGGAAGGAGGCCAAAAACATAAGAAAGATACATGATCTGCCCTCGCTCTTGAAGATAAAGAAGGTTGAGTTCAGTGCGAAGTTCTAAGGCAAATCTTTTGTGGTATAGTTTGGGCTTTGTGGCCTAGTTGTAAACCAAATTTCGGCCCTCTTGGAGATTTGTAGCAGATCTTGTTTCAAACTTTGTTGTGGATAGATTTGAGGTTACTTATCTTGGTTTTCATGAAGGGTTGGCTTGGCTATTGGTGGATGGTCATCTTGTTGGTTAGTTGCCTTTGATGTGTCTCTTATTGCATTGATTCTCTAAGGAAATGGTTGGTTGGGTTTTTCCCCATTGTGGGATTTCCCAAGGTAAAATCTTATTGTCTCTTTATGCATTGTTATCTCTATTGCTCTAGTGTTTCTATGGTTGAATTTCTGAATGTGTAATTACTTAATGATACCTTAAAAGAGAAAATAATCATCTATATCATTGGAAGCAATTATCAAGTTTAAAAAATAAGTACTTGTATCTACTGGAAAAATCAACATGGTATCAGAGCTTTGGTTAAGGAAAAAAGCACAAAGATCATTCTTGAAGAAATTATCCCTATTTTATGCAAGCCCTAGAATTTGAGAAGGCTGAAAATCTCATAAGAATGCCTCTATTAGGTTACAGGAAGTCACCTCAAGGTCGAAGGTACTTATGAAGCAAAAATCGAGGACTATAAGCCTGAGATTTGTCTACTATGCACTATTTCATAAAGGCTGAAGTCTATGCAAGAACAAAGGATACCTCAGATCTGATATAAAAGGAGTCCTTATTTATGAACCAAGTATATTTTGCCCTAGTCTTAGACCTCTGCATATATTGTATTAGGGCAAAAGTCTCAGAGATCAGATTACATTCAGTGGGCCTTAAGTCTCTCCTCAGTAGGCCATAGGCTCTGCCTTGGTTTGTTTTGAAGGACATCCAAGAGACCTGCCTACATTTTAAGGATAAACTCTCCACTGTGCTTAGAAGACTCACAATATTACAAGGAGGCTGAGGTAAATACCGCAGGACCAATGAAGTCTTTCGCCTCAGAATGAGATTAAACTCAGGCCTATTCAGGAGACCGAGAGCCTCAGGAAAAGTAATCAAAGCGACCAAATTGACAAGTTATCTTTTTAAGGACATTAGAAGTTTCCATGATCCATTCTTCAATGATGATTGGTCTTTGTAAACTGAGTACTGAGTAACTTCAAAGGAGCCCAAGTTACCACAGAGTCTACATATCTTGTTTTTAAGATCTTGATCTCAGAATTTGTGTCTGAGAAGTCTTAGAAGCAAGTCTTCTCTATACCTCTTAAGAAGTCGAATTTATTCAGAAGTAAATCAGATGTTAGCTTGAAGAGATCTCTATTCTATACATAAAAGGTCATGAGACCTAGATGAAATGTATTGCAAGGAACTGGCCTGATATCTCTTTGAAATAACGAGCCCAAAGAAAATTAATGAGACCTTTGTACTGAAGTACTGAAGAAAGGATTGACTTGGCCAGAGTTCCAAGTTGCAATACAATCTGAGGTTTGAAAAATGAGATCAACCTAATCACATAAGTAAAATATGTGACCCATTTTCATGAATAAATTTAAAAAAAAAAAAAAAATGAAGTATGATGATGACATTTTGAGGGACGATATATATCTCAGGGATTATAGACACTCAGTTTTTTAAAGAAAGTAAAGGGGATCATTATCATGAGTATAAAAGTTTTCTTCAGTAAGAAAGGCTGAGTCCCTCATCAAGGTTTAAAGTTCAGGTCACTTGCAGATCTAGCAGGCCAAGAATATTAGATTAAATGAACCTATTGTTGCTAAAGTCTGAGCCTCTTAAAGAATTGATACAATGGACAGCCACTGCTAATACAAAAATTCCTGGGTATTGAAAACTATTGAAGAAGTTGAGCCACTCTGTTTGGTGAAGCCGAGGGTGATTATTAATCATGTGTAAATCAAATATAGGGTTTTGACATTTGATATCTAGGGATTGTAAAACCCTAGCAAGCAACAAGGCTTGAAAGAAGAAAACCATAGGGTTTATGGACAAACCCCAAGATTGGTCGTTTCTGCTGAAAGAAGAAGCAAAATCTTTTGCAAGGAAGGAATGGTATCAAGATGATGACGTGGATAAGTTGTAAGATAGATGCAATGTCAAGAGGTTTTCAAAAGACAAGTATCTTATATCTCTCTTATTTATTACTACTAGTGTTCTTTTTACTAGTAGTTAGTCTCGTCTTTGAATTCTTTGCTTGGTTGTAATTGTTCTTCCTTGGCCTCCTAGTGAGGATTGCAGATACATAACGAAGGTGGCCAAAGCTTTGGTAGTAGGTGGAAGAACACATCAAATTTGTGACAAGAGGACTCTCCCAAAAATAGGGATTTGTGATGAGAGATTAGATCTGGACTCAGAGGGAGCAAATAGATCCGCAAGATTGAAGAATGTTGGAAAGAAGTCGGTGATAAATTCCGAGACAAATTTGGATGGCAAGAAGTACAAAGCAAAGGATTACCTCAGTAAGAAGGAAGAAGACTATAAAGGGGCACATTGTCAAAAAATTATTATTTTGAATTTGTTGCATATCATCTTCCTTGATGAAAGAAGAAGTGTACGTAAGAACTACCTCAAGTTTGTGAGGCACATGAAGAAGTCTTATACTTGTAAACAGAGGGAAGGCATTGTACAGACTCCTAGAAAATTTGTGGATCAGGTTAATCCCATATGATTTGACGAAAGTAGAAGAGTTGATGTGTCAGAGGGAGCAGCATTGACAAATACAAGGCAAGATTCGTGGTTAGAGGGTTCTCCCAAAAAGAGGGAAAAGATTATGATGAAACCTTTACACCCATTGCCAGGTACACCACGATTAGATCTCTTGTTTCTCTTGCTTTATTTGCCTTCCTCAATGGCGTGATTAAGGAAGAGGTGTACATAGAGTAACCTCAAGGTTTTGAGGTTCATGATAGAGAATCTCATGTGTGCAGACTGAAGAATGCCTTGTATGGGCTCAAGCAAGCTCCAAGAGGGTATTCCAAAATTGATGGATTTCTGACAAGACTAGAGTGTTATTGATCCAAACCTTTATATCAAGGCTGTGAAAGGTGATCCTGTGATGCTACTACTATATGTTGATGATTTGTTCCTAACAGGTGTAGAGCATCTTATTGTTCAGTGTAAGAGGGAGTTGGCCTCCGAGTTTGACATGAAGGATCTTGGCTTGATGCATTACTATTTGGGACTAGAAGTCTAGCAAATACCAAGTGAAATTCTTCTTGGGCAAGGAAAATGTTGACACCTAATCATAGGGATTGGGTGAACAATTGTAAATAGTGTAAATAATAATAAGAGAAAATGGAGAGTCATCGGGAGATGAAACTCAACAGTCACTCCCTCATGTATATAACTATGAACAGCCTAAATGAATAAATATAATCTCATTTGAGGAGTTACCTCCTGGCCTGACATGGTATCAGAACAACCTAAATGAATAATATAATCTCATTTCAGGAGTTACCTCCTGGCCTGACATGGTATCAAAGCCAACTCCATTTTTGGCATTGCAGTCTGCCATTGTAACCCCCTTCTGCCGTTTTTCAAAAATTTGTCCTGCAATTTGCCATATTCTTCAATTCTCTACCCTCTGCGTGATAACTGGTGTAATGCTTCATGTAAAGCTTGGTGTACCTCCCCTTGCAGCTCCCATACCACTCCGCTTACATTTCTCCTTACTTCGCAGCGCACTGTTTTATGAGGCCGCCAGCAGTCCTAGTGCACTATCTGGCCCATAGAAGCATTCTTGCAGCATTTCGAATGCGACTCAGTGTATACGCTGCTATCTCTAGCCTCTGCCAACAGCTCTCTGTTGTGTAATACACGTTGTTTCCATACGCCCTCCTCTCCATGCTATCGTTGCTCCCTCCAGTAAGTTGCTCCCTCCAGTACGTTGCTCCCTCCATACTGCATTTTTGACCAGAACTGCATTCTTGACCAGAATTGCATTTTTTTCAGAATATTGCTATTACAGTGCAGTTTTTTATTAACACCAGAAGTGAAAATAATTTATATATTGGCAGCAAAAGTATATTTTTTTACAGTGCACAGTTTTTTTTTAAATGCATTCATTGATATCTATTGTGGGAGTGGTTCTCACCGGCAAGGAGAACTATCCAGAATGGTCACAGAAAATCAAACACACTCTCATTTTTTATGAGCTATGGAAAAGGAGTGTGTGTTGAAGACGGAGACAAAGAACCAGAACAGCCTACCTCAGACAAAGAATTCGCCATTTGGGAAAATAATAACAGCAAGGCTTATGCCTTGATTGCAGCATCAATAAATGAAGAGGTGATTCGCCATATTTCGCCATTTTCAAATGCTTTCGAAGCCTTACAAAAACTGAAAGAACTCTATGACTTACACTCTGCACTTGAAGTTGTTCAACTCATGATTAAATTGTTCAGCCTTGAATTACAAAATGATGATCCTCTTGCTCTTGCATCAGAAGTAAAATCTATTATGCATGATATCAAAGTCACTAATGTTGAACTGGACATTCCTCTGATAGCTTTTGTCAAGGCACTTTATCCCACTTACTCAAATTATCTTGAGTCATTGCAAGCAAATGGAAACCTCAAAGAAATTACCTTTGACTCCCTTGTGAAAAAATTTGCTGAAAGAGAGAAAGCTTTTGGGAAGAAGACAGCTCAACCTTCTGAAGAGACTATGTGTCTTGCACATAGAGAGAAGAATCTTGCTCAAGATTCTTCCAGAGGAAGAGGTGGTCAAAAAGGAAGAAGAAGAAGCAATTTCAGAGGTGGGGGGGAAGACACTCTCAAGGAAAAAAGTCAAATTTGCATTGCATACGTTGCAAAAGAGATGGATCACATGATGCATCCACATGCAAGTTGCCTTGGGACAGAATTGAGCAGGAAAGAAACCAACCCAAAGGTAAAACTAATGACAAAGAAAAAGGTAAAGAACCTAAATCCACTCACTATGTTGTGGCACACTGTAATATTGGAGTAAATGAAGACTTATTTAATGCTTCACTTGCTTCTTGGAAAAATGATTGGTTGCTTGATTCAGGAGCAACTTGCCACATGACTTTTAGAAGAGATTTTTTTGAAGAATTTACTGACAATGTTGATGGAGCAGTATACTTTGCAGACAAATCAAAACTCAAGCCATCAAGGCTTGGCACAATCAGGCTTAAATTGCCTGGTCTTCCAGACTTTCTTCTGCATCATGTTTTATATCTCCCACAGCTGAGGAGAAACTTGTTGTCCTTGGTCCACATTCGCCAGCAAGGACACTCCATTCATATGTTTGATGGCAAGGTTGAGGTGAGAAAAGCATTAGATCACTCACTTGTCATGACGGGGATAGAAGAAGAAAGGCTTCTCAAGTTGCAAGGTACCTCTGCTCATGCACAAAATTTCTCATACAATTCTCATTATGAAGAAGGTACATTTCCATCAAGTTTATTATGGCATGCTAGATTTGGACACTTGAACTATGACAGCCTCTGCTTGTTGAAGAAAAATGGTGTTACTGGTTTGCCTACAATTCCTAGGAAACTTAAGCAATGTGATGCTTACATTCTAGGAAAGCATAGCAAACAGTGTTTTCATGATTCACATTCCAGAGCACATAGAAAACTTGAACTCATTCATTCAGATTTATGTGGTCCAATGCTTGTTCCCTCTGCAAATGGAAATAAATATATGATGACATTTATTGATGACTACACCAGAATGTGTTGGGTTTATTTATTGAAAAATAAACTTTGTGCTTTTCAAACATTCAAGAACTTTCATACATGGATTAAAAATGATGCACAATCTCATATTGGCTCTATTTGCACTGATAATGGAAAATAATACACTTCAAATGAATTTGAAAACTATCTTCGCCAACATGGGATCAAACATCAAACAATTGTGCCTTATAATCCCCAACAGATTGGAGTAGCTGAAAGAATGAATAGGACAATCTTAAATATGGTGTGCTCCGTGATGTTTTTCAAGAATGTAAAATTGATGTTTTGGGCTGATGCAGTTCTATGTGTTGTATGTGTAAAGAATAGATGTCCATCTAATGCTATTAGAAACAAGACTCCTTATGAAAAGCATCTCAGGGTCTTTGGTTCCACATGTTATACCTTAATACCAAAGGTACATAGAAACAAACTTGGTGCAACGAGTCATAAGTGTATCTTCCTGGGGTATTCAAACACCTCCAAAGCATACCATCTCTATGATGAAGTCAATAAAAAGTTTGTTGTATCTAGAGATGTAATCTTTCTTGAATCATCCAAAGCTGACAATGTTGTTGAGCGGCAACTTGATCAATTGGATAGATTTGGAAATGCAAAACCATTTCAAGAATTTGATAATCAGATTCCACATCTTGAAGGGGGGATTCCTATACTAGATCAACCTATGGAATATTTTCCTGAAGCACTCTCTCCCCTGCATGAAACTCCAACAACAGATGATACTTTGAGTGATGTGATTGAAAAAATTGGGAGACTCAATCTTGATTCAATCCCAACTCAATCAATTGAGCAGCCTGGACCATCTCGGAAAGGTTCCCCAAAGTGGCTGACAAAGACACTTGAAAGTGTTCGTCCTAATGAGGCTGAAAAGACATGAACTAGAAATTCAACCCGACAAAATGGAGGTGATGTAGATGACTCTAATTCACCTGTTGATATGGATGTTTCTTATGATTGTGAATTGAATTTGTCTATAGATTTTGAACCAACTTCCTTCAAAGAAGTCGCTTCTCATGATGAATGGAAATAAATGATGCAAAAGGAATATGATGCCTTGATAAAGAATGGCACTTGGAAGCTGGTTGATTCTCCATTGGGCACCAAACCAATTGGCTACATGTGGGTCTACAAGAACAAGTATAAAGCCGATGGCTGACTTGACAAGCACAAAGCCAGGCTTGTGGCACAGAAGGAAGGGGTCGATTATGAGGAGACTTTTGCCCCCACAGCGAAATGGGCTACCGTCCAAACACTCTTTGCCCTAACAGCTCAAAACGGTTGGAAAGTCCATCAAATGGATGTAAAAACGGCTTTCTTGAATGGAGATCTAAAAGAGAATGTTTTTATGTCCCAACCTGAAGGATTTGTTGTGAAAGGACATGAACATAAAGTATGGAAACTTGTGAAACCCTTGTATGGCTTCAAGCAAGCACCGCGAGCCTAATATGAAAAACTAACTGAGCATCTTCTGAAACTCAATTTCAAACATTATGATCTTGATGATGCAACTTTGTTTGTCAAGAAAGTTGGCAAAACAGTTGTATATCTTGTGGTATATGTAGATGATTTTTCGATGACAGGGAACAATGAGAGCTACATTGCATCCATAAAGAAAGAATTGAGGAAAGTTTTTGAAATGACTGATTTGGGCTATGTTCATTACTATCTTGGTATTGAAGTAACTCAACATCCGAAGAACATATTCCTTTCTCAAAAGAAGTACATTGGAGATCTGTTGAACAGGTTTGGCATCGCTGAATGCAATCCTCTGACTACTCCAATGGAACAAAACTTAAAGCTCACATCCATTGAAGGAAAAGAATTTGAAGATGCAACAAAGTATGAGGATGCAACAAAGTATAGACAGCTTGTAGGAAGTCTCAACTACCTGACTACTACCAGACCAGACATTTCATTTGTTGTTGGAATCCTCTCCAGGTTTATGAAAATGCGTTGTGAGGGACATTGGTCTGTTGCAAAAAGAGTTCTAAAGTACTTGAAGGGAACTCGAGACTTTAGACTCAAGTATACACAAGTGGGTGACTTCAGCTTGATTGGATACTCTAATTCAGACTTCGATGGAGACAAAGAAACTGGGGTATCTACTTTTGGTTATGCTATGAGTCTTGGATCAGGAGTTGCCTCTTGGAGATCATGCAAACAATCAGTTCCAGCAGATTCCACAACAGAGGCAGAATATGTTGCAGCAGCTAAGACTCCACTCATGATTGATAATACCTTGTCAATAAAGTTGGCCAAGAACCTAAGTTCCATGATCAAACGAAGCACATCAATGCAAAATATCATCTGATTCAACATCATGTTGAGGCCAAAACAATCCATCTTTGCCATTGTTCTACTAATGAGCAGATTGCAGACATCTTCACCAAAGTGCTTGGAAGAGAAAAGCTTGAAAGATTCAAAACGATGCTTGGACTCACCAACATCCCTTCAGATTAAGGGGGGGAATGTTGACACCTAATCATAGGGATTGGGTGAACAACTATAAATAGTGTAAATAAATAATAAGAGAAAATGGAGAGTCATCGGGAGATGAAACTCAACAATCACTCCCTCATGTATATAACTATGAACAACCTAAATGAATAATATAATCTCATTCGAGGAGTTACCTCCTGGCCTGACATAAAATATGTAATCAAGGTCCTTTAGAAGTTTGGAATGATGGAATGCAAGTCTATGGTGACGAATCTGAGAAAACTGAGGGAATCTGAATCTGATTTGGTAGATCCATCCACGTACCGCAAGTTGATTGGATCATTGATATATTTGGTTAATACCAGACCAGATATTTGCTTTTAAGTAAACACCTTGAGCCAGTTTTAGATGGAACGGAGACATGAGCATTGTATTGCAGCAAAGCATATATTGAGATGTCTACATGTACTATTGGCTATTGTTTGAGATATGCCTCTAGTAATGAGATACAGTTGTAGGGATATATTGATTCTAACTGGGCAGTGCCAATGACAGAAAGAGTACATTTGATGTGCGTTTCAGTTTGGGCTCTGTTATGATATCCTGAATGAGCAGAAAGCAGACATCTGTCGCACTCAGTACTGCAGAAACAGAGTATATTGCAGCTTGGTTGGCAAGTTGAGAAGCAGTATGGCTCCAGCTTCCAAGATTGTTTAATCAAGTGCAGATGACAGCTTGATGACAGATCGAGGCACATTGGATTTAGTAATACGTGGCACAAGGAGAGGCCAAAGAAGCTTGAGTATATCTTCACCAATGAGTAGATAACTGATATTCTAACCAAGCCTCTGTCCTGGGTGAAGTTTGTATACTTCAAGCTTAAACTTGTATAGAACCCCCTTATTAGTGAGAGGGAGTATTGATGTGACATCAACAAGAGCATGGCTCGAACTGTTCATGACAACAAGAGCATGGCCTAGACTGTTGATGAGTGGACAATAGGGGCATTGCCCGGAATGTTGGTGAGATAGGATGTGAGAGGGAGTATTGATGTGACATCAACAAGAGCATGGCTCGGATTGTTCATGACAACAAGAGCATGGCCTAGACTGTTGATGAGTGGACAAAAAGGGCATTGCCCTGAATGTTGGTGAGATAGCATGAGGGATGAACATTCTTGAAAGAATCGTCCCTAAAGCCCAGACACTCAATGGATTGGGTGCCTTTTCAACATCATGGCCTGAAGAGCGGCCTTGGGAGGGTGTCCCTAGGGTTTGACCATGGGTAATGGCAACCATGAACTAGTCGGAGTACCATGAGGTGAGGCGCCCACCGAATCATGGTGACTAGTAGAGTGAGTACCATTGGTTTGGATTTGCTGACTTCAGTTGTGGTACCTATTGATGATGATGATGCTGATGTAGGTCAAGAGTGTTAACCTAGATGTTGATGTTATCAATGAGTTTTACCTTTCCTTAGAGAGATCATGTATACAGAGAACATCTGGATAGTCATTATGAATACCTACCTAGCTAAGAGGGAGTGTTGAATTTTGTAGCTATGGTTGATCTTCATAATGTATCACTTGTAATGTAATATTCCTTATCAAGAATATACTTCAAACACAAGCAAACTCCAACCAGAGATGGACTGGGAGGGCATTTACCAAATATGTCGCCTCTAAAAAGAGGACGAAATTCGGAGGCTACCTGGCCCTTTCCAAACTCTGTCTAAGAGTATAATAGACACACACAAGTGGTATAATATCCGAGAATGCTCAAAGAGATACAAATAACAATGATACGATATATATCAAATAAACCATAAGCAGATACACAAGAAATGCAGAGAGAATGCTAAGCCATTTTATTATACTGAGTAATAAAATGAGTACAGGAGGTGATCAGGAAGATGGCACCTCTACTTGCACTAGGCAAGTGAAGAAATACACTTAGAATAGCGAAGGAATGGCCCCTCTCTGATCTGTGTCCAAGCTGCTGAGAAACTGCTATGCTGTTGTTGCTACTAGAAATCAAATGAGGATTTGGGGTTGCTTCCCTCCTCAGAAAAGGCTGAAACTCTGGAATCGGACTCTACTCAAGAAACCCATAAAAACCCAGAAAGCTCTCCTGGAATGGCCAACCCTCGAAAATCACCCCCTTGGGTTTCTGCGCAGTGTCTCAGTGCTCTGCGCTGCCACTGAATGCAACCCTCCAGAAATATGCCTAAAACCCCTGCCAAAAACTCTCCAGCTGCAAGGGCTAATCCCCTGCTCTACCTCCCAGCACAAAACCAGAACTGCGTCCCTCTCTCAGTGTTGCGCAGTCCTCCAGAACTGCGTCCCTCTCTTAGTGCTGCACAATCCTCCAAAATGCTAATAAACTACTGCTGAAACGGTGAAGTCTCTACTGCTGAAATGCCAATGGAAATACCTTGCCCGAGCAGGCACTCGAGGTCCCCCGGGGTTAAGGGTGAGATCTCCGAACGAGACACTCAATGCACTAAACAGTGTTGCAGACTAGCTAAACAACCAGCGTGCTCTAAATCGAAATGACTATCACAAATGCTCATAACTGAATGATCCAAAATGAGGGGGGTCCTCTCTCATTTATAGCCTTTGCCTCTCTCAATCCCAAGGCTCACCTCCTCCTGCGTGATTCCCCCCTTGCCACGTGTGTCTTCCCTCCTGCACAGTCCCTCCATGTGTCTGCGTGGGCTCCATTTCTGCGTCCCCCTTTGGCCCCCTTAGCTCCCCTTTAAGTCACAACGTTGTGCTACTAGGAAGTTAATTTTTATTCTAAAAGTGAGTCATGTCCCCCTTCCTCACTTTTTTATTTACAAATAACTATAGAAGGCAAAATCTGGACAAAATCAAATACTCCAATTAGCCATGGCTAATTAGGAATATTACATGTAATAATGAAAATATAAATTATATTTGTAAGAGAAAATTCGTATTTGAAGCATGATCTTCATGCTTGCAAGGAAAAAAAAATATTTATTTGTTTTATATTGAAAATAAGATTTCATAAGGCATGTTCTTCATGACCTTAGAAAAGCAGGAAAAATTGAAAATTTGAAATTTGTATTTGCCTCCACAAGTGATCAAGTCAACCCTCCAAGAGACATGTCAGCCTGCCCATGAGAGACACCCATTTGCATGATTTGAAAGGCTATATATACCTCATTTTCTCTCTCTCTCTCTTTGGAGCACTTTGAATCATCCATCATATCTTTGTTCTATGTGAATAAGACAAGAAAGAAAGAGGTCAAAAACATAAGGAAGAAAGATACCTAACTGCCCTCACTCTTGAAGATAAAGAAGGTCGAAGTTCTGAGGCAAATCTTCTGTGGTATAGTCGGCCTTTGTGGCCTAGTTGCAAGCCAAGTTTCAGCCCTCCTGGATATATGTAGCAAATCTTGTTTCAAACCTTGTTGTGGACAGATTTGAGGCTATTTGTCTTGGTTTTCGTGGAGGGTTGGCTTGGCTATTAGTGGATGGTCATCTTGCTAGTATTTTTGATGTATCTTTTGTTACATTGATTCTCTAAGGAAAAAGTTGGATGGGTCTTTCCCCATTGTGGGTTTTCCTAGGGTAAAATCTTCTTGTCTCTTTGTGCATTACGATCTCTATTACGTAATGATACATTGAAAGAGACAAAAAATCATCTATATTATTGGAAGTAATTATCAAGTTTCAGAAATAAGTATTTGTATCTATTGTGCTGGAAAAATCAACAGCATTGCCAAAGAGATCCCAAAAAAGAAAAAAAGGCAGGCCCAAAAGCCAAAGGGATGGCAAGTATTTGAGCCTCACCTTTTTGAAAAGGAAGAAGAAGAAACCATGGAGAACCACCCAAAGACAAATGAACAGGCCCAACAAGGTAACCAAGTAGATGGGGGTGTTGTGGATCTATCTGGAACTGCAACCCACATACAAAAGCGTACCGAATTAGTAGATATCCAAGCATCATAGCAGCGGAAAGAGGAAACACTCAACGAAAAGGGTATCGGGGATATCAAGAAAAATCATGTCTTTGAGAGCTCAGATTCAGAAAAAGAATTTCCCTTGCAAACAGCTAGAAATGAATTGGCAATGGTAACAGTGGATCCCAAACCTGGTATTTGGCAAAAGGTTCAGAAAAAGAAAGGCAAAAGGATGTTAAGTGATTTTTATCACACATAACTTCGGCATATTTTATGTAATTTTTATAATTTTCCTTTTTATTGCTCGTTAGCCGAAAGGCTTATATAACTGAAAGCTTTCAACATCTACAGAACGTAATTTTGTTCCTTGTTTTAAGTTAAATAAAATTACGATTTTTTCCTCCAGATAAAGAAAAAAAAAAGTGAGTAAATCTAATGAAATACAAAGGTTATTTGCATTAGTGAATTAAAGGAATCTCAACCATTGCTTTTAAGTGATGTTGAGATTTAATCTCAACCATCAATCACTTAGGAGATTAGGGTTGTGGATTTGATCAATAACTCAATCTTATAAAAGGAAGGCTATGATAAGGGAAAAGACAATCGTGAGCACTAGAGAAAAGGAGATCTCAGTGATTGGGTGAAGGACTTTCATCCCAAGTGTTCACATTCCAGAGAAAAAATAGCAAGAGAGAATTATGCAGCAGGGAACCAACCCCTAGCATAGTCGTACAACAATTTTGCTAAGGTCGAGTCGCACGTGCGAGTTCAGGATGGTGCAGGAGCAGCCATGTGACCACCTTACATGTGAAGGTTGCACGTGCAAGTACAGCAACCAGAACAGTGTGCATGGGATCACACGCGTGTGTCGTACAACCACACGTATGGTCGTACAAGTGCAACAATGAATCAGCAGGGTTGTGGGGTCGATCCAAGGAAAATTCAAATTTAAATTTGTTGTAGCTTGTATTTTTCGTAGTTGGGCCATTTTCCCAGTAAATAAGCCCTTGTATGCTTTGAGATTAACTAATGAAAAGCAGATTTTGAAGGGCATAAAAATTTCTCTGTATTTGTGGAGATTGGACTTCATAGAAATCTTGGACTTGACTGGTGGTTTTTACTATTTACAGGTAACTTCTATGCTATCATGAATTGCAAGTTCACTTGACTTCATAGAAATCTTGCACTTTAGCTTTTTATGGAATAGGTGAAATTTAAGGACCCTCGGCTTGTTACATTCATAATCAAATGAGTCGAGTGAACTTGCAATTCATGATAGCATAGAAGTTATTTGTAAACAGTAACAACCACCAGTCAAAACAGTTCAAGAAACATCTCAATCTGAAGTAGAAATTAGATTTATTACTAATGACACTACCAAAGAGTTAGATGATAATTGTTGAAATATGTAACTAATGACATATGTAATCAATGATTTTATGTATTTGATGTAAAGATAAATAAAATTATTATTGTTATTCTTGAGGCATGGGTTTCATGCTCAAGGTTATTTGATTTATAGGTCAAGCACCCATCAGTGCTTCTAGGGCTTGCCTTTGAACAAGTCATAAGAGTCATTGTCGTGTATGGAAGACCCTTTTGGGCATGTTACATATTGTAAAGAAAATTTATTTGAGTCAAAATTAGAGTTAAAGACCCTCCAAGGCCTTGTCAAATGTGCAAGCTACAAGTCGACCTTCTAAGGAGATCAAGTCGACCTACAAAGGGATATGTCAGTCCCATCGGAAGGGTTGTTCGACCACCCTAAGAAGCTTATATATAAGGTTGACCTCGACCTCATTTGGATACATCTCAGTGTTGAAGGAAATGTAACTAGGTTCGGTCTTCATAAATGTACTTTTGATATTTGTATTTATTCAAGAAAAGAAATATTAATTTTATAATATATGTCAATGAGTTTCTTGCTCATTGAAATAGGTCTAGCACATGTTTAAGTGCTATAGGTGAGTCCAAGAGTCAAAAGGATTATGTTGAAGACCTTAAGGGTATGTTACATTATGTATAAGAGTCAAAGAAGTCACCTCCAAGCAAAGTCAAGTCTCCTTCTAGCAAAGACACCATCAAAAGAAGCAATGGCACCATTAAAAGCACCCATCGAAGCAAAGGAAGACAAGTCGGCCTCAAGGCAGCAAGTCGGCCTAAAGGAGGGACAGTCCTCTATATATAGAGGTTGTCCACTCCTCCAAAAGAAAGTGCAATCGTCTCTGAAATCAATGAGCAAGTGAAGTACAATAAAAGGTGGAAAAGTCAACTTTAAGGGAGCCTCTAGTGCAGCAAAGGAGGAAATATAACCGAAGTATAAAACACTGTTTTAGGGTGAATTGCAGCCACACGTGCGAGGAATAGGAGAGTTGTCTGTGGTCACTACATCAGCAACATTAAAGTTGCTCATCTCTCATTGTTTGGGCTACAAACTAGGCCTACTAGGCCTCCTATCTAAGCGAAGAAGGAAGGACCTCAATTGAAGGAAAAAGGAGTCTATAACAACAACAAGATCTCTCACCCGTGCGAGAATTAGGGCTGCAGTGTTGTCACACCAAGCCTACCACTATACATCAAGAAGGGACTCGGTTGATCAAGAGAAGGAAGGAGTATTCTTAGGTGAAGGATATCACTAAAGATAAGTACCTCTTCTAGAAGGTCTACTAATAGTCAAAGGAAGAACGAACTGTCGGAAGAAGGATGAAGTGTTAGGGAACAAAGTGTCGGGGAACGAAGTGTCAAAAGGAGGTGGACAAAGTGTCAAGGAAACATAGTGCAGAGAAAATGAAGGACTTGACTTGTGCTTGGAGGATCTTCTAGTCAAGGGTCTAGGGTTTGGCATTGATCAAAAAAGAAGCTTCAATAAGAGAAAACCTACCAAAGGGTTTTCCTCTCAAGAGAAGAGAGGTTTTGGCCCTAGCAGAGAGCCACCATCTTGTGTTCTTGTTTTATGTTTTGGTAGCAGTTTGATGAAGCACACACACATGCATTAATAAGTGAAGAAGAAGATTAAGCTAACAAAAGACAAATTGTAAAAAGACTTCACAAATTGTTATCTAGTCCCAAAGAATCACTCTACACCTAATTGCCCTAGATTCTTCAACATGGTATCAAAGCTAAGGTGACACATCAAGGAAAGGGCAACTCAAGAACACTCATCAAGGAAAGGCATCTACAAGGTTGAAGCATCAAGCCAAATCTACTCAAAGAAAAGAAGGCCTACCATCTATCATTCATCAAGGAAGACTACATAGCAAGAAGAAGAGCCTTACACAAAGGCACCTACAAAGAAGAGCAGATCAAAAAGGGACCTACATCATCTACAAGTTACCAAGCAAATATCTTCATCAAGCAAGTCCACTTGGAGAAGGCAACTTGAAGAACATCAAGATCCTAGGAAGGCCAGTCATCAAGTCTTCAAGGAGGAAGCAAATCTATTACATCTCAAAATCTATCAAGTAAGTATATGTCCCCTTCTGAATATACATCAGTCATTTTTGCAAGGAAAGCAACAAATTGGTAGGTACCAATAACTTTCTTGCATGGAAGAAGAAGACTGATTTACTTCTCAAGCAGAATGAACTCCTAGAACATGTCAAAGGGAATATCACTATCCCTGCTAAGGAACAAACTCCAGCCTTAGCCAAGTACAATAAGGATGAGACAAGAGCTCAAACGATTCTAATAGAATCTATCAAGGATTCTCTCATTCCTTATGTCTCCAAATTTGAAACATCAAAAGAAATTTATGATAAGCTAGTAGAGCTATTCTCGATATCCACAGTCGGAGAAGTGATATCGCTAAAAAGTGAATTGTACAAAATGAAGATATCAAGGGAAGGAATAGCTCCCTACTTCATGAAGATCTCTTAAATGAGGGATCAACTTCAAGAGCTTGCGAAAGTCGTCTAACAAAGAAATGGCAACTATAGTACTCAATGCTCTACCTGAGGATTGGGGCAACTTCACATCAAGCATATATGCCAAGAAGAAAGCAACCAGACTCAGTGAAATGTGGTCTCTATGCAAGACAGAGGAAACCAAACTTAAAGCAAAGGAAGATGTGGGATCAAAGGAGCACGCATTTTCTACCATGGCCAAGAGAAAGGGTAAATTTGGAAAATTTGGTCCACGAAGAACAAACAACAAAGACATGTCTAAAATCCAATCCTATGGATGTCAAGAATATGGACACTACAAAAGGAATTATCCTAAGCTTAAGAAGGACATCAACAACAAAAGAAAGAGGGAAGAAGCTCACATGACTCAAGAGGTGAAAGAAGAAGAAAAGAAGCAAAAGAAGGAAGATCCTCTGGATCTCTACTATGACTAAGTCAAACTCTTTACTTCAAGTCTTCTTTCAAGGTTTTGAGTAAGATAGGAGCATGTAGGAATAAAATAAAATTGCATGACTAGAAACATCTTCTAGAATCTAGAAGCATGAAGTACATAGAGTTCTAGATACTCATGAAGAAGTAGCATTTATAATGAGAACAAAATGCATGGCTAGAAATATCTTCTAGAATATAGGAGCATGGCAGATATAGCTCAAGATATTCATGTAGAAGGAGCATACCTAGTATAGGACCTCATCCACAATGAAAGAAAATTGATCATGATTAAGAATCTTGGAAGACCTCCATCATCAAAAGAAAAGAAACATTTGCAAGGCAAGGGTCTTCAAGATCCTATGATGGAATCTTCAAAAGAAGATTCATGAATAAGAAGTAGATGTCTCATTGGGAACTCCCGTTCATGGGATTCAAGGAAAGGATGATGTGCAGGCAAGCTAAGATGAAGCAAGAAGGGCCACACCATGAACAATCAAATGAAGCTAAGATAATCAAAGGAGAATCAAGATGAAGTATGTATGCATCAAATTTTAGTCATATTATCATTTGTATATTATTGAGTCATGGGAATAGTTCTATAACATGATCAAGTAGGAAAGAATTACTTTCACCAATGACATGCTTGAAGGCATGCACTACAATGCAATAAAGGTCAATGAATGGATATGCTCACATAAGGAGTATAAGATTGTTGACTAAGAAGCAATAAGAAATGTTGTCTAGTCCAAGAAGCAACCAATGAAGAAGTGCTCTCAAGGAGCATAAGGTGGTTGACCAATCTATCCAAGAAGAAGCAAATGAAGAAAGAGATCAAGCACGTGAAGAACACCATGATCACAAAGAATCACTATCTGAAAAAGAACCATTGAAGATATCTCTCGAAAGAAGGCTGGTCAACTCTGACAAAGGAAGGAAGGACTCTTGACACCTATGAAGGCCTTGGAGATATGAAAGATGCAGATAATTGATTCTACTCTACGAAGATGTCATGATGAAGAAGCCATCGAACAAAAGCACCATTTAATGTTAAAGTAATATCAGGATGAAGTCATGATGGGCTACTAGGTCGAAGCATGTAAATAAGCAAGTACAACAAAGCATCCATGAGAAGAGTATTCTGAAGCATGGACATATGACAATGGAGTAACCAGATGACAAGAAAACTTGATGTATGACAAGAAAGCCACTTTCCACAAAGGAAGCAATGACATGACAAACCAGGAAGGAAAGTGATGGATGGATGGTACCCTACCTAGAAGAAGTTCAAACAAAGACTTCATGACATCAAAGAAAGGAAGGAGATCAAGCAGCTGAAGGACCCACGAAGAAGAAGTTGCTAATGAATGAAAGAGTCCCTAGTTAAGAGGGAGCTCTGACAGGTCCCTGATTAAGAGCGAGTTTTGGACCACAACTGATTACAAAGGAGTGACAATTGTATTTTTCATTTCATGTGTCATGCAGTAGACCAGGACTAACAGTCATAAGTCTAGATGAAGGCCATGAATGGAAATGTAGACACAAGATAGACACAACATTCTTGTCTTCACTTGGGAAGAAAGAATGGGAGGATTGGGTAATCATCTGGCATCTAATACCCTTTGAAGATGTGTAGGGCATCCAAGACAAGAGTAGGCGAGAGGACCAATATTCTTTGAGGGTTGGGAACCCAAGACAAGAATAGTCCTAGAAGGTCTTACTCAGTGAACACCCGGGTGGGTATGTACCTTGAGAGACAATGACTAAGGTGTCTATAACTCATTGTTCTCGCCAACATTGTGCTCTGATCTATTGAGAGATGGAGTTGTCAGTCAAGGCCTTGCTGTGGAAACAATGTTGTTTATTATGATGCTATAATAGATGGATTGCAAATCCGGTTTCTCTTATGTGAATTCTTCAAGATTGAAACATAGCCAAACAGCGTGTAATGTTGTATGAATACCTCCCTAGTTAAGAGGGAGTGTTGAAGGAAATGTAACTAGGTTCGGTCTTCATAAATGTACTTTCGATATTTGTATTTATTCAAGAAAAGAAATATTATTTTTATAATATATGTCAATAATTTTCTTGCTCATTGAAATAGGTCTAGCACATGTTTAAGTGTTATAGGTGAGTCAAAGAGTCAAAAGGATTATGTTGAAGACCTTAAGGGTATGTTACATTATGTATAAGAGTCAAAGAAGTCACCTCCAAGCAAATTCAAGTCTCATTCTAGCAAAGACACCATCAAAAGAAGCAATGGCACCATTAAAAGCACCCACGAAGCAAAGGAAGACAAGTCAGCCTCAAAGCAACAAGTCGGCCTAAAGGAGGGACAATCCTCTATATATAGAGGTTGTCCACTCTTCCAAAAGAGAATGCAATCATCTCTGAAATCAGCGAGCAAGTGAAGTACAATAAAAGGTGGAAAAGTTGAGTTTAATGGAGCCTCTAGTGCAGCGAAGGAGGAAATATAACCGAAGTATAAAGGATTGTTTTAGGGTGAATTGCAGCCACATGTGCAAGGAATAGGAGGGTTGTCTGCAGTCACTACAGTAGCAACATTAAAGTTGCTCATCTCTCATTGTTTGGGCTACAAACTAGGCCTACTAGGCCTCCTATCCAAGCGAAGAAGGAAGGACCTCAAGCGAAGGAAAAAGGAGCACAATAACAACAACAACAACTCTCACAAGTGCGAGAATTAGGGCTGCAGTGTTGTCACACTAAGCCTACCACTATACATCAAGAAGGGACTCGGTTGATCAAGAGAAGGAAGGAGTATTATTAGGTGAAGAATATCACTAAAGATAAGTACCTCTTCTAGAAGATCTACTAATAGTCGAAGGAAGAAAGAACTGCCGGAAAAAGGATGAAGTGCCGGGGAATGAAGTGCCGGAAGGAGGTGGACAAAGTGTCAGGGAAACGTAGTGCAGAGAAAAGGAAGGACTTGACTTGTGCTTGGAGGATCTTCTAGTCAAGGGTCTAGGGTTTGGCATTGATCAAGAAAAAAACTTTGTTAAAATTGGCAACTAGGGCCAAACTCCATGTGGGTCATCTTATTTATGGCAGCTGATATTTTTCTTAGACTCCTCTCATCGAGAGGAAAAGGATTGATCTAAAGATCATCCGATTCTGATAAGTATTCATGGAGTTATGAATTTATTTGTGCTATAAGACAATTCATCAAGGTCGGCCAGCAACCAAATAAACCCCACATGTGCTCAACGTTTTAGTATAAAAGGAGATGACTTGATAGTCATTTCTACACACACTTCTATCTTGATTTCTCTCCACTTGTCTTGGGTTTTAGTGGAAGAGAAATCTAGGAGTGGAAGCCCTAGACGTTGGAGAAAAAGAGGTTGCCCTAGCTGCAGCAAAAAGGCAGCCCTAAACGTTGTTCTAAGGCAGCCCTAAATGTTGTACTAAAGGCAGCCCTAAACGTTGTTTCTAGGTACGGTTTAGAGCTACAAAGATGCATGGATAGCAAGGCCGCGTAAGTGCTGCAAAGATGCATGGACAGCAAGGCTAGATAGTGCTACAAAGATGCAAGGCTACATAAGTGTTGCAAAGATGCATGGACAACAAGGCTAGATAGTGTTGCAAAGATGCATGGACAGCAATGACATTGTGACATGGCAGCAAAGGTACATGGTGCTGCAAACTCATTGGACAGCGCAATGATGGGACAGAAACTTGTTGGGACAGCACAATGATCAATGACATTGTGACACTGTGCAACAGAGATACATGGGACATCTAGTATTTAGTGCAGCAAGTTCATGGTGTTGCAATAGTATGGTACATGGGACAGCAACAACAACAAGGTACAGCAAGCATAGTGTTGCAAGCACATTGGGACAGTAGTATGGTACTTGGTGCAACAAGCACATGGGTGACAGCATGGTGCCGCAGTGGCACAAGGTACAACAGTGCTAAACACTGGGACAACAATGCAGCATAAGGTGCAGCAGTATGATGTGTACAACATGGTCATAAGGTCCAACATTGTGATGATGGGTGCAGCATGGTGCAGTGAGGTGCAGCGTGATGACGAGATGCAACACAATGATAGGTGAAGGAGTCACCTTGGAGAATCAGTTGAAGCAGCATGTCTTCAACTGATCTCATGTATCATCTTCTTAGAGATGATCTATTCTCTTTTCTAGATAAGTCAAAGTGTTGACTTCTGTTGTGAATGTACTCTCTCTCTCTCTCTCTCTCTCTCTCTCTCTCTCTGTTGAACTATTGAAGAACACATTAGAAGAATTGATCAAGGGTTCCCCACATTGGGGTTTGTCCCTGGCTAGCGCCACATCTTGTGTCCTCTTGTCTTACCTTGTCTTCTGTGATTTATGTTTATGTTCTATCTGCAGTTTACTTTAATGTTAATGTGATTGCTAATCTGGAAAATATATTGAGCTAACTATGAAAATTGAAATAAATTGCTCTAAGCATAGAACATACCTAAAATTAACATGGTATCAGAGCTAAGGTGAAGACAATGCCCAAGCAAGAGTGAAACAGCAATCACCGAAGACAGTTGGGAAAGGACAAAAGGATCAGTGGATTCCTCATCCCTCCTCAAATTCACCGAGGGTGAAGTCGAAGTAGAGAATATTATCAGAATGGGGCAGCAGAAGTTTCTGATGGCCTACCTAAAGATCACTTCATTAGGAAGTCCAGATCTAAGGGTGGAAGGAAAGGCAGATGCCTTGGTTGCAATAAGTTCGGCCATTATGCGAAGGAGTGTCTGAATGGCAGAAACACATCTCTTGATGAAGATAACAATCATTCTAGGGACATCTTCAATGATCAA
Organism: Pinus tabuliformis; assembly: GCA_031772625.1. NCBI lineage: Eukaryota > Viridiplantae > Streptophyta > Pinopsida > Pinales > Pinaceae > Pinus > Pinus tabuliformis. Next base: position 967,157,798 of record CM062810.1, read on the forward strand.
AGGAATGACAGGTAATGCAGGTCATCAAGGAAATGGCTGACTCTTCAAAGAAAGCAAGGAACCCCAGGTATGAAGAATCAAAAGTTGTTTTCATAAGATAAAGGAGCGTTATCTTGTATTGGCCTTCTCCTTCAGATTCCTTGGAAATCTAGCTTATTGATTGTAGTGCTTCAAGGCACCTCATCGAATAAAAGGGTGCTCTCTCAAATTTGGTAGAGATGGAAACAATCGTGGGATTATAATTGGAGCCGATGCCACCTATCCCGGAAAGGGTGTAGGGAATGTTACCCCTCAATTGAATGAGGGTAACTCGATTCCTTTACAAAATCTCTTTTATGTACCTGATCACAAGAAGAACCGGTGTCCATTTCGAAAATGAGATTCAAAGGTTACAGGGTGGCACTCATCGATGGAAAGGTACATGTTTGAAAATAGAACTTTCAAAGATGTTTTTGAGTTCAGGGTTGTATCAAGTTGTAGGAAGTCCACTGGGGACCATGTCCATTGACACATAGCACTGGAGGTTTGTGAGTCAGATGGTGACAGCGATGCCTGAATTCAAAAAGAGCATGAAAGTACATGTCTGAGATGTACCGAAGGAAAATCTTACAAGGGGGCCATTCCCCTCATGTAACAGGTCCACAGATTTGGAACAACTAGAGGGGTTTGAGATTCATGATTAGGAATCTCATGTATGCGGGTGGAAGAAAGTCCTCTATGGCTTGAAGCAAAACTCCTTGGGCGTAGTATGAGAGGATTGATAGTTGTCAGATAAAGTTGAGATTCACTAAGAGTGAAGCCGATCCAAACCATTGTTTGAAGGTTGTGGATGATAGACCTCTCATATTAGCACCTTCTGAGGATGACCTATTTCAAACAGGTGCAGACCCTCTCACTTGCAGAAGTAAGAGGAAGTTGGATTCCAGATGTAGAATGATAAACTGCAAGCCAGTGACTACCTCGAGGATCTTAACTTTCAGAAGTTATATGGTGGTGATGACGGACCAAATTTGGGAAATGCCTCTGAGTTTCATAAACTCATTTGCATTGATGTTCTTGGTGAACTTCCGTCCGGATATATGTTTTGCAGTTAGCATGGTGAGCTCATATTTGGTTGAGCCTCACTGGACTGGTGCCAAGAATCTTTTGAGATATCTTCGGGGCACAATCTCTCATGGATTGAGATACACTGCCGGAAATATGAAACTGCATGATTATTCGAATGTTGACTGGGCAGGCGGTGTGGAGGATCACTAGAGCACTTCTCAGTGTTGGTTCTCTTTGGATTTTGCTTCAATATCACGGATGAGCAGGAAGTAGAAGTCGGTTGCTATAAGCACCGCCGAGATCGAATACATAGCTACAAGTATGATCTCGTATGAAGATGCCTGGTTGTGGAAGCTCTTCAGTGAGTTGTTTGTACACATAATGAATACCACTATGATCCTCTGTAACAACCAAGGGGGGGTTCGATTGTTGAGGAATCCCATATTCGATGATTGCTCCAATAGATAGACATCAGATACTACCATATCTGGGATATGGTAAGTCGATGAGCGAGGAGGCTCCATCGCATTGAGACTGATGTACAGGTCGCAGACTTTTTGTCAAAGCCCCGGGGAAAGATCAAATCTGTGACTTTCTCGAATGACTTGGAGTCGTTGAGAGACCTTCTTATAAGGGTCCTACATGTTGCATGCATTGAGCTCAGGGAGCTCCGGGGGGCTTAGGGTACTTATCAGTGTTGTTAAAATCACGATAAAATCGCGATTTTATCGGAAAATCGCAATTTTTTCCTCTGCCCGATCAAATCGCGATTTTTATCCGTAAAAATCGCCACTTTTTTTTTATACCGATTTTTATCGAAAAAATCGCGATTTTTTGCGTAAAAATCGTGGGAGGCGCGGGCAGCGGGGTTTTATATGGTAAATTCGATTTTTTTTTAATTCATTGTGTTGTCGCCGCGCGGAGGAGGAGGAGAAGAGGTGAGGGAGAGGAGTTGAAGGGTTTCCGTCGGATTTGGGAGCGAATCCAAGCGTTTTTAGGAGGAATCCAAGCCAAGATCACCAATTTGTCCATAAAAGAGGTATGTAGATTAATTTTTTTTGGTTTTGCTTCTATAAAAACTTTGGTTTTCATTGTTTTTAAAGAATTTTTTGAAATTTTTCATTGATTTGGGATGGGTAATTTGTTATGACTATGAGAACCAATTTTTTATTTTTATTTTCTCATTTTTTTTAAACATTGTTTATTTTTTTTGAATTTTCATTGTTTTTTGGCATTTGCCATTGGCATTTGGTTGGGTAACTTGGGTTTCGAAATTGGGATTTTGGAAATAATTAACTTGTAATTTTGCAAATGCTAAATTGTAATTTGTATTATGTAATCCTAAATTCCTATTTCCTAATCCTTATTTTTCCATAGGTTTGCAAATTCAAAATTCAAAAACAAACATGCCAAGGAAATTGGATCCTTTCTGGGAATATGGTGACCCTAAAACTCCGAATGATAGACAAAACTTGTATTGCAAGTTGTGTGGAAAGGAAATATTCGGGGGGGTGTACAGGTTGAAGTTCCACCTTGCACAAATCCCTGGACATGATGTGGGGCCCTGTCTAAATACAAATGCTGAAATTATCCAAAAAGCCATGAGAGCATTGGGAGAATTAGAGCACACTAGAGATGCCAAAGAAGAACTCAAAAGGCAACTAAAAAGGTCAGTTGAAGGAAGTGGGCCAAGTGGCACTGGTTCTACTGCAGCGTCAGTCAATCCGGTAGCTGCATCATCATATTTTGTTCCTCGAACCACACCTGGTTCACAACCAACTATTGGTTCAATGCTAAAAAGAACTGAAAAAGAACAAGCTGACAAGTTGATGACAAAATTTCTCCTCTGGAGTGATATTCCTTTCAGCATTGTAAGGAGTAATCCATTTTTCCAACCTACTGTTGATGCTATTGCCAGTGTTGGCCCGGGGTACAAAATCCCTTCTCTTCATGATTTCAGAGGCCGGCTTCTTCAAGATGAAAAGCGTGACTGCACCCAAAGATTGGAAGATTTTAGGGCATCATGGGCACAAACAGGATGCACTGTTATGTCAGATGGTTGGACTGACCAAAAGGGGAGAACCCTTATAAACTTCTTGGTTAGTTGTCCCAAGGGGACTATGTTTATCAAATCTGTTGATGCAACTCATCAAATCAAAGATGCAAGAACTTTATGTGATTTGCTGGATGTGTTTATTTTGGAGGTGGGTGCAAAAAATGTTGTCCAAGTCATAACGGACAATGCTGCAAATTATGTTGCTGCTGGTAGAATGCTTATGGACAGGCATCCTGCTTTATTTTGGACACCTTGTGCTGCCCATTGTATTGATTTGATGTTAGAGGACATAGGGAAAATTCCCTTTGTCAAAGAGGTTGTTGACTCATCAAAAAGCATCACAAAATTTATTTACAATCACACATCTGTGCTTAGCTTGATGAGAAAATGCACCAACAACAAAGAGTTGGTGCGCCCCGCCATTACACGGTTTGCGACAAGTTTCATATCTCTTCAATCCCTCTTGAATTCTATGTGGGATTTGAAGAGAATGTTTCTTTCAGAGGAGTGGCGTGCTTCGTCAATGAGCCGCAAACCAGAAGGAGAGGCCGTCTGCAGACTAGTTTCATACCAGGAAGACTTCTGGGCGGGAGTGCAGGAGGTGTGCGCTGTTACAGAACCTTTGGTAAAGGTTCTTCGGTTGGTTGATGGTGAGAAGCCCGCAATGGGCTATTTGTATGAAGCCATGGACAGGGCCAAAGAAGCCATTCGGTCCTACTATGATGATAAGGGAGATGATGGGTTTCAGAGACAACTCCTTCTATGGGAAGTCATTGATGAGCAATGGAACAACACACTCCATCGTCCCATTCATGCTGCTGGGCTTTTCCTTAACCCTGCATTTTCTTATGCATGTGGGTTTAATTTTGATGTTGAGGTCGTGGAAGGATTATTAACCTGTGTCCAGAAGATGGTGAGATCTCCAGAAGAACGTATGGAGATCTCTAGACAAATTGAGCAATATAAGTTGTCAGGTGGCACATTTGGCTTTGAGATGGCTGTCATTGATAGGACGATTAAAATGCCAGGTATTTTTTAGTTTGTAGTATGTACTTTGTAACTTTGTTTCAACTTTCAAATTTCATTGTTTCTTCAAATTCCATTTTTTTCTTATGTTTATTTAAAATTTTATTTGTAATTTTGTTGTAGACGCATGGTGGAAGATGTATGGTGGCAGAGTACCCCTTTTGCAAAATCTTGCCGTACGCATCCTCAGCCAAACATGCAGCTCCTCGGGATGTGAGCGCAATTGGAGTGTATTTGAAAAAATACACAACAAGAAGCGCAATAGGTTAACACTTAAACATTTAAAATATTGCAAATTTCCAAATAAATTTTTGAATTCATTAAAGTTTTAAACAATATTTTTTTTATAATATTAATTATTAATTATTATTTCATGAACTTTGTACAGGTTGGAGTCCCATAGACTTAATGACATGGTCTATGTCTACTACAATCTTCGATTGTGGGTGAGACAACTAGAGAAGAGTAAGACACCTGATACGGAAGCCATCTCATTGGATGGGATTGACACCACTGCTGAATGGAGGGTTGAGACCGAGAGGCCTCTCATGGATCCCACTGAGGATTGGTTAGTGCAGGATGAGGGGGAGGAGGAGGAGGAGCAGGAGCAGGAGCAGGAGCAGGAGGAGTTGGAGGAGCAGGAGGAGGAGGTGACACCGCCTACCCGGGCTACCCGGGCTACCACTACCACCAGTAGAGGACGTGGTCTCCGTCCACCTAAGCCTCCTGTAGTTGCTACTACTAGTTCTTCAGCTTCTAGAGCACGTCAGACTCGACTGCCATTTCCACCAGCACAGGCACCAGCTTCTACATCTAGAGGGAAAGAGAAAGCTGTGCCATTTTCTCGCAAGAGGGGCAGAGGAAATCAATAGGATTAGACTTTCATTTTATTGTATATGACATTATGACATGATGAGATACATTATCATACTTTTTGTTGATATTTTGACGCTGAGTTGGACTTGGGACTCAGGACTTACTATTCAGGACATGATTCAATGTTATGTGTGATTTTAGCGCTAGAAATGATATTAAACATCTTATATATTAGTTTTTTTATCATATTTATGTGTCAATGTATTTATTTTATGTTGTAGATGGTTTAGATATTAAAAAAATTGAAAAAAAATGAAAAAAAATGAATATTTTTGTGCCAAACGCTTTTTTCCCGCTTTTTTCCGCTTTTTTCCCGCTTTTGTCGATTTTTTCCGCTTTTTTCCCGGCGCCGATTAAATCCCGATCGCGCTTTGTGCAACATTGGTACTTATTGGAGCAACACGCGACCATAGGGCGACTCACCCTCCCTAATGGTGCGTTGTGTACAGGGTGAATGGCTCAGCCTTCCCTGTGATATTTCGTGGCCACTGTGGAACATAATGATTAGTTCTCCTATGGGTCTAGATGATTAGTTCTCCCGTGGCGACTGTGGAACAAGATGATTAGTTCTCTTGTGGGTCAGGATGATTAGTTCTCCCGTGGCGACTGTGGGACAGGATGATTCGTTCTCCTGTGGACAGGATGATTAGTTCTCCTGTCGAGGCATCCTACCATGCAGTCTGGGACTAATGGGGAGCACCTCTCATCTAATCAATGAGTGGGGAAATGAGGTTAGGGACCATTAGTAGTACTATCGATGGATATGGTAAGTCGATGAGTGAGGAGGCTCCATCGCATTGACACTAATGTACAGGTCATAGACTTTTTGTCAAAGCCCCGGGGAAAAGTCAAATCTGTGACTTTCCCGAACAACTTGGAGTCGTTGAGAGACCTTCTTATAAGGGTCATACATGTTGCATGCATTGAGCTCTGGGAGCTCTGGGGGGCTTGGGGTACTTACTGGAGCAACACGTGACCATAGGGCGACTCACCCTCCCCTAATGGTGCGCTTTGTACATTGTGAATGGCTCAACCTTCCCTGTGATATCCTGTGGCGACTGTGGAACAGGATGATTAGTTCTCCCGTGGGTCGGGATGATTAGTTCTCCCATGGCGACTGTGGAACATGATGATTAGTTTTCCTGTGGGCCGGGATGATTAGTTCTCCCGTGGCAACTGTGGGACAGGATGATTCATTCTCCTGTGGACAGGATGATTAGTTCTCCTGTCGAGGCATCCTACCCATGTAGTCTAGGACTCATGGGAAGCACCTCTCATCTGATCAATGAGTAGGGAAATGGGGTTAGGGACCATTAGTAGTACTATCGATGGATATGGTAAGTCGATGAGCGAGGAGGCTCCATCGCATTGAGACTGATGTACAGGTCGCAGACCTTTTTGTCAAAGCCCCAGGGAAGGGTCAAATCCATTACTTTCCCGAACGACTTGGAGTCGTTGAGAGACCTTCTTATAAGGGTCCTGCATGTTGCATGCATTGAGCTCTGGGAGCTCCGAGGGGCTTGGGGTACTTACTGGAGCAACATGCGACCATAGGGCGACTCACCCTCCCCTAATGGTGTGCTGTGTACAGGGTGAATGGCTCAGACTTCCCTGTGATATCTTGTGGCGATTGTGGAACAAGATGATTAGTTCTCCTGAGGGCCGGGATGATTAGTTTTCCCATGGCGACTATGGAACAAGATGATTAGTTCTCCTGTGTGCCAGGATGATTAGTTCTCCTATGGCAACTGTGGAACAAGATGATTTGTTCTCCTGTGGACAGGATGATTAGTTTTCTTCTCAAGGCATCCTACCCATGCAGTCTAAGACTCATGGGAAGTACCTCTCATCTGATCAATGAGTAGGGAAATGGGGTTAGGGACCATTAGTAGTACTATCGATGGATATGGTAAGTCGATGAGCGACGAGGCTCCATCGCATTGAGACTAATGTACAGGTCGCAGACTTTTTGTCAAAGCCCCAGGGAAAGGTCAAATCCGTGACTTTCCCGAATGACTTGGAGTCGTTGAGAGACCTTCTTATAAGGGTCCTGCATGTTGCATGCATTAAGCTCTGGGAGCTCCGGGGGGCTTAGGGTACTTACTGGAGCAACACGCGACGATAGGGCGACTCACCCTCCCCTAATGGTGCGTTGTGTACAGGGTGAATGGCTCAGCCTTCCTTGTGATATCCCATGGCGACTGTGGAACAGGATGATTAGTTCTACTGTGGGTCGGGATGATTAGTTCTCCCGTGGTGACTGTGGAACAGGATGATTAGTTCTCCTGTGGGCTGGGATGATTAGTTCTCCCGTGGTGACTGTGGGACAGGATGATTCGTTCTCCTGTGGACAGGATGATTAGTTCTCCTGTTGAGGCATCCTACCCATGTAGTCTAGGACTCATGGGAAGTACCTCTCATCTGATCAATGAGTAGGGAAATGGGATTAGGGACCATTAGTAGTACTATCGATGGACGCATCATTGTATCTACCGTACTCCCTATGTTAGGATGACCTCCATTGATCTGGGATTAGTATGAGTGGTTTGAGACACTCTCTTGTGATATTGATATGGGATCAATGAAACTGACTTCAGGTTAGTAAGAGTGGTATGACACACCCTCTTCATATGGAACTGACTTCGGGTCAGTAGAGAATGGTATGAGATATTCTCGATCAATTCTTCTTCTTCATGGTTCAGCAGAACAGAGCTCAGCAGAGCAGAGTAGTGCAGGGCACTGATGGCAGAGATAGTACATTCGGACAAATGGATCAGTGGATGGAGTTCTCCCTAGTTGAGAGGGAGTGTTAAAATTGGCAACTAGGGCCAAACTCCATGCGGGTCACCTTATTTATGGCAACTGATATTTTTCTTGGACCCCTCTCATCGAGAGATGTAGGATTAGTCTAAAGATCATCCGATTTCGATAAGTATTCATGGAGTTATGAATTTATTTGTGTTATAAGACAATTCGTCAAGGTCGGCCAACAACCAAATAAACCCCACATGTGCTCAACATTTTAGTATAAAAGGAGATGACTTGATAGTCATTTCTACACACACTTCTATCTTGATTTCTCTCCACTTGTCTTGGGTTTTAGTGGAAGAGAAATCTAGGAGTGGAAGCCCTAGACGTTGGAAGAAAAGAGGCTGCCCTAGCCGCAGCAAAGAAGGCAGCCCTAAATGTTGTTCTAAGGCAACCCTAAATGCTGTCCTAAAGGCAGCCCTAAACATTGTTTCTAGGTACAGTTTAGAGCTGCAAAGATGCATGGACAGCAAGGCTACATAGGTGCTGCAAAGATGCATGGACAGCAAGGCTACATAAGTGCTGCAAAGATGCATGGACAGCAAGGCTAGATAGTGCTGCAAAGATGCATGGACAGCAATGACATTGTGACATGGCAGCAAAGGTACATGGCGCTGCAAACTCATTGGACAGCGCAATGATGGGACAGCAGCTTGTTGGGACAGCACAATGATCAATGACATTGTGACATTGTGCAACAGAGATACATGGGACATCTAGTATTTAGTGCAGCAAGTTCATGGTGTTGCAATAGTATGGTACAAGGGACAGCAAGAACAACAAGGTGCAGCGAGCATAGTGTTGCAAGCACATTGGGACAGCAATATGGTACTTGGTGCAGCAAGCACATGGGTGACAGCATGGTGCTGCAGTGGCACTAAATACAACAGTGCTAAACATTGGGACAACAATGCAACATAAGGTGCAGCGGTATGATGTGTACAACATGGTCATAAGGTCCAACATTGTGATGATGGGTGCAACATGGTGCAGTGAGGTGCAGCGTGATGACGAAATGCAACACAATGATAGGTGAAGGAGTCACCTTGGAGAATCAATTGAAGTAGCATGTCTTCAACTAATCTCATGTATCACTTCTTAGAGATGATCTATTCTCTTATCTAGATAAGTCAAAGTGTTGACTTCTGTTGTAAATGTACTCTCTCTCTCTCTCTGTGCTGAACTATTGAAGAACACATAAGAAGAATTGATCAAGGATTTCCCCACATTGGGATTTGTGCCTGGCTAGCGCCACATCTTGTGTCCTCTTGTCTTGGCTTGTCTTCTGCGATTTATGTTTATGTTCTATTTGCAGTTTACTTTAATGCTAATGTGATTGCTAATCTGGAAAAGATATTGAGCTAACTGTGAAAATTGAAATAAATTGTTGTAAGCATAGAACATATCTAAAATTAACAAGCTTCAATAAGAGAAAACTTACCGAAGGATTTTCCTCTCAAGAGAAGAGAGGTTTTGGCCCTGGCAGAGAGCCAACATATTGTGTTCTTGTTTTATGTTTTGATAGCAGTTTGATGAAGCGCACACACATGCATTAATAAGTGAAGAGAAGATTAAGCTAACAAAAGACAAATTGTATAAAGACTTCACAAATTGTTATCTAGTCTTGAAGAATCACTCTACACCTAATTGCCCTAGATTCTTCAACACTCAATAGCTCACACAAGTTCGATAAGGAGAAGATAACTCGACCTAAAACCAGGAAGGAAGAAGAAGATTCGAAGGAAGAGAGAATCTGAGTTTTTGGACTGTCTTTGGGTTGAAGTTTTCAATTGTGCAAGGAGTAAATTAGGGCACCCGTACAGCTGCAGTAAGACCGAATTACAGTCACTTCAGGAAATCAAGTTTTTGGTAACATCACTCTAGTATACAATCCAAATTATTGAAGAAAGAACTGTTGCCCAAGCGAAGGAGAAAAGACATCATTTCTACTATTTTCCTATCACATGTGCAAGTTAGGGTTGTTGCAGGAGGGCCGAGAATCACAGTCAAAAGGTACAGGTCTATATTGAGGTCGAAGAGGAAGCAAGCAGCAGTTGGAAGGCCAGGTTGGTTAAAGTTGACCTTGTGGAAGAAAAGTTCATCAAGGAGAAGTTTGACTTGTTCTTCGAGGGGTCTTGGTCAAGGGTGATAGGTCTTGGAATTAGTCATTTTAAGTTCTATAAGAAGAGAAAACTTCTTGTGGGTTTTTCCTCTCAAGAGGAGAGGTTTTGGCCCTAGCTGATAGCCAATATCTTGTGTCCTCTTGTCTCATTATTCTTTATTGTTTGGTAGTTGTTTGATGATAAGAACACAATAATAATCAAGTTGAAGAAGTTAATCAAGATAAGTAAAAAGATATCACAAGCAGTTATCAATTTAAGAGAAATCACTTTATCTAGCTCCCCCTAGATTTCTCAACAAGAATGACTAGGATGTAGTTGGGGAACTTTATGTACTCTGTTCTTTTCTTTAATCCTTATAAGCATTATTTAAATGCCCTATATTTACAACATTGTTGAGTTTCCTGATGTCATGATATGGTAGTCTTATGTTCCCCAAAAACATTTGGACTGTGGTCATTGTCAGATTTTAAAACGTTCTCTTGAGTTTGTTCTCGAGGTCAAAGATTTTACCCAGCTAGAAATGCATAAAAAAAGGTGAAGCCAAAATCTAACAATAAAGTACCATATTAAAGCTGTTTTCATCATTTGTCATAAGGAGTGGACACATTAAAGTGAATCTGGTATTTCTAACTTGCAATATTACTATAAGGTATTCATCAGTCAGGCAAGTGTTTGTTGAAATAGGTAACTAGGTTCAGTCTGACTCTTCATAAATATGAAATGTACTCTTGATTCTTGTATGTTGTAAAAAGAAAGAAAAATTATTCTTGTATATTGTAAAAAGAAAGAAAAATTATTCTTATTATTGTTTGTAGCATGGGTTTCATGCTCAATGTCAATTTATTTGTAGGTAAAGCACCCATTGAGTGCTTCTAGGGTTTGTCATAGAGTCAAGAAGTCAATAGAGTCATTGTCATATATGAAAGACCCCATTGGGCATCTTGTAACAAGTCAAAAGAATTTTTGTAAGTCAAAAAGTGTCAAAAGAATCCCTCCAAGACAAGTCGGCTTAAAAAGAAGTGAAGTTGTCCTCATTAGGGTTGTTCGAACTCCACAAGGAAGCCTATATATATAAGATACTCGACCTCATTTGTAACTCACTCACTCAAGCTCGTTGAAGCACAACAAGGACAAGAATAACCAGCAAAGAAGAGGAGAATTAGAAGGAAGTCAAACCGAATGTAAAAGGACTGTTTTTGGACTTCTCCTACCACACGTGCGAAAAAAATTAGGGTATCTCTCTACTGCAGCAAGGATGAAAATTACCGTCATCAAAGGAGCCGAAAACAGGTGCCTAATATACCAAGTTTTCAGGCCGAGTAGTCAAGGAAGAGGAGGCTATCTAAGCAAAGGATAAAGGAGGCAAAATTCACCATCATTTCTCTCACACGTGCCAGCTAGGGTTTCTGCAGTAGAGGCCAAAAATTACAGACTTGTAGCAGTGGTCGGAAATCTGAAGTAGAGGATAAAATCTGAAGTTTTCAAGAAGTTTGACTAGCATTGACTTTGTGGAAGAGAAGCTCATCAAAAGAAGAAGCTGACTTGGTATTGGAGGGATCTTTGACAAGAGTATTAGGTCTTGGAATTCATCATTTGAAGATTCTATAAAAGAGAAGAATTCTTGTGGGTTTTCCTATTAAGAGGGAAGGTTTTGGCCGTGGCTAGCAGCCTATATTTTATGTCCTCTTGTCTCATTGATCTTCATAGTTTGGTAGTTTTTTTATGATAAGAACACTATAATAATCAAGTAAAGAAGAAACTAACTACAAAGTACATCCATTTAAGTAAAATCACATCACAAGCAGTTATCAAAGTAAGAGAAATCACCCTAATCTAGCTGTCCTTGATTTCTCAACAGTGTTGCACATACATATGGACAAAAAAGAGGAAGTCTACCTCTCTATGATGAATATTGTTTTAAGTGATCATCTACAATGAAGGCAGGCTGTAGGAAGAGCCAGCTTCATTTCCAGAGCAATTTATTTGATTTCCAGACAATATCACATCTCTGAATAAAGTTCAACACTGTATCCCATGACAGATGGTATCTGTAGCTGAGATTGATTATTTGTTATGTCCAGCAAAAGTTGCTATATCCTCCTTTTGGCAAAGAGAAATAAAACGGAAGAGATCTACTCCAACCCTATGCATACAAGATGCAGCTTATAAGCCATGTAAGTGAAAAAAAAATACATAGCATGCAAAAAGCAGACACAAACAAGGAAAAGAGAATTGTGTACTTAAAAGAAAACACCTTTTCAGACATAGTGACTTTGATCACAAAATCAGAGTAAAACTTACAAAATGATTGAAAAGGAGGAGCACCACAAAAGTGCCTCCTTTCTCACATATGCAAGACCTGGTGAAGAAGAATGACCTCCTTTCTTCGACTCCTGTTTAAGGTAGCAATTAACTATAAAACCTCCCTGCCACTTTGCACCTCTGCACAACATGTCCAGCAACTATTTCTGTTTTCATTTCACAATTGAATGTTAACCTTTTGATGCCTCAAATTTATATTTGTTATTTTCTTTTTAACATGTTATTTTTTTTTTGGAAAGCATCTGCTTTGTTAACTTATCCAAAGACAACATCAAATGTGGAAGAGTTAACGAGAATGCCCCCTTATCAACCATGCCCGAAATGGCATGCAAAATTTACATTATACAATATCATGAATATCTAGGCATTTTTCCCCATTTCAGACAGAAAATAAGTCAACGCAAAGAACTCGACTTTCTCGAACTATGCATTAAGGGAAGAAATTCTTATTTCCAAACTGGAACAAAAGGAATGTGGCATTTGCTCAATGCATTGTGAATTTAGGCTCATTGTAAAATTGAGCACTAAAGTTGGTTATTAACCAACAATTCGTCTCATTTAGAGCTCTATGCAGAAAATCTAAGAGCTCTGGAAATATTTAAACATAGCATCAAAGCAATACCTTTGTTTATTATAGATTAAAATTGTCTCCAACTGGAGTTTAGATAAGAACACCACAATACTTGTCAACAAAAGATCTTAAGTTGGCAAAGCAGGATCCTGAGATACATTCAATCTTCTGTAGTGAAACTCTTATGAAGCTTGTCACGACATACCTAAGATAGAAAGGTGCTTGAATTAAGTCGTAAATCATATCCTGCGCTTTGATTGAACATAAACACACTTTCTATCTGCAAACTTTCTATGCTTGGAGTTCACAAAATCATTGCTACCTTCATCCTGCCATCAGGAAATATTTGTAGCACGGTACAGATTTTGTTAAGCAGCAGGACAATGCTATGACACCCTACTTGCCATGCACCGTATGCATCAATCTGGAAACTATTACTTTCATTTCTCAAGTAGAAAATACAGTGATGATGTTGTTAAATAGTATCCATGATCTATCACCAACTCTGCAGATTGGTACGAACGTGTCTGTTCTTTCATTGCAACTTCATTTCCAAATTCCCTGTGAATTGGAAGCAATGCACATTGTCTATTGGAAAGGCTACAGCTGATCTATAAGCTCACCAATTCTTTAACTTCATTGTTGCCATTCTGTCAGTTTTTACATAACTGCTTAAATGCAATGGCATTTGTGTCTTGTGGTTCTTTCTGCAGATCTGAACCCAAACAATCTGTCTCACTCCACCGCTGAGACCATGAATAAAAACTTCTTTAAAGCAGTAATGATTAAAGAGCAGGTCCTTGGCATTTCAATAAGCTTGAGAGATTTAAAGCCTCCTCATATTTGCCTGCTTTGTTAAGATATCCAATGACAACATCAAATGTGGAAGTGTCAACCATAATGCCCTTATCGACCATGCTCAGCAACACCTTTGCAGCTTCATTCACATAACCACTGTTGCATAGCCCGTGTAAAAGGATGGAGCAGGCATCGATCTCAAGAGCACAACCCATCCTGTCCATGTCATGGTGCCAATTTAAGGCATCAGAATACCTGCCCACAGAGCACATCCCCTTTATGAATGTATTGTATGCTAGGTCATTTGGCTTAATGCCACGTTCAAGCATGCTTCTTAATACTTTCTCGGCTTCGTCTATATTATTGGTTCTCAGAAGAGAAATCACAAACGAGTTATGAACTCGATCCTTTGGCAGGTGCCCTCCCGTAATCATTTTATCCATAAGTTCATATGCATCATTTATTTTTCCCTGTAAACAAAGGCCCTTGCTCAGCGTAATATATGTAACTCTGTTTGGGGCACAACCACATTTAATCATTCTATCCAAGATCTCTAAGGCCTCATTGATTCTGCCTGCTTCAGAGAAGCTCTGAATCAAAGTTGTGTATGTCACAACATTAGGGGCGCATCGTTTCTCTAGCATCTTGTCTAACAGCTCCAAAGCCATCTCTGGGCTTCCGGCCTTGGAAGCGCCATATAATAGATTAGTATATGTGACTACATTTGGAGTACAGCCATGCTCCGGCATCTCATCCACAAGCCTCTGGGCATCCTCTACCTGACCCACATTACAAAATCCTTTTATAAGTGCACTGTAGGTAATGACGTCAGGAGAAAGGCCGCATTCAGACATCCTTTTTAGCATGGCTTCTGCCATATCCATACACCTTGCTTCAGCGAGAAGATGGATAAGTGTGTTGTAGATAGTTGTATCCGGCCTGCAATTGAAATCTTTCATATGGTCTAGTAATTCTCGTGCCTGCTCTACCAAATTAGCCTCCTTGCAGAGATTAAATATGACTTTGAATGTGTTAACTGACACAACACAACCTTCTCTCCTCAAGTCTTTCAAGACCTGTGACAACATTTTTGGATTATGGGTAACACCTAAAGCTTCACAGGCTATCCGGTATATTGAATGATGATGCCTGTAACCAGGTTGCTGTACAGCCCAAATGAAGAACCTGAGACGCAACATTTTATTTTCAGCACACCTGTGTAACACCTTCTCTACAGATGGAGACACTAACCGGACCTTAATTTTTCCTAGGGCTTTCTCTATCTTAGGTGCAGAGCCTTCTTTTTGCAAAACCGTCCAATATTTTTCTATGACTTCAGCCTCAGCTGTACAACTGAACAGCCTACCGAGAAGGCAAGGGACTGAATACTTTATTGCGTGAAGTCCGCATTGTCTGCCAGAGCAGAGAAAACCCTGCATCCTTGCATTCGATGATAATGCAACCAACTGTCAGGCTATATGACAGCATCGAGGCTAAGTATTGGGAAAACTCAAAAATAACAGTAAATACCCAACTTGGACATGGCGATCGCATGCTCAAACAATGAATACCCACTTCAAACTTAAAGAAAAATGGACGGAATGAATCACTCAGAGTTCCAAAATAGCCATGGAGACTGGTGGGTACCTTCAAAATTACGAAAGAGGCTAAATTTTTAAATACCTTCAGGGGAAGAGTCGATGAATTTCGCTTCAGCACTTGCCGTCCGCTCCGGTCAAGACAAGAGTACGGGCATATATTCTTTCCCCCGAGTTAAACCGCAGTCAGATGAAATTCCTCGCCACAGTGAAGCTCGTTAAAGTTGCCAAGATTATCATTGTTTCCTTGATCTCACGAGGAAAAAGCATTTAAACCTCTCTCAGCGGTATGGATTATTAGGAGTAGGATAACAGCCAAAATTTCTTGACATGAGAATTATTTTTTCATCTGTAAGGTTTGTTTGGGAATAAAGAATTCCATCATCGAGATTTGTCTGTTATTCCATTTAAACAAAAATCCGACAGCATTTTGAATCGCTGCAGCCTGCAATTATGATATCGTTAGCGAGAGATTATTCATGGTAAGTATGATGATTTTTACCTTTGTTAAAATTTCAGTATCTGATGTTATTAACTTCAACCTATTCTGTTCTGATCTCATTTCATCATTTTAGAGAAATATTATTTCCAGATTCTACTTCTATCCATTTTAAATTTAGCATATTTTATATGTAAGTTTAATTTCATCAATTTTCACATATTTTAATTTAAAACTCAATTCCTATCAATTTAATATGTTTAGATTAAATTAGATTTGTTGAATTAAAATAACGGTTAATTATCTTTTTATTTGATCATAAATTTAAAAATAAAAAATAAAAAGCATTAAAAGGAAATATTAGCATTGATTTATTGAAATGTATAAGGCATAGAGCAGAGGATAACAAGGTGATTTGTTAAGGCACTATGTGGTGTAAAGCTCACAGGTTTGAAAGTTCATGAGAAAAAGTCTAACCATGTTAAGAGTTGGTATGGGCGCCATCCCCAAGTGATTTTGACGACTTAGATGCCCCTGGGTCACAACTACTCAACCCACATGCAAACAAAAAAAACATTGATTTATTGAAAATTAAGATTTGTATTAATTAAAGTTAATGAGAAATTTAATTATTTCGTTTTATTTCATATTGTTTTTTAAGTTTTTGTCAGTTTTCAACTAACCTAAAATCTAGTCTTAGGGAGGAGATGAGACCTAGTTGAAAATGTGTAAAGAGAGAGGTTGATGAGATCAATTGGTGCTAGATGAGGATCTAAAGCTTAATGAAATATCTCAAATGGAGGATGCAGCCCTAGCTCGGCACTTTGCCAATGAGTCAATGTTCAAAGATTCCCTACAAAAACGAACAAAAGAGAACTTTGCCTCCTTATTAGATTATGAGCCCTAAATTTTATCCTTGGCAAAAGGTTGGGTGTTTTGGATCATGTAATCAAGGTCTAATGCAAAAACAGTTCTCCTAGCTCAATAGAATTGGGGCTCTCAAGCCCTTTTTTCTTAAAAATAGATAGTGGAATTTGATGTTAGCATTAAACGCCTTTATATTATTGATGTTTGGATTTGCCTCTTGAAGCTCCCCCTCATTCTCTTGCTTGCAAAAGTTTTTAGAGAAATAGAGAATGCCCTATGGTTTTTCTATGAAGCAAACACTTTTTATCAATCTTCCTAGTATTTGGGCATGGCAAGGATCCTAGTTGAGCTCAAAATTTCAAATGATTTAACAATTTTTTTAGCAATACGACATGGAAACATTGCATATGGGCAAAATCTAGATTATGAAGAAATCCCTTTCCAATGTGGTTGTTGCCACTCATTATGGTCACTTGGTAAAAGGCTAAGATGGATTGATTCGACACAAGATATGGAAGAAAAAGGTAGAAGCAACAACATAAGTCAACCCAACCGCTTTTGTCTCTTAACATAGCACCAAAGTGTTAGCATCCAACCTTGTTGCTTTTTAACTTGATAAGGAAAAATTAGAGTAAGTCGATAAGGAAAAACTATAGTAAGTCATGAGGTTCAACCTCCCCCTTTGTCTTTATCTCTAGCTCTTTATTGGTTGTGTCCTCCTTTCCTCCCTCCATAAATTCTTATCCTTCTGTTGGCACTCTCCAATTTGATCCAATTGTTGAGATTTCCCCCATTGCAAAACCTATACTAGCCAAGGACTTCTTATCCAACCTCACAGGACTCTCTGGCCCTCTCTTATCCCCTCTTATCCCTCTCTGTGCCCTTTTTTTGTCTAGTTCCCATCCTATCTCCCTTCCCTATGTTGGAATCCCCCCTATATCCCTTAAGGGACCTCCTCCTCCATTGCCTTAAAACCCCTTGTCCTTCAAAAGTGTAAATTCAGGTCTAAATCCAAGATTCAAGTGCCCTCCTATACAAGAATGAAGCAAGGCCTCAATGGTTATGAAGAGAAGGATCCTAAACTACCGCATTGGGGTCACAAATATTTTCTTTCCTTTTCCCAAAAACAAACCAACTTAGAAATTCAATTGAGAAAACAATAGTCTTTATTTGAGGCTCTTAGAACAATTTCCCTAAGATCATAGCCCCGTGATCACTTTATCTCTAAATTGAAGAAGTTTAGTCAACCCTTCTCGAAAATTGGCCATCAAGAGGTTGGTGGAAACCCATAAGCCTTATATATTGTTACTTCAAGAAATAATAATGGAAGGGGAAAAGGAATTAAAATCCATTTATCGAGTCCTTCCCAAATGGGAGTTTCAAGCCACATGTGCCCATGGTCATTTTGAAAGTCTAACTATCAGATGGTGAAAGAATTCCCTTCACCTACAAAACTCTTGGATGATTTTCTCTAGTTTGGGTGTTTCTCTTCTATCTTTTGAGTTAAACCTTCAACCTCTATGCATCAATATCTAAGGGTTATATTTGGAGAGAAAGAGATTTTGGAAAATAATAGAAAATCCTCCTTGCTTAATCTAATCAAGCTTTGATTGTGGGTGACTTAAACTTCACTCTAGGAGATAGTGAAATATGCGGGCCTATGACTTAAATTAACCCTCTTACAGATTTTATGATCCAAAATATCGAATAAGTTAGTCTACTTGACATTCAACCATAAAATTACCCTCCACTTGGACGAACATGAAGTCCGGTAAGGCATGAATTGCAAAGAGGCTAGATAGATTCCTTGTATCAGAGTCTCTTATAGAAGAAAACCTCAAATTTAGACAATGGGTCTCCACTGAAATGGATTTTGATCATAATCCCATTCTCCTTGAATTGGAATCATGGTTCCAAGAACCTTCTAGTCCCATTCGGTCAAAACTCTTATGGGCTTGAAGAGCCTTTGTTCATGGAAGCCATTAAATATTGTTGGGTCCAAACCAATTAGTCTTCTCCAAAATCCCATTTCTTCCTATTTCTATAGGATTTGAAAAGGGTGAAGAATGTGGTGCAAACTTGGGGCAAGGATAGAAGGAAAAGAGATGATGAAACCCTTAAATACTTAGAGGTCAAATTGAAGCCCTAGTTGGAGGAAGAAAGCAAAAGTCCTCCTATTGACCAATAAAAGGATGGATTGAAATCTCTATAATAGCCACATAGAAAGATTCCTTTGGAGCATGAAAAGGAATAACATCTGAAGAGATATGCCTTATGGCACCAAGCAAGAGATGAAATTACCAATTTTTTTCATAGTTTTGCAAATAGAAGGAATCCAATAAACATTATATGGACCACCAATGGTTTAGACAAATCAATAGTATTGTCCTTCAAATATATTGCCTTAGATGGATCACTTTCAAACTCTCTTCGAGAATGATTATTGTGCCTCCAATGATGTTGTCCTATAGGTTGCCTACCTCCTCCCAGGGTGCATTGATTAGGAATGAAATGAATAGCTAATGGTTGAAGTCTCAAAAGAGTAACATATGGGAGTCCTCCACAACTTTCAAAAGGATAGAAGTCAAGTCTTGATGGGATCCTAGTGGAATTTTATCTAAAATGTTTTGATTGATTAGGGAATGACCTTTTGAGGATGTTAGAGTACTCTAAATCCACAGGGGAAATGTCATAATACTCCAGTTCAAATTTCATCACTCTAATCCCCAAGTCAAATAATCCTCATTCCTTTGATCAATTTGGCATGTTTCTCTCTGTAAAAGCACATACAAAATTGTCACCAAGCTAATTACCCTGATCTAAAGAACTTCCTCTCTAATTCTATATCCCCTAAAAAAACACCTTTTTATAAGGAAGACAAATACACAAAATATTTGGCCTTGCTTAGGAAGGCCTACATTCCATACACACGAGAAAGAAAAAAGTGATCACCCTTAAGGTTGACTTGTCAAAAGCTTTTAATTGGGCTGGTTGGCTATACATAAGATTGCTCCTAATTTAGTTTGGATTTTGTCCTACCTTTGTAACACAGACTCTAATATACATCGAAACTATTTCATTTTCCCTTCTAATCAATGGATCATCTTCCCACTTTTTCGAAGTGGAGAAAGGAATAAGATAGGGATGTCCCCTATCCTCTCTCCTATTTTTGCTAGTTGTTGAGTGCTTAAGCAAACTCATCCATAGTGAAATAGACTTTGGGAGTCTAAAATATATATCTTTAAGCACCTCCCTCTCTCTCACACACATTCTCGTTGTAGATGATATCCTAAGATTCTTTAATGGAGACAATAGGTACCTAAATAAGCTTAAGGAGCTTCTCAAAATATTTTGCAAGGCTATAGGAATGATAACAAACAAATAAAAATCTACTCTTACATCTCAGGGTTGATTGAATTGGAACAACACTACATCTCTCGACTTCTGGACATTTAAGCATGAAGCTCAAATGATAGAATGAAATATTTGGCATTTTCCCAAAAGCTAATGGATATATTAAGAATGACTAGATGTGGCTCATAGTAAAAATTGAGAAAAAAATCAACGCTTAGTGCAACAAATGACTCTCTAGCGAGAAGATTATTCTTGGTAATTAGTAGTTATCCAATATATACAATATCACTCTAGCTCAGATGACCAAAGGTATCCCAAAAGAATAAGACAGCTCTCCTTCAAATTTCTTTGTCTATTATTGAAGAAAATAGGTCCCTAGTTCTAGCCTCTTGGAGGAATGTCACTCCAAAAAAACTTGGAGGTTTTGGACTAGCAAACATTTTCCACTTTTCCAAGGGCATTGATCCAAGGATCAGTCCTTCGGTCTCAGTTTCTACAATCCAAATACTTCCATATGGGAATCTCTAATGGATTAGATTAGGAATCCCAACAAAAATTCTCAAAAAGGATCAATTGTATAAAAAGCACTCTTAAATGTTTTTTCATCACTAGAAGTTGGCTTATCTAGAAAATAGGCAACAACAACTTTGTTCTCGTTCCTCTTTTTATACCCTTGTTGGATTAGATTCTCTTCATCTAATCGTCCCGATGATGAACCACAATGGTTGGTTTGAAACGCATCGGCAATCAACACATTTATGTGATGGATCTATAAGATAGGTATTTAAATAATTTTACTCACAAAATCTTCCATTTAGATAACTTAGTTCTCACTAGTAAGGACTCGTGGATTGGAAATGGAAATAACCATGCTTTATCAATACCCTCAATTCTCTCATTGAACAAAAGGGGCTTTTATTACTTAAATAAAGTTTGGCAATGAGACTCTCTTCTCGGGATAGGGTGTTGGATGGCATGGTAGGAGCTTGGGCTAAGGGAAGAATTGGCACATATTTGGACAAATTACACTTCAACTCTTCAAAATTATTTCATTAGAATATCAAACTAGGATGACCAAGACATTTGGTCTCCCAACCTAATAAGTGGATATAGTCCAAAGGTAGGTTATTAAACTTCAGTTATGGATAACAAAGTGGATCCCCCCTCCTTGGTGGGGATGGAAGCTATGGAAGTTAAAATTCCCAGCCAAGTCTGAGCTCTTTATGTGGCCTCTTCTTGTCAATAAGGCACCCACATAGGTCCATCTTTAACAAAGGAACTTCATATGCCCAAGAAGATGTAGTTTATGTAAAAAGGATAGTGAATCAAACTATCATCTTCTTATGGAATGCCATTTCTCAAGAGAAGTTTGGTCTAAAATTAATAGGGCATTAGGGTAAAACTTCCCATAGGTAGCCAGCTCAGTAAAGGAAGTTCTAAAATCTTGGATATCAAACCCAAGCACCAAAGGATTCAAGGCTCTTCCTTTAATTATTGCATGGGGTGTTTGGTTAGCTTGAAATCATGTGTTATTTGATGATTCCTACCCTTCGTATACCCATTACACTATTTGGAGTCTAGCTATTATCATCGCTCATCCTCATAAAAAACTCTTTATTCCCAAAAAAATTGTTTGGTTCCCCCGATTCAAAAGGACTCTCCATGGGCCTTTTTCAATATAGCAACCCAAGGTCAATCTACTTTAGGGAGATAAGGGAGGTTATCTTTTTCTCCAAAGATGTATATGTTTCCTTTTCAGTGTGACTAGGCCATGCTACAAACAATTTCAATGAATTGATGACCCTTAAACTTACCCTTCATCTAGCTAGGGAGAAATGAATATTAAGCTTCACATTTATAATGATTCCCTTCCTAATATCAATTGGATGACATGAGCGTTCAAAAGTACTCTCTTTTGTCAACTTTTTAGGAAATCAAGAGAACTACATGTTGGCGTGGAAATGGACTGAGGAACAAGGAAATCATTGGAAATTCCTAGGCTAATAATGCAGATTATTTTCTCACATCTCGATTCCAACTCTTATTGGGTTTTCACTTTAAGAATAATATTATGTCGTTCCTATTTTTGCATGATTCTATGGAGGCCAATTTTCTATACAATCTCATATTCTCAATGCTTGATCCTAGTAACCACTTGTTTTTTTAATGGAATCATAAAGAATCTTATCATAGTAATAGCTAGATCTTTTTGGAACCATATAGAAGATTATGCTAGATGATGATGCATATCTATTTTTGTGGGTGATGTTTTATAATTTTTGAATCCCATGATCTCTTTTTTAAAAGGGGAATTTGGGACTCTAGCCACAAGAATGCCCCGAGGATTTACAACTATAATTTTCTTTAATAAAATAGATTGGTTTTTTCCCTTGGAAAAAAATGTTTTTAAGATTAAATAGTTTGAAAAAAAATATATAATTCACTTCAATTTTCATAAGATAACACATTATAAATATAGTGATTTTACAAAGGTTTTGAAAATAAGATCTAATGCCTATATAAGTTGTGCACTATAAGAAAAAATATTTATCATCTTCGACTTTGTAAGATTGCAAATTCTACAAATTATTGTTTTAGATCTTGTCCATGTCCCAACTGTAGGTTTTAACCTTATACAATTAATTATTGTAAAAAAATTTGTATTTAAAACAAACAAACAAAAAGTAATAGCAAATGCATGCATTAACACAAAGAATTCATCCTGGAAACCCAAAAATAACAAAACCAACAAGTTTCTTCAATATATGTCATGCGACATGCATGAACCACCAACCCATTTACCTTGAATTAGAATACAATCACAATTCCTTAACCAAAACTACAAAACCACCATGCACCACAAACTTGTTTTTAGGAAAACCATGTATTGGAAATCGCCAAAAATTGATGCAAAAAACGCGAGGGCTTCACTGGGGGAGCAATACCATACCATGTGCGTTCATATTGGGGGATATATATTGAGGAAAAAATGACATAATATATTAAGCATATAAAGGGGGGTAAAGGGTTTTTATATTGGCAAGTATAAAAAATGGAGCTCAAAGTTAATGAAAAAATGGATATCTACAATATCTAGTGAAAGTAGGGGTTTTTTTAAATTGGGAAGGTGTATTGGGTTTGTTTTGGTAGGGGGTTAAATAATGTGATTTAGGTATTTTCCAATATGTAATCAAATTAAGGGTATTGTTTAGTATGCCATGAACGCACATGATATGTCAGAGGTTCATTGAGTGAAGCCCCTGTGGCAAGAAACCACCCAATTATTTTTTTCCGATGGTACTATTGCACATCATCCATTGTATAGTGCATGGAGATAGTCATGCGAAGAATATAACACATACCCAACATTCTCCCATTTGTTGTTTTCTTTGCACTCAAGTGGGTCGTAGGAGTATACAATTAGCAATCTAGAGCAATAATGCCCATTGTTTCTCTACATCAAGAGAACTTTTCAATGCTCACAAATTTGGTTAATGAATCTGCAACATTCTTGAAAGTGTCAAATTTTCCAACAACATCTTCTTGTGTTCAATCATATCTCTCAGAAAGTGACATTGAACATTGATATGCTTTGTCTTTGAGTGATAAGCTGGGTTCTTTACTAGGAAGATTGCACTTCAACCATCACAATCCATCCTTACAGTTTATTGTACCAACCTAATACATGAACATAATCTATGTAACAATTTTGCTTCCTCGCTTACATGAGTCGTTGCCATGTATTCGGCTTTTATAGTTGAGAGTGCCACTATAGTTGTATATTTCCCACCCAACTAATTATTCCTCCAAATAGGTTAAACATATACCCATTTGTAGATCTTTTGCGATCTAGATCTCCAACCTAGTCTGCATCAACAATTCCATGAATGTCTAACACTCTATCCAGTCTTGGTGTTTCTTGGTGGCACAATCCATAACAAGTAGTGCCTCACAGATACCTAAAATCCCTCTTTATTGTTGTCCAATGCTCCTTCCCTGGTATTCACATATACTTGCTCAATACTCCCACTGCATGTGCAATGTTTGATTTGGTACAAACCATTACATACATTAAGCTTCCAATTACACCGACATATGGAACATAAGACATGTCCTCTCTCTCTTCTTGTGTCATGGGACACTAATCCTTGGATAACTTTACACTTGCAATAATATGCATCTTTACTAGTTTACATTCCTACATATTAAACCTATACAATATTATCCTGACACACTTCCTCTAACTTAACCAGAGTTTCCTATTTTCCCAGTCTCCTTCAATTTCCATGCCCAAGATAAAAGTTGCAACAATAAGACCCTTCATGGCAAATTTTTAGGACAACTGAGTTTTCACTTCCTAGATAATTTCCCTGTCATTTCCAATAAACAACATATCATCCACATATAATACCAAATAAACAACATGATCACCAACTAATTTGAAATATGCACAATGATACAATTTTCTCCTTATGAAGATAAGTACTAATATATAAGTATCAAATTTTTTATTCCACATCCTTAATGATTACTTTAACTCATACATGGACTTTTTCAACCTGCATATGAGCTATTTCTTTTCTTTCACAACAAATCCTTTTGGTTGCTTCATGTCGATTTATTCTTCTACATCCCCACGTAGGAATGTTGTCTTCACGTCCATATGTTCTACTTCAAGGTCAAAAGAAATAGCAATAGATAAAAAAATATTATAGAAGTTAAATTGCAATAAGACAAAAAAATATTACCAAATTCAATTCTCTCTACCTCGGAATAACCCTTTGCTACTAATCAAGGTTTGTATTTCTCCACCCTACCTTTTGCATTCAACTTATTCCCAAACACCCATCTGCTACCAATGGGCTTTCTTCTAGATGACAACTCCACTAAATCCTAAGCCTCATTCTTGTCCAAGGTTGAAATTTCTTCAACCATGGCCTTTCTTTAGAACTTGTCATCCTCTAAGTCCACTACCTTCCTAACAGTTCTAGGATCATCACCAGTAATAAACAAAGAAAAATTTGAGTGGAAATCAAGTAGAGTATACCTTTCTAGCTACCTTCTTTCCTAAATTGATCTCTTCAGTGTGAGAGTCTATGGTTCTTCTTATTTTAATTCACATTCTTCTATAGAGTATTATTCATTATCCTTCAATTCAAACTCTATCTTTTATGGTTCTTTCTCCCTTGGTAGGACTTCTTGTTTGACAACATCTTTGACTTCTCTAAATACCACAACTCGACTATAAACAATCTTCATAATTTCTAGGTTCCAAATCTTATAACCTTTCATACCATCTTTATATCCAATAAAGTTACACTTTCAACTTTCTTATCTAGCTTACTTATATTCTCCTTTGGAATGTGTACATAAACATCATAGGAATACCCTAAGATGTTTAAGACATGGTTTCTTACCAGTCCATACCTCGTGTGGAGTCATGTCACCGAATGTTGATGAGGGTGATCTATTGTAACATACTTGGTGTCACTCCTAGAGACAACCTCTGGGTTGATGGGAGACCAGTGCCTAGGACATCTTAATTAATGTTGTCAAATTTATCTTAAATACTTACAACACCATAGTTTGTCACAAGAAATTTGAATTGGATTGATTAAGAACCATTCATAAAGATACAATATATGAAGCAGCTTATACACAGGAATACACATGAAATAATCCTCAACTAGTGGTGGCCAAATCAGATTAATAATTTGTAGCAAATTAATTGTTGAGACAGATGTAATGGTAGACAATAAAGGAGAAATCTATCATACAGAGCTTAAATGTTAAGAATTATGTATATCTAGATTTGGAGAGAAGCGAAAGTAAGGAAATGCTTATGGAATGTTGAGATGCATGGAGCGCTTTTTAAAGACTGAATTTCCACATTAATACAGGCATTATCCATCAATAGCTTGATCTAAATGAATCTGCATTTAATGGGAAATATATCTAGCTGCTACGTGACATGCAATCTGAGAGGAATATTTAACATATATGAAAATATAGAGGGAGATGAACATATTGCAATCCAATAAGTTGGAATCACCAAAAATCTTGTATTAATCTTCTGAGAAAAGTGCATACATCAAGATTCATACATGCCTTCATGAAACCAAGAAAAGGTCCCTTAAGAGAAGTCTTTCCAAAAATTTTGAACCTTCTTTAAGTGTTTCTTCCCTCCTTTTATAAGGAGAGGGAGAGCTTGAAAATAGTTACAAAAATATCTTAGGCTGAGCTCCAGTTGTCTGATCGACTAGTTGTCTCAGTGTGCGAAGGCTCTGTCGCCCAAATCATTGCAACATAATGATTCCTTTATTTAAAATATAACAATAATAGAATAAAAAAACATGGGAAAAATTGAATGATGATTATAGGAAAATATCTCCACGCCACTTCTTGTGATGGCCTCTGATCAAGACATGTCTCTGCCACAATGTGCCTCTTCCATTACTCGGTCGATTCCCCTATCTCTTTCTGCCTTAACTGCTTGAATTCCCCGTTTTCTAGAGTCGGGAGCAATCACCCGTGATGGCCTTAGTGGTGCTCTGTAACACAGTTGTTGACTCATCCTTCTTTTAACTTTTTGTATTACACTTATGAGAGCTTTTACTCATCGGGTCTTTTACTTCTAAAAACATTACAAAACAACGGGTCCTGATATCCTTTGGCCCCTTTTGTTTAGCCCCTTTTGCATTTCTTCATCATAGGACCGAGGGTTGTGACCTCGTGCTTAGCCTTAAGGTGTTAGGGCCTTTTGTTCCTGCCTAGGGCTATTTTTCCTTTGTAACATGCATAGCGCCCAAGGTTCTTTAACTTCTTATAAACCATGTGCTAGCCCAATATATCGGAGCCCCTCTCATCAGCGATTTCCAATCGGAGAAATAATAATGGGAGTTGAGACATGCTCATTCTCCGATCGCCGATCTTCGATTATGATGTCATCATTTCCATGTGGCACTCACTGAGTGGTGACACATGTCACCCATATTCTCCCCTTAGGCCCCCTTAAAACACCATAATTTCCTGCTATGTGTCCTTCCATACCACCACATCATGCTGATGTCAGCTGCCACGTGTCCTTATCAGAGCCAATCATATGCTGCCACATGTCATTATTAGATCCAATCTTGTGCCACCACGCGTCATTATCAGAGCCAATCCTGTGCCGCCACGCGTCCTGCTAGAGGAGAGAGAAAAGGGCTCGTCCGCCCTTGGTTTTGCGATGAAATCCTTTGTAAACTTATATTTGAGTCCCTCGATGATTTTACACTATCAACACATTTCCCTTGTCACACCTTTTAAAAGGTTGTACTCTCAAAAGTTCTGATTGTCGATGCTATAATATTTTAATGCGTCGATCTCCTCTTAGCTTTGATATGCGATGTGCGATCACTGACATGTGGTCATTGATAAGCTGAATGCTTTGGTGGGTGATCTCCAATATTGTTAGACCTCCAATATATCAGACCTCTGATATGCAACGTGTCAATATGCCATGTTGTTGGACCTTCGATATGCGATCTTCGATATCGAACCTTTGATATTCATTCTTTCCTAAGGCTTGAATCCTTGAAACATTAGAAGACCATATCTTTTGATCCAGGAGTCCATTTTTTGACTTCCACATATCGTTGGAAAGATTGTTCAGAGCACTTTCCAATGGAGAGGCTTCGATGTGTGCTTTGAGTCCTTCTATGGCTTGGAATATGACTGCAAGATTCTATGCTCTTTTTCATTCTTTTCACATCATTTGGCACTATTTGAACAATTTTGTAGTAGGTGATAACATTGAATCCAATTGGGGATAGTGCCTTGCTAGTAAGTTGTTGAGAACCTGCAAACTAGTAACATTCTATCCATTGGGAATGGAGTCATTTTATTCAAGTATATAAAAACAAAAACATAAAGAATTGAAAGTATTACTGATATTTTACAATGGCTCACCAGTATGTACAATGGGTGAGAAATGGACCTCTTAGTGTTGGAAGTAAAGATTGAGGAATTTCCCATTTACAGGTAGCTCAAGAATTTCACCCTCCAAGTTTTCTAGCAAGAAAGTATTGTTTCCCTTTGTCTCAACAATCTTGAAGGTCCAAACCATAAGGGATCAAATTTGCCATGTTTCCCTTTGTCTTCTCTTCTCACATCCCACCTCAAAACTAGATCTCCTGGCTGGAGAGGTCTGTCTTTAGCCTTCTTATCAAACAAATATTTCATTTTATGTTGGTAGTTAATTAACCTGTGGTTTACTTGCTCTATATTCTCTTGGAGCTCCACTAGTTGATTTATCCTTCGAGTCAAGGAGTTTGGTTCTTCTTCCACATCTTGTAATATCTTGGCAACTGATGAAGCAAGTTGTATAGGGAATATAGTTGCTTTCCCATAGACCAATTCGAAAGGAGATTTCCCCGTGGATCTTTTAGGAGTGACCCTATTAGCCCATAGGGAAAATTTTAATTGGGAGTCCCAATTTCTTTGGCTTTCTACAATTGTTTTCTTCAAGATCCTCACTACTGTTTTGTTGGAAGACTCAACTAGTCTGTTTCCCTTAGGATAGTAGTAGAGTGGCCAACTATCATGTTGAATTTCTGACAAAAGTTGATAAATTTTGCATACTTGAAAGCCTGAGAGTTATCAGTCACAATGCGCCCAAACCTGGCCAGGGTATTTTCCTCGAAAATTTTATGACCACAGTGTCAGTTGCATTTTGAGCTGGTATTACTTCCACCCAATTTGTGAAATATTATGTGGTTGTGAGTATCCACTTGTGTTGGCCACTGGATGGGGGGTGTATCTCTCTGATAAGATGTAGTCCCCATTGCTTGAAATGCTCTTCTATGCAAACAAGGATTAATGGGAGTGGGGTTAATTTATGCTTTTCAACGAACATTTGACACTGTTGACAAGGCCGAACATAAGAGTGAAATTCTACTAATAGTTTAGGCCAATAGAATCTTTCTTTCAATATCTTATTGCTTGGTCGTCTTCCAGTTATAGTGTCCCCCACAAATGCCACTATGGAAATCATCAATTACCCTTTGAGTTTCTATTTCTACCAAACATAGAAGTAGAATTCCAACCAGGTCTTTCTAGTATAGTTTCCCATTGGATATAATAAAATTTTGGGCTTGTAATCTTAATTCTCTATACTTGGATTTATCCATCTTCATTGGGCACCTCAAGAATAGCAGATAGTGGATGACATCCTTATACCAGGCAGATGTTTCATATTTGATATGAATTTTTTGGATCGATGTCTTGATCATCAGTTGTTGTGTCCCCTCTTTGTCTTCTTCTGTTAATAGGTTAATCCCCAAGGCCTGGAAATTAGACTCTGATAAGATTTTGGCCAATCCTTGTCCTTTGATGAGTTTAGTGGGCTTGATATCCATGTCATACTCTTGGATTTTGGCAATCCACTTACCTCTTTTTCCATCACTGTCCCCTTGCACCAGGATGTCTTTAACAACCATTGTTGGAACATAAGCTACAATGTTAGAGTGTAAAACATAAACTCTGAAGGCCTTCAAAGCTTTGACCAGGGCATAAGCCTGTTTTTCCAAGATATTATATTTCAATTCAGCCTCTCGTAACACCTGGTTGAAGAAGGCTATAGGTTGCTCGTGACCTTCATTATTCTTTTGCAATAACACAACGACTATAGTATGAGGGGAGGAAAAAGAAAAGATGTAAAATGGTATTGAATAATCTAGGATGACTAACATAGGAGCCTCTGCAAAAAGCTCTCTTGATCCTAGAGTTGGATTCCTTGGAATCTGGGCTCCACTTTACTTCGTTCTCCTTCTTCAACATCTTTGTGGTGCCTTTCACTATCTCTGCATAATTAGGTACAAATCTCCTCGAAAATTTAATCCTTCCCAAGAACACTTGGACCTCTTTTTTAGTTCTAGGTAGGGAAAAGTGGTTGATGGCTCCCACACACTTAGAATCGATATTCACCCCCTCCTGTGTTACTATATGCCCCAAAAACTTACCTTCACTTAGAGCGAACTGAGATTTCTTTAGATTTAGAGACAACCCATGCTTCTTGCAGTTCTCAAAAGTCAGTTTTAAATGTTCAATATGCTCCTCATATGTTTTAGAGAAAAATGTTATATCATCGAGGTAGACCACTATGAATTTGTCATGTTCTCCCACGAATTATATATCTGTTGCCCTCTCGAAGGTTGCTCCTGCATTTACAAGGCCAAATGGCATTCTTGCATACATGAAGGTCCACCAGGGTGTAGTAAATGTGGTTTTCATCTGATCATTGGGATGTACTTCTACGTGATTATACCCTGAAAAACCATCCATCATGGACATCCGAGCTTAGCCAACTACCTTGTGCAATATATAATCCATTTTTGGCAATGAGGAATTGCCTTTTAAAGAATCTTTGTTGAGGTTTCTGAAATCCACACACAGTGTTATCTCTCTATTCTTCTTCCTGACAGGAACCAAGTTTTCCACCCACTCTGAGTACCTCAATGGTACAATGATCTTGGCCTGAAGTAACTTCTTTACTTCCTTCTCAATAGATGGGAGTAAAAGGGGATTGATCTGTCTGATTTTCTGCTTACAAGGCTTCATTCCATTCTTTAATGGAATCTTGTGTTGAATAACATTTGTATCAAAAGTATTTAAATCATCATATGACCAAGCCAAAACATATTTATAGGTTTTTAAGAGATTTAAGTACCTTTGTTTATATTGATAGGGGATCCTTTTTGACAACTTGATCATCCAGGGTTTGTTCTCTGAGCCGATGTTGCAATTATCCACCTATTCATCAACTCTCTTTTCAGCAGGTTTTAAGGCCATGTTGTTGGATTTGAATAATCTCTCCAAAGGAACTAGGCCATGGGCAATGGCGTTTCCCTTTAGCTGCAGAACTCTATGCCCTGTGATAGCTTCCTCCTAGGCGGTTGGTTGTTCCTCTATTACTTCTTCTTCTTCTTGGTCGATCACAAAATTCAAGAATTTCTCAATGAATTCCATGAAACGTTGGATTTGTTCATCATCTTCAAACACTTGTTAGTGTTTCACATTATTAGGCACTGAGGGTCTGTACCTAACTTCAACTTCATATCTGAGAAGTGGATTTTGTAGTGGCTTAAAATTACTGGCAATTATAGCCAAGGAATCAGCCATTCGATTTCCTTCCCTGGGTAAGAATTGGACATTAAAAGCTAGGAATAAGTTTTCAATTAAATCCCAAACCTCATTTATGTAAGCCCTTAGCCCGAGGTTCTTAGTTTGACATTGGTTCTTGATTTGCTTTACCACTAGTTCTGAGTCTCCAAACACAGTCAGGCATTCAATGTTCAAATTCCTTACTGCTTGCAGGCCTAGTAGTAATGCCTCATACTCTACCACATTATTGGTTGCCTCAAATTCCAATTTGAATGAGAGGGGAATCAAGCTACCCTCTGGAGATATCAACAACACTCCCACTCCATTTCCTTCCTTAGAATTTGCACCATCAAAATACAACTTCTAGACTTTGCTACAATCTTTGAGTTTGATCTAATTTGGCTGCTAGTTGTACCTATGTTTCTTCTAAAATAAAATCATCTTCTTTTAGCTTTAAGTAGGAGATTTCCCACAAGAGCATTATCTGGGAAATCATATTTTATAACTATTTTAACGAACCTTGATTCCCTGTATAGGCACCTTTCTTCTCCACCAAAGATAGGGATGGTAGCATAGATAATATCCAGCTTGATTGAACCTCCAATCTTTCATCCCCAAGATCTGGATAAAACCATACTAAACCTTGCAGAGATATCAACTACTATAATGTTCATCACTACACTTTTTACTGGGATCTGGGTCAAATTCACCACCAAGTCCTTTATCATATCCAAGCACTTTACACTCTTAGAGTCAAAAGACTAAAGATCTTTGTATGGTCTAGTTATCTCCAGGCCTAGTAGTTCCATTACTGATAGTGGCATCAAATTATGAGAAGTGCTCGAGTCTAACATGCATTTATGGAGCAGGAGGTCATGTACTACTAGAGTAACATAAAAAGGTGTTATGGAGGGATCTTATTCTTTCACATGGGGTCCAAAGACAACCATTGGCATTTATTATTGGAGGTTTAAACTATCAGGTGGTTGGACTGAAGCAGATGGAAACATGAACTGAGAAACCTAGGCCTTATAGGTGGGTTGTTTCAAGAGCTCAGATAACGGGACTAGGATCTTGACTTTCTCAAGATATTTTTGAAGATTAAATATAGAAGGGCGTTTTTCTATAGTGCTAACCTCCACCGACTCTTTTTCTTTTTCGCAAATGGGCCTAGAATGGAGAGGTGACTTCTTTTCTTTGAGGACTTCAGGCTTATGGCAGTTTGGATTTGAGGACTCCTTTTTATGAGTAATTGGATCTAAGGGCCCCTTCCGCTTGTTAGCTGGCTTAGGAGGCTCTTGGGAGGAAGTACCTTCATTTTGGTCTTGTCCCCTCGATCTCTTTCTATATGACCGAATATCATATTTCTTATGCAGCTGAGCCTGCATGAAATCAACAAACTGCTTGCAGTAATCATCAATCTCAGGATCGTTCATCATTGCATCTAGATTATCCTCCTCGTATTCATACGTTTCGAATTCTTATTCTTCATAAGAGAAAGAGGAATACAAGTTCCCCTGAACTTCGTTGGCATCTTGTATCTGCTCCTTCGGATCATCTTATATATATAATGGAGGATGAATGTGGTCTTGTTGTTCTTTCCTCTCCCTTTGTAATATCTGTAGGGGAGGCCTTCTGTATTAGGGATTGAAACCTCGATTAGCAGCAGGGAAGTTCTGTCATTCAAGGATTTTATTTTCTAGCTCCATTTTTGTCAGTTTATTTGATACATTCTTTATCAACTTATCCATCTCCTTTATCTTTTGTTCTTAGGATTATCTTCCATGACTTGAGGAAGTTTCCTCCTTTTTCCCCATTTTCTTTTCTCCAGGGTCAGTTCTGCTTCTTGAATTACCTGTTGATGTAAAATTTGCTTCTACCTTGAGAGCATCAGTTTGAATTTGGTCCAAGGTATGGGACTTCCTCTCTTTGAGTGTGAAGCTGAACTCACAAAAACTACTTGGGAAGCAACCTGTGGAGGTTTAATTTCAGCAGGTAGATTGTTGTACAATTTATTAAACTTTTTATAAAATCTGAGATATCCTCATCAGGTTTCTTCTACATAGCATTTAACTCAATAAGAATGTATCCATGATCTATCTTCTCTCCCCATTTCTGCATAAAAGAATTCTCCATTTCTTCCCAAGTGGTAATGGAAGCATTTAGAAAGGATTTGAACCATTTCCTGACTTCCCCATCCAAAGATTGGACGAAAAGCCTCAACACTACGTCCTGGTGCTCGACATTCAAATTTTTTGCAAAGGCACATAAAACTTTTATGTGTCTCTGTGCTGATATGTCATCTTCTTCATTAAACCTAGGTAGGAGCTTGAGATAGTCCTATGGCATAACATTTAAAGGTTGAGGCAGGTCTAAGGGAGCATATTTGTTTAACAGGAAACCTGGGATAACCATCTGGAGCAGAGGTGGTGGTGCTTGATTTATTAGGGGTCTTTGAGGTATGACCAATTGCGAGACAACTGACTGACGTGGAATGAGAAATTGTTCACACTGTGGGTAGGGCTGCTCTATAGGATATATTTTACCTCCTCAACTTCAAGGAGGGGAGGAAATGAGAGAGAAGGGGTGTTGACTGAAAATTCTTCTTCCTTGACCTCTAGGGAGGCGGTACTGAATAACTGACCACTTTCTGAAGGATATACCAGGACTCTAGGAGGAAAATCAAAGCAATGAATTATGGCATTTTGTGAGCTAGATGAGGATGTTTTAGGAAACGAAGAGACAATAGCATCAATATTGGGGGTTTTCTCCCTCCAAATCCTTCTGGATATTAGTCTTTCTAGGTCAGATACAAATGGTGTTCTTTGCTAAGAGGTATCTGAGCGGGTATGGGGCCTCTTAAAAGCCAAGGTGATGAACTTATGATTTGACAGTGGAGTCACCAAGGTGATAGATCTACAACCCACACATATTTTCTCACCTTATCAAAGAGTGTATGAATGTCATACCCAAGGGGAAAATTCTCTAATATGTTCCTCGACAATGGCGCAAAAAATATGTTGTCACTCCTAGAGACAACCTCTGGGTTGATGGGAGACTAGTGCCTAGGACATCTTAATTAATGTTGTCAAATTTATCTTAAAGACTTACAACACCATAGTTTGTCACAAGAAATTCAAATAGGATTGATTCAAAACCATTCATAAAGATACAATATATGAAGCAACTTATACACAGGAATACATAAGAAATAATCCTCAACTAGTGGTGGCCAAATCAAATTAAGAATTTGTAGCAAATTAATTGTTGAGATATATGTAATGGTAGGAGACAGTAAAGGAGAAATATATCATCCCCAGATGCGGGTGATAGTGAGGATGGGACGGGAGTTTAACGCTGCCCACATGCCGGCCATGTGCCATCACGTGGCAGACGTTTGGGCTCAAGCCTGTACATGCGTAAGTGGAAGCAGGTATAAGGTCATTCAGCAGAGCAGAGTTAATGCCCTGCACGGCTATTCGGCTCGCTTGGAGGTTGCAGTTATGGCGGACGCGTTCCAAGGTGAGGTCGCTGCGATTAAAAACCATGTCACTGCGTCGGGTCAGGGTATGTTTCTGGTTTTTCCTTCAGGCAGGTCTATGCAACCTCAGATGCTCTGCGCAGCTTCATGCAACTGCCTCTCCGTCTGGGTCATTACGCTGTCTGTCT
Source organism: Pinus tabuliformis (assembly GCA_031772625.1). NCBI lineage: Eukaryota > Viridiplantae > Streptophyta > Pinopsida > Pinales > Pinaceae > Pinus > Pinus tabuliformis. Next base: position 967,192,494 of record CM062810.1, read on the forward strand.
GGGTTATTCCGCTGTCTGTTCGCATTCCTCACAGGAAGGAGTTGTATCACACTCGGGAGCTGGGTCTCATCCCTTCGGTCCCTGCAAGGATGGTAAGGCCTCGACAGCGCATGCTCAGCCGTCGAGGCACCTCCAGGGGAGGAACTTCACGCACTCCCGTTGCTGATACTTCTGCCCACTGCTGTCATTGCCATGGCATTCGCTCTACTGGAGCTAACCCCCTTCAATCTAGTCAGTTCATGGATGCTGGTGCTTCGAACTCAGCTTCCTTGCCCGCCTTTGGCTCTGCTATTTTTAACTTCAGCAGTTCTATGAACAGCCCCCAGATCAGTGCGCATGTATCGGTTCTGTTCATTGAAACTTCCCAGGAAGACAATGACTCTCTGGACAATCGTGGGCAGGTGCATGCTGATAGCCCGGAGAAAGAAACAAAGGATCCTGCTACAGACCTGGAGAAAGAAACAAAGGATCCTGCTACAGACCTGGAGAATGTCTCGAAAATCCTTCTGGATCAGAAGGCGAGGACCAGCGAAACAGAAGACATCCATATGGACACTGCCCCCACTGCTGCGGAGAGGGAGGCTTACGGATGGTGCCGGGTAGTGGAGGAGCAACTGGAAGAATAGAGACGCCCTCGCTCAAGGTCTACATGGCTCTTCTGTCTGGTCTTTTGGTTTCTATTGCTGTCTGTGTTAGCTTAGTTTCGTCATGTATGCATTTTGTATGTGTTCAAGAACCTTTGTTGATGGTCTGGGTTATGTCTGTCTCCCCTGCGCGGGATCATTTGGATTTTTGGTTGGGGCCCCTGCGTGGGCTAGCTCTTTTGAATGGTCTAGTCTCAGCTGTTCCAGGTTGACACCTCAGGTGCCTGGTTCTTTCTGTTTTGATTTGATGTAAATTTTTGACATCTGTATATAATATATTAGTATAGTTTTACCGAGAAAAAAAGAAGAAGAGAAATTTATCATACAGAGCTTAAATGTTAAGAATTTTGTATATCTAAATTTGGAGAGAAGTGGAAGTAATGAAATGCTTATGGAATCCTGAGATGCATGGAGCGCTTTTTAAAGGCTGAATTTCCACATTAATACCAGCATTATCCATCAATAACTTGATCTAAATGAATATGCATTTAATGGGAAATATATCTAGTTGGTACGTGACATACAATCTGGGAGGAATATTTAACATATATGAAAATATAGAGGGAGATGAACATAGTGCAATCCAATAAGTTGGAATCACTAGAAATCTTGTATTAATTTTTTGAGAAAAGTGCATACATCAAGATTCATACATGCCTTCTTGAAACTAGGAAAAGGTCCCTTAAGAGAAGTCTTTCAAAAAAATTTGAACCTTCTCTAAGCGTTTCTTCCATCCTTTTATAAGGAGAGGGAGATCTTGAAAACGACTACAAAAATATCGTAGCCTGAGCTCCAACTGTCTAATCGACTAGCTGTCTCAGCATGCGGAAGCTCTGTCACCAAAATCATTGCAACATAATGATTCCTTTCTTTAAAATATAACAATAACAAAATAACAAAACATGGGAATAAATGAATGATGATTATAGGAAAATATCTCCACGCCACTTCCTGTGATGGCCTCTAATCAGGACACGTCTCTGCCACAATGTGCCTCTTCCATTACTCAGTTTGTTCCCTTCTCTCTTTATGCCTTAACTACTTGAATTCCCTGTTTTATGGAGCCAAGAGCGATCACCCGTGATGGCCTTAGTGGCGCTCTATAACACAACTGATGACTCATACTTCTTTTAACTCTCTGTATTACACTTATTAGAGCTTTTACTCATCGAGTCTTTTACTTTTAAAAACATTACAAAACAATGAGTCCCAATATCCTTTGCCCCCTTTCTGCATTTCTTCATCATAGGACCGAGGGTTGTGACCTGGTGCTTAGCCTTAAGGCGCTAGGGCCTTTTGTTCTTGTCCGGGGGCTATTTTTCCTTTGTAAACTACATAGCACCCAAGGTTCTTTAGCTTCTTATAGACCATGCGCTAGCCCAATATATCGGAGCCCCTCCCATCGACGGTTTCCAATTGGGGAAATAACAATGGGAGTTGTGACATGCTCATTCTCCTATTGTTGATCTCCAATTATGACGTCATAATTTCCACGTGGCACTTTGTCAGTGGTGACATGTGTCACTCAAATTCGCCCTCTTAGGCCCCCTCAAAACACCATAACTTCTTGCCACGTGTCCTTACGTACCGCCACATCATGCTGACGTAAGCTGCCATGTGTCCTTATCGGATCCAATCCTGTTCCACCACGCATAATTATCGAAGCCAATCATGTGGTACCACACGTCATTATCATAGCCAATCATGTGCCACCACACATCCTATTTGAGGAGAGAGAACAAGGCCCATCCGCCCTTGGTTTTGCGTTGAAATCCTTTGTAACCTTATATTTGAGTCTGCCAACGATTTAACATTGTTATCCTCCATAATGTCCCAAGGCTGAGAAAGGAGATCGACGGAGGTAACCTCAAACCACTTAGGGTTCAGCAGCTAGCCCTGCTAAACCAAAGAGGGCTCTCTCTATGAAATCACAGCCAATGATGACTGGAGTGGGAAAAGATGTTAGGTTAGTTATTACATCACTAGGGTTTTATAGAGTTAGGGTTTGCTAGATCAGAGGTACAAATAAGGGAACTAGGTCAGGTCTTCAAAGGTTCAGTTGCATGAGATATAAAGGAGAAAGGTAGGCATGCTTTTGTGACAACTTTGGAGTTGGTCGATGTAGTGTAGGGTTGAATAGGTAAGAAAATCATGATGAGCATGTGAACCATGAATTCATCTATTAGAAGACTGAGCACATAAAATGAGATTCCTAACAAAACAAAGCTTAATTACAAGAATTACGTTTAATACCTCTTAGGAAAATCACTGAAAAGCATAGATATGGAAAGGAAACTATTTATCATTCATATAAATATTTAACAAGAGAAAAAAATACCACAAACTCACACCACAAGAATTCCTGAATAATAGCTGCAACTTGGTCTTTGATTTCCTGTAAAAATATGATCAAGTATAAGCTACAAGATTTCCACTCTCTGATGTCCAACCCTCGATCTGAAAACAACTTCTCCACTCTTAGGGGTCGAATCCCTCATTATAGGAACAACTTACATGTATTTCTCAACCAAAACCTAATGACTAGGGAGGTTGGAACAAACCCTCCATTTAGACTTTGACTGAACATTTTCTCATAAATGAGGCCTAAAATTACATCAAAATCACTCTAACAAGCTCATTTACCTTATATTACATTAATTCAACTCTCAAAATGAGGAATTACATCATAAAATCCAAGTTTGACTGAAGAAAACTCGAAATTTGCACAAACAGACAAAAGCGCAACGTCACTTGCAAAAGCGCAATGCCAAATTTGAGGAGGTTTTTGAAGGCCTTCCACTGCTCCAAATCCAACTCCAAATATACCAGTGGAAATATTGGGATGTATAGTTGTCATTAGACACCTCAAGCAAGCAAAATGGAGACTCCAAGGCCAATAAAAACTCATTCTCCCACAACTACTCCAAAAGCGCAGTGTTTAATCCAGTAAGGTGGCAAAAAGTGGTTTTTTGACATGTTTTTGGACATTTTCTTCAAACTTGTTTGCTGACAAGGCATCAGAAGTGGATAGCTAGCATGTCTAGGTAATTATTTATCCATCCATATAAAATTTTTGGCATTTGGAGGTCTGAGGACAAAGCGCAGTGCCAAGGTGTTGCGCTTTTGACTGAACTCTTCTTCCTGTTTATGCCAAAAGTCACAAAAACTCAAAATTGTTCAAAATTTCTTCAAAACTGCTTCAATTTTGGTCCATGAAGCTCTAAAATGAAATGTCAAGCAAGGAGGGAGGCCTCTACTAGAAATTCAATTTTATCTTTCTCTTTTTGCCTCCTTAGGGTTTGCCTTAACTTCTTTTTTAGCTGCTTGATTCTGACTTGGGAGACCTTGTTTCTAGTACAATAGTGCATGGCCATATGCCTCTGAAGTTTAGTGGCCTTGTTGGCCCTCTTAAGGAGAATTTCCAAGTGGCAATTGACTCTACCAAGCCAATTTTCCCTATTTTACTCAAAATCCTCTTCAATGGACTTGTCAATGTTTTGTTGCCTTGGTGGAGAGGATGTTTTAGTGATTTGCTCTTCTTTCCTCTTCAAACCTCTTGTCTTAGGCCTTCTAGGCTTGAGATGAAAACTTGTGGCTTCAATCTCTTCCAAGTTTATCATTATTTTACCTTTGGCACCATCCTTCTCCAAATCTACTTTAGATTTATCAAGCAAAAGTTGTATGACTTTGAGCCGTTTGTTTTCTTGTTGAAGGAAAGAAATCAAAAAATATGCCTTGGACAACCTACTCTTCAGCTCTCTAATCTCAGCCTCTTTCTCTTGGATGATATGCTCTAAAGATTTGACCTCCTCATGCACTTCTAAATCTTCCATATCAGTGTCAAGATAAATATGTACTTCTTCACTCAATGGTGTTTCATGCTGTTGTGATGATGTAGGCTTGGCCCTTTCAACAATCTCTAGAGAAAACACAAGCCTTTTCCCTCTTGTGTAGGTCTTGGTCACTTCTGCCCTAGGAGTTCTTATGATAGGTTGTCTTGTGGAAGCCACCTTTTGTTGTGTTGGGGAAGAAAAAGGTGTGGATTGACTGCTTGACTGAGCTGGAGAAGGCAATAAATATGTTGAATAGATGAAACCATCCCAAGGCAAATTGATTTGTGCTAGCTGATGGCAAACCAAGATTTTGACCAACCCATGATGAAACAAACTGGCATGATGATCTTCTCCCAACATATATACCTTCTTTGCCATCTTAACCATGTTTCTATAAAGGTAATGAGATAGGCTGAGAGCCTTTACACTGGTGAAATGCATCAAAAGCCTCACATGGTACTAATACAATCTTGAGAACCTAACCTCACATGTAAAATAATTCATGATTATTTTCATGAGAGGTGAAGAGTTGTCCAGCAAATGCTTGGAAGGAAAGATGTGCTTTGGAGAAGTTTTATATGGAGGTTTTAGATACATCTTGTAATTCTCAAGGTCGAGGTCTCTTTTCTTGAACCAAAGTTCTCCAGTGTTTGGAATCCTTGTAGTTGTAGCAATGGTCTCTGCTGAAATAGTGAACATCACTCCATCAATGGTCACCTTATCCCTCCTCAAACTAGTGGCAAAATTGTTGTTGAGTTTGTCATTAAAACCAAGTTCTTCAATCTTTTGGCAAAAGGCAAGGCAATTAAAATCCTGGAAGGATTTCTTGAGAAAACGAGAAGACATGATGTCATGTGTTGAAGTTGGCTCATATGTGTTGATCAAACCCCCCTTATGCCTCCTCTGCACATCAGTGTCAGAATCCATAACAAACCCTAGCTCAATGGGAGGGGAAATTAGGGTTTGGTGTAGGGAAAAACAGGGGATTTGGGAAGTTTTTGAAATTGAGGGAGATGAAGGGGTTAGGGGGTCTCTAAATTCTTAGGAAAATTTGGGGAGATAGGGATGGGTGTTGGGAAGTGGGGAAAAGTGAAATTTCAGGGAATAAATGAGGGGAAGGGGTTCAAAAAGAGAAAACACAGTCCTAGCCTAGGAAAGTACAGTCTAGGTTAGGGTTTGTGGAAAAATAGTGTAAATGAGGGATAGGAGTGAGGGAATGTGTCTATGGAGGTATATGGAAAGTGGGGGAGGTGAGTGAGCTCTGATTGTGAGGGTTCTTCTCAAAAATACAACCAAAGAGACTATGAAAGCATGAAAACTCTAGGAGAGGGAAACCTGATCTTCAAGCATAAGCTGGAGTAGCAACAAGCAAGAAGATGCCTCACTTACTTGCAAATGATAGCCTAGAACCTGCTTGTCGATGTAGAAACCACTGGAATGAAGTTTTTTCCCCCTTGAAGAAAACACAACACCTCTGGCAAAAGTGCAACACAACAAATGATGAGGCACTTTAGGAGCACGAAATTGTTGTTTTGAGGGTGCAAGAGCTCTTTGAAGGTGAAGAGATGTTTTTGCAAATGAAATGAGCAAATGAGAAGCTCTTTTGGTCTTTTGTAGCTTTGGAAATCGATTTTCTCCTTTGATGGTGTAGTGGCCCCACCATGTCCTTTCACATTTTATTTTGAAACTGTAGCTTTAGAAACTTTTAGGATATATTACATTATAATGGAGATATAAAATCAATTTAGAACCTTTATTGAAGATTTTCCCCTATCACTACTCCTTCAAATGATGATTTTGGTGGTGGAATGACTTATTTTCATGCTTTTGACCCTATGACCTAATGATGACACTACATGAATGAATGAGCTGAATGATGACTTTGATGACTATGACATCATTTCAACAAGGGATGACTTGACCAAGTTGATGTTCATTGATCATAAAGGTGAAAGGAGTAGTGATGACCTACCTAACCTAACCGGTGACCAAATTTTTATTGAAAACCTATTTGAAAGAATAAAAAATGCAGTAGAACCCTATCAAAAACTTTGTAAGAGCATATTTGATCACTGGTGACTAACAGGACCGACAAATACTAACAAACACTATCAATGCATTTCCCTTGTCGCACCTTTTAAAAGGTTGTACTTTTAGAAGTTCTAATTATCGATGCTGCGATATTTTAATTCGTCAATCTCCTCCAAGCTTTGATATGCAATGTGTGATCCCCGACATGTGGTCGTCGATATGCTGGATGCTCTAGTGGGCGATCGCCGATCTCCGATATTGCTGGATCTTTGATATATCGGACCTCTAATATGCGATGCACTGATATCCCATGTTGTTGGACCTCAAATATGCGATCTTTGATATCGGACCTCTGATATTCCTTCTTTCCTAAGGCTTGAATCCTTGAAACTTTAGAAGACCACATATTTTGATCCATGAGTCCATTTTTGGGCTTCCACACATCATTGTAAAGCTTGTTCAAATCACTTTCTAATGGAGAGGGTCTGATGAGGGCTTTGAGTCCTTATGTGGCTTGGAAGATGATTGTAAGCTTCTCCTCTTTTTTTCATTCTTTTGACACCATTTGGCACCATTGGAACAAATTTGCAGTAGGTGATAACAATACGCAACCCCACCTTTGGCATTGGAGGAATGGGGTAATTTTTTTGTTGTTGCTTTTTAACTTCATTTAACTCAGCACTTCCTCCAAACCAAAGGGATCAAATCCCAGAATTAAAGTGAGAGTTACGAATGGATACATTTGCAAATCGTTTTGAGCTCTCTTATCTCCGTACAATCCGACGACCTAGGGTCCCTATAATGCTTAGAAAAACCTCAATTAAATTTCCCTTATGAGATTACGACCTTCTGTTTAAAGTTGTCAGGCCTATGTTGCAGTGGTCCAAATCTCCAGCTAATAGCATGCCGCATTGGCATGAGCTCGACCACATAACCTCCTGATGTCATCTCGTTATACCGAAACCCTTGCTACTTTTTAAAACCCAATTCAAAATAGTTACAGGATTTTGGGATGGCCACATAACCTTTACACTGCTATCCCACCAATGTGCTGACTCCCTTATGGGCCCCATAACCCCTGACACTTTTATTAAAATACTCCCGGGCTAACCGTTCTGGGTAACAAAGAAATACTTTGTCAACCCGTGTGTCATCAACTAACATTCTAGGCACCCAAGCACTCAATTTAAATATATTATGGGATCTAGGCTCTCAGAGCCTCCAAGTTAAATCACCTGTTGGAAAATCCTTTCGACCTAACAAATCCAAGTAACAGAAAGAAGTTTTTGTCACTATCTTTTAATAGTTCCCGACCCAAATACTTCCGAGCTAACTGTCCCTTGTAGCCCCACATTCCCATCGATTAATAGATCCGGAGAATGCAAAGTTTTTTCATCTCCATCTCTTGATGGTCCTTGGTACCAGCCTAGTCCACGACCCTCTATAAAAATTATAATTAAACTACTTAAGGGATTCTCGACTACCGGGTTCCTAACCTCTACTTGAATCTTCTTCACGGGATTCTGTCAATAAACGGTTCCTACTGCAACACTTGATAGACTTCTTGGTTCTCAATTAAGATGACTTATGGGATTCTGGGCTTTCTGGCCTTGTTATCACCCTCTTGACCAATCACGTAAAGCGGAAATTTGACCCCGCCAATAGGAAGATTTTATGGTTTAGGGTTTTGCCTATTAAAGGGATAAGGATATCTGATCCTTCCTATAAATTCATGGCCTTGCTCCTTTGTGCCACAGCAAATCCTTCCTTTTCATTTCCACCATGACTCGGTCAAGGGACTTTGGCTCTACCTCATGCAATGTCTTAGACAAGGATCTGTGCAATCTCCCTAGAGAAAAGATCTGCCACTACATAGGCTTCCTCGAGCCAGTCTTCTTGACCATGGCTTTATCTCAAAGGTCTAGTAGATTTCCAAATTTGCATCAATGTCTTGAGACAATTCCAATGGCTATCTAAGGTGTTCCACGGTGCTACCCCTCCCGAGTTCAGATGGTAAATTCCCCAATGGAATCTTAATTTGTGGGTCTTCCCTACCCTAAGATAGGGAATTCCACGAATGTCAACATAGGCACTCCTGCATCCATTACCTACCACAGGCTTGGTGTGGGTTCCTGAGAGGTTCCCACTTGTCCCGCCACACGCAAACAACACTCAAATCCATGTCAAGCCTCTAAGCGGCTCTATGGTGCAACATAGAGCCTTCTGGTGCCTCACCAACAACACGAAGATCCCAATGATAGATATCCATCCTGGTGAGAATGCAAGATTGAAGGCCATTTAGGTAAGGCTGATGGGCTTGACTGGCCCCAAAGGAAACTTACCTCAACATTAAGGTGTTGCTTTCCATGTGACACAAAAACTTGTAACTTGGTAACAACGACTGTAAGCAAATACAAATTTTGTTAGGCAAAGGGTCTTCTATGTAACTATTTCACCTTAATAAAATGGGTCTCTGAGCCGAATGCTTCAATTTTTTATTTAAACTTTAGTTGCGGCCTACGTTAGGGCCTTATATTCCTCAGTTGCTTACTTATTTACTACTTTCAATACAATTAAGCATTTATTCAGAGTAATGTTCAACTCAATGATATAACATAGCCTTGATTATCATGTGGTTCATTTGCACATGTATGCATTAGATGCTTTGTGTTTAATGTCAACAATTATCACACAGCATTTTGTTTTCAGACTCAACACACATACATGTATATAATCAACATATATATCAGTGACATATCCTTAGAGAGATACACCACATATGCAAACATTAATAACACAAATGCAGCCCTTGAATCCATAACCTTTACCAACAAGGGTGAAACATGGCTCATTGAAAGGTAAACAAGCATATATAAATACCTATCTTTTAACTTGCAGGGAAAATGTGCTTGGGACAAGGAATCTACACCCAACCATAGACATATGTAGCCACACTTACTTGTTATTTCCACCTCAAGCCAGATTCCATAGTCTGAGGGGGATGCCATCTCAAGGGATTAAAACACCAACTACCAACTGAAACAAGGACTCCAAAGGATCCCCTTCCTCAATCCCACCATCTAATCGCCACATAGGGAGTCCAGAGGCACTCTACCTCACCCCTAGGTGCAGACACAATGACTCACCCCCTTCTAGGGAGTCTAAAATCCACTATATCTGTAACACAATAACCACAAGTCTTTAGTTTGGCCTTCCTTTGGTGTTGCTTAGGATGACCTCTTCCCAAGTTGTTACAGGACTCCAGATTCTTCTATCTCAACCCATAGCCTCAAGGGGACCCAAGCTGTTACAGGACTCTAGAGAGCTCTATCTCAACCCACAACCTCCAAGGACCCAAGTTGTTATAGAGCTCCAAAGAGCTTTGTCTCAACCCACAACCTCCAAGGACACAATTTGTTACAGGGCTCCAAGGATCCTATCCCAACCCACAACCTCCAGGGACCCTAAATTGTTACAGGGCTCTAGAGATTCCATCCCAACCCACAACCTCCAAGGACCCAAGTTGTTATAGGGCTCCCGGATGTTGAAATAGCAACAAGAAATGATAAAAATAGAATCCAGAAATTCCAATTTAATTTATCCTTGAATTAAATTGAGAATTAAAATCGAATTTTATTCTCATAACAACTTGTAATAGTTAACTAGAGTGAGTTGACTTAGTTAACTTAGGAATTTCGAGTTGGAAGTCTTTCTAAAGTCATGTATATGTTCTCCCTATATTATAGGGGTCCAAGATGAGTTAAGTATGAGTGGTAATTAGTTAACTCAGTTTATTGAGTTAAGTCCAGTTAAATTAGTTCCAAATTGTTTGAGGAACTAATACTGAGTTAACGGTCAGTTGATGCATTAGTGCACTCAACTAGTGCTACTCTAGTTAACTGAAGATTCCCTCATCAAAAACTCATGCATTTCGATTCTGAGAAGAACCCAGTTGAGACTAGAGTGTAGGGACAATATACTATTTGTTTTAGATTTTTCTGAGTTGCACTGATAATGCATGCAATCAGGAACTGATCCTTGAAAAGATTGTGCAGTGACGTTTTCCCTTTAAATACAAGCTATCCTCCATAGGAATTATGCACTGGAATAGAGAATTGGAGAGCTTGTGAAGAGGCTAAGTTTTGGCCTTAAGCTTTCTTATGAGTTGGAGATTAAAGTTGCTGAGTGCTGGGATTTTTCTAGAGAAAACAAGAATTGTAATTTCATCTTGATTTTCCAAATTAATATAATACAGATAGTGGGGTTTTGAGCTGTGGCTTTCCTCAGATATTTATTGTGTTATGTTCCATTGATGTTCTTCCTCTTGTTGATTATTGTTTTCTTGATCTTTATGGGCTTTCGTTGTAAAGAGTAGAAGTATATTCTTATATCTTGTTTTAGTAGATTACATGAGCTTGTGAATCTACAGGATTTTCTACATGGTATCAGAGCAAGATTGTTTTTTGGGCCGAGATTTTGCAGAGAATATATGAAAATTTATGTAGAAAATTTTTAGAAACAAATAGCAGATTTGGATTCCTTGGGAAAAATACCCAAATTAAAAAAGAATCAGTCGAATCGGAGTTCGGATGAGGGAGATATCGCTGATTTAAAATCAGCTATTTTTCTAGAAAATTCTGTGACGGCAGGACAAAAGAAGATATGATGAGCCTTGGTATTCTTGGACTCCCAAAGAGTTGTCATATTTATCAGGACTCTATCAATGGTCGGGAGAAGCTGTCATATTGGGAACGACTATGTTCAAATTTGATGCAGGATGAGATCAGGAGGAACACCAGAGATGGGACCTCTTCCAAGGAAGTTGAAGAGGATTTTGCCTTTGCGAGTAAGGAAAAGTGGGCCAAGGGAAAGAAGTCCCAAGACGAGGAGGGTAGAAAGAAGATGGACTTGACGAAAGTCAAGTGTTTTCACTGTCACGAGCACGGGCACTATGTCAAAAACTGCCCACAGAAGAAAGCAAGCAAGAAGGCGCCGACAGTAGCATCAACAGGTGAGGCTCTAGCTTCACAATTTGAACTTGATTTCACCCTCATTGCATGCATGGCTGAAACTGCCATGGGAGGCATGTGGTATCTTGACAATGATGCCTCATTGCATATGACAGGGAATAGAGATCTCTTTAGTGATTTTGAGGAGAAAGACCTCAAGCAGAGCATAGAGTTTGGAGATGACGAGAGGTATAGAGCTATTGGGATTAGTATCGTTACCTTTCAGAGGGAGTCTGACTCCCCTCTCAGGATCACAGATGTGATGTATGTTCTAGGACTAAAGAATAATCTTGTTTCAGTCGTGGTATTGGAAGACCATGGCTATGATGTGTTTTTTAGAAAGGGAAAGGTTTTCCTTAGACACATCGCCATGGGACCGGTGAAACAAATTGGTGCACAGGTCAAGAACCTGTATGCTCTTGAGTTTCAAGATGCATGCAAAGCCTTGAGGAACAAGGAAAAGGTTAGAGAATTAGTGGTTGAGAGGGAGAGTAAATTACCTCTCAACATGCAGCCCTAGAAGAAGCCTCAGAAGCAACTTTAGGAAGTTTTGGAACAACCACAACTAGAGAAGTTGAGAGGAGACCGAGTGGAGAGATCCACTCAAGCAGAGAAGAAGTAGTCTCAGACAATTGTGGAGCAACCACAATTGGAGAAGCTGAGAGGAGACTGAGTGGAGGCATCCAGTCATGCAGAGACCTCTAGTAGGGGGAAATTTCGAGCCAAGTGGGCAGAGGGATCACATGCAGCCATACCTCCAGGTGTGAGGTGGGGCGATTTGAAGTGATAGTCCCAAGAGGGCTAAAATTGGGCAGGGTCCATTGAGTGGTTTTATCTCATGGATCGTACCTTGCTACAGGAGCCCAAAGTACATATTAGTGGGAGGAATCAGTAGGATTGATGCAGTTAGAGATCAAAGTGACAGAGGCTAGAGCAGTCAGATATTGAAGCAACGTAGAGAGGGTTGACAACAAGTGCAGAAAGGCAAAGTCAACAAAAGCGCATAGTTTTTAGTCGATAGAGGCAATAATAGTCAGAGACTTTGATGACAGAGGCATCATTCTCATTCAGGTTGGATGTTTTTTTGTTGCTGGAGCAACAATGCTAGATAGAGTTGTTTCATGCAGAACATTCCAAAGGTTCAAGACCAGGATCGAGTTGAATTCATTTCTTGTTGAGAGGGAGTGTTGAAAATAGCAACAAGAAATGATAAAAATAAGATCCAGAAATTTCAGTTTAATTTGTCCTTGAATTAAACTGAGAATTAAAATCGAATTTTATTCTCATAGCAACTTGTAATAGTTAACTAGAGTGAGTTGACTTAGTTAACTTAGGAATTTCGAGTTGGAAGTCTTTCTGAAGTCATGTATATGTTCTCCCTATATTATAGGGCTCCAGTATAAGTTAAGTATGAGTGGTAATTATTTAACTCAGTTTATTGAGTTAAGTCCAGTTAAATTAGTTCCAAACTATTTGAAGAACTAATAGTGAGTTAACAGTCAGCTGATGCATTAGTTCACTCAACTAGTGCTACTCCAGTTAACTGAAGATTCCCTCATCAGAAACTCATGCATGTCGATTTTGAGAAAGACCTAGTTGAGACTAGAGTGCAGGGACAATGTACTATTTGTTTTAGATTTTTTTAAGTTGCACTGATAGTGCATGCAATCAGGAACTAATCCTTGGAAGGCTTGCACACTGATGATTTCTCTTTAAATACAAGCTATCCTCCATAGGAATTGTGCATTGGAATAGAGACTTGTAGAGCTTGTGAAGAGGCTAAACTTTGGCCTTGAGCTTGCTTATGAGTTGGAGATTGAATTTGCTAAGTGGTGGGATTGTTCTAGAGAAAACAAGCATTGTAATTTCATCTTGATTTTCCAGATTAATACAATACAAATAGTGGGGTTTTGAGTTGTGGATTTCCTTGGATATTTATTGTGTTATGTGCCATTGATGTTCTTCCTCTTATCGATTATTGTTTGCTCGATATTTATGGGCTTCCACTGTAAAGAGTAGAAATAGATTATTGTCTCTTGTTTTAGTAGATTACACGAGCTTGTGAATCTACATGATTTTCTACACATGATCCCCACAACTCAACCCACAACTTCTAGGGACATAGAACCAATTCCCTTCCCTTCTCTTCTCTTCTCTTCAATGTTTCTTGCTGAAATCTCTTGCTGTATGCTTGATTAAGTCCCTTCTTTGTTTTTCCTCTAGCCTGCATGGGTTCGAATGGGTTTCTCTCCCCCTTCTGCCTCTAAATCCCTCTAATGAATCATTGTTGTTGTCTTTATTTTTGTCTTTTTTGGATTCTCTCTTGTGTGATTTCTCTAGTCAGGGTTTTTCCTGGTGTCCTTTTGAATGGTTCCTTCTCTCCTTTTTTCGTGCTTGTTCCCTGGGCTTGCATTTACTAGCAACGTCCTTATTTCCTGGAAGTTTGAAACCCCTTGATAATCCCTTGTCCTCTTTTCTTGTGGTTTCTTCTCAAGCAACATGGGCTTGAGTACTCTCTCTTAGAACCCATTTAATTTCAAGAGCTAATTCATTAATTCATGCACCAACCAACCTTTAATGGTTGTCCTACAATTCAAGTTTCTTTCTCTGCACAATAAACCATAACATCCAAAATAAACAATCCTCCTCCCCAACTCTAGAATTTGTGTCCCTTTGACTCAATCCCCTTTTCTTGATTTTAAATATTGCATCATATTTACAATATATTTACAATACAACTTATGCGAAGACCTTGGGTGGGGTTGTCACAGTCCCCTCCCCCTTGAGGGAACACCACCCTTAGTGTTCGATTACCCATATGCAACACCAGAATTAAAATACAACACATATTGTTTCATGGAGGTTTATACACACAACTCTATACAATATTTACAATTATACACACTTGTTTTAACCATCAAACAAGAAGGGATAATTAACTTTCACGACATCAGCCATTTCCCACGTGGCCTCCTCTAGCCCAAAGTGCTTTCACTTCACCTTGAATTGCTCTATGGCTCAATTCCAGAGCATGAGACTCCTCAGGTCTAGAAGGCACATTGGCTTTGGTTGGAACTATCTCTCTGGTTCCACCTATAGCACAAACCAATCAATCGCATGATCAGAATCTTGTACATACCTTTTAAGTAAAGAAACATGGAAAACATCATGAACTCTAATTGATGGAGGTAAAGCCAACCTATATGCTATTGGTCCAATCCATTCAAGGATACCAAATGGACCACAATATTGTGGTGCCAACTTGGCACATGTCCCCATCCTTAGGGAACTTTTCTTGGGTTTAATTCTTAGGTAAATATGTTCCCAACTTAGAACTCTTTTTGTGCCCTATGCTTATCTGCATAGATTTTTGTCTATCCTCCGCCACTTTCAAATTTTGCTTTATGATTTAAACTTGTTGTTCTATATCGTTAAGCATATCAGGTTCTAAATGAACCTTGTTAACTGGATCACTCCAGCTAATAGGAGCGTTGCAAATCCTACCATACAATGCCTCAAAGGGGCTCATCTTTATGAACTCTTGGTGTCCATTGTTGTATGAAAATTCCACAAGTGGAATATATTCTTCCCATTTCTTGGGCTGATGCATCACATACATCCTTAACATGTCCTCAAGGATCAGACTAATCCTTTCCGTTTGCCCATTTGTTTGTGGATGATAGGTTATACTAAATGCTAATTATGTTCCCAATCCTGCAAACAATTCCTTCCAAAACCTGGAAGTGAACTACCATCTATGTCTGACATAATTTTCTTTGGGATTCCATATAGCCTCACGATCTCCTTTGTGAATATTTGTACTATGTCACTAGCGGAATTGTTGGATTTGATTGCCACAAAATGAGCTACCTTGCTAAGCTTGTCCACCACTACCATGATTTCATCATGTTGCTTAGATGTTTTGGACAATCCTGTAATGAAATCCATAGAAATTACCTCCCACTTCCATTCTGGAATAGGGATAAGCTGCAACAATCTTGCCAGATGTTTGCATTCATCCTTTACTTGTTGGCATTCTATGCATTTTGCTATGAATTTTTCCACTTCCTTCTTCAGATTCATCTAGTGATAGTAAATTTTAATGGATGTAAGGGTCTTTTGATACCCTTGGTGGCTTGAATAAATCTTAACATGGAACTCTTTGATTATTAGTATTTTCATTTCATCATTGTTAGGCACATAAATTCTACTTTTGAATCTAACTAAGTTGTCCTCAGTGAGGTGATATCCTTCATCCTCACCACTTTTTCACAAACTTTCTTTTAATTGTTGGTATTTTTCATGTTGTTGTCCAATGCTTTTAATGCTTTCTTCCAGATTTGTTGTGTATGAACTTATAGTCGCCAAGTGATTTAGTTGGATTCTTTTGCTCAAAGCATCAACAACGTTGTTTTCCTTGCCTTTTAGGTACTTAGTTTCTAAGTTGAATTCACTGTGCGTGGCCAACTATCTTGCTTGCCTATCATTCAACTTCAGTTGCTCAAAAAAATATTTGAGCCCACTAGGTTTGACATGAGAATAAACTTCTTTCAAAGGAGGTATTGCCTCCACACCTTTAAGGCGTGAATGATGGTAGCCAATTCTAAATCACGTGTCACGTAATTTTCCTCATGCTTATTTAAATTTCTGGACTCATAGTACATAGCTTTCCCTTCTTGCGTTAAGACTCCACCGAGTCCCTCTTTGCAGGCCTCTGTACACACCATGAAATCCTTGTCAGGATATATGATTCTTAGCACAGGCACATTGGTGAGCAATTGCTTTAACTGCTCAAAGCCTTCTGCACATTGTGTAGTCCACTCAAATATTTTCCCTTTTATCTGCAAGGCTGTAATGGGATGGCTAATTTTGGAGAAATTCTGAATAAATCTCTCGTAATATCTTGCCAATCCCATGAATTATCTGACCTCATCCACGTTGTTTAAAGTTGGCCACTCCTTTAAGACTTTGATATTTTCAAGGTCAACTAATATGCCTTCCTTAGAGATGATATGCCCTAAGTAGTGTATCTATGACTGGAAGAAGTCACACTTGCTAAATTTTTCATAGAGCTTATGTTCTCTCAACAATTGTGACACTGCATCCATATGATTTTCATGTTCTTTTTCCATTTTTGAATAAACAAATATGTCATCAACAAAAACAATGACGAACTTGTCCAAATAAGGACATAACACTTCATCCATCAGGCACATGAATGTCGAAGGGGCGTTAGTAAGACCAAAGGGTACCACTACGAATTCATAGTGCCCATATCTTGTTATGAAATAAATTTTATGAGTGTCTTCCTTCTTGATTCTTACTTGATGGTAGACTAAACTCAAGTCAATTTTGGAGAAAATTGTTGCTCCCCTTAACTGGTCAAAGAAATCATCAATCCTTGGTAGTGGGTACCTATTCTTGATGGTTACCTTATTCAGTTGTCAATAATCAATACATAATCTAAGGGTTCCATCTTTCTTCTTTACAAATAATACCGATGCTCCCCAAGGGGACACACTTGGCCTTATGTAACCCTTGTCAAGAATTTCCTTAAGCTGCAGTGTTTGCTCAACTAACTCTGAGGTACTCATCCTATATGGAGCCTTAGATGTCGGTGATGCTCCAAATACTAGCTCAATAGAAAAATCTATCTCTCTGTGAGGAGGAAATCCTGAAACCTCCACTGGAAAGACATCTGCATACTGTTGCAAAACAGGGTACTTTTGAAGCAATTCATCTTCCTTATCTTTTGTTTCTCTGTCAGCTTCCTCATTCTTGGAAACTTGTACTGCAAACAATGTGCATCCTTTTTTGTTGCTACGTTTGGCTTGCATAGCAGTGATCAACCTCACTGATATGGGATTTTTCCTGCCTTGCAACACTCTTTTTGTTCCTTACTCATCCAAGCATTCTATTGTTTTTTCATAGCAATCTACCTTGGTCCAGTGTAAGTACAACCAATCCATGCCCAGTAATATGCCATACCCACCTAATGGTAACACATTCAAGTGGGTTGTTGTGGGCATGCCACTGAGTTCAAATGCACATGATTTTTCCCAATGGTTGATTCGTCTCCTTGTCCATGACGCTAATTTAACTAGCCAAGGTTCTTGATGCAATTCCTTTCCCAATCCAAACTTCTCAACAAGCTCTTGGCTGACATAGCTATAATTAGAACCTAAATCAATTAAACTATAAATTACTTGCTCTTGTAGCTTACCTTCCATCTCAATGATGGATGCCTGGTAATCTGCTTGATGGTTGTCCACTACTGCGTAAATTCTTGGCTAACTCCGAGCTACTTCACCCACCACGCTCAATTCTTGGGTGTTGTAAACCTTTGGTCTGACATCCTGCTGATGTGGATAGCCTCTCCTCCTGTGATTCCCACCACAGGTCCATCACTTGAGTGGTTCTTGACCCTCAAACTTGGGTTGCACTGAAGCCGGTTGCTGCACATTTTTCTTAACAACAACATTGGTTCTTTATCGAAGCTATCTTTTCTAAGATGGGTGTTTCCCTTGTTTCCTGTCTAACTTTTTCTTTGGCCAATTTCTCTTATGTCCAACGTTTCTTTTGGCCTACTAGCTACTTTTAGTATCGGGCCTACGCTTGGATTGTTCATAACAATGTTCTAATTTCTTGATAACATCCTTCAAGGTTTGGGGTTACAACAATTCAATTTTATCTCTAAATGTCGTAAGAAGCCCGTTGATGAACCTATGAATTTTGGCTTTATCATCCTTGAGATATGGTACATACCTCAATAGTTCCAAAACCTTGGTGACATACTCATCACTGGTTAACTGACCCATTTTGAGTTCATAAAACTCTTTTGTTTTACTATAATAGTAGCGTTCAAACAAGTATTGTTCTCTAAAGAGATTCTCAAACTCCTCCTAGGTCTACTCTTTCTCTGTAAGGGCTCTAACATTCTTTAATTCCTCCCACCATATGTCAGCTTTTCCTTTGAAGCTATAAGAAGCAACTCTAACTTTCATATTCTTAGAATAGTCATGTATTCTGAAAAATTTCTTCATCCCTAGTAGTGATGCTTTGCGTCCTCTACTTTCTTAATATCCCCATCAAATTTGGGTGGATTTTCCTTAAATTCTTCAAGCATATGCTCCTTTTCTTTGCCTTATGAGTGATGGTGATGGCGAGAATAGTGATATCTCCGGGCATCAGAATTAGATGGTTTGCTTGAACAATGCACCTGCGTGCTAGTTCTTCCTCATGGAGTGCTCAAATGTTCACCTCTTGGCAGAGTATCCTCACTTCCTTGCCTATGAATCTTTCTAGACCTACCACCATCTGCTTTGTTGGTGTTCTCTTCTGATTCATGAAGGCTTTTCCTGTCTCTATGACTAGCCCTCCTTTCAGATTGCCTTTGCCTCTGCCAATCTGAGAGACTTTGTAGGACGATTGCTTTGATCTCAACTTGCCTTTCTTGGGCTTTTACCAACCTCTCATTATCAACCGTAAAGTTTCTCACCTCATCCCTTAGGCTTCTCAAAGTATCCATCTAGTCTAGGGAGTGATTCCCCCCTCCTTGGCAAACTGATCTCTCTTCTTCATTAGCTATGACCCCATCACTTCCATGTTGTGACTAGTTGGAACTGTATTCAACCATTCCAGTCTGCATTATTATAAATTATCTATTTTATGCTAATTGTGATGTGCTATCAATCACACTCATTATTAGGCATTTCAAACTAATAAATAAATACAAAATCAGGACCATGAACTTGCATTCATGGAGTTTCCATGGAGATTTATGTCATGACAAAACAACCATGTTAATGTGCAAGCCCATTTACAAATCATATGCATCAGTCATTCAATTTTGCAATGAGTGCATAATTAATAATAATAACATATTCACAACCATAATCCTGCTCTCACCGAGCTATTATCCAACAGAAAACTCGCATTAGCACAAGTTTATTAGCAATCAACAAACAATAGTTCAAACCATCTTTCAACACCTAAACAATCACTCAATAAAATTATATTATTATTATTATCATTATTTTTCTAAAAAGTCATCACTTGCCGTGACGAAGCCTATCTAGTCCAAGTATTGAACATGGATGCTTTGATACCACTCTATAACATACCCAACCCCTCCTTTGGCATTGGAGGAATGGGGTAGATTTTTTTTATTCAACTCACTTTAACTCGATGCTTCCTCCAAACCAATGGGATAAAATCCTGGTTGAAATCTTAGAATTATAGTGAGAGTTATGAATAAATACTGTTGCAAATCGTTTTGGGCTCTCTTATCTCTGTATAATCCCACGACCTCAGGTCCCTGGAACACTGAGAAAATTCTTAATTAAAATTCCTTTATGGGATTCTGACCTTCGAGCAAATGTTGTCAGGCCTATGTGGCGGTGGGCCAACTCTCCAACCAATAACATGTCGTATTGGAGCGGGCCTGACCACACAACTTCTTGACATCATATCTTCACCCCAGAACCCCTGACATTTTTTAAAACTCCATTTGAAATAGTTATGGGCTTCTAGTCTTTAGGGATGGCCATGTAACCTTTACACTATTATCATGCCAATGCACTCACTCCCTTATGGGCCCTAGAACCCTGGTGCTTTTATTAAAATACTTATGGGATAATTATTCCGGGTAACAAAGATATTCTTTGTTAACCCATGCGTCGTCAACTAACGTTCTAGGCACTGTGATGCTCAATTTAAATATCTTATGGGATCTGAGCTTTCTGTGCCTCTTGGTTAAACTACCTCTGGGAAACTCCTTTTGGGCTTACAAATTCAGTTAATGGAAATAATTTTATGTCATTGACTTTTGATAGTCCCCGACCCCAATACTTTCAGGCTAATTGTCCCATGTGGCCCCACAACTCCATCGATTAACAGATCCGGGGAACAAAAAGTTTTTCCTATCATCATCTCTTAACAATCCCTGGTCCCCTGGTCCCTGATGCTCTATAAAATTATAATTAAAATACTTACTGGATTCTAGGCTACCAGGTTCCAGACCTCTACTGGAATCTCTGTCATGAGATTCTCTCAAGAAATGTTTCTTGCTCCAACACTTGAAAGACTTTTCGGTGCTCAATTAAGATGACTTATGAGATTCCAGGCTTTTCATCCACGTCATCATTGTCCCAACCAATTGCGTAAAGGGGAAATTCAACCCCGATAATAAGAAGCTTTTTTGGTTTACGATTTTGCCCAACAAAGGGATAAGGATATCCAATCCTTCCTATAAATTCAAGGCTTTGATCCTTTGTGCTGCAAAGAATCCTTCCTTTTTTTTTCCATTACTCAGTTAGGGGACTTTGACTCTACCTCATGCAATGCCTTAGAAGGGGATCTCTACAATCTCCTCGGAGACAAGCTCTGCCAATACACAAGTTCCTCGAGCTACTCTTCTCCGGTATATTTCCATAGTTGCATCAAAGTTTTGTAATGATGCCAACGGATATCTAAGGCATTCCATGATGCTACCCCTCTTAAGTTTGAACAATATATTCCCTAATGGGATCTTAAACTGTGGGTCTTGCCTGCCCTCAGATAGGGAATTCCATGCATGGCGACGTAGGTGCTCTTGCATCCATTACCTACCACAGGCTTAGCGCATGCTCTTGAGAGGTTCCCACCTCTCCTGCCACATGCCAACAACACTCGAATCCATGTCGAGCCTGTAAGTGGCTCTAGGGCCACATAGATCCTTTTGGTGCATCACCGACAACACAAAGACACCAACGAAATATATCCAGCCTACTGAGAATGAAAGGATGAAGGCCATTTAGGTAAGGATGATGGGCTCGACTAGCCCCATAGGAAACTTTCCTCAACATTAAGGCGTTGCTTTCCACACGACACAACAAATTGTAACTTGGTAATAATGATTGTAAGCAAATACAAACCCTGCTAGGTAGAGGGTCTTCCATGTAACTATTTCACATTAATAAAATGGGTCTTTGAGCCCACAAATTCAAGTTTTTATTGAATCTTTAGTTGCGGCCTGCATCAGAGCCTTATATTCCTCGGTTTCTTACTTATTTACTACTTTCAATACAGTTAAGCATTTATTCAGAGTAATGTTCAACTCAATGATATAGCATAGCCTTGATTATCATGTGGTTCATTTGCACATTTATGCATCAGATGCTCTGTGTTTACCATCAACAAATTATCACACAACATTTTTCTTTCAGATTCAACACGAATACATGTATATAATTACCATATATGTAAGTGACATATCCCCAAAGATATACACCACATATGCAAGCATTAATAACACAAATGCAGTCTTTGAATCCAGAACCATTACCAACAACAATGCAACATGGCTCATTAAAAGGTAAATCATCATATACATATACTTATCTTTGAACTTGCACGATAACTAAGTCTGGGACAAGGACTCTCCACCCAACCATAGACAACTACAACCACACTTACTTTCAGTTGCCACCCCCGAGCTATATTCCATAGTCTGAGGGGGATGCCTACTCAAGGGATTAAAATACTAGCTACCAACTAAAAAAAGGACTCCATAGGACTCCCTTCCTCAATCCCACCAGCTAATTGCTACTTTGTTAGCACACAGGGAGTCCAGTTGCACTCTACCTCACCCCTAGGTGCAGACACAATGATTCATCCCCTTCTAGGGAGTCCAAAATACACTATAACTATAACACAATAACCACAAGTATTTAGTTTGGTCTTCCTTTGGTGTTTCTCCAAGATGACCCCTTCCCAAGTTGTTACAAGGCTCCAAAGTATGCTATCTCAACCCACAACCTCTAGGCACCCAAGCTATTATAGGGCTCCAGAGATCTCTATCTAGACCCACAACCTCTAAGGACCCAAGTTGTTATAGGGTTCTAGGGATCCTATCTCAACCCACAACCTCGAATGGTGCCTTCTCTCCCTTTTCGTGCTTGCTGCTTGGGCCTGCATTTACTATCACATCCTTGTTTCTTGGCAGTTTGCAGCCCCTTCATAATCCTTTGTACTCTTTTCCTGTGGTTGCTTCTAAATCAACATGGGCCTGAGTACTCTCTCTTACAACCCATTTAATTTCAATAGCTAATTCATTAATTTATGCACCAACCAACCTTTAATGGTTGTCCTGTAATTCATGTTTCTTTCTTTGCACAATAAACCATAACATCCCAACCAAGCAAACCTCCTCCCCAACTCTAGAATCCATGTCCCTTTGACTTAGTCCCCTTTTCTTGATTTAAGATATTGCATAATACTTACAATATATTTACAATGTAGCTTATGCGAGCACCTTGGATGGGGTTGTCACATCTATTTACTAGATAACATGCAATGTCCATTGCCTCTACCCTTAATTATTATCCTATCTCGACACCACTAAGCATGCTCCTTGCTTTTTCCATCAACATCATGTCCATCCTTTCTACAACTCTGTTCTACGGAGGTGTGTGTCGGGTATTCTTCTACCTTGTCATATCACACTTTTACATACTTATTTGAATTCATTACCATAAAATTCTTCACCATTATTTGTTCTCAACTCAAATTTCTTCTTTGTTTGATTTTCCATAAGAGACTTAAACTCTTTGAACTCATCAAATACTTCAAATTTATTCCCAAGGAAATAAACCCATGTATTCCTTGAGATTCATTGATAAATGAGACATAGTAAACAAGTATACCTAGTAATGGATTTGACATAGGTACAAACATATCACTATGCACCAACTATAATATTCCCTCTAACATTGTAGATTGAGAGGAGAATCTTACCTGATTTTGCTTCCCATTTAAACAATGCTGACAAAACTCAAAATTTAGAGAAAATTTGGACATACTTTCCATGATACCATTAATGTGTAGTACTAGATTCCCTTCTCTCCAATATGTTCTAGTATTTAATGCCACAACATAGTAATTTCTCTATAGTCTGCAGGTGATTTTGCTTCCCCTGCTCCACTTTACCCATCACTAATATTTTGTCTTTTTACTAATGTTTGAAGTTGTGATAGGAAGCATATCTTTCTTTATTTTAACCAATTTATGCTTGGAGAATAAATACCTTATCATAGCCTCTATTATCTTAGTTTATATATGAGCCTTATTTTCACCATATTATAATTTAGTGGTATAGCGGTTGGGATAAAGCATTGTTATCTTAGTCATAAGTACGAATTAGTTGAATTTGACACCCCCTATGTTTAGAGGGAGATCTTAATTCATCCATGCCATCCCACAACATCGATCATGCCACACACAAAAAACACTGGAAAGACTACAAACATAGTAAATGGTTCAAATATACCCAAATTATACTTATCACAACTATCAAAAGTAACCCTTCCCCAATCTATAAAGGTAGTTTACAAAGGAGAAGAGTGGGTATAAACAAGATTCTAAAATAAAGGACCTTCAAGGAGGGTAAGTCCTTAATGTTGAGAAGATAATAGTTGACCTGGAAATCGAGGGTCGAATTTGAAGCATACTACCCAATGACATGTATGATGATGGGAATCATGCACTATATCCTAGGTTTGACCCTTTGGAAGTTATAAAATTGGTTATGTATATGTTGTGATTATGTTTTTCATTGCTATGTTTTTCCATATGACATGAGGTAGACTTACCATTGCAATTTTAAAGATTTATAAACAAGACCACTTTGAAATTAACAAAAGGTTCCAAGGCTAATGAGGGTTGAATACATGCGAGGCTATGAGTCCACCAAAGGGAAAAGGTAAGGGGGTCCAAGGGGACTTGGCTTGTCTCTTATGATATTCCTATCCACAACCCTCTTCCATGTGATTGTCTTATTTCCATTTCTTCCTAATGTTTATGCAATTAAATTAGGAGACTAGTTAGATTACTTAATCACATCAAGAATAAAACACCTCCTACCTTGAAGTATACCAACTCCTACATTCAAATATTCAAGAAAGGAGTGAAGGAGAGTTCACATTCTCACTCATTTATTCATGCAATTCAAACTTAGGAAGCGTAGCCTAAAAAGATATTTCTTGAGGAGAAAATGGATGTTTTTCAAGAAAAGAAGTAGCCAAACTATAATATAAGTCATGGGGGAATACGAAGGGTATTATTATGTCATAATAAGCATCAATAATGAGCAAAAATTATCCTATTCACAATACAACCTACTAGATGATCCTATTGGCCTATGTTAACATTAGTCACGATCTCTAATAGGATGTGAAATATGATTAGTATACTCTGCCCATTTGGGTTGTCACTCCTCCCAATTTGCATGAATTTATAGATAGTGAGTTTCCTTCCAATGAGGCCATAATGGAATCCATGGCTTTAGATTATATGTCATGTGAAGATATGCATCATCAAGAAACTTTACCTCTTGATTTGGAAAGGTTGGAGTTTGATATAAAAGACCTTATTTCCTCTGATAATGTTATGTTGTGCCAATCTACCATTATGACACATGATGTGTACTCAAGATGGAATTGGACCAATATCTCAAAGAACATACCTAATGAAATTTAGTAAAATAGAGTGTCATGGAACAAATCTTGATAGGTTCAGACTATTGTCCTTGAGAATTTGAACCATATACTTCCTTGTTTAAAGAATTCTATGATGTTTCTTGGACATACAAATAAATGTTTCACATTTCTCCTTGGATCATTGTGCATGAGATCAAAACATATGAAAGAGATAAGCTTGTTACATAGAAGCTCCAAATAATAAGTCCAAGAAAAGAAATTGCCATCAAGGCATAGGTCAAAAATATTTTTCATGTTGACTTCATTTATCCAATTCCCTTAATCAAATGGGTAATCCAATCTTGTTCTAGTCACTAAAAAATAGGGCATTGTTAGATTACAGGGATTTGAACAAGGCTTGTCCTAAGGACTATTATCCTACTCCATTCATTGGTTAGATCATTAATAATTTTTCTAGAAGTGTAGTGTCCTATTTTTCTAGTATAGTTTTGTCACTCCTATCAAGGGTTATATATATATATATGATAAGTTGATCACTTGATTGAGGAATAATGTTTTACATGCATAGTTATATTTCCTGTTATGTTTATGTATGACAAATTGATCACTGGATTGGGGAACAATGTTTTATATAGTTATATTTCCTCTTATATGTGGCATAGTTGATTATCTGTATTAGATGGTTTTGATTAAGTAAAATGTCATACATATTTTTTTTTGTTTGTATCTGATTTATGAAGTAGGTGTATGACATGGATGGTGATCCAAGATTGAGACACATATACCCAAGGATTCTCATGGTTATGCGCAATAGATGGTTAATTATGATTTATGTATGATACATGATTTGTGTGATTATATATGTCTAATATTGTACTAAGCAGGATGTGGTAGGGTACCTGGTCATTTTCCAACAAGGATGTTCAATTATGAATGACTGTGGAGTCATGCATCATTCTCGGTAAAATGTGATTAAGTTAATTTCATTATGAAATTCATTTGACTCCTTTGATCTATGAGATTGTAATGTGTGCAGGCCTTTGAACAAGGCCTTACTAGGGAACCATCAGATGGGTAAAAGCTCACAATCAGTACCATAAGGAGAAACACAAAGTTTCAAAGCACAGTAGATGAGAGGGCATGGAAATTACGGCGTGGAGTTATAAATCCAAGAAAGATAAAGACATGGAGTCTTGTTTATTTAGGGTGC
Source organism: Pinus tabuliformis (assembly GCA_031772625.1). NCBI lineage: Eukaryota > Viridiplantae > Streptophyta > Pinopsida > Pinales > Pinaceae > Pinus > Pinus tabuliformis. Next base: position 967,218,696 of record CM062810.1, read on the forward strand.
GGAGTCCTGAATATTTAAAAAGATTAAGTTGTGGAATCTTATATATCTTTGGAGTAGATCAGGGCGCGGAGTTCTCAATCTACTAAGGGAGGGAGACGCATGAAATAGGGGTGCAGAATCCATATTCTCCAAAATGAAAATACCACTCATGGATGAATTTCCTTAAATAAAATTTCATTCTCACAATTCTGGAATGACTTTCTAAAAATAGAAAGTCACGCCCAACATCTCAAGCACGACTTTCCAAAAATAGTAAATCACTTTACATAAATTGGTAATCAAGTGGAGTTGAAGAAAAACGAATTAACTTATCATTAATCAATCCTAATAGTTCAATCTTGATTGAATCCTCAATATTATTAATATTATTATTATCTTATTATTAAAAAGAAATTACAAGTCAATTTGATCTCCTCAATTAATTCACACATCTCCTTCATGACTCTCATGGCTCTATGTAACTCTCTCTCTCTCTCTTTTAAATAATTCATTATACTCTATTTTATGCACTCATCGAAGAATGGCATATTCCTTTTCACTCATTAAAAATATGTCATAAAATATTCCTCTTACACTCTCTTTAATGCATACCTCTCCTTAATGGCATAAGTTACACTCCTCTAAATGGAATCCAATGCATTCACATTACTCCTCCTTTATGACAAGAATTGGTTGCTCCTCCTATATATGAGTCTCATGTATTCTCACTTAGGGGATGAGGAGGCCAAGAGTGTAAGAGACTTGAGGAAAATAATGGGAGGGAAAGATATGGAGAGTAGCCATTTGCTTCCATAATAAATATGAAATTATTGTTAAAATCCTAAGATCTCTAGCTATTGAGGTTGGCCATGAGTGGTATTGAGAGGAAGTGAAAATTTGCTTCCTTAGTTTGCCTTGCAAATCTCTCTACTATTGTCTTTTGGTACTGTTTGTGAGCTTTTGCAGCTCGGGGGTTCTAGGGGGAGAAGTTCTTCTTGGATATGGTTGGGAGGAAAACCGGGTGGTTCACAATGAGTTGGTAAGGATATTGGAGCTGAAGCATACTCTCATTGGAGCTGGAGCATACTCCCATTTTTTTGAGTTGTATAAATTCACTGCTAGGTATGTTGACAACATTATATTGTGTTTCTTTTTGCAGTTCATTATATGGTTTTGCTTATTTGATTGTTGATTGAAACTTAGATGCATACCAAATGCTGCACACTAAATGTTGAAGGAATTTTGTAATAACTGTAGTTTGTTTTATGTAAGTTTTTTTTTTGTACAGTTTCATTGCAAGTTGATTTACATCATGTCTTATTGGCTGAAGAATTCAGGCTGCTGTGATTTTTATGAAAACATGTTAATAGCATAAATTTGGTCTTTCCTTCTCTTTTTACAGCTGTAGATAAGTTTGCACAGTATATGTTTGACAAAAGGGATAAATGAGATAGTATGAATTTGTTTTGGGTTGTGGTTTTAAATAATTTCTGGGCGTTTCTGTTTCGATTTATTTCAACTTCAGGGGGTATTTGTACCTTATGCCCATGTCGCCCCAACTTTGATTTCAAAAAATAGAGTTTCAGAACCTGGTTCTGTAAACTTCTATATTTTACAGATTTGCTGTTGCTGCCTGGTGGTTTGTCTTGCTGCTTTTTTTTTGTAGCTGTGATTTACCTGGTAATCTCTTTTTATGAAACCAATCTGTTGTATAAACTTGGAATTATTATTTTAAAGTATCAATGGTTAATACATTGATAGTTTAATAAACTTGTGACTGCTTGTTTGATAGTTTAATAGCTAGCAACTTGTTTTGTGACTGCTAACCATTGTTCAAATTTCCCAATAGCTGTAGCTACATCGCTGCGAGATATTTGTGAAAATTCTTAAATATTTATAGTCATTATGTGCCTAATTTTTGTATATGCAACAATCTAGATGGATGGCAGTTCTACTTATGTATTAGGTTCACTTCTTGGCATTACAGACAAAGAAAAAGAAATTATGTAATATTAGATTCATGTTAGTTAATTTTGGTGAAATCGCCTTAAGGGTTATGGTTGTAAGTGTTTGACAAAATGCCTCAATGGTTGTACATTTCATTTTTGCAAACTGTTTGACATAATGCTTCAATGGTTGTAGCTAATTACATCTATGAATTGTCTATAAAAATGACTAAGTAAATTTAGGATTTGCAACCAAGGTGTTTCTGGAAATATCTCTAAGAATAAGCATGATGATTCCATTGAATTAAAAGTCCATGGAAGGCAAATTGGTTAGGTGAAATGTTGTAATTGTTAGCTCACATATGAATTCATAATAATTGGAAACCACTCCTTTAGAAGTTGAATTATCTTATTTTTCTTCCCTTGTTTTAACAAAGAATTCATAGGCATATTATCTAGAACAAAATCAAATTAGTCACTCTTAAACACTTAATTGCAATAAAATGAACAATTAGCTTATTGGAAATTGTGGTTTGTAGATATTTATATTATTTATCCCACTAGACACTTTATCATTTAAATGTGATTTTAATACTTATGGTTGTAAGTTTTGGATCTTGAGGAACCATGACCTCATAGCCTTAATGAGAAGTTTAATATTACCATGGGTTAGTTAGTTAGTAGAAATTAGTATGTAGTGTAAATAATACCAATAAAAACAAAAAAACAAAAATATAGATATATAACCTTGCATTAACTTTTTAAACTTAAATCGCATTTTGAGTCAGCCTTAGTATAACACTGATGGTTGGTAAGGTGGGACCTTACAAGAAGTGATTTTTTTTTCATTGTGGATGGTTTTTTGCAACTATAATCAAATCCATATCAAACCAAAAGGTCAACACAATAGCACAATCATTTGTCCTTGAGGTACTTTTTCTTAAAGGAAGTCACATTGGGTCTTAAAAATGCTAGGGATACATTCCAGTGGTCAATGTGATATGCTTTTCACAACATCAAACATCTAATTGAGGCATACTTGAATGACGTGGCTGCCATATCAAAGTGTTGTGATGATCATCCTTGGGACATGTGGGCCATATTCACCTAATGTCAATAATGCAACACCCATTTTTGAAGCTACATAAGTGTATGTTTTGTGTGGTTTATAGGAGAATATTAGAAATTTTCATGTATATATTCAAGATCATGGTTGACTCTTTAAAGGTTGACGCAACAGTCTAGTTTCCTCCTTTAATAACTATAAGAAAACTTCAAAGTTTGCAAGGGAAGGAAAGCTTCTTGCAAAGGATCATCATTAATTACAGTAGGAGAACAAAAGGATTCATGCACCTTCTAAAGAAGGGTATGTCCTTTATGTGGGATGACAAAGAGCAATGCTCATTTCAAGCATCAAAGAAAGCCTTGATGTCCACTCCACCATTAAGTCCTCCAAAATATGATCAAGACTTTTTACTTTATCTTGCAACATCCAAATCCACTTCTCCAAGAGGACAATTCATAGATTGAGATTGTGATATAATATCTTAGTAAGGATCTTATAGCTAGCACTAAACTGTGTTGTTTGCATGCTGAAAAGTTGGTCTTGACAATCGTTCATGTTGTCCAGCAACTTAGGAATTCCATACTTCTATAGAAGGCTATGGTTATCATATTCTCCAACCCAAATGCAATGTATCTTGACTCATCAAATCATTGGGGGTAAATACTCTAAATTGATCAGTGTCTTCGAAGAGTTTTACTTAGAGTTTGTGACTTCAAAATCCAGGGAATTCATTAGCTTTTGTAGGATTAATGTCCAAACTTCACATGGTTAATGAGTCATTATTTTTTCATTGACTCTTCTCATACTTGGTAGGAGGATGCATTCGTATATCTCTATACCTAATAGTTTAACCCTCAATTATCCAAAGATAAGCCTCAACATATATGCCATCAAGCCAATAATTACTTCATTATTGGTGACACACTTTATCAACATATGATAGATAAGGTATTACATCAATGTATTGTCCAGAAGGAAGCTAAGCATGCTCTAAATGATTGCCGCATGTGGATGTCATATTTCTAGTATTGTCACAACTCATAAAATACTATGTGAAAGATACTTTTGGCCATGATTTTAAAATATTTTACAAATGCAACCTAGAAGTATCACCCTTAACAACTTTTTATTCAGAAAACTTGTGCACATCCTACTCTACTTCACCCCATGGTTGTTTTATGGACCTTCACAAAGTAGGTAGGAGGATGTGTTGGTATATCTCCAGACCTAATAGTTTAACTGTTAATTATCCAAAGATGAGCCTCGACATATATGCCATCAAGCCAAGAATTACTTCATCATTGGTGGCATGCTTTATCAACATCTGATAGATAAGGTATTACATCGATTTATTGTCCAGAAGGAAGCTACAAATTCTCTAAATGATTGCCGCATGTGGATGTCATCTTTCTAGTATTGTCACAACCCATAAAATACTACGTGAAAGATACTTTTGGCCATGATTTTAAAAGATTTTACAAATGCAACCTAGAAGTATCACCCTTAATAATTTTTTATTCAGAAAACTTATGCACGTCCTACTCTATTTCAACCCATGGTTGTTTTAAGGACCTTCACAAAGTGGGGGATTCATTTCACAACTTGTAATCCTTCCTCAACTAATGGCCATGGTTACATCAATGTGGCCATTAACTACTTGTATGAGTGGCCTGAGGCTATGCCTACTTGTTTTGACAGTTACACCATTATAGCTCTATTCATATTCAATCACATCATCGCTAGGTTTGGGGTGCCTAAAACCATTGTAGCAGATCATGGATCTCATTTTCACAATAAGAAGATGATAAAACTAGCTTCCAGGTTAGGTTTTCACCATGAAAACTTAACATATTATTATCCTTAGGTTAATTATGAAGCATAAGCCATCAATCATGTTTTGGTAGAGAACAAAAAACAAACTAGAACCTAATTCTTTTATCAACATTATGGGCACACAAAAGCTTAGCTAAAACTGTCACCAATTTCACACCATTTCAATTTTTCCATGGATTAGAGGCAATATCACCAATCGAATGTTAAAATCCCTTCATTAAAGATAACCTTAGAAATATTGCTTCACAATTTTGTTGAGGAAGAATGTCTCTTGTATTTGGCTCATTTCAATGAATATAATCATTAAGTAGCAATGGCTAATGGCATTCATAAGAAGTGAGTCAAAGTCCAATATGATAAAATTGTTTAACCTTGTATATTGTGGAAGGTGATTTGGTTTTGGTTTGTGATCAATATCAAGATAAGTTAGGCGCAAGAAAACTCAAACCCTTGTGGCATGTTCCTTATATTGATAACTTTGTATTGCGTAAAGGGGCATATGCATTAATGAACTATAAAGGAAATGTGTTTTTAGAGCCTCACAATCGGTGCTATCTAAAAAAGTATTATGCATAAGCTAAAAGGTTGCATAGTGCTTTTTATATTATGTATTTTTAGTAATGATGTGCGGTGTGAGTGATTGTTATGTTTTCATGTGTATTGATTCAATTCAATGCTTATATTTTGGTGCTTGATTTATAGATGTCATCATATACCCCAATCTATGTAGGATTCACATATGGTGTTAGTTGTAGAACTGACATTATCACTTCCACCACTTGGTGATATTTTTTCTGATAGATGAATTAGTGAGCTCAGAGGCCATATGCCTCGGTCTTGCAACCAACAATATTGTGAAATATAATGCGATCATCGAGCTATCGTCTAAAGCCATTACTCTCGACATTCATAGGCTAGTTGTACATTTGGATCCATAGTTAATGCTATCGTAGTTAAATAATGTCTATCCAATCATAAATCTTATGTTACTTAGAAAACTCTTAAGGGTGCACCTTCTTGAGAGGCACTTTTACTATCTTATTTATGATCACATTCCAAAAAAACCAAACACATTGGTTGATTTATTAGCTAACTTAATTATAGGTTAACATTTATTACACTAACTAAGCATTAAAACACAAGCATGCATGTACATAAAACATGTATTTCCAAATGCATCATTTAAAACTATAAACAAGAGATGAACCATACATACATACATACATATACATATAAATACATGCACACACACACATATAAAAAATAGAGTGTTAAGTTCATCAACATGTATAGAAAACATGCCGTGTGCAATATCAAGCCACATGGCCCATAGGGATAGAAAGTCTATATATATTCAAGAGACTAGCTAGATCTATCTCTAATAGTACAAAAAGAGGGCAGATTGTCATATATCCATCCTAAGGCACATGAGTCTCATGATAAGATGCAATGAACTTTCATGCTTCCCTATTTGCTAGACAAAAGGATGGGGCACCCCATAACATGTCATTGTAATCTCTATGTGACCCACTCAATTCTCATCATTGAGACTCCAACGGTAAGTCCATTGGCATTCCTCCACACCTCATGAATTTCTCTACATCATCTTCATAGACTTATCCTTCCTTTTGTAGTTACTCATCTTTAGCTCTACGAAAATTTAGGGTTATTCCCATTAGTTGAATTGATCCAACATTTGTGTGATGGAAAATCACAGTTATTAGTTACCCTTTATACCAAAAAGATTAAATGTCCCAAAACCCAAAAGCACTACAAAATTTTGAAAATTGAAACAAAAAGTCATAAAGTCATTTTTGTTATTGATGTCACCCCACTAAGCATCGAGAGGTAATGCAAGGTCATGGTCATGTCTCGAATTAGTCCCTGCATACAAGGAATCCTCAATCATAATGATATGCTTGTCCCACTAGTTAAGTAAATCCTAACCAAATGAGCTCAAAGGTAAACTTCCATTGAGTAGGGCCATGTAGTCTACCTTTTTCCTCATCTTGGGCTTTGTTGGCCTAGTAAAAGGTGTTGAGACATAGAATATAATATTTGGGATCCTTTACAAGAAGAATGAAACTAGGATTGAACCATATCCAAACTATTTTTCTCAACTATATTACATCATATAAGTTTATCCCTTAGGTTTGCTAGCAAACATGTGCACCAATCAAATACTATTGGGTTGAGGCCTTCAAGTGCATAATGCACATGAGCCCTCGATGCTAGGTGGGGTTGTGTGGGGCCAAATACTCGAGTGATGGTAAAGAGGATAGCGTAGAGAGTAACTCAAATACAACATTGATTTGCAATTTGTTATTTCTCTTCTGAGTCTCTTTGAGACGTGAGATAATAGTGTGTAGAAATATAGTGATCCATGGAGCTTGTGGCTCAACCTTTCCACCCTTCAGGATGATCAACTCCCAATGTTGCAATATGACTGTAATGAAATATATGTCCTCCACCTCAACAATCAAAATCTCATGAAAATTTCAGAAAAATTGTTGGTAAAGGTCCTAGAACCCAACCAATCTCTCCAGAAGCATCACTTAGGACCTTATGTTTTGACTTGATTTTCAAAAGTAGACAATCTTGCAATGCATATAAATCATGTTAGCCTCTCATGGATGCCACATTTTCTTATTATTTTTCACTCTAGTATGGTGGAATGCTTGTCGTCATAGTACAAAAGAGACCTACATTAGTTATCAAGCAAAAAACTTGAGGGGAAATAACTAAATGGTAAAGCTTTGACCTTTGGGGGTTTTGTCAGACCTATCTATATCAACAAGCACGATCATCATTATTGTTATCACAACAACCATGAATGTGTCTTTCTAGTCGTGACTATGAGGGGTGACCATACAAGCACACCCCTTACGAGGTCCCCAACTAGTCGAATACGCACTGAAATGCAACAAAAATGAAATCAAAGGAAATAACATGGATCAAGGGTCTACTTGTTCTAAATGGATGGAGTTGCATTAGCTGAATTTCCCTCAATTTGCATGAGAAGTTTGAAGGTGTTGGAAATACCACACATATAAATTTCAACAAGGTAAATGTGAAAAATGAGCCCTATTTTACCATATATAGACCATTTTTGGCCTTTTGGGGGTCTAAAAAGGTCAGTTTCACACCTAGTAGGTAGTAATTCCTTTTTATTACTTCTAATTTACGCTTCATTGTTGTTTTAATGAGATTCTACTACATAATTTAACTTAGGATCTCATGTTTCTAGATGATTTTTTAGGATTTGCTTACATTTTGTTTGACATTTTTATGGAAACAACCATTGAACAAATGAGGTCCATATGTTGAAATGGCATATAGTGATAGGTTCTTCCCTACAAAATTATCTTGTATTATTAACCATCACTTTTTTCATCACAATGCCTTAGGTTTGACTCGATAAAGTTGTTACATTGTCCCTTCTACTTTGCACATTGTAAGTTGTGTTGTAGTGCCTACCATTTATGGGCGCCCTAGTTACCATTCCCTTTTCCATTTGGTGCCCATGTTGTGATCATCTGTAAGCCTGCGAATCAAAATTTAGGCATGTCATGACTAAAAGTTGAGCCCCATTCTTTTCTCTTAATCTTTTCTTCTAGCCATATATTGAAGGGGTTCTCATCATCATTTATGTTTCTTCATGGTTTTTTTGTTTTGTTTTGTTTATCAAGTTGTCTGAGTTCTCTAGAGATTACATCAGGGTTGACCTGTGGCTTGTGAAACCGCAACCTAGGGGCATCTAAGCCGTGAAAATCACCCAAGGATTGCATCCAACTTGGGCCACACCAACCCTTAAGATGGTTGGAATTTTTCCCACAAAGTTTCGAAATGGTGACCTTCACACCACAAAGTAACTTAATAGTACACTCCATCACCATCTATTCTACGCACCATGGGCTATGTTAATTCATGGTTGAATATGCATATTACTGCTAATATCCTAGTGCATACTATTATGTTATTGTTTGCTTTTATCCAACTTACTACTATTGTAGTCACTCTTGACCTTTTAGCCTTTGTATTGAATTATCTCTATTTTGTAACCTTTACTCACGGATAAAGATGCTATGAGTGGAAATAACTTGCCCACCATATTTACTAAAATTGATTGACATAGGTATGTTTTATGCACATGGAATGTAGTTGAATGATATTGTATCACTCGTTTTCTCTTAGCATTCTTTTAACTCTCTTTTGTGATCATAAACCTATATAAAATACATTAACAAGGATACATTAACTCTTTTTTGTGCTCATAAAAACATGAAAAAGATACCAATGAACATTTTTTTGTCTCTTTTTTGTGCTAGTGTAGCCATGAAAAATATGCTAACTTACATACTTTTATCTCTTGACCGTGCTTGTAAAAAATGGAAAAGACCCAGAAAATAAGAGGGCAGGGGAAATAACTTTAATTTATATCCATTAAAGTGGTAACATCAATGATTGTCACAATTGAAAATAACACTTATTTGTGTTGTTGTCTTATAATTGGGTTATATTTTGCCTAGGACTTTTACCGTGATTATGAGTTATGTACTTCTTTGGCTAGTTAGTCTTACAACCACTATGGAGAGTGCTTCAATTAATCATGCATTATTGCACTTTTTCGTTGGTACTCTTGAGCCAGTGCTTCCAGTTCATTAGCATGTCACGATATATGTTTAATGGAAGCGAAGCCTAGTTTAGTCATTTTGCAGTCTTGTTGATTGGGTATAGTCTTTTGAATTTTGTGTCAGCCATACCTATGTCAATTATACTTGGTGGTTCTATCTCTTCACATAAATATCTCAATGTTTGTTTTATGTTAATTAATAGGGGATACATTAAGGCCCTCATTCAATGGATATCTTCCTATCAACACCACACACAATATAAGAAAGGGATATAGAAACCACCTCGTACCTTGGAACTTCAGTGATTAGTGGCAAGATTACTTGTGATAGATAATAGGCTTACCTCATTAACTTATAATCAATTGATTCTATGAGTGTTTGACATAATCTACTCTATTCACACATGCTAGATTATGCTAGGTACCTTGGGGTCTATTTTCATTATTAATGTTTGCCAACAATATTCATAAATGATCAGTAATCAAATGATTTCTACCCTGATTAATATTAACTCCTCTATTTACATGATGCAGAGACATACCATAGACAAGGTTGGGTTGAAGACCTTGGGATTATGGGGCATTGCCCATTTATGCTACCCCTTCCAAGATATTATGGAGTATATTAATAAGGCATGAGTACTTTGAAGACCATATTAGCACTCTCATTGTTATTAGATGTCTTCCTGATGTATATTGTGACACAGATCTATATTTCATTTGCTTGTGCTCAATTGTGACATAAGGCAAATAGAGAGTGTCTCTGGCTACACTCTTGAGATAGTGCAGTGTGGGGCATCCACACATATGAAGGGATATTCCTAGGTGAGGTAGGCCAACCTACCCTTATGGTGATATGGTAGAGAATCTTACTATTTACACCAAGTTAGAGAGGGGTACAAAGGAGACTCAGGAGCTTAAAGATGGTAAAATGTTGTAGTGGCCTCAAGTTACTTATATTGTTATAATTTTTGGCATATATATATATATATATATATATATATGACATTTTCCCCTCCAATTCTTGTAACTCATGGTGATTTGTGTTCAAATATTGGTAAGTCTAATTTTCCTTGAGAAATTACATTGTATTTGCTTGTAAACAATTTTCTCTTTATGCCAAATAAGGTTGAGAGAGGTTTGTCTTGTTGCTTGTGTGCGTGTGATAAATTGTAGGGGCTAGAGTTTAATCTTATAGCTACATCACAATGGATTGTAGTAGGAAAACCATTGTTAATAAGGTGGGACCTGCTCTCCTTTATTGTTAGCATAAGTTGAATATACAAGTTTTAGATCTAGAGTGAAGATACTTAGTGTTCTATCCCATTTTCTATTGTTGACCATAATCAAGTCACTGAGAGGGGATCACTTATTCATAGGGGAGATTTCTCTATAACAATAGTGAATGTATCCACTAGTTGAAGGTAATGGCATTAACCTTTCTAACCATAGGCTCTTATTTGACATGGGGAGTGGAGGATGGATCACAAGTAAGAGTGGGGGAAAACATAATAATGGGGTGTGATAAAGACTTATTTCTCCATCATGAAATCACAAAACACATACATATAATTCATATATTCACACTTAATTTGATGAATAGCCTAGTTGACACATCCCTATGGTCTCAAGGTTAAGGAAATGCAGATGATATTGGATTTGAACCAAATTTGGCCCAAAGGTGGGATCACTTTTTAGTATAACTCAAGAAGGAATATATAATTAACAAGCTTCTACAATGTTCTCAGAAAATACCTTACTTTAATATCAATCCAAGGTCGTAAACTTTACAAAACACTCGATAAGGTATATACATTTTTGGGCTTTATGCAAATTCCTAGCTCGAGAAGTGAGAAAACTAAATACAACTTATTTGCAATAATTACAATTATTTACAAGGAGAGTAATGAATAATTGTAGCTAAAAAACTTATATTAACTCCTATTGAAAACAGAGAAATGAAACAAAGAAATATTAATCTACAACAATGTTAATTAAAAACAACAAAAGAAACTATGGAAATATCTATCAACAAAAATGTAAATGCAACATAAATTTAACAATCAACAAAACAAATTAATCTACTTTACTAAAATAAATTTAATTTAAAAACATTGCTACAAAAATGAACTGCAACTAACTAAAACACATTAACAAAAAACAACACAAAGTACTCTGTTGTAAAATAAATTGTTGTGGAACATAAGTAAAATTACAAAATGAAATTCTAGGCTACAAAATTAGATGATATATCTCCAAAATACTAACTAGAACGAACATGTGTAGTAGATAATATATGCAATAAAAATATGAACCATAAGAGAAATCAACAAACAAGAAAACATATAAATTTATGCCAGTAAGAAAATATAGCCACCATGGATGTAGAGTGGCCCTCACTTTATAGTTTGCGGGTAGTTTACACGTTGCACACTTTCAAGAACTTAGACAGTGAGTTTCTATTAAAAAGATAATTGTATACATCAACTAAAAAAATTGAACCTTCTGTGTTTGGTCCTCCAAGTTTTTATACAAAAATGGACATAGTTGCTTGCTATTTTTCAAGAGTTCTCACTAGCAATAAAGGAGGCAATTACTTTCAATTAAAACAATTAGGTGTCCCAAAAGTTGTCAAAAGAATAAAAATTAACTATTTTTTTTTCCCATAACTGTCTACCTCAACCTAATTTCAAGCTTTATGGGTTGAACGACCTAAAGCGGGTGAGAAAAAATAGGAATTCTATGTTGGAAGATAATAAGTAAATTACAACAAGAAAGTAAAATATTTACAACAAAAAATTACAATGTTGCTAATAGAAGTTTCAACATTAATGATTTCCCTCATTACAAATGTCTTTGGTTGTAGAGAAATTCCATTGTATGGTCAGATAAATGGTACAAATCTAAGTGATGTAGAAATATACTCCAACTTGTGCTTCATCCTAGAGACATGTTCAACATCATGAATTGTTGACGAAAATTCTTGGAGTCATCCTCACAAGTGAAACAATAGAAAGGGTGTCCCCTTTGATACCTGTAAACTTATAATCAACCAGGATTCATGAGAACATGAAAAATTGTTAACTAATTATAAAAAATACTTCCTCATTACCATTAAATCAAATCACTATAGTTATAATGAATAATAAGGTAAGCATGGATAACAATGGACATAACAAGTGATTTATGTAAAGAAAATGATGATAAAATGATGGAAAAAGGGATGATTGTGAACGGAAATTTCAACCGCCATCATTACCTCCCAACTTAACCTCTTGCACGTCCCTTATACAATCAATCAGAATCTGAACCAAAAGTTGATAATTTAAGTCTGTTGTTTTTCATTGATAGCTCGAAAGCTATATGGGACTACTTGAGTATTGGTTTCCTTTGGATAAGAACCTACCCATATATCAATTGACTCCCATTTTCTTCTTTCTTTTTATTTATTAACTGTGAGATTTCCTTTGTAGTCTGGAATGGGATACAATATTATAGGATATTTGAAATTTAGCCCAATTCATTGTAATCCTTTAATTCTTAATGATTGCACATACAACTTGCTTATGTAAATTGTTGCATGTAGATTCAACAACAAATGGGGTTATTTTGCTTTTAATGCATCATCTAACTCCTCCCACCTTTGCTAACATGCTATTAAGGCTACCATCTCACAATTATTTCTCAATCTTGTAAAATCTTCAATTATTTCATTACATAGCTTTTGTATGAGTCTTTTAATTTGCACATCATGTTTGTTTCTGCTGTGTTCCTTGAGAATATGCTTAATGGAATTTGGTTTTTCTCTTACCGTAAGGGGTGCAGTAAATTACTGTATCTTGCATAATTATAGTCCATGAGATCTTTACAGTTCATTTTCCAACCATGACTAAAAATCTCTTAAATTGATGTCCCTAATATAGTGATTGGGATTCGAGTAAGAAGGAATATATAATTAATAAGCTTCTACAATGTTATCATAAAATACCTTTGATCCAGGTGGAGATTGGTGGCCACCTGCCAAGTCCACCTGGGCCCCCACCATTGTCTTTCTCAGCATTTTCAGTTTCCTTAATTGTAGCACAACTTACTATTTTTAGCAGTTTTTCGGGTCCTGAACTTCCGGAGCCGTTTTGAGGCCCTAAACGACGTTTTTTGGGGAATCCGAGGGCAACATGGGTCAATTCCTTCGAGGGCAACATGGGTCCATGGAATGGACCGATGTTGCCCGTTCCAACAATGATAGTGCTCGGATAGATCTTTCTAATGAGCTATTGTACGCGTCAAATGGAGATCATATGCCAAAGTTACGACCCTGGGAAGTTGATGTACCAATTTACCCCAAACAGGGCCCACAGTTTGGCGTTTCATCTCCTAGGGTTAGGTTTTGGAATGTTAAGGGTTTTCCATTGTTTCTCAACAATAAATAGGCCTTCGAGCCTCATTGTAACACAGTTCAGAGGCATGTAGCCATCACATCTCTTCTCAGAGATAAGCTACCATCATCCTAGCTGTTTTATTTCCATTTCTAGTTGTAAGCATATTTCAGTATTTTCCATTAATGAAATGAAGTATTATTTCCGCTGCATCTTTGTGTATATGGTTATCTCTGTAATTTGTTGCGTTCTTGTTTAAATCCGGATTAGTGGTATCAGAGCGGTCTGCTTTTTCTCTGTTTTTCTTTGCATGTCCCCAACAAGGTCGGGATATAAGGAGTTAGGGCTTGAACTGGTTGAACCTTTGCAAGACCAGCCTCGCAAATCCCGACGGCCTCCCATGGCGGACGAGAAGAAAGACGAGGGAGCAGGAGATCCCATCAAAATCTTGCTCGAAGAAGCCCTCGAGCGACAACGGAACGCGATGATGGACAGCTTCGCCCAGATCCTTCAGCGGCTACCCAGAAGCAACGCGTCGGCTTCCAGCAGCTACTCTGGAAACGCCACACCCTTTAAGGTACAAGTTAATTTTGAAATCCCCATATTCGAGGGTCAGATAGACGCAGATGCCGTAGATAAATGGATAAATCTGCTAGAGGGTTATTTTTCTGTTCATGAATTTTCGAGTCAGGAAAAGATTGTTTTTGCTCTTCTCAAAGCAGCCCCCCACGTCAAGGACTGGTGGGAAACCTACTGCGAGCAGAAGGATGAAAGTACTGGCTCACTATTTTCAGCCGCACCCACCTGGGATTCGTTCCGGGATGCCATCAAGGAGCAGTACTACCCTGTCGAAAGATATGAGGATGAATACATAAAGTGGACCACGTTGCGGCAGGGAAGGGACCAAGACGTGCCGGAGTTCACCAATCTTTTCCATACCCTTCGCACAAAGTTGGGTATCAAGGATTCGGAGCAACATTTGATACTCAAATACCGTGGCTGCCTGCACAAGTACATCCGGGAAGAAATACAATTCCTAAACATCCCCTCGCTCGGCGCAGCATATCGATATGCCGTCAAGGTCGAGTAGAAGTTTAAACAAAAGAAGCGAGACTTTGGATCTGTGAATCCAAAGCAGGGGAAAGGTGCCCCTAAACCACAGAACAAAGAACAAAGCCAAGGCGAGACAGCCCAAGACAACCAGCCGAAGCTGCAAGCAAAGAACAACGCCGTGAAGCCGAGAAAGGACACTGGAAAATAGTGCGAGTTCCATAAGAGCTCCACTCACAACACAAGTGAGTGTCGGGCCAAGCAGTCACTGGTGGCTGAGCTAAAGGTTTCAAAATCAGATGCATGTTCCGACTCTGAGTTAGAACCCGATAAGGGGTATGAAAAAGGGAAGCAGATCATTGATGCGGATCCCAGCGCCACTGTTGCTACCGCAAAGATCCAGAAAAATGAACCCGAAGATCCAGAGGAGGAGGAGCGTCTCTTCCACTCCCAGATGTGGGTAAAGGGCTCCCCGATACAGTTCATTGTTGATAGCGGGAGTCAAAAGAACCTCATTTCGGTAGAGGTCGTGAAGCGGTTGGGCTTACCGACCACAGCACACCCACAACCATACACCATTGGGTGGCTTCACCAAGGACGAGATCTTTGCGTGAGCCAGCAGTGTCGCCTTCCATACAACATCAAGCCCTTCACGAATGAGGTATTGTGTGACATTGCTCCCCTTGAAGTTTGTGATGTATTACTAGGACAACCATACTTGTGGAAGCGACATGTTGTGTATGAATCAAGGCCCCGTGCTGTTATTATTACATTGGGAAATAAGTTGTTCAGGATACCAGAGGTAGCACCACCTGCCGCCATCTCTTTGATTACTGCAAAACAATGCAGTAAGATCATTTCCAAAACTAGGAAATTTGTTTTCCTGATGATACGCCCTCAAGGAAAGAAGAAGACAGTGGCCGCGGCCTCCAAATGGGGTCCCTCTGCACGACAACTACAGATGGACAAGGTTGAGGAGGAGTACGAGGACATCTTCACCTCCCTGGCAGGGGTTCCTCTGCACTGTCAAGTCAAGCACTCCATCGATCTGACCCCAGGTGCGCCGCTACCCAATGGACCAATTTATCGGCGCTCCGTTCTGGAGAACGATGAAATCAAGAGGCAGATTCAGGAGCTCCTGCAGAAAGGTCACATCCGTCCGAGTTCATCGCCCTGTGGGAGCCCGATCGTGTTGGTACAGAAGAAGGATGGGACGTGGAGACTCTGTATTGACTATCGGGCGCTGAACAAGATCACTGTCCGTAATAGGTACCCGATCCCGCGGATTGATGACCTCCTAGACCAACTAAAGGGGGTGAAATATTTCAGCAAGATCGATCTGAAGTCAGGATATCACCAGGTACCAATCGAACCCTCCGATGTGTGGAAGACTGCCTTCAAATCCAAGGAGGGCCTCTTCGAATGGTTGGTCATGCCTTTCGGATTGACGAATGCTCCTGCAACCTTTATGAGGCTAATGGATGACATCTTGCGGCCATTCACCAACTCCTTTGTAGTAGTATACTTGGATGACATTCTGATCTTCAGCCAGAGTTGGGAAGAGCACCTCCACCACATCCGATAGGTTCTCCAAACGCTACGGCAACACAAGATATGTGCTAATTTGGAGAAATGCACTTTTGGCATGACCCAGGTTCAGTATCTTGGATACATCATTGATGAACAGGGGGTGCATGTCGATCCAGCCAAGATCCAATTCATTCGGGATTGGCCCTCTCCAACCACTTTAACAGAGCTCCGCAGCTTTCTAGGTCTTGCCAACTTCTACTGCAGGTTTGTGTTGGGGTTTTCTCATATTTCTTGGCCCTTGAGTCAAGTCACCAAGGGCGGGGCGAAAGCAAAATTCTTTTGGTCTGAATCTCAACAGAAGGCATTCAGGGAGTTGAAGGATCGCCTCTGCACGGCACCAGTGCTCGCGTTACCAGATTTACAACAACCATTTGAGGTCGAGACAGATGCCTCTGACTATGCTATTGGGGTAGTCCTTACTCAACATGGACATCCAGTGGCATATCACAGTGAAACACTTTCAGACACAGTCCGGAAGTACCCCACTTATGATAAAGAGATGTATTCCATTGTATAGGCCTGCCGACAATGGAAGCATTACATTTTGGGGAAGGAAACGGTCATCCACACAGACCACCGACCTCTGCAGTTCATACAGACCCAAGGGAAATTATAGAATGATCGCCATCAGAAGTGGTCTACATACCTGCAACAGTTTCACTTGAATATCAAGTATAAAAAGGGCAGCACCAATAATGTTGCAGATTGCCTCAGTCGGCCACCGATCATGGCGCTAACCACCGTGCTCAACTCTTGTGGGCACAAGACTTCTGATTGGCCACTTCTCTACAAAAGCGACCCAGAATTCGGCCACACATACCAGACACTCTTGGAGGGTCGACATGTTGCAGATTTTCACCTCCAGGATGCCCTATTATGCCACCTCGGTCACCTTTGTGTTCCTTCAAGCGAGCGTGCCAAGATGATTTGGGAAGCACACTACAGTCGGGCTGCTGGGCATTTCGGGGTCGAGAAAACAGTGGCAGTACTGCAAAATTATTTCTATTGGCCAAATCTTCGACAGGATGTTGGGAAGTACATCCGATCATGTACTGTCTGTGCCATTGCCAAACCGACCATTAAGAAGCACGACCTCTATACCCCGTTGCCTACCCCTAGTCGACCTTGGGAATCCATCTCCATGGATTACATGTCAGGCCTTCCTTCCACTAAGCATGGAAATGACTGTGTTTTTGTGGTCGTCGACAGGTTCTCGAAGATGGCCATTATGGTGGCCTGCAAGAAGAATATCACAGCAGAAGCCACTGCTAAACTCTTCTTTGAACGAGTGTGGGTGCACTTTGGGATCCCACAGTCTATCATCCCAGATCGGGACAGTCGGTTTCTCAGCACATTTTGGTCTAGTCTCTGGTCAATGCTGGACACCAAACTCACGAAGTCCACAACTTTCCATCCTCAAACTGATGGCCAGACAGAGGTTGTCAACAGGATGATTGTGCACATTCTGCGCATGTATAACTCAAAGCATCCACGCACATGGGACGAGAGCCTCCCCTATGTTCAGCACAGCTACAACCGAGCTCTTCACATCTCCACTGGCCATAGTCCTTTTCAGGTGGGTTTGGGATTCCAGCCACTATGCCCCATTGATATGGCCATGCCACTTGCAGCTACTCACATGAATTCAGCTCATGTCCAGTCTGAAACAGATAAGGCCACCAGCTTCATTGAGCGCATCCAACATATTCGCTAGCAGGTCCATGACATTCTTGAGAAATCAAATGTCAAGTACAAGCAGTGACATGATCAACACCGGGTGCCACACAAGTTTCAGGTGGGCGACAAAGTCTGGTTGCATTTGCAAAAGGAACGCCTTACTGGAGCCTATCGGAAATTGAGACCACTCCGATATGGTCCTTACACGATTACTCATGCTATGGGAGACAATGCATTTGAGCTCAGCATTCCCCCATTCCTTGGCCTGCACCCAGTGTTCAATGTGGACTGCCTTCGGCCATACTTTCCACCATTGCTAGACACATCCGACATTGCAGAACAGCTCAAACCCACAGAATTAAATCCAGATTGCATGGAACAAGCTGAAACTGATCGGATCATGGACACACAGATCAAAAACACTCGCCAACAGAATATCCAACTATATCGAGTTGTCAAAGCAGGCTAACTCCTTCAGCAGGGCAAGTGGCTCACCAGGGAACAAGTTCAACAGAAGTTTCCTCATCTCATGGAGGAGCTCAACGCAATGCGGACCATTGCTTCCTAAGGGGGGAGGAATGATCCAGGTGGAGATTGGTGGCCACCTGCCAAGTCCACCTGGACCCCCACCATTGTCTTTCTCAGCATTTTCAGTTTCCTTAATTGTAGCACAACTTACTATTTTTTAGCAGTCTTTCGGGTCCTGAACTTCCAGAGCAGTTTTGAGGTCCTAAACGACGTTTTTTGGGGAATCCGAGGGCAACATGGGTCCATTCCATGGACCCATGTTGCTTGTTCCAACAATGATAGTGCTTGGATAGATCTTTCTAATGAGCTATTGTACGCGTCAAACGGAGATCATATGCAAAAGTTACGACCCTGGGAAGTTGATGTACCAATTTACCCCAAACAGGGCCCACAGTTTGGCGTTTCATCTCCTAGGGTTAGGTTTTGGAATGTTAAGGGTTTTACATTGTTTCTCAACAATAAATAGGCCTTCGAGCCTCATTGTAACACAGTTCAGAGGCATGTAGCCATCACATCTCTTCTCAGAGATAAGCTACCATCGCCCTAGCTGTTTTATTTCCATTTCTGGTTGTAAGCATATTTCAGTATTTTCCATTAATGAAATGAAGTATTATTTCCGCTGCATCTTTGTGTATATGGTTATCTCTGTAATTTGTTGCGTTCCTGTTTAAATCCGGATCAACCTTACTTTAATATCAATCCAAGGTCGTAAACTTTACAAAACGCTCAACAAGGTATATAAATTTTTGGGCTTTATGCAAATTCCTAGCTCGAGAAGTGAGAAAACTAATTACAACTTATTTGCAATAAGTACAATTATTTACAAGGAGAGTTGTAATAAATAATTGTAGCTAAAAAACTTATATTAATTCCTATTGAAAACAAAGAAATGAAACAAAGCAATATTAATCTACAACTATATTAATTAAAAACAACAAAATAAACAATGGAAATATCTATCAACAAAAATGTAAATGCAACATAAATTTAACGATCAACAAAACAAGTTAATCTACTTTACTAAAATAAATTTTAATTTAAAAAGGTTGCTACAAAAATGAACTACAACTAACTAAAACACATTAACAAAAAACAACACAAAGTACTTTGTTGAAAAATAAATTGGTGTGGAACATAAGTAAAATTACAGAATGAAATTTTAGAGTACAAAATTAGATGAGATATCTCCAAAATACTAACTGGAACGAACATGTGTAGTAGATAATATATGTAATAAAAATATGAACCATAAGAGAAATCAACAAACAAGAAAACATATAAATTTATTCCAGTAAGAAAATATAACCACCACGGACATAGAGTTGCCGTCACTTTACAATTTGCGGGTAGTTTACATGTTGCACACTCTCAAGGACTCAAACATTTAGCTCTATTAACAAAAGATAATTGTATACATCAACTAAAAAAAATGAACCTTCTATGTTTGGTCCTCCAAGTTTTTATACAAAAATGGACATAGTTTCTTTCTATTTTTCAACAGTTCTTGCTAGCAATAAAGGAGGCAATTGCTTTCAATTAAAACAATTATGTATCCCAAAAGTTTTCAAAAGAATAAAACTAACTTATTTTTTTTTCCCATAACTGTCTACTTCAGCCTGATTTCAAGCTTCATGGGTTGAACAATATAAAGCAGGTGAGAAAAAATAGGAAGTCTATGTTGGAAGATAATAAGTAAATTACAACAGGAAAGTAAAATATTTACAACAAAAAATTACAGTGTTGCTAATACAAGTTTCAACATCAATGATTTCCCTCATTACAAATATCTTTGGTTGCAGAGAAATTCCATTATATGGTAGGATAAATGGTATGAATCTATGTGATGTAGAAATATACTCCAGCTTGTGCTTCATCCGACCTATTCAACATCATGAATTGTTGATGAAAATTCTTGCAGTCATCCTCACAAGTGAAACAATAGAAAGGGTGTCCCCTTTGATACCTGTAAACTTATAATCAATCAAGATTCACTAGAGCATGCAAAATTGTTAACTAATTATAAAAAAGACTTTCTCATTACCATTAAATCCAATCACTATAGTTATAATGAATAATAAGGTAAGCATGGATAACAGTGGACATAACAAGTGATTTATGTAACGAAAATGATGATAAAATGATGGAAAAAGAGGTGATTATGAATGGAAATTTCAACCCTCAGCATTACCTCCCAACTTAACCTCTTGCACGTCCCTTATACAATCAATCGGAATCTGAACCAAAAGTTGATAATCTGAGTGTGTTGTTTTTCATTGATAGCTTGAAAGTTATATGGGACTATTTGAGTACTAGTTTCCTCTGGATAAGAACCTACCCATATATCAATTGACTCCCATTTTCTTCTTTCTTTTTCTTTATTAACTGTGAGATTTCCTTTGTATTCTGGAATGGGATACAATATTAAAGTATATTTGAAATTTTGCCTAATTCATTGTAATCCTTTAGTTCTTAATGATTGCACATACAACTTATGTAAATTGTTGCATGTAGATACAACAACAAATGGGGTTCTTTTGCTTTTAATGCATCATCTAACTCCTCCCACCTTTGCTAACATGCTATTAAGGCTGCCATCTCACAATTACTTCTCAAGCTTTTAAAATCTTCAATTATTTCATTACATAGCTTATGTACGAGTCTTTTAATTTTCATATCATGTGTCTTTCTGCTATGTTCCTTCATAATATCCTTAATGGAATCTGGTTTTGGTCTTAACAAAAGGGGTGCAGTAAGTTACTCTATCTTGCATAATTCTAGTTCATGAGATCTTTACAGTTCATTTTCTAACCATGACTAAAAATATGTTAAATTGATGTCCCTAATATAGTGATTGGGATTCCAGTTTGAACTTACATGAATCAAATAACTGTGTAAATAGAATTCACAGATAATATTTCTTCTCTCAGGAACAAAAAAAAATAAAGTGAACATTTTTTTTAAAGATTTGATTTCATAGATAAGTCTGAGATAACTTGTTCGATTTGGAATTGAATCCAATGCTATTTCAAATACAAAGTATATATTGGTGGTAGAGGTTGACACAATGTTAGTTAAGAAGTTAACTCACCTGGCTTATTAATTATGGTTTTCAGTTCCCAAATTTCTTCTTCTTTTTCTTGCATCTCCTCATCATACTTTGTTTAGTTGTTGTAAGTTCTTTATGCAACTACTTGGTTCTCTCTCTTAGATTCCAAATGGTTTATGTTTGACTGTTATAGAATTCAGAAACTCTTTCTCATCTTCATGAGTTATTTTCTAGAAAGTTTCTATGGGAATGTGTTCTTCAAGATTAAATGTTGTATATAAACTTTTACGAGCGCCTTGCTCAAGATTGAGCCCCTTTACTTGTTCTCTTAGCTTTTCAATTTATTCTATTAAATGAAAATCATAAATTTGTTGTTGGGATATCCTGCTAGCTCCCTTAAGGGATCTCATCATCTTTGGGTCTTCTATTTGCATAACATCAAAAGAAGATTTGTCTCCATCTTGCTACTGGATGACTATAATTTCCCTACATTTCTTTGACCTTCTTCTAAGTGGTTTTTGTGTATCACTAGTAGAACCTTGTTGTTGCTACCCAAAAATTCTTTGGGGTGTCTCAGGCTCATATACTAGTGATTTTAAAGTTTCAATAAACTCTTCCCAGTTGGCAGTTGGCCTTTGTTCAATAAATTTAGATTTTACCAAAAGATATATCAATCCATGTTGTGCTAATTGGTCATATTTACTCTTCTGAAATTGGCTCACCATGGCTTGCAGGGGTTTTAATAGAAAGTATGCAATATTAATTCTTTTATTTCTCCCGAGTTGTGCTAGGAAATAAAAATGATAAATCAGATAAAGAGAGGTTCTTCCCTCACAATCGAGGCACCCGATGATATGTTGAAGCACTTCAACCAAAGGTGCTAGTAATGGTAGGTGTCTGACTCCTTGTCTGATATCTTCTAGTACTTCTCCTTCCTAGAGGAATGCTCCTTTGGTAGTAATTGACTCTACTCATTCTTTAACCCACCCTTTTCCCTCGATAGATATTCTTGTTAATTGAGCTACCATTTCTTCAAAGATTGTGAAGCTTAAGGCTGTAATTTGAGTTGTATTTGTTTAGAGGTCAAAATATAGAGCATAATGCTTTGTAAAGGGCACATTAATATTCTCAATTCTTTAGAAACATGTTAATCACCCTACTCTTTTGAATATCTCTACCACTTCTAGATTTTTCATTACAATACTCATTACAATGGGCTCCTATCTAAACAAATTTCTGCCCATGGTGACATTCTTATGCACAATTCCACTGCTAACACCCTACTCTTGAAACTTCACATGACTCAATTCAAATTCACAGCTACAAAATGGATCTACAGTGAGAGTGAAAATGATACTTGTTGATTTTTAAACACTTTTTGCTACAAAATTCCTTAGATTTAGTGGTTTTTCTAGTTTTATTTCTAATTAATTGATATGCATGTCAAATAGACGCGAAATGTGTTGTAGTGATGATTAACATTGACGATTTTGATTGTCAACAACCTTGATCTCGCTATGACTTAATCAGGTATAATGTGGATAAATGATTTGGACAGGTGGCATGTACATTCATTTAATGGTCCAAATTGACACAAAGTGGGAATTGAATGAGTTCATATGAAGGATGATGGTGCACATAATTTAAAATATTTACAGACTGTTCGATGTAATGGTTGTGCCAAAAATGAAACAAATAATGAACTAATAAATGGTACCAAATGAGTAATTTAAATAATTAGTTTAATGTTACCTGACATGTGGAGTTTGAGTAGTTGACATGCCGCCTTTGTTGAAAAGTATCTCTTTAGTTGTTTTCAAATTTGGCGGAATTAATAAACATGTACTATTGTTGCAGAATAAAGTGGTAACAAATATTGTCAGGTTCTTTGAAATTGCAGTTGCCGTTTTTGGAACTTGCACGTTGCTAATGTTGCTGCTAGTTTCTTCTGTAATAAAAGACTTATTGATTTGGGACAAAATATGTTGATAATATATTCAATTGCATTCCTTTGAGCTTTAGATAGACATTTCAAATTATAACAAGTGCATTGATGAATTTAGAAAAATTTTGCTTGTATTTTCTGAAAATAACTTCTCCAAAACTGAAATTAATTGTTGTTTGAAAATTTTTTGGCATTTTTTTTAGAACTATAGCAATACCTTCCATTTCTAGTTTTCAAGAAATACCATAGAGCCATTTTTGGTTTTCAAGAATTACCATAGTTCACAGTGCCATTTCTGGTTTTCATTGTGAGATCTTTTTTTTTCAAAATTTCTTACAGTAGAAACCACCATTTTTGGTTTTCAAAACCTATTATAGCCTACAACACCATTACTGGTTTTCATTGTAACTTTTTTTTATTAAGACTCTGTATTTACAAGAATTAAGAAATTCATGGCCCAGTTAGGCCCTCTTTCAGATCTTGTTGTTGACATAATCTTTGAGAAAACTCCTTGGATTTAGGTTTCTTATACAACTTTAAGCTATGTCCATTTACTAACAGTGGCAATTTTTCTTCATCTATCGTTCTCAATTTTACAAATCCATTTTCATACAAATGTTCAACTTCATAAGGTCCCAACCATCGAGTAGTCAGTTTCCTTTAAAATGTTGAATCATACAATAATGTCCAATCACCTTGCTGAAATGATTTATCTTTAATTTGTTGGTCATGTTAGTGAACTCTTTGCTATTAAATTGTGTCCAAGTGTATTTGAGCTTACTATCTGTATTCATCCAATTGATTAAGTTAAACCGTCCTTTATTTTTGTGTTGTAAAAAGATTCATCCCAAGCCCCATTGTTGTCCTTACAATTTTAATTTCAAATTCAATAGGCAACAACATAGTTTTATCGAACACTAATTAATAAGGTGTAAATCCAATTGAAGTTATCCATGTATTTCGGTAGGCTTGTAGTGTTTCTGGCAGTCTGTTTGCCCAATCCTTTTTGTGAAACTGAACTGTTTTTGTGAGTATATTTTCTATTTCTCTATTAGTTACTTCCACTTTCCCATTTGCTTAAGGATGGTATGGTGTGGTCTTTATGTGCTTTATCTTGTACAAATTCATGAGATACTAGCCTGAATGTGAAATGTGTTCCTCTATCTTATAAAATTCTATAGGCACTCCATAATTGGTGAAGATGTTATCATGCAAGAATTATACTACTCTCTATTCTTGTATATTTTCCAATGGTTATAATTCCACCCATTTGGTTAGATAGTCTATACATACTAACATGTACTTATATTGATTTAAAGGTGGATTGAATGGTTCTATGAAGTCAATTCCCCATTTCTCAAATGGTTCTAATGAAATTAGGGCTGCAAAGGAATTTCTTCTATTTTAGTAGGTTGTCCATTCTTTCATAGGCATCACAATGTCTCACATAATCTCTTGCATCCTTGTGCAATGTTGGCCAATAATATCTTGTAGAGAGAACTTTTCTTCCAGTTCTTGTGATTGCAAAATGACCGCCACATGGCTAATCATGACAGGCTTTCAGTATGTCAAACAATTTATCTTCTCTAATGAATCTTCCAAGAATTTGATCTGGTCCACTCTCGAAAAAATATCTTTTTATCCAAGGGTAAGTTGCACTCTATCTAATCAAAGTGATCTATGATTAGAATTGCTAACTTTTATACTATAACTTTTCTTCTGAGAGGTTCCACAAGCTAAAACTTGGGCCATAGTGAGGGAAAATCCTACTAATCCTTTGGTCTAACTTTCAAATGTTGGGTCATGATATTTTAGGAGATATGATTAGAGGAAGTTGAGCTTCCTGAATGCCCCTAAAAGTGTACATCAAACATGCATGTTGTAATTTCTACCATAACTTTTATTTTGGGAGGTTCTAGAAGTTGAAACTTCGATCATAGTGAGGTTAGATCCCATTGATCATTTCATCCAACTTTCAGACCTTGGGTTATGATATTTTAGGAGATATGATCAAACAAAGTAGAGCTTCCTGAATGCACCTAAAATCATGCTTCGAGCATGTAATGATAGCTTCAAGATAGTATTGTTGTATGGTATTATTGTTGTAGCTAAGATATGTCTAGTTGCATGCAATCAATTTGCTATATTAGTTAGCAGGCAAAGTGTTGAAGAAATGTTTAAATGGTTTAATGATTCATTGCATACAAACTATTTGATGAAATGCCCTAGTGAAAATGTTGTTTTGTGGATGGAGATAATATTGTTGTATGATAGTATTATTGTATGCCTATTTGCATGCAAATAATTTAAAGAAATGTGTTAAAGGTGTTTTATTAATTTGCATACAAACTATTTGATAAAATACCTCAAAAGCAAAAATCAAAAGTTGCATGATTGAGTGTATGTTTTAGTTAGTATGTTAAAAGTGGAATTAGAGCAATGTTTATGATTTGGTTTCATAAAAAATGTTTGACAAAATGTATACAAGAAATATACTACTCAATTGGTTATATACAAAATATTTGAAGAAAGGATTACATGTAAAGTGTTCGACAAAATGTACGAGAGATGAAAGTTAGGTTTTTGCAAGTGTGGTTATGATAAATTTAATAGAGGTATGTGACAAATTGTTATCGGAGCTTATTGTCAAGTTAGTAAAAGGAAAAAGAGAATTTTGGGCACTCCTTAATCTTCGTATGTCGTTGGGGGGGCTGGGTATGTTACAAAGTAATATTAGAGCCTCCAGGTTCAACACTTGGACTGAATGGATTTTAGGATAGGTGAAATGAAAAGCAAAGTTGCGATACTAGACCTTTGGAGATTAAAATTTGGAACTTAGTGTTATTTTAAAATAATGATTGTTTGTTGGGTGCAAGTGTTTGTTGTTTGTTGAATTTCGCTCATTATTATGTACTACATGCATATGTGTTTATGTGAAATTATTTTGTTGTATATACGAATACACAAATGTTACTTAAAGATTGATTTGAGTTGATGCAACAAGCTAAACATGCAAAATGATGGCTAGATTCCCTAGAGCAACCCAACAAGATAGTAAAATTTCACGATCGAATGATGCAACCAAAATTATGAAGGGGAATCCCTTAACTTATTTCTTGCTACTTTACACTTTGCTTAGATGTTTTGAGAAGTTATCATAAGTTGATGAAGAATAACATAGGCATGAAGAAATGAAAGAGATAAAATAGTTTAGAGATGCACGCCCATCAATAATATATTAAATAGTGATATGCTAGATGCATGAAGGTATGCTAGGTGCTTAAAATAATGGATGTGTAGGCATAAAGATTCTTGAGTAGTTTGTTGTCATAATATGATTCAGATGACTAATAGTGGTTAATAATAAACATGTAACCAAGAATTGGTTGACAACACAATTGGGAAGCCAATGAAAGTGTTGCATGTAGTCTTGGGGAACCATGGCTATAGAAAATAAGGTGTTGATATAACCTAGCAAAGGTGACACCTATGCCTATTGATAAACATGTTTTGACATTGTGGAAAGTACATTAATTTGAGATTTTCTACTAGTAAGTGGTCTTCTGCAGATAAGTTGTAACATCCCCTAATTGATTTTCCATGTAAAAAAATATAAGAACAAGGTCATGAGACATGTATTCCAAGATGAATTGTGGGAAGAAATCCTAGTGGGGATCAATTTCGGTTAATTAATGGCTATGGAAATTGGGAAAGGCAAAGTGTCAATAATTGACATTTATTTATGAAAATAAAGGAAAATAGGAGAAAAGTAAGGTGAAGAGACACATATTTTCATACTAAGGAAATTAGAGGAAAAATGAAAGAAAATGAAGAAAATAGAGGCACAAATGATAAAAAGGCTTCAAAGAATCAATTGCTAGCCTATTCACAATTTAGTTTTGTGGCTCTCATTTCATTCTCTTGTACTCTTGCACACTTATAGTATTTTTGGAGAACTTTGGCATACAATTTGGAATTGGAAAAAGAAAGCAAAGGAAAGAAGGGAAGCGCAAGGGAATGGTTGGATCAACAACTACATTTGGATTGCTTAGCATGTAGCAGGTTGCATGAGAGATTTTCTTACTGATTTCTGGATAAATGGTTTATGCATGTTATTTTCCGGTTATGTGTTGTCATTGGCATGGATATTTGCCTAGATTGATAGCGGTTTTAGCCTCGTCTTGCCATTTATTGGATAGCCATGGTGTTGTGGGTTTTTCCACTTGGTGTTGTGGGTTGGAATAAACGCTCTGGATGCCTTGTAACAACTTGGGCTGAGTTACTAGTCCTAGACCCTAGTTTGGGACAAACTCTTTGGAGCCCTTGGTGGGTTGAGTTACTAGTCCCTGGAGTCGGGTTGGAAAAATGCTTTGGAGCCCTGGAGGTTGTGGGTTGAGTTACTAGTTCCTAGAGCCTTGGAAAACTTGGGTAGAGACCGATCTGGTTGGTGTTAGTGTTGTCCAACCGTAGAGCTAGAATCACTTTGGTTGAGGGTTGAGGTGGTTTGGAATATGGAAGCCCTGGTTTGGTTTTGTATTGGTTTATTCCATGAGATCCCACATTTATGCTTGGAATATGGCGTGGTGGTGATTAGATGAAAAATAGATTTGGGTCATCCCAATCTATGTTCAGGTGGTACATGGAACTCCCTGATTTGATTGGTATTTTCATATGTTAATCAGAGTTATTTTTCTACTATGATTCATGAATACTTATGGTGATCATGTTGGCAATATTATGGTTGAATTTCCATGTTTATATGGTAGTTATTTGTTAGTTATATGCTTGTTACATGATGTATGTTATCTATAGCTCTTGTCATGATTTGCTTAGTTATCAAATGGTTGATGAATATATGGACTAATAAGTATTATTGCAACTACCTAGAGAAGGTATAGAGCCTTCTTAGTAATTCTCAGATGAAGACTCTCAGTTTATGATTAGATTTTCATTCATGACCTGTAGCTTACATGTTTGCCATATGTTTGATAAAATGTTTGTTATGGATTAGGCATCTTTGGGTTAAGTTCTTGCTTGAGTTTTGATTGGCTAGCATTGTTAGTACCTTTAATTGCATTCTAAAAATTTTCAGGCAATTCTAGGCAGTGGTCTGAAGGCTAGCCTGAAAAGGTTGTACAAATCCTTGGACTGCATGCTCAAAACTGAAGAGTTTAGGCCATAACCACATGTAGACAAGCCTGTGAATGTGGTTATAGCCTCATAATTGTATGGAAGCAGTGTCAAGGGTGTGGTTGTGGGTCTAGATTAGTGAAAAAAGGTTCCAACTTAGGGATTGACCACCTGGGGTGTTTCTTCAACTTTTGGGTGATCTGTAGTCCTTGTAGGATTTCATTTGTGGTCAATTTATAGGCCCCACTTCCTTAACTAGAATTGGAAGGTTGGGTCATGTATTTTGAGTCAGCCTTAGTATAACACTGATGGTTGGTAAGGTGGGACCTTACAAGAAGTGATTTTTTTTTCATTGTGGATGGTTTTTTGCAACTATAATCAAATCCATATCAAACCAAAAGGTCAACACAATAGCACAATCATTTGTCCTTGAGGTACTTTTTCTTAAAGGAAGTCACATTGGGTCTTAAAAATGCTAGGGATACATTCCAGTGGTCAATGTGATATGCTTTTCACAACATCAAACATCTAATTGAGGCATACTTGAATGGCGTGGCTGCCATATCAAAGTGTTGTGATGATCATCCTTGGGACATGTGGGCCATATTCACCTAATGTCAATAATGCAATACCCATTTTTGAAGCTACATAAGTGTATGTTTTGTGTGGTTTATAGGAGAATATTAGAAGTTTTCATGTATATATTCAAGATCATGGTTGACTCTTTAAAGGTTGACGCAACAGTCTAGTTTCCTCCTTTAATAACTATAAGAAAACTTCAAAGTTTGCAAGGGAAGGAAAGCTTCTTGCAAAGGATCATCATTAATTACAGTAGGAGAACAAAAGGATTCATGCGCCTTCTAAAGAAGGGTATGTCCTTTATGTGGGATGACAAAGAGCAATGCTCATTTCAAGCATCAAAGAAAGCCTTGATGTCCACTCCACCATTAAGTCCTCCAAAATATGATCAAGACTTTTTACTTTATCTTGCAACATCCAAATCCACTTCTCCAAGAGGACAATTCATAGATTGAGATTGTGATATAATATCTTAGTAAGGATTTTATAGCTAGCACTAAACTGTGTTGTTTGCATGCTGAAAAGTTGGTCTTGACAATTGTTCATGTTGTCCAGCAACTTAGGAATTCCATACTTCTATAGAAGGCTATGGTTATCATATTCTCCAACCCAAATGCAATGTATCTTGACTCATCAAATCATTGGGGGTAAATACTCTAAATTGATCAGTGTCTTCGAAGAGTTTTACTTAGAGTTTGTGACTTCAAAATCCAGGGAATTCATTAGCTTTTGTAGGATTAATGTCCAAACTTCACATGGTTAATGAGTCATTATTTTTTCATTGACTCTTCTCATACTTGGTAGGAGGATGCATTGGTATATCTCTAGACCTAATAGTTTAACCCTCAATTATCCAAAGATAATCCTCGACATATATGCCATCAAGCCAATAATTACTTCATTATTGGTGACACACTTTATCAACATATGATAGATAAGGTATTACATCAATGTATTGTCCAGAAGGAAGCTAAGCATGCTCTAAATGATTGCCGCATGTGGATGTCATCTTTCTAGTATTGTCACAACTCATAAAATACTACGCGAAGGATACTTTTGGCCATGATTTTAAAATATTTTACAAATGCAACCTAGAAGTATCACCCTTAACAACTTTTTATTCAGAAAACTTGTGCACATCCTACTCTACTTCACCCCATGGTTGTTTTATGGACCTTCACAAAGTAGGTAGGAGGATGTGTTGGTATATCTCCAGACCTAATAGTTTAACTGTTAATTATCCAAAGATGAGCCTCGACATATATGCCATCAAGCCAAGAATTACTTCATCATTGGTGGCATGCTTTATCAACATCTGATAGATAAGGTATTACATCGATTTATTGTCTAGAAGGAAGCTACAAATTCTCTAAATGATTGCCGCATGTGGATGTCATCTTTCTAGTATTGTCACAACCCATAAAATACTACGTGAAAGATACTTTTGGCCATGATTTTAAAAGATTTTACAAATGCAACCTAGAAGTATCACCCTTAACAATTTTTTATTCAGAAAACTTATGCACGTCCTACTCTACTTCAACCCATGGTTGTTTTAAGGACCTTCACAAAGTGGGGGATTCATTTCACAACTTGTAATCCTTCCTCAACTAATGGCCATGGTTACATCAATGTGGCCATTAACTACTTGTATGAGTGGCCTGAGGCTATGCCTACTTGTTTTGACAATTACACCATTATAGCTCTATTCATATTCAATCACATCATCGCTAGGTTTGGGGTGCCTAAAACCATTGTAGCAGATCATGGATCTCATTTTCACAATAAGAAGATGATAAAACTAGCTTCCAGGTTAGGTTTTCACCATGAAAACTTAACATATTATTATCCTTAGGTTAATTATGAAGCATAAGCCATCAATCATGTTTTGGTAGAGAACAAAAACAAACTAGAACCTAATTCTTTTATCAACATTATGGGCACACAAAAGCTTAGCTAAAACTGTCACCAATTTCACACCATTTCAATTTTTCCATGGATTAGAGGCAATATCACCTATCGAATGTTAAAATCCCTTCATTAAAGATAACCTTAGAAATATTGCTTCACAATTTTTTTGAGGAAGAATGTCTCTTGTATTTGGCTCATTTCAATGAATATCATCATTAAGTAGCAATGGCTAATGGCATTCATAAGAAGTGAGTCAAAGTCCAATATGATAAAATTGTTTAACCTTGTATATTGTGGAAGGTGATTTGGTTTTGGTTTGTGATCAATATCAAGATAAGTTAGGCGCAAGAAAACTCAAACCCTTGTGGCATGTTCCTTACATTGGTAACTTTGTATTGCATAAAGGGGCATATGCATTAATGAACTATAAAGGAAATGTGTTTTTAGAGCCTCGCAATGGGTGCTATCTAAAAAAGTATTATGCATAAGCTAAAAGGTTGCATAGTGCTTTTTATATTATGTATTTTTAGTAATGATGTGCGGTGTGAGTGATTGTTATGTTTGCATGTGTATTGATTCAATTCAATGCTTATATTTTGGTGCTTGATTTATAGATGTCATCATATACCCCAATCTATGTAGGATTCACAAAGGGTGTTAGTTGTAGAATTGACATTATCACTTCCACCACTTGGTGATATTTTTTCTGATAGATGAATTAGTGAGTTCAGAGGCCATATGCCTCGGTCTTGCAACCAACAATATTGTGAAATATAATGCGATCATCGAGCTATCGTCTAAAGCCATTACTCTCGACATTCATAGGCTAGTTGTACATTTGGATCCATAGTTAACGCTATCGTAGTTAAATAATGTCTATCCAATCATAAATCTTATGTTACTTAGAAAACTCTTAAGGGTGCACCTTCTTGAGAGGCACTTTTACTATCTTATTTATGATCACATTCCAAAAAAACCAAACACATTGGTTGATTTATTAGCTAACTTAATTATAGGTTAACATTTATTACACTAATTAAGCATTAAAACACAAGCATGCATGTACATAAAACATGTATTTCCAAATGCATCATTTAAAACTATAAACAAGAGATGAACCATACATACATACATACATACACATATACATATAAATACATGCACACACACACATATAAAAAATAGAGTGTTAAGTTCATCAACATGTATAGAAAACATACCGTGTGCAAAATCAAGCCACCTGGCCCATAGGGATAGAAAGTCTATATATATTCAAGAGACTAGCTAGATCTATCTCTAATAGTACAAAAAGAGGGGAGATTGTCATATATCCATCCTAAGGCACACGAGTCTCATTATAAGATGCAATGAACTTTCATGCTTCCCTATTTGCTAGACAAAAGGATGGGGCACCGCATAACATGTCATTGTAATCTCTATGTGACCCACTCAATTCTCATCATTGAGACTCCAACGGTAAGTCCATTGGCATTCCTCCACACCTCATGAATTTCTCTACATCATCTTCATAGACTTATCCTTCCTTTTGTAGTTACTCATCTTTAGCTCTACGAAAATTTAGGGTTATTCCCATTAGTTGAATTGATCCAACATTTGTGTGATGGAAAATCACAGTTATTAGTTACCCTTTATACCAAAGAGATTAAATGTCCCAAAACCCAAAAGCACTACAAAATTTTGAAAATTGAAACAAAAAGTCATAAAGTCATTTTTGTTATTGATGTCACCCCACTAAGCATCGAGAGGTAATGCAAGGTCATGGTCATGTCTCGAATTAGTCCCTGCATACAAGGAATCCTCAATCATAATGATATGCTTGTCCCACTAGTTAAGTAAATCCTAACCAAATGAGCTCAAAGGTAAACTTCCATTGAGTAGGGCCATGTAGTCTACCTTTTTCCTCATCTTGGGCTTTGTTGGCCTAGTAAAAGGTGTTGAGACATAGAATATAATATTTGGGATCCTTTACAAGAAGAATGAAACTAGGATTGAACCATATCCAAACTATTTTTCTCAACTATATTGCATCATATAAGTTTATCCCTTAGGTTTGCTAGCAAACATGTGCACCAATCAAATACTATTGGGTTGAGGCCTTCAAGTGCATAATGCACATGAGCCCTCGATGCTAGGTGGGGTTGTGTGGGGCCAAATACTCGAGTGATGGTAAAGAGAATAGCGTAGAGAGTAACTCAAATACAACATTGATTTGCAATTTGTTATTTCTCTTCTGAGTCTCTTTGAGACATGAGATAATAGTATGTAGAAATATAGTGATCCATGGAGCTTGTGGCTCAACCTTTCCCACCCTTCAGGATGATCAACTCCCAATGTTGCAATAGGACTCTAATGAAATATATGTCCTCCACCTCAACAATCAAAATCTCATGAAAATTTCAGAAAAATTGTTGGTAAAGGTCCTAGAACCCAACCAATCTCTCCAGAAGCATCACTTAGGACCTTATGTTTTGGCTTGATTTTCAAAAGTTGACAATCTTGCAATGCATATAAATCATGTTAGCCTCTAATGGATGCCACATTTTCTTATTATTTTTCACTCTAGCATGGTGGAATGCTTGTCGTCATAGTACAAAAGAGACCTACATTAGTTATCAAGCAAAAAACTTGAGGGGAAATAACTAAATGGTAAAGCTTTGACCTTTGGGGGTTTGGTCAGACCTATCTATATCAACAAGCACGATCATCACTATTGTTATCACAACAACCATGAATGTGTCTTTCTAGTCGTGACTATGAGGGGTGACCATACACGCATACCCCTTACGAGGTCCCCAACTAGTCAAATACGCACTGAAATGCAACAAAAATGAAATCAAAGGAAATAACATGGATCAAGGGTCTAATTGTTCTAAATGGATGGAGTTGCATTAGCTGAATTTCCCTCAATTTGCATGAGAAGTTTGAAGGTGTTGGAAATACCACACATATAAATTTCAACAAGGTAAATGTGAAAAATGAGCCCTATTTTACCATATATAGACCATTTTTGGCCTTTTGGGGGTCTAAAAAGGTCAGTTTCACATCTAGTAGGTAGTAATTCCTTTTTATTACTTCTAATTTACGCTTCATTGTTGTTTTAAAGAGATTCTACTACATAATTTAACTTAGGATCTCATGTTTCTAGATGATTTTTTAGGATTTGGTTACATTTTGTTTGACATTTTTATGGAAACAACCATTGAACAAATGAGGTCCATATGTTGAAATGGCATATAGTGATAGGTTCTTCCCTACAAAATTATCTTGTATTATTAACCATCACTTTTTTCATCACAATGCCTTAGGTTTGACTCGATAAAGTTGTTACATTGTCCCTTCTATTTTGCACATTGTAAGTTGTGTTGTAGTGCCTACCCTTTATGGGCGCCCTAGTTACCATTCCCTTTTCCATTTGGTGCCCATGTTGTGATCATCTATAAGCCTGCGAATCGAAATTTAGGCATGTCATGAGTAAAAGTTGAGCCCCATTCTTTTCTCTTAATCTTTTCTTCTAGCCATATATTGAAGGGGTTCTCATCATCATTTATGTTTCTTCATGGTTTTTTTGTTTGTTTTGTTTATCAAGTTGTCTGAGTTCTCTAGAGATTACATCAGGGTTGACCTGTGGCTTGTGAAACCGCAACCTAGGGGCATCTAAGCCGTGAAAATCACCCAAGGATTGCATCCGACTTGGGCCACACCAACCCTTAAGATGGTTGGAATTTTTCCCACAAAGTTTCGAAATGGTGACCTTCACACCACAAAGTAACTTAATAGTACACCCCATCACCATCTATTCTACGCACCACGGGCTATGTTAATTCATGGTTGAATATGCATATTACTGCTAATATCCTAGTGCATACTATTATGTTATTGTTTGCTTTTATCCAACTTACTACTATTGTAGTCACTCTTGACCTTTTAGCCTTTGTATTGAATTATCTCTATTTTGTAACCTTTACTCACGGATAAAGATGCTATGAGTGGAAATAACTTTCCCACCATATTTACTAAAATTGATTGACATAGGTATGTTTTATGCACATGGAATGTAGTTGAATGATATTGTATCACTCGTTTTCTCTTAGCATTCTTTTAACTCTCTTTTGTGATCATAAACCTATGTAAAATACATTAACAAGGATACCTTAACTCTTTTTTGTGCTCATAAAAACATGAAAAAGATACCAATGAACATTTTTTTGTCTCTTTTTTGTGCTAGTGTAGCCATGAAAAAGATGCTAACTTACATACTTTTATCTCTTGACCGTGCTTGTAAAAAATGGATAAGACCCAAAAAATAAGAGGGCAGGGGAAATAACTTTAATCTATATTCATTAAAGTGGTAACATCAATGATTGTCACAATTGAAAATAACACTTATTTGCGTTGTTGTCTTATAATTGGGTTATATTTTGCCTAGGACTTTTACCGTGATTATGAGTTATGTACTTCTTTGGCTAGTTAGTCTTACAACCACTATGGAGAGTGCTTCAATTAATCATGCATTATTGCACTTTTTCGTTGGTACTCTTGAGCCAGTGCTTCCAGTTCATTAGCATGTCACGATATATGTTTAATGGAAGCGAAGCCTAGTTTAGTCATTTTACAGTCTTGTTGATTGGGTATAGTCTTTTGAATTTTGTGTCAGCCATACCTATGTCAATTATACTTGGTGGTTCTATCTCTTCACATAAATATCTCAATGTTTGTTTTATGTTAATTAATAAGGGATACATTAAGGCCCTCATTCAATGGATATCTTCCTATCAACACCACACACAATATAGGAAAGGGATATAGAAACCACCTAGTACCTTGGAACTTCAGTGATTAGTGGCAAGATTACTTGTGATAGATAATAGGCTTACCTCATTAACTTATAATCAATTGATTCTATGAGTGTTTGACATAATCTACTCTATTCACACATGCTAGATTATGCTAGGTACCTTGGGGTCTATTTTCATTATTAATGTTTGCCAACAATATTCATAAATGATCAGTAATCAAACGATTTCTACCCTGATTAATATTAACTCCTCTATTTACATGATGCAAAGACATACCATAGACAAGGTTGGGTTGAAGACCTTGGGATTATGGGGCATTGCCCATTTATGCTACCCCTTCCAAGATATTATGGAGTATATTAATAAGGCATGAGTACTTTGAAGACCATATTAGCACTCTCATTGTTATTAGATGTCTTCCTGATGTATATTGTGACATAGATCTATATTTCATTTGCTTGTGCTCAATTGTGACATAAGGCAAATAGAGAGTGTCTCTAGCTACACTCTTGAGATAGTGCAGTGTGGGGCATCCACACATGTGAAGGGATATTCCTAGGTGAGGTAGGCCAACCTACCCTTATGGTGATATGGTAGAGAATCTTACTATTTACACCAAGTTAGAGAGGGGTACAAAGGAGACTTAGGAGCTTAAAGATGGTAAAATGTTGTAGTGGCCTCAAGTTACTTATATTGTTATATATATATATATATATATATATATATATATATATATATATATATATATATATATATATATATATATATATATGACATTTTCCCCTCCAATTCTTGTAACCCATGGTGATTTGTGTTCAAATATTGGTAAGTCTAATTTTCCTTGAGAAATTACATTGTATTTGCTTGTAAACAATTTTCTCTTTATGCCAAATAAGGTTGAGAGAGGTTTGTCTTGTTGCTTGTGTGCATGTGATAAATTGTAGGGGCTAGAGTTTAATCTTATAGCTACATCACAATGGATTGTAGTAGGAAAACCATTGTTAATAAGGTGGGACCTGCTCTCCTTTATTGTTAGCATAAGTTGAATATACAAGTTTTAGATCTAGAGTGAAGATACTTAGTGTTCTATCCCATTTTCTATTGTTGACCATAATCAAGTCACTGAGAGGGGATCACCTATTCATAGGGGAGATTTCTCTATAACAATAGTGAATGTATCCACTAGTTGAAGGTAATGGCATTAACCTTTCTAACCATAGGCTCTTATTTGACATGGGGAGTGGAGGATGGATCACAAGTAAGAGTGGGGGCAAACATAATAATGGGGTGTGATAAAGACTTATTTCTCCATCATGAAATCACAAAACACATACATATAATTCATATATTCACACTTAATTTGATGAATAGCCTAGTTGACACATCCCTATGGTGTCAAGGCTAAGGAAATGCGGATGATATTGGATTTTAACCAAATTTGGCCCAAAGGTGGGATCACTTTTTAGTATAACTCAAGAAGGAATATATAATTAACAAGCTTTTACAATGTCCTCAGAAAATACCTTACTTTAATATCAATCCAAGGTCGTAAACTTTACAAAACACTCGATAAGGTATATACATTTTTGGGCTTTATGCAAATTCCTAGCTCGAGAAGTGAGAAAACTAAATACAACTTATTTGCAATAATTACAATTATTTACAAGGAGAGTAATGAATAATTGTAGCTAAAAAATTTATATTAACTCCTATTGAAAACAGAGAAATGAAACAAAGCAATATTAATCTACAACAATGTTAATTAAAAACAACAAAAGAAACTATGGAAATATCTATCAACAAAAATGTAAATGCAACATAAATTTAACGATCAACAAAACAAATTAATCTACTTTACTAAAATAAATTTAATTTAAAAACGTTGCTACAAAAATGAACTGCAACTAACTAAAACACATTAACAAAAAACAACACAAAGTACTCTGTTGTAAAATAAATTGTTGTGGAACATAAGTAAAATTACAAAATGAAATTCTAGGCTACAAAATTAGATGATATATCTCCAAAATACTAACTAGAACGAACATGTGTAGTAGATAATATATGCAATAAAAATATGAACCATAAGAGAAATCAACAAACAAGAAAACATATAAATTTATGCCAGTAAGAAAATATAGCCACCATGGATGTAGAGTGGCCCTCACTTTATAGTTTGCGGGTAGTTTACACGTTGCACACTTTCAAGAACTCAGACAGTGAGTTTCTATTAAAAAGATAATTGTATACATCAACTAAAAAAATTGAACCTTCTGTGTTTGGTCCTCCAAGTTTTTATACAAAAATGGACATAGTTGCTTGCTATTTTTCAAGAGTTCTCACTAGCAATAAAGGAGGCAATTACTTTCAATTAAAACAATTAGGTGTCCCAAAAGTTGTCAAAAGAATAATATTAACTATTTTTTTTTCCCATAACTGTCCACTTCAACCT
Organism: Pinus tabuliformis; assembly: GCA_031772625.1. Lineage (NCBI taxonomy): Eukaryota > Viridiplantae > Streptophyta > Pinopsida > Pinales > Pinaceae > Pinus > Pinus tabuliformis. The sequence continues at coordinate 967,257,254 of CM062810.1, forward strand.
AATTTCAAGCTTTATGGGTTGAATGACCTAAAGCGGGTGAGAAAAATAGGAATTCTATGTTGGAAGATAATAAGTAAATTACAACAAGAAAGTAAAATATTTACAACAAAAAATTACAATGTTGCTAATAGAAGTTTCAACATTAATGATTTCCCTCATTACAAATGTCTTTGGTTGTAGAGAAATTCCATTGTATGGTCAGATAAATGGTACAAATCTAAGTGATGTAGAAATATACTCCAACTTGTGCTTCATCTTAGAAACATGTTCAACATCATGAATTGTTGACGAAAATTCTTGCAGTCATCCTCACAAGTGAAACAATAGAAAGGGTGTCCCCTTTGATACCTGTAAACTTATAATCAACCAGGATTCATGAGAACATGAAAATTTGTTAACTAATTATAAAAAAGACTTCCTCATTACCATTAAATCAAATCACTATAGTTATAATGAATAATAAGGTAAGCATGGATAACAATGGACATAACAAGTGATTTATGTAAAGAAAATGATGATAAAATGATGGAAAAAGGGATGATTGTGAACGGAAATTTGAACCGCCATCATTACCTCCCAACTTAACCTCTTGCACGTCCCTTATACAATCAATCAGAATCTGAACCAAAAGTTGATAATTTAAGTCTGTTGTTTTTCATTGATAGCTCGAAAGCTATAAGGGACTACTTGAGTATTGGTTTCCTTTGGATAAGAACCTACCCATATATCAATTGACTCCCATTTTCTTCTTTCTTTTTATTTATTAACTGTGAGATTTCCTTTGTAGTCTGGAATGGGATACAATATTATAGGATATTTGAAATTTAGCCCAATTCGTTGTAATCCTTTAATTCTTAATGATTGCACATACAACTTGCTTATGTAAATTGTTGCATGTAGATTCAACAACAAATGGGGTTATTTTGCTTTTAATGCATCATCTAACTCCTCCCACCTTTGCTAACATGCTATTAAGGCTACCATCTCACAATTATTTCTCAAGCTTGTAAAATCTTCAATTATTTCATTACATAGCTTTTGTATGAGTCTTTTAATTTGCACATCATGTTTGTTTCTGCTGTGTTCCTTGAGAATATCCTTAATGGAATTTGGTTTTGCTCTTACCGTAAGGGGTGCAGTAAATTACTGTATCTTGCATAATTATAGTCCATGAGATCTTTACAGTTCATTTTCCAACCATGACTAAAAATCTCTTAAATTGATGTCCCTAATTTAGTGATTGGGATTCGAGTAAGAAGGAATATACAATTAATAAGCTTCTACAATGTTCTCATAAAATACCTTACTTTAATATCAATCCAAGGTCGTAAACTTTACAAAACGCTCAACAAAGTATATAAATTTTTGGGCTTTATGCAAATTCCTAGCTCGAGAAGTGAGAAAACTAATTACAACTTATTTGCAATAAGTACAATTATTTACAATAAGTACAATTATTTACAAGGAGAGTTGTAATAAATAATTGTAGCTAAAAAACTTATATTAATTCCTATTGAAAACAAAGAAATGAAACAAAGCAATATTAATCTACAACTATATTAATTAAAAACAACAAAATAAACAATGGAAATATCTATCAACAAAAATGTAAATGCAACATAAATTTAACGATCAACAAAACAAATTAATCTACTTTACTAAAATAAATTTTAATTTAAAAAGGTTGCTACAAAAATGAACTACAACTAACTAAAACACATTAACAAAAAACAACACAAAGTACTTTGTTGAAAAATAAATTGGTGTGGAACATAAGTAAAATTACAGAATGAAATTTTAGAGTACAAAATTAGATGAGATATCTCCAAAATTCTAATTGGAACGAACATGTGTAGTAGATAATATATGTAATAAAAATATGAACCATAAGAGAAATCAACAAACAAGAAAACATATAAATTTATGCCAGTAAGAAAATATAACCACCACGGACATAGAGTTGCCGTCACTTTACAATTTGCGGGTAGTTTACATGTTGCACACTCTCAAGGACTCAAACAGTTAGCTCTATTAACAAAAGATAATTGTATACATCAACTAAAAAAAATGAACCTTCTATGTTTGGTCCTCCAAGTTTTTATACAAAAATGGAGATAGTTGCTTTCTATTTTTCAGCAGTTTTTGCTAGCAATAAAGGAGGCAATTGCTTTCAATTAAAACAATTATGTATCCCAAAAGTTGTCAAAAGAATAAAACTAACTTATTTTTTTTTCCCATAAATGTCTACTTCAGCCTGATTTCAAGCTTTATGGGTTGAACAATATAAAGCAGGTGAGAAAAAATAGGAAGTCTATGTTGGAAGATAATAAGTAAATTACAACAGGAAAGTAAAATATTTACAACAAAAAATTACAGTGTTGCTAATGCAAGTTTCAACATCAATGATTTCCCTCATTACAAATATCTTTGGTTGCAGAGAAATTCCATTATATGGTAGGATAAATGGTATGAATCTATGTGATGTAGAAATATACTCCAGCTTGTGCTTCATCCGACATATTCAACATCATGAATTGTTGACGAAAATTCTTGCAGTCATCCTCACAAGTGAAACAATAGAAAGGGTGTCCCCTTTGATACCTGTAAACTTATAATCAATCAAGATTCACTAGAGCATGCAAAATTGTTAACTAATTATAAAAAAGACTTTCTCATTACCATTAAATCCAATCACTATAGTTATAATGAATAATAAGGTAAGCATGGATAACAGTGGACATAACAAGTGATTTATGTAACGAAAATGATGATAAAATGATGGAAAAAGAGGTGATTATGAATGGAAATTTCAACCCTCAGCATTACCTCCCAACTTAACCTCTTGCACGTCCCTTATACAATCAATCGGAATCTGAACCAAAAGTTGATAATCTGAGTGTGTTGTTTTTCATTGATAGCTTGAAAGTTATATGGGACTATTTGAGTACTAGTTTCCTTTGGATAAGAACCTACCCATATATCAATTGACTCCCATTTTCTTCTTTCTTTTTCTTTATTAATTGTGAGATTTCCTTTGCATTCTGGAATGGGATACAATATTAAAGGATATTTGAAATTTTGCCTAATTCATTGTAATCCTTTAGTTCTTAATGATTGCACATACAACTTATGTAAATTTTTGCCTGTAGATACAACAACAAATGGGGTTCTTTTGCTTTTAATGCATCATCTAACTCCTCCCACCTTTGCTAACATGCTATTAAGGCTGCCATCTCACAATTACTTCTCAAGCTTTTAAAATCTTCAATTATTTCATTACATAGCTTATGTACGAGTCTTTTAATTTTCATATCATGTGTCTTTCTGCTATGTTCCTTCATAATATCCTTAATGGAATCTGGTTTTGGTCTTAACAAAAGGGGTGCAGTAAGTTACTCTATCTTGCATAATTCTAGTTCATGAGATCTTTACAGTTCATTTTCTAACCATGACTAAAAATATGTTAAATTGATGTCCCTAATATAGTGATTGGGATTCCAGTTTGAACTTACATGAATCAAATAACTGTGTAAATATAATTCACAGATAATATTTCTTCTCTCAGGAACACAAAAAAATAAAGTGAACATTTTTTTTAAAGATTTGATTTCATAGATAAGTCTGATATAACTTGTTCGATTTGGAATTGAATCCAATGCTATTTCAAATACAAAGTATATATTGGTGGTAGAGGTTGACACAATGTTAGTTAAGAAGTTAACTCACCTGGCTTATTAATTATGGTTTTCAGTTCCCAAATTTCTTCTTCTTTTTCTTGCATCTCCTAATCATACTTTGTTTAGTTGTTGTAAGTTCTTTATGCAACTACTTGGTTCTCTCTCTTAGATTCCAAATGGTTTATGTTTGACTGTTATAGAATTCAGAAACTCTTTCTCATCTTCATGAGTTATTTTCTGGAAAGTTTCTATGGGAATGTGTTCTTCAAGATTAAATGTTGTATATAAACTTTTACGAGCGTCTTGCTCAAGATTGAGCCCCTTTACTTGTTCTCTTAGCTTTTCAATTTATTCTATTAAATTAAAATCATAAATTTGTTGTTGGGATATCCCACTAGCTCCCTTAAGGGATCTCATCATCTTTGGGTCTTCTATTTGCATAACATCAAAAGAAGATTTGTCTCCATCTTGCTACTGGATGACTATAATTTCCCTACATTTCTTTGACCTTCTTCTAAGTGGTTTTTTTGTATCACTAGTAGAACCTTGTTGTTGCTACCCAAAAATTCTTTTGGGTGTCTCAGGCTCATATACTAGTGATTTTAAAGTTTCAATAAACTCTTCCCAGTTGGCAGTTGGCCTTTGTTCAATAAATTTAGATTTTACCAAAAGATATATCAATCCATGTTGTGCTAATTGGTCATATTTACTCTTATGAAATTGGCTCACCATGGCTTGCAGGGGTTTTAATAGAAAGTATGCAATATTAATTCTTTTATTTCTCCCGAGTTGCACTAGGAAATAAAAATGATAAATCAGATAAAGAGAGGTTCTTCCCTCACAATTGAAGCACCCGATGATATGTTGAAGCACTTCAACCAAAGGTGCTAGTAATGGTAGGTGTTTGACTCCTTGTCTGATATCTTCTAGTACTTCTCCTTCCTAGAGGAATGCTCCTTTGGTAGTAATTGACTCTACTCATTCTTTAACCCACCTTTTTCCCTCGATAGATATTCTTGTTAATTGAGCTACCATTTCTTCAAAGATTGTGAAGCTAAAGGCTGTAATTTGAGTTGTATTTGTTTAGAGGTCAAAATATAGAGCATAATGCTTTGTAAAGGGCACATTAATATTCTCAATTCTTTAGAAACATGTTAATCACCCTACTCTTTTGAATATCTCTACCACTTCTAGATTTTGCATTACAATACTCATTACAATGGGCTCCTATCTAAACAAATTTCTGCCCATGGTGGCATTCTTATGCACAATTCCACTGCTAGCACCCTACTCTTGAAACTTCACATGACTCAATTCAAATTCGCAGCTACAGAATGGATCTACAGTGAGAGTGAAAATGATACTTATTGATTTTTAAACACTTTTTGCTACAAATTTCCTTAGATTTCGTGGTTTTTCTAGTTTTATTTCTAATTAATTGATATGCATTTCAAATAGACGCGAAATGTGTTGTAGTGATGATTAACAATGACGATTTTGATTGTCAACAACCTTAATCTCGCTATGACTTAATCAGGTATAATGTGGATAAATGATTTGGACAGGTGGCATGTACATTCATTTAATGGTCCAAATTGACACAAAGTGGGAATTGAATAAGTTCATATGAAGGATGATGGTGCACATAATTCAAAATATTTACAGACTGGTTGATGTAATGGTTGTGCCAAAAATGAAACAAATAATGAACTAATAAATGGTACCAAATGAGTAATTTAAATAATTAGTTTAATGTTACCTGACATGTGGAGTTTGAGTAGTTGACATGCCGCCTTTGTTGGAAAGTATCTCTTTAGTTGTTTTCAAATTTGGCGGAATTAATAAACATGTACTATTGTTGCAGAATAAAGTGGTAACAAATATTGTCAGGTTCTTTGAAATTGCAGTTGCAGTTTTTGGAACTTGCACGTTGCTAATGTTGCTGCTAGTTTCTTCTGTAATAAAAGTCTTATTGATTTGGGACAAAATATGTTGATAATATATTCAATTGCATTCCTTTGAGCTTTAGATAGACATTTCAAATTATAACAAGTGCATTGATGAATTTAGAAAAATTTTGCTTGTATTTTCTGAAAATAACTTCTCCAAAACTGAAATTAATTGTTGTTTGAAAATTTTTTAGCATTTTTTTTAGAACTATACCAATACCTTCCATTTCTAGTTTTCAAGAAATACCATAGAGCCATTTTTGGTTTTCAAGAATTACCATAGCTCACAGTGCCATTTCTGGTTTTCATTGTGAGATCTTTTTTTCAAAATTTCTTACAGTAGAAACCACCATTTTTGGTTTTCAAAACCTATTATAGCCTACAACACCATTACTGGTTTTCATTATAACTTTTTTTTATTAAGACTCTGTATTTATAAGAATTAAGAAATTCATGGCCCATTTAGGCCCTCTTTCAGATCTTGGTGTTGACACAATCTTTGAGAAAACTCCTTGGATTTAGGTTTCTTATACAACTTTAAGCTATGTCCATTTACTAACAGTGGCAATTTTTCTTCATCTATCGTTCTCAATTTTACAAATCCATTTTCATACAAATGTTCAACTTCATAAGGTCCCAACCATCCAGTAGTCAGTTTCCTTTGAAATGTTGAATCATACAATAATGCCCAATCACCTTGCTGAAATGATTTATCTTTAATTTGTTGGTCATGTTAGTGAACTCTTTGCTATTAAATTGTGTCCAAGTGTATTTCAGCTTACTATCTGTATTCATCCAATTGATTAAGTTAAACCGTCCTTTATTTTTGTGTTGTAAAAATATTCATCCCAAGCCCCATTGTTGTCCTTACAATTTTAATTTCAAATTCAATAGGCAACAACATAGTTTTATCGAACACTAATTAATAAGGTGTAAATCCAATTGAAGTTATGGATGTATTTCGGTAGGCTCGTAGTGTTTCTCGCAGTCTGTTTGTCCAATCCTTTTTGTGAAACTGAACTGTTTTTGTGAGTATATTTTCTATTTCTATATTAGTTACTTCCACTTTCCCATTTGCTTAAGGATGGTATGGTGTGGTCTTTATGTGCTTTATCTTTTACAAATTCTTGAGATACTAGCCTGAATGTGAAATGTGTTCCTCTATCTTATAAAATTCTATAGGCACTCCATATTTGGTGAAGATGTTATCATGCAAGAATTATACTACTCTCTATTCTTGTATATTTTCCAATGGTAATTCCACCCATTTGGTTAGATAGTCTATACATACTAACATGTACTTATATTGATTTAAAGGTGGATTGAATGGTTCTATGAAGTCAATTCCCCATTTCTCAAATGGTTCTAATGAAATTAGGGCTACAAAGGAATTTCTTCTATTTTAGTAGGTTGTCCATTCTTTCATAGGCATCACAATGTCTCACATAATCTCTTGCATCCTTGTGCAATGTTGGCCAATAATATCTTGTAGAGAGCACTTTTCTTCCAGTTCTTGTGATTGCAAAATGACCGCCACATGGCTAATCATGACAGGCTTTCAGTATGTCAAACAATTTATCTTCTCTAATGAATCTTCCAAGAATTTGATCTGGTCCACTCTCGAACAAATATCTTTTTATCCAAGTGTAAGTTGCACTCTATCTAATCAAAGTGATCTATGATTAGAATTGCTAACTTTTATACTATAACTTTTCTTCTGAGAGGTTCCACAAGCTAAAACTTGGGCCATAGTGAGGGAAAATCCTACTAATCCTTTGGTCTAACTTTCAGATGTTGGGTCATGATATTTTAGGAGATATGATTAGAGGAAGTTGAGCTTCCTGAATGCCCCTAAAAGTGTACATCAAACATGCATGTTGTAATTTCTACCATAACTTTTCTTTTGGGAGGTTCTAGAAGTTGAAACTTCGATCATAGTGAGGTTAGATCCCATTGATCATTTCATCCAACTTTCAGACCTTGGGTTATGATATTTTAGGAGATATGATCAAATAAAGTAGAGCTTCCTGAATGCACCTAAAATCATGCTTCGAGCATGTAATGATAGCTTCAAGATAGTATTGTTGTATGGTATTATTGTTGTAGCTAAGATATGTCTAGTTGCATGCAATCAATTTGCTATATTAGTTAGCAGGCAAAGTGTTGAAGAAATGTTTAAATGGTTTAATGATTCATTGCATACAAACTATTTGATGAAATGCCCTAGTGAAAATGTTGTTTTGTGGATGGAGATAATATTGTTGTATGATAGTATTATTGTATGCCTATTTGCATGCAAATAATTTAAAGAAATGTGTTAAAGGTGTTTTATTACAATTTGCATACAAACTATTTGATAAAATACCTCAAAATCAAAAATCAAAAGTTGCATGATTGAGTGTATGTTTCAGTTAGTATGTTAAAAGTGGAATTAGAGCAATGTTTATGATTTGGTTTCATAAAAAATGTTTGACAAAATGTATACAAGAAATATACTACTCAATTGGTTATATACAAAATATTTGAAGAAAGGATTACATGTAAAGTGTTCGACAAAATGTACGAGAGATGAAAGTTAGGTTTTTGCAAGTGTGGTTATGATAAATTTAATAGAGGTATGTGACAAAGTGTTATCGGAGCTTATTGTCAAGTTAGTAAAGGGAAAAAGAGAATTTTGGGCACTCCTTAATCTTCGTATGTCGTTGGGGGGACTGGGTATGTTACAAAGTAATATTAGAGCCTCCAGGTTCAACACTTGGACTGAATGGATTTTAGGATAGGTGAAATGAAAAGCAAAGTTGCGATACTAGACCTTTGGAGATTAAAATTTGGAACTTAGTGTTATTTTAAAATAATGATTGTTTGTTGGGTGCAAGTGTTTGTTGTTTGTTGAATTTCGCTCATTATTATGTACTACATGCATATGTGTTTATGTGAAATTATTTTGTTGTATATACGAATACACTAATGTTACTTAAAGATTTATTTGAGTTGATGCAACAAGCTAAACATGCAAAATGATGGCTAGATTCCCTAGAGCAACCCAACAAGATAGTAAAATTTCACGATCGAATGATGCAACCAAAATTATGAAGGGGAATCTCTTAACTTATTTCTTGCTACTTTACACTTTGCTTAGATGTTTTGAGAAGTTATCATAAGTTGATGAAGAATAACATAGGCATGAAGAAATTAAAGAGATAAAATAGTTTAGAGATGCACGCCCATCAAATATATATTAAATAGTGATATGCTAGATGCATGAAGGTATGCTAGGTGCTTAAAATAATGGATGCGTAGGCATAAAGATTCTTGAGTAGTTTGTTGTCATAATATGATTCAGATGACTAATAGTGGTTAATAATAAACATGTAACCAAGAATTGGTTGACAACACAATTGGGAAGCCAATGAAAGTGTTGCATGTAGTATTGGGGAACCAAGGCTATAGAAAATAAGGTGTTGATATAACCTAGCAAAGGTGACGCCTATGCCTATTGATAAACATGTTTTGACATTGTGGAAAGTACATTAATTTGAGATTTTCTACTAGTAAGTGGTCTTCTGCAGATAAGTTGTAACATCCCCTAATTGATTTTCCATGTAAAAAAAAATATAAGAACAAGGTCATGAGACATGTATTCCAAGATGAATTGTGGGAAGAAATCCTAGTGGGGATCAATTTCGGTTAATTAATGGCTATGGAAATTGGCAAAGGCAAAGTGTCAATAATTGACATTTATTTATGAAAATAAAGGAAAATAGGAGAAAAGTAAGGTGAAGAGACACATATTTTCATACTAAGGAAATTAGAGGAAAAATGAAAGAAAATGAAGAAAATAGAGGCACAAATGATAAAAAGGCTTCAAAGAATCAATTGCTAGCCTATTCACAATTTAGTTTTGTGGCTCTCATTTCATTCTCTTGTACTCTTGCACACTTACAGTATTCTTGGAGCACTTTGGCATACAATTTGGATTTGGAAAAAGAAAGCAAAGGAAAGAAGGGAAGCGCAAGGGAATGGTTGGATCAACAACTACATTTGGATTGCTTAGAATGTAGCAGGTTGCATGAGAGATTTTCTTACTGATTTCTGGATACATGGTTTATGCATGTTATTTTCCGGTTATGTGTTGTCATTGGCATGGATATTTGCCTAGATTGATAGCGGTTTTAGCCTCGTCTTGCCATTTATTGGATAGCCATGGTGTTGTGGGTTTTTCCACTTGGTGTTGTGGGTTGGAATAAACGCTCTGGATGCCTTGTAACAACTTGGGTTGAGTTACTAGTCCTAGACCCTAGTTTGGGACAAACTCTTTGGAGCCCTTGGTGGGTTGAGTTACTAGTCCCTGGAGTCGGGTTGGAAAAATGCTTTGGAGCCCTTGGTGGGTTGAGTTACTAGTCCCTGGAGTCGGGTTGGAAAAATGCTTTGGAGCCCTTGGTGGGTTGAGTTACTAGTCCCTGGAGTCGGGTTGGAAAAATGCTTTGGAGCCCTGGAAGGTTGTGGGTTGAGTTACTAGTTCCTAGAGCCTTGGAAAACTTGGGTAGAGACCAATCTGGTTGGTGTTAGTGTTGTCCAACTGTAGAGCTAGAATCACTTTGGTTGAGGGTTGAGGTGGTTTGGAATATGGAAGCCCTGGTTTGGTTTTGTATTGGTTTATTCCATGAGATCCCACATTTATGCTTGGAATATGGCGTGGTGGTGATTAGATGAAAAATAGATTTGGGTCATCCCAATCTATGGTCAGGTGGTACATGGAAGTCCCTAATTTGATTGGTATTTTCATATGTTAATCAGAGTTATTTTTCTACTATGATTCATGAATACTTATGGTGATCATGTTGGCAATATTATGGTTGAATTTCCATGTTTATATGGTAGTTATTTGTTAGTTATATGCTTGTTACATGATGTATGTTATCTATAGCTCTTGTCATGATTTGCTTAGTTATCAAATGGTTGATGAATATATGGACTAATAAGTATTATTGCAACTAGCTAGAGAAGGTATATAGCCTTCTTAGTAATTCTCAGATGAAGACTCTCAGTTTATGATTAGATTTTCATTCATGACATGTAGCTTACATGTTTGCCATATGTTTGACAAAATGTTTGTTATGGATTAGGCATCTTTGGGTTAAGTTCTTGCTTGAGTTTTGATTGGCTAGCATTGTTAGTACCTTTAATTGCATTCTGAAAATTTTCAGGCAATTCTAGGCAGTGGTCTGAAGGCTAGCCTGAAAAGGTGGTACAAATCCTTGGACTGCATGCTCAAAACTGAAGAGTTTAGGCCATAACCACGTGTAGGCAAGCCTGTGAATGTGGTTATAGCCTCATAATTGTATGGAAGCAGCGTTAAGGGTGTGGTTGTGGGTCTAGATTAGTGAAAAAAGGTTCCAACTTAGGGATTGACCACCTGGGGTGTTTCTTCAACTTTTGGGTGATCTGTAGTCCTTGTAGGATTTCATTTGTGGTCAATTTATAGGCCCCACTTCCTTAACTAGAATTGGGAGGTTGGGTCATGTCATAGTGACACTCCTCTCATGTTTACCTTGGCAGGCTTGTGAAATTGGGTAAATGTGGGAGGGTTGGTTATAGGGTGGTAACAGAGTGGGGTTCCATTCTCTTTGGGTGATATCTGATACCACATAGTGGTATCATAGCTTCCATCTTCAAACACTTGGATTGGATGGGCTAAATGTACATGGTTATGCATGCATAATACGTCAGACATGCATCATGGTGGTCATTATGCAGTTTGTTGTTGGTATGTTATAATGTTGATATGTTGGCTGAGATGGAGCAGGAGATGCAAATTATTAGAGCGACATTGCAGCATTGGACCTCGGGGTAAAATGAAAATCATCATACAATTTTGTATGTTTGGAATTCAGGTATGATGGTTAATGGTTGTTATATGCATGTCTGTTATTCTATTGTTGTTGTGGTTACATGCATGATAGGTTCTAGATGATCATTGCAGTCATATGCATGTGCGTCAGTTAGTCATGCATGGTAGTTAACTTGTTGTTAAATGCATTGTAGTCATACACATGATGATTCTGGTAATTGCATTTAAGATCTTGATGTTATATGTATTGTGCTAATTTGGATTGGCTTGTGCAGATGGTTATGGTTATGATATTAAGGAATGAGTTGATATACTTATGATATTATGCCCTACTAATTTGTATTGATTTGTGCTGATGTGATAGCCTCCCTAGAGATACATTGAGGTATGAGTGTGGTTATGTCATCTATTTGGTTATCTAACATGGTATATTTGCAAGAGATAGAAAGCCATGGATGAAGAGAAAAGTAGTGGACTACATTTCACATGACTCCCTTTACAGGTCTGACATGAAATTTACATAATGGAAAAGTGGCACGATATGAAGTATGCGTCTATAAGATTGCATGAAGGAATGATCTTGTTTCAAGACAGTTGTACTAACACAATATGTGCCGAGGCAACTGATATGCACTTGAGTGTAAGTGGGTGCTAGTTGTAGTATTATGACTAATTATTGTGAGTTGATTATGACATGGTTGTTAGTCTTGCTAAACGCTGATTTTAAATTAATAGACACGATGTCTTGATCTTTGGAACATGTGATTGATATGTGTGAAAATTTGCATGGTAGCATTCTTGGTACTAGCATGACAAGGTAACAATTGATTTGTTTATATAACTAACAACTGGATGATGTGATAACACATAATAATACTCAATTGCAACAAGGAAAAATGTAAAAGAAAGGAACTAGGTGAGAATTCCTTTAGCTATGTTTGGAAACCACAATTCCAAATGAATGAGTACTTTGCATGAATACATGAAGTCTCCTTAACCTTGATTTTGTCTAACATTATGTGGATATGTGCTATATTCCTGAACATGTATTTGATAAGTATAACAACTAGTTTTCAGTTATGGCTAGATTTGTCAAGGAGCTACAGTGCCTTGAGAGATGATATATGTACGTGTTCAGTTACAGGTCAACATGCTGGTTAAAACAAGGTAAGGTAACTGATATACTGTTATGTTTATTTATGCACTGACATGTGTGTTTATGGCAGTATGACGCAAGGAATTGCATGGCAGAATAGACTACCATGAAATCTTCAAGAAGGTTTAGATTGAGCTTTCCCTTGGAAGCATTAGGAACCATGGGGTTGAGTCTTGGTGTTTGTTGCTAGTTTTGTGCTTTTAGTGCTTTGTGATTTGTTTGTGTCTGATTTGTAGATTTGTTTATGTATGATAGATGGCAATGCCACTTTGTTTATGGTGTTGTATTGCTATCGATTTTTCATGGTTTTCTTTTTGTTTGTTTATTATTCTTTCCTTTTATGTTTTGAGGGTCTTAGGAATTGGTTGGGGAAAGAGGAAAGTTAATGGAGCTCAGGGATAGTTGAATGAAACCCAACAGTAATGTAAGACCCAGATGAAGCCCAGTGCATGAGTAAAGGGTAGCTAAATCCAAGGATAATACAACTAGTTGGATTGGATGTGTCCATTGGGGTAAATGGATAGTGGCAGGATAGTCATGAGAAAGGTAACCAAGAAAAGTAAAGTATATGGATTTTAGGTATCAAATGCCTTGGCTATGTTGGGATCTATTGTACTCAATTTTGTGAATATGTTGCGTGGATAAAGGGATTCCTCTTAACCTTGACCTTATGATATTTGGTAATTATGTTGTGATCATGATTTTGCTGATGTTTATATATGTATACATGTGTGTATGTATGCAGTTATTTCACAGGGTCATCAGGGATCATGCTTGTGGCAGAATGTTTGCTTATGCAAGTGAATGACATGGTTCGTGATTTTATGAGGAATCAAGTTGGAAGAGTAGCCTTGAAAGACCTATGAGTTTAGTATTGTGTAGATAAGATTTGATATTATATGCTTATAACTATGCCTATGTTTATGCTATGACAGGAAACACTGAAGGATACATCAACGGAATGAAAGCAGTGTGATTTGCGGCATGTTGCGACAAGAATGTATAAGTGGAAAGAACCACAAACCCAAAATTTGGATTGTAGATGCACATAGTAAGGTGTTTGAGAGACACTAGAAGCAAGGTTTCCTAGTAGAGACAATGTGGTCTCTGGATATGCAGTACTGGTGTTATGTACATGTTGTGCAGGTGGTGTTGTGTACCTATGGTGCTATGTACATGTTGTACATGTGGTGCAATGCATTTGTTGTACATGAGGTACAATGTACATGTTGTACATGTGGCGTTGTGTACATGTTGTACATGTGATGCTATATACATGTTGTACGTGTGGTGTTGTGTGTTGTATCCTCCTCATCCTACCCTTTTTTTATATATAGCAGAGGAGATTAGCTCTGATAGGCTAGAAGGAATTCAAAAATCTAGAAAAGCCAAGTATTGTTGAACTAAAGGTTTAGAGAGCCTTTGGCGTGTAGCCAAAGTTGGCTCCGGTGCCAAATTCAATAGTAAGGGTGGTAGAGCCTCTACATAAATCTCAAGGCAAACGTGACCGAAACGGTAGCAACAGGAAAAAATTCTATTGTTCATAGGTGGAACCAACTTAGAGGCAATACCCCGACAAAAGAATTTTAAAGCCCAAGTCTACACGACCAGGAGAGAAGGACCAGGATGACGCTATCCTGACAGTCATACCTCAGAGGGTTCAACCCAGATATTTCAATAAAGACACAAGAGTTGTAGTGCCAAGATGGAATAGAGCTGGTGGAACCCCCCCAACTTTGAGAGCTTGGAAGTATACCCCGTGGATTAAAGTTAACGTGCAAAGCAAAGCACTGGGCTATTGGCAACAAGACACAACAATTGTAAGCAACCCAATGGGAAATTGAGCAGGAGGCCCACTCCAACAGCTAACCCTGCGTAGGGAAATCCCATAAGGAAAAGTCAAGAAGAAATATAACGAGGCAATGCAATAGAGGGGAGCCAACCCAGAGGATTTTGGCTGAAATAAAGAAAAATGCGATTAGGGCAAAATCTAATTAACAAAGGAAAAGGTTACAAAATAGGCCTCAAAGGACCCTTTCTCTCTCTTCCAATAGAAGAAAGGTGGAAGTTTGTGATTGGCCCATACAACAAAGGACTATGATATTAGCACCAACCAATAGGAGGTGGACGCGTGGCATACAAATATGGCATTTTTGGCACATAAGTGGCCATTTTATGAATGTCAAGTGTCACCACTCAGAGGTTGGCATGTGGTAGGAGTGACAGCATGGTGATGTCATCGTAGAGGGACAACCTAGAGAATTTAATTGGCAGCGATGGTAGGTTGTAGAGTGTCGGGACACGGTGGTAGTGGATAGAGTGACAACCAATAAACAAAGGGTTGGGCAGACCCTACCAACAAGCTCATCCTAGCAAGTGGAGCTCGAAACATTAACAACACGTCTCAAAAGGGATGCGCCAGGTTAAAGGGGGGCTTCGACCGTAGCCCCAGGCACAGGTTCTAGTGGCACTGTTGAGACTAGGAGTGCGACAACAATAAGGACCTAAATACTAGAGTCCCAAAACCATTAAAGGCTTGCAATTAAACAAAAAAACGGGAATCAGGAAGCTCTGGCCTTTGGGGTGGATTTTGGTTGCCTCGGGTAGAGGTGTGACCAACGACGCAGAGCCATTAACAAAATAAAAGGGCCCACATAGGGCTCAAAAGGGCTAAGCACCTAATAACTTAGGTCGTGGTCACAGAGACCAGTCCTATGGTAGAAAATAGGTAAAGGCTAAGAAGAAGGGGTCCACCCTAGCATTAAGTGAAAAAAGGTAATTAACGAGCAATTAGTGGGTGGATCACCATCATTCCCAAGTGCACTTGGTCTAGGAAAGCACTCAGGGGGGTAAAATAGTGCAGTGGATAAGCCAATGATAGCCCTAGGAAAGTCAAAGTAAGCAAGCAGAAATAGTCAATCAACGGGGGGTTGGTGGAGCGGGGGGAGTGGTCAAGCCTTGCTCCCAACATTTTTCATTCACCCCACTGGAGTGTGTGGGGACCACACCCGTCACCAAAGGGCCAACACACTAGATATTTTAACAAGTGAGCATGACAACAGCAGGGACGAGGGCCTCCTTCTTTCACTTCCCATCCAACCTTATGGCTCCACGTGTCCTTCCCAAACTTCTCCAGCTGTCTCCCATCCACACGTCATGCCACCATACACACCACCTATATAGTCACCGCTTGCTTACCATTAGTGTTCAAATTTTAATTTGTTTCAATGGTGTACTCTGTCACCCATACCGTGCTCGACCCCGTTCAACAATCAACCAATGCAGAGCACCTCTAATGCCACCACACCAAATCACATTAACCCACCATCGATTTTAATCCCTATGAGTGAAAGTTAACACCATACAAGAAGGGCTAGCTCCAAGAAAGGGGAAATTTAAGTAGTTAGAGGGAGAAAGTGACAGGTGAATGGGCAGGTAACCATGGGAGAAATACAATGGCAGAGGCGTCACCAGATCATCAACCCACCACAAACCCAGATAATGGAACCTGAGCCCACCTTAGGAAATCAAAGGAATCAACAATGGAGATGTTTTGTTGTGTCAATTATGACATCTCATGTTTTTCATGTTTTGTAAATATTTCATTTCAAGGAGGAACAAAAATATGTTAGGTAATCATTAAGACAACTAAGTCATTCACATGCTCAGACAACTATAACATTGATGGTATTCTTTTAATTGTTTGTTTAGACTCTCTCCCTATAAAATGGAAGATGAACTCACTAGTAAAGCTTGGATTTCCCTTTTCCAGAGGTTGTAATTTTTTTGCAAATTTCGCAAGTTTGGGCCTGTGAGATGTATTTCATTCTTGAGTAATAGTGAAGAAATTTCCAGTGATTCCAAGCATTGGGATATGTAGTATGCATTCTACCTCTATGTGTCATTTCATGTGTATTTTTCTTCTTCAGAAATTGTGTAATTGTAGCTGCTGGATTCACTCTTAAGTCACAAATTTACTTATGATATGTTGTAGTAGACAACGCCTGTGAGATTCCAAATTTACCTATGTTATGTGATAGTAGATAGTACTTGTGAGATTGTAGATTTACTTATGTTATGTGATAGCTGATGGTACCTGTGAGATTGCAGATTTACCTATGTTACGATATAACAAATAGTACTGTGAGATATTGAGTTGAAAGCCTTAAAACACGCTCCATAATTTATGCACCTCATTTCCTTTATCTTTTCATAATTCTAATAGGATTTAGTACATAGGATTTTGTGTATGTCCAACCCTTTGCACTAAGTTTATTACTTATTTTTCTTATTTCCACCTTTACTGCAACGACCAATCAAGCTACATTCTCTATGTGTAGGCCACCATATCTAAACATTTACTCTTGGGAATGATATATTGTTTATGTGTATATTGAATCTGCCTTTGAGTAGTGTAATTGAACCATAATTATCTCATTTTACATTTATCTCTTGGGCAACACTGATATATATTCAAGAGACACTAAGATGTCCTAGGCACTGACCCTTCTCCTCAACTCAGGGGTTGTCTCTAGGAGCGATAACATCTTCTGGCGTCGTTGTCGGGGAACAAATTAGAATATATTTCCATGGGTAGAAATTTGTGCATTCCTTGTCTGGTGAGAAAAGGAAGTGTGGGTTGAGATCTCTCACCTAAAGAGGTTTTTGAAATGTCTCTTCCTACATTCTTGGCCAACAAATTCCCCCCGTAGATTTTTATTTTGTCATTTGGTTATCCTCATCATGTACCTCCATTTCAAGAATGGTATACTTATTTGCCTACTTTCACTGGAAGCGAAGATGAAATACCAACCCAATACCTTAAGGAATTTCATGAATGCATGGAGAAATAAGGTATTGTTCACGAAGACATGAAAATGAAGTTATGTATTCTTTGGAAAAGTACGATGGGGCTTGGTACAAAACCCTACCTCATTGTAGCATATATTCTCTGAAGAGCTTTCACATAACATTTAGTTATTTTTGCAAATGTTTATATCCACCAAATTCTTTGTTTGAAGAGTGCTGTGAACATTTTATTATTTAAAATCTTTCTAAGGCTAATGATACTATTGAAGGTATTTGTGGATCCCAACTCCAAGAAAACATAAACCTACATCAAGAAGCACTGCCCAACAATCAAGAAAAGGAGGAAGGAGACATTATCAAGCTGCAAACAAACCCTCAAAGGTCTTATTTTGTTGAATTTGAGGGTTCTCCTTTATATATTTTATATGACTCAAATGGGGAGTTGGTTGCTGCAGAACAAAAACAGTCCCAGTCATGGGAAGCTATACAAAAGAGGAAGCTAAAAATAGGGTTAACAAAGAGACTCCACTTTATGACTTACATCCTTAAGATGGAGAACAAGTTCAAGAAGTTGGTAATAAAGTTGATGAAGATTATCTGATTTATGATTCATATGATTCAAAAGAGGACTAGATTGTTGCATATTTTCAAAAATATTTGATTACAAGAAAGTGGGGAGAAGATTACCAACAATAAATTTTTCATGAATAGCCCAAAGTTAAAGAGCCAAGCAGTTTCTGTGGCTTCCTTTTCTAGAAATATTCTTATATGGAAATTGTTCAAGAAAGGGAGGCAACTGTAAATTTTTCTCATCAGTTTTATGATCTAGTAGCTAACTATATGGCATCTTTCTTTGGTTAGTAGCAGGTCTCAATTATGGGGTATGTATTAAATGTTTTACCTGAAAATTTCACATGGTGCATGCTTATTTTGATTTTTGAATTCCAGCAACACAAAGGCATAAGGTCCAACACCCAGATGTTGGGTTGGTATCATTGGAAGGCTGACTTCACTCGAGTGAATTGAGCCCGGTACATAAGTAGGAACTGTACATAAATAAGCTCATTTGGTGAGAATTTAATTTCTAGTTTTTAGAAGTTATAGTTTTGCATTTCATTTTTTATGAGGAGAGGAGTCCCAACAAATAAAGTTCCATGGAGATTTTGGTTTTATAGATTCAATATGTTTTGAATCCATGCCCAATGGTGAAGGCTACTAGTATGCAGGTTCTCAACACCTTGCCAGCAAGGCATTGTACCCAGCGGGAGCCAATGTTGTATGATCTTCATCCTCCTTTATTTTTATTTTTATATATTACAGAGGAGATTTGCTCTTGTAGGTAGGGAGGAATTCAAAAATGTAGAAAAACCAAGTATTGCAAAAACTAAAGGTTTAGATGAGCCTTTGGTGTGTAGCTAAAGTTGGCATGGGTGCCAAATTCGACTACAAGTCTGACAAAGCCTCTACACAAAGCTTCGAGTAGACTTGGCTGACGCATTAGTAGCGGGAAAAAAATATATTGGCCATAAGTGGAATCCACCCGGAGGCAATACCTCGGTGGAAGCATTTTAAAGCCCAAGTCTACGCGAATGGGAGAGAAGGATCAAGATGATGCCATCCCAACAGTCATACCCTAAAGGGTTCACCTAGGAGATTTCAATAATGACGCAAGAGTTGTAGCATCGACATGGAATAGAGCAGGCAGAACTCACCCGTATGTGATACCCTAGAAGTATACCTTGGTGGATTAAAGTTAGCCCCCAAAAAAAAGCGTTAGGCTAGTAGTGTCGGGACATGGAAATTGTAAGCCAACCAATGGGAGATTGAGTGAGAGGCCCACTCCAACAGCTAAGCACACGTAGGGCAAGTTCAGAAGGAAAATATAGGAAGAAAAATAAAGAGGCAGCGCAACAGAGGGGAGTCGACCTGAAGGATTTTGGCGGAAAAACAAAGAAAAAGGCTGGTTAGGCCAAAAGCGAATTAACAAAGGAAAAGGTTGCAAAATAGGCCTCATAGGACCCTTTCTCTCTCCTCCAACAAAAGATAGGTGGCAGTTCGTGATTGGCCCAGACAACAAAGGACTATGATGTCAACACCAACAGGAGGTGGACACATGGCATGCAAATATGGAATTTTTGGGCACCCAAGTGGCCCTTTTTGAATGTTAAGTGTCACCACTCAGAGGTCGACATGTGGCAAGAGTGACATCATGGTGATTTCATCCTAGAGGGATCAAACTGGAGAATTCAATTGGCGGAAGTGTTGGGTTGTAGAGTGCCAGGACATGGTGGAAGTGGACAGAGTGACAGTCAATAAATAAAGGGTTTGGCAAAACCTACTGGCCATCTCATCCTGGCAGGTGGAGCCTCGAAAATTAGTAATCGACTCAAAAGCGAAGCCCTGGGTTAATGGGGGCTCTGGCTTTAGCCCTAGGCATGGGTTGTAGTGGAGCAGTTGAGACCAAGAGTGCGACAATAATAAGGGCCTAGATCCTAGAATCCCATAACCTTTAAAGAATTGCAATTAAACAAAAAAGTCGAAATTGGGAAGCTCCAACCTTTGGGGCTAGATTTTGGTCACCTCACGTAGAGGTGTGACCAAAGGCGTGGAGCCCTTAACAAAAGAAAAGGGCCAACGTAAGGCTCAAAAGGGATAAGTGCCCAATATCTTAGGTCATGGTCATAGAGACTAGTCCTATGGCGAAAAACAGGTAAAGGCTACGTAGAGGGGTCCACCCTGACATTAAGTGAAAACAGGTAACTAACAAGCAATTAGCGGGCGGATCGCCATAGTTCCTGTTGTCACTCATTGCCAAATGAATTTTCATTTATCCAAAGTGAAGAATAACAGTGAATTTTGAAGCCATATTTCAAGCCACAGAAGCTCTTAAAGCTAAATCAGTCCCTCTCCATTAAAGCTTTCCAACGATATATGGAAGTCAAAAAATGAACTTCTGGATTAGAAGATATGGCCTATTGAAGTTCAGGGGTTCTGTTGCCTTTGAAATGAAGGAGAAGAGCATATCAGAGGTCCAGGAGCGCATCACAAATTGCAATGGAAGTTTTCTAAAAGAAAAAGCAGGGGAGGTTAGAGAAAACTTGCGATCAACGATCACCGATATCGGAAATTGGCAGTCGAAAGCCCATGGTGAATAGTATATTGGCATATCAGTGATCAATGGTTGCCGATATTGCATATCGCCGATCAGGGGTTTCAAGGTCCAGGCATACCTACGATCGGGGGTTTCAGGGTCTAGGCATATCGATGATTGGCGGGTCCAGGGCACATTGGCAATCAGCACACCGACAGGGTTACAACTCCAAAAAGTTATGATATTGCGATTTGCGATATGTGAGTGGTAAAGCGCCGGGAGGGCTGAAAACAATTTTACAAAGGATGGCAATGAAGAACCAAGGGCAGGCAGGTCTTTTCTCTCTCCTCCAGGGGGCCACATGGTAGAGCACTATTGGTCCCGATAAAGCCACGTGCACTGATGTCATCATGACATGGCAGTACGGAGGACACGTGGCATGCTGGTCTGGCTTTTTCAGGGACCTATGGGGGCATATCTGGGTGACACATGTCACCACTTAGGAAGTGACACGTGGCAATGATGACATCATCAATCAACCATCAACGATCGACGAAACAACGCACCACTCCGTAGTGAAACCTCCAATCACGATCCATCAATTGAGGGGCTCCGATAAGGGAGCTAGCCCACGGTCACATAAAGAACCCAAGAACCAAGGGTTAAGTGCAAAAGGTGATCAACAATTTGTGAAACCTAAAGATCGTATCACTCCAAGTTACACCGCCAATAAGAAACCGCTGATATAAAGGCTGAGCCCCAGGTCACAGCCCTCAGTCCTATGATACATAAACACTAAAAGGGGCTAAACCATAGGGGGTCAAAGGAGATTGGCGTTCGCAGTTTATAAAGCATTTTCATTTTTAAAGCCCCTGATCTCTGAGCTTCGATACATTTATATTAATTGTTTCACAGGGCACGTATGGCTCTGATAGTGTTCTGTAGGAAGTTAGGGAGACAAATGAGTTGGCAGCAATATTCAGAATCTGTTGTGACCTTCATGGGTGATCGCTTCCGCTTCCTGTAAGAAAAGAAACAAAACTGTTAAGACCAAAAGCGATGGGGAACTGGCTAAGAGAGAATGAGGCCTAATATAATAGAAAATTGGTTGGACCAGAGGCCAACAAAGAGAGTGGCGAGGAGATATTTCTGTAGGACCGTCATTTTAATTCACTTATTAATTCTGTTTTGTTGTTTTTGATTGATATTGCTATTTTGTTTTATTTCCAAGAAAAATATCTTTCGATTGTAATAATTGGAGGTGACAGAGCTAGCACGTCGAGACAACTAGTCATGTAGGCAGTTGGAAGCTTTGGCCTGAGATATTTTGTAATTTTCATGTTCTCCCTCTCCTTATAAAAGGGAGGAAGAAACACTTAAAAAAGGTTATGAATTATAAAGAAAAAACTACATGTTATTTCTGAAGCTATATGACTCCCTGATTTGCATCTTTCAAGATATAAATGAAATAGTGGCGATTCTAACCTTCGAGTACTATAGTATGTTACCTCTTTGTTAAATTCCATTATGTTCACATTTCCTCTCTGATTTCATGTAATTGTAGCTGCCAAAAATATTTCATATGTTCTTACAGATTCATTTGTATTGATTTGTTAATGCACATGCCTCTATGTATCTTTGAGTTTATATCTTTAAAAGTGCGCTCCATGTATCGCAGCATCCAATTCTCTTTCATCCATTATGTCTATCTTTAACTCAAACAAGTGTATAATTCTTGATGTTTCGAGCTCTATGTGATGAGTTAGTCTATCTCCTTCTCTTGTTTCATTACTCTGCAAAAGATGATTAAACTATAGGTCCTCGAATTACTCAGCCTCCACTAGTTTATACCTATATCTATGTGAGTTGTATATGTGAAAGAATACCAGAAATACATGGCTTATGTCCTTTGATGAAGGAACCAATCCATGCTGTTTATTGTATATTTGTATTTACATATGTGTATAAAATGTATATGATGTCTCTGGTTTCCTAAAGATCCTATAAGACACATAAAATCTAGATGTTACCAGGCACTTGTCTTGCAAGCAATCTGAGGCTGTCTCTGGAAGCGACAACAGTTCCCAAGTCTGCTTGGTCCACGAAAGTACTTAAGGGGGTAAACTAGCGTGGCAGATAAGCCAATGCTAGACCCTGGAAAGTCAAAGTTAGCAAGTGGAAATAATTGATCAATGACTGTGATTGATTCTGAGGGGGTTGATCCATGCTCGGAACATTATTCATTCACCCCACTAGAGTGTGTGGGGACCACACCCGCCACCGAAGCACTAGTGAACCAGAGTTTTCAACAAGCGAGTGTGACAAGTACAGGGCGGAGGGCCTCCTTCCTCCACTTCCCATCCAAGCCCATGGCTCCATGAGTCCTTACCAAAATTCTCCATGTGTCTCCCATCCCCACGTCATGCCACCATACTCCCCACTTATATAATCACCACCGACTTACCGTAGTGTTCAAATTTAATTTGTTTCAACAGTGTCCTTTGTCACCCATCCTATGCTCGACCACATTCAACGATTAGCCATTACAGAGAAATTCCAATGCCACCACACCAAATCACGTCCGCCTACCATGGATTTTAACCCCGATGAGTGAAAGGTAATGCCATACAAGAAGGGATACATCCAAAAAAGGGGTAATTTAAGTAGTTAGAGGGAGAAAATGACAGGTGAATTGGAAAGTAACCGTGGGAGGAATACAATGGCAGAGGTGTGGCCAAATCATCAACCCACCAGGAACCTAGATAATGGAGCCTAAGTCCACCTTAGGAAATCAGAGGAATCGACAATGGAGATATTTTGCTGTGTCAATTATGACACCTCATGTTTTTCATGTTTTGTAAATATTTCATTTCAAGAAGGAATCAAAATATATTAGGTAATCATTAGGACAACTAGGCCATTCGTATGCTCAAACAACTGGGTAGTTTAGATAGTTGTAGCATTCAATATATTTTTCCAAACGTTTTTTTGGAATCTCTCCCTATAAAATGGAAGAGGAACTCAGTAGTAAAGGTTGAATTTTCTTGCTCCAGATGTTGTAATTGTTTTTCAAATTTGACAAGTTTGGGCTTATGAGATGTATTTCATTATTGAAGATTAATGGAGAAGTTTCAGGTGTTTCCAAGCATTGGGATATGTATTATGTGTTCTACCTCTGTGTGTCATTTCATGTGTATTTTGCTTCAAAAATTGTGTAATTATAGCTTCTGGATTCACTCTTAAGTCACAAAGTTACTTATGTTATGTTGTAGCAGACGATACCTGTGAGATTACATGTTTACCTATGTTATGGGATAGTAGATAATACATGTGAGATTGCAAATTTTCATATGTTATGTGATAGCAAATGGTACCCATGAGATTGCGGATTTACGTATGTTATGTGATAATAGATGGTACCTGTGAGATTGCATAGTTACCTATGTTATAGTATAGCAGATAGTACCTGTGAGATATTGAGTTGAAATACTTAAAACATGCTCCATAATCTATGCACCTCATTTCCTTTATCTTTTCGCGATTCTACTAGGATTTAGTGCATAGGATTTTGTGCTTGTCCAACCCTTTGCACTAGGTTTATTTTTTATATTTATTCTTTCCACCTTTACAACAACAACCAATAAAACTGCATCCTCTGTGTGTAGGCCACCAGATCTAAACATTTACTGTTGGGAATGATATACTGTTTATGTGTATATTGACTCTGCCTTTGAATAGGGTAATTGAACCAGACTTAACTCATTTTACATTTATCTCTTCAACAACATTGATCTTTCTTCAAGAGACACTAAGATGTCCTAGGCACTGACCCTTCTCCTCAAACCAGGGTTGTCTCTAGGCGCGAAAACACTGTGTACATGTTGTACATGTGGTGTTGTGCACATGTTGTACACGTGGTGTTGTGTACATGTTGTATACATGTGATATTGTGTACATGTCATATATGTTTTGTTGGTTACATGTGGTACCATGTTATGTGTATTATGTATTCATTGTGTTGTACTATGTGTATGTTTATGTATTGTGTTGTACACCAGGTGTAGGTGTACGTGTTGTGTTGTACATTGGGTGTAAATGTTTGTATTGTGTGGTGTTGTATGTTGTTTGTGGGTGTATGTGATTGAAGAGAAGAGAAGGAACTGGGTTCTTACCGAGTTTGACAACCGATTCAGTGTGTGTATGAAAAGGACAAGAACAAAGGTAGAAGAAAAAAACTGATTGAAAGATAAATATCAATATTTTATTTCAGTTTTAATTATGCATGTGATATATGACTCTGATTTATGATGGTTAAATGTGATCTATGATGGTTGCGTTTTGAGCTAACCATTTGTGATATGATTAGACATGATGATTTGATCAAAGAGCTAGACTTGTTGTGACAAGAAGTAAACAAAATTGCAGGTGTATCATATTGATGAATTACCAATGAGGTATGATTTGAATTGATTCCAATTCCTTTTTAGTCTAATGGAAATTATGTGCTTGGTACAGGGAGCATAGAAAATTCTTAGGTTTGGGTGGTTGAAATTGATCATAAGAATGTTAGCAACAACAGTGAAAGGAATTGGAACATGAAACAATATGATGGTAAATGATTAAGGAGCAGGGCCATAGTGGGACATTGGTACCAAATAATGTCCATTGATTGACATGAGCATGCTTTGACCGATATGATAGTTTTGAGGTAGGGATATGCCTTGGATTTTGGACATTCTGATGTGAGGAAAGCTTGCCAAGGGATGGAACGCTTGAGGGACTGTGTAGCAAAGAAGGGGATGCCGATGAAACTTGGAAGGTGTGTGACTGCATGGAAGGGGGTGACCAGATTACCCAAGGGACTGAGTAGCAGAGAAGAGAAGGCCTGAGAATGAATTTGTTTTGGTCATTAGTATTGCCAGATGGAATTAGAAGCACATTAGGAGTGTGCCCTGGAACAATGAGCCCGTAATTGTTCACTGAGAGAAATAGTAACATGAGGATCATAGCAATGGACATTGGATACACATTTTACTTTAGCAATGGATTCTAGACTTCTTAGGAAGGAGATGATTCCTGGTACTACTTTTGAGTGTTGAGATGTGAGCCTATGGATTCCCTTGTTGACTGATGCGAGCACCGTATCCTTTTATTTGTTGGTTAGAGAAAATGTGCATATGTATATGTGTATATTATTGTAAATATTGTATTGAGCTATGGTTATAAAGCTCCATAGAGAATATGATTATTTGTTGGTTGAAGAAAATGTGCATGAGTATATATGTGGTCGTTATTGTAAATACCGTAATGAGTTGTGTTATAAAGCTCTAGCAAATAATATGATTGTCATGTTTTCAGCAGTGGCCATTGTAAATACCACAATGAGATGGGTTATAAAGCTCCATAGGAAGTATGTTTTGTTTCTAGCGGTTTTCGGGTCATAGGTGTCATAGAACATAGAGGATGGTGTTCCCCAAGGGGGAGGGGTTTGTAACAACCCCTGGTTGATTTTCCATGTAAAAAAATATAATGCCAAGGTCATGGGAAATGTATTCCAAGCTGAATGGTGGGAAAACATCCTAGTGGGGATCACTTTCGGTTAATTAATGGTTATGGACATTGGCAAAGGAATTGGAAAAGGTAAAGTGGCAATAATTGGCATTTATTTATGAAAATAAAGGAAAATAGGAGAAAAGGAAGGTGAAGAGACATGAATTTGCATGCTAAGGAAATTATAGGAAAAGTGAAGGAAAATGTGGAAAATAGAGAGATCAATGATAAAAAGGCTTCAGAGAATCAATTGCTAGCCTTTTGATAGTTTTGTTTTGGAGCTCTCATTTCATTCTCTCGTACTCTTGCACAATTAGAGTATTATTGGAGCACTTTGGGATACAGTTTGGATTTGGAAAAAAAAGCAAGAAAGTGTAAGGGAATGGTTGAATCAAAAAATACAAGTGGATTATTTGGTAGGTAATAAGTTGAATGTGTGATTTCCTTGTTGATATCTGGATGCATGGTATATGCATGTGATTTTCCGGTTATGTGTTATCATTGGCATGGAGATTTTCCTGGACAGACAGTGGTTTTAACCATGTCTTGACATTTCCTGGATAGCCATGGTGTTCTGGTTTATTTTTATTTTTATTTTATTGGTGCTCAAGTTCCAGATGGCCATGGGTTGGAAAAAATGCTTTGGAAGCCCTGCAACAACTTGATTTGAGTTACTAGTCCCTAGAGTCCGGGTTGGACAAAATATTTGGATCCTTGGAAGGTTGTGGGTTGAGCTACTAGTTCTTGGAGCCTTGGACAACTTGGGTAGAGACCGATCTGGTTGTTGTTAGTGATGTCCGACCGTAGAGGTGGAATCACTGTGGTTGAGGGTTGAGGTGGTTTGGCCTTTGGAAGACCTGGTTTGATTTTGTTTTGGTTTATTTGATGATATGACACATTCATGCTTGGAATATGGCACAAGGGTGATTAGCTGAAAGAGAGATTTGGTTCAGCCCAATCTATGGTCAGGTGGTACGTGGATGTCCTTGACTTGGTTAGTATTTTCATATGTTAATAAGAGCTATTTTTTTACTATAATTCATGAATACTTATGGTGATCATGTTGGCGATATTATGGTTAAATTTCCATGGTTTCTATGCTAGTTATTTGTTGGTTATATGTTGGTTACATTATGTATGTTATCTATAGCTCTTGTCATGATTTGCTTAGTTATCGAATGGTTGATGAATGTATGGACTAATAAGTGTTATTTCAGCTAGCTAGAGAAGGTCTAGAGCCTTCTCGGTGATTCTCAGATGAAGAATCTTAGTTAATGATCAAATATACATTCATGACCTGTAGCTTACATGTTTTCCATATGTTTGATGAAATGTCTGTTATGGATTATGCATCTTTGGGTTAAGTTTTTTCTTGAGTTTTGATTGATTAGAATTGTCAATACCTTTGATTTCATTATGGAAAGTTTCAGGAAATTCTAGGCAGTGGTCTAGAGGTTAGCTTGAAAAGGTGGCGCTGATCCCAAGACCGTATGCTCAGAACTAAAGAGTTTAGGCCATAATCACATGGAGGTAATCCTGTGAGTGTGAGTGAGGTTATAGCCTCATAATGGCATGGAAGCAGTGTCAAGGGTGTGGTTGTGGGTCTAGGTCAGTGAAACAAGGTTCTAGCTAGGGGATTGACCACCTAGGGTGTTTCTTTAGCTCCTGGGTGATCTGTAGTCCTTGTAGGATGTTGTGGTCAGTTTGTAGGACCCACTTCCTTAACTGGAACTGTGAGGTTAGGTCATGTCATGGTGACACTTGTCTCATTTTTACCCTGGAAGGCTTGTGAAATTGGGTAAATGTCAGAGGGGTGGTTACATAAGTGTTTTAAGAATGACTGATTATGGTTCTTGAACTTTACACTTAAATTATTGATGGAAGGCTTGATTAGGTGCATGATATGAGTATGTGCTTATGAGATTACAAAAAGGAATGATCACATTTTAAGATAATTGTACTAATATGATGTGTGTTGATACAACTGATATGCATAGGAGTGAAAGTGGGTGCTAGTTGTAACACTATAGCTAATGACTATGTGTTGATTGCAAACTATGTCATGGGTACTAACCTTGGTAAAATGATGACTTCAAAATTTATTGATGCTAGTCTTAGTAAAAGGTTGATTTCAAATCTTGTGATAACATGGTTATAAATATGCTGATATGTATTCCTGATTCTTAGAACATGTGACTGGCATGAATTCTATATGTGTGAACAACTGTAGATCAATAAGCTTGGTATTAACATGGCAAGGAAACAACTGATTTATTTATGTTGATTGTTATAGGGATTAATGCACGGGTGTTTGGTGATGTAGAAACCCTCAAGGATCTTCTTGAGATCCTTGGAAGACAGTCAGATTAGCTACAACTGTCACAAAGATGCATGCATATCTATGCTTAACAAATGAATATCAAAGCAGGAAGAAGGACTTATTACCTCAAGTCTTAGTGTGGTGTTGTTGGAGAGCACAATGTAGCTAGGTGGAAGACCCCTGAGCCAGCTCCAGATCAAAACCTGCACATAGATAAGACAAGTGTAATATCACAACATAAAACCTTGATAAACAATGCATGAACATATAAAGATATCTAGTTGCATATATCTAAGTCACTCATAATAACGACATTTCATAAACATATAAACAAGTTATACTACCAACATCACAGAGTGGAAAACACAATTGCAGTTCTATATTGATGTAGAAAAGAGTGATTACAACCATCGGTTGTATCAACCTTCCCTTACCCCTCCAGCTCCTCTCTCTCTCTCCCTTCTTAACCTCTTATGATGCCTTAGTCTAAGACTATGCTCGACAGTCAAATAGGCAATCCTTTCAAATGGTTCGACCCCTTTCACAATGGCCCTAGCCTTGCATATATAGCATGTGAGGATAGGGTTGCCAAGTCCTTCATGAGTTCCATTAGGAAAAAGCAGTGATGTTTCCATGCCTTTGTGCTCTTTCCCATTTGTAGACTCCATTAGGAATTAGTAATTCCTCCAAATAGGTTGAGTTCTGATGTTTCCTTGCTTTTGTGAGCTAACATAGGAGAGAATATTGGGATATTTCTCAGTCAACTTGTTCCCTTGACCCATAGAAACTCATTAAGGTTCACTAACACTCTTCCCAAGGTAACATACAGAGTTACCCTAGGCACTAACGCACCCTTAGCCTTGCTAGGAAGCTTTATAAAGTAGGTTGCTAGTGCCTAGACAATGTTAGCTTGACAACTGGGCCTGTGAACTTGGTCAGTCCTTTAGTCATCATGTCTTTCTCCTCTGAGCTGGTGAGGAGGTCATTTTCCTATATAACATATGCCCCCTAAAGTGTGAGATCAGAGTTGCGACGATGGATGAAATACTTTATATTTAACTGTCCTTTTCTTTGGAAAAAAAGAGAGAGAGAGGATCAGAGCTTTGGGCGGTATGAGAAACCTGATACAACACATATATATAAAACAACTAAAATCATGTCTTGAGTTGGGCATTCCCATGCTCAGTAGCTATGTCAGAGTGATTTTCTCAATAAAGAGATATGACGATGTTGGCCGCCGATAAGCACAATGCGGAACCTGTGTCATAATAGGATCATTTTGATGAGCTGTCTCCAAAAAACAATAAACACAACTTGGGAGAGGAAACAAGGCTGAGTGATGTAAGCCTCTACCCAAGGTCTTGATTTCTGCTTCATCGCAACAGCATAGATCGATACATGTGAATATAGGCATTGAGGTCGAACATGCATGAAATCGTTTAATTACCAGTCAATAATGGAGACCATTAACAGACGCGAGGATGGCCATCGATAATGGTGATGGTGTCCAAGATGCACAGTACAATATAGAAAGTGTGAATGATGTTTTTATCATCGAACACTCATAGAATCGTTTAACCAGGAGCCAGTAATGAAAACCCCTCACCAAACATAAGGTGACCTACCACTGATGTCTGTAGGTACCAAGGCACTGAAGTGTTTCTGGGTCTTCTTCCTAGATAGAGTGTTGAAGTCGATAGGAAGAGACCTGTCAAAAGGTAGGCAATAAGGTGTCCTACATCAGTTGACACGAAACGAGATAAGAATGATTGTTTTTGAGGAATCTTTTGAGCATTGGGTCAAAGCGACAGAGGGCATGATGATAGGATATGCTTGATGGTTTGATGGAGGAAACAAAAGATAAAGGTTTTCCCTTGAAAAATAGAAGGCATGACAACAGTTTTAACCATGCAGCACTAGACTCATGAACACTAAAGGGTGTTAAGATACAAAGATGCAATAACATCGAGGTATATAGGCTAAACTCATAGAATGGTAAGGTTCATATTGAGAGGCCGTCACAAGGAAGGTTTTTCCGAGGGAGTGCCATGTTCAAGGGAGGAACTGCTGCCAAACAACTCTTTTCAAAATACTAAACACAAAGCAATTATATTTTCCACTTTCCCCATCTGATTAGTTTAGTGAGTCCAGACGGGTAAACTCATCGGTCTTTTCATGTTTTAAGAGTCTAAAAAGGATCGTAAAAGGAGTGACTTTGTGCCCTATCTGATTAGTTTAATGAGTCCAGACAGGAAAACTCATTGGTCTTTTCATGTTTCAAGAGTCTGAAAAGATCGTAAAGAGCGACTCCATTCCTCATTTTTTTAATTTAATGAGTCTAGACGGACAACTCCATGGTCTTTTCATATTTAAAGAGTTTGAAAAGATTGTAAAGAATGACTCCAAGGTGGTCCCTTTGTCATAGTTGTTAATCGGGTGCGACAAAGGTTTAATAGTATACCCAAAAAGGTTCCTTTTCTGTAATTTAATCTACTTAGTCTGGATAAAGAGAAACCTATGCTCAATAGATTTTTGCCTCATTTTGTTACGAGTACGAGGAGACAGAGTAAAATCGATATTTGTCGTGAAATTTTAATGAGTCACGTGACAACAAGCTCAATATACCTTCATCGAATTT
Organism: Pinus tabuliformis; assembly: GCA_031772625.1. Taxonomy (NCBI): domain Eukaryota; kingdom Viridiplantae; phylum Streptophyta; class Pinopsida; order Pinales; family Pinaceae; genus Pinus; species Pinus tabuliformis. The sequence goes on from CM062810.1 coordinate 967,288,295, forward strand.
TAACGAGTCAAATGAAGAAAACTCGAGGTATCTTTTTTAGTTTAATGAGCGAGGAAAAAGAGGGAAAAGAACTGCTCATTCCTTCTTCATAGATTTAATGAGTTCGAAGAAGGGAAAAACTTGGGGATTTTTTCAATTTAAGAGCAAGAAACAACCTTGGAAAAGAAAGCGCTCATATCATCGTCGTAGGATTTTAACGAACCCGATGACGAAAACTCAGGGTTTTTTCGATTTAACGAGCAAGAAAAGTTCCTAAAAATAATGATAAGAGCTTCTTCATAAGTTTTTAGTGAGCCCGAAGAAGGAACTCGTGGTTTTTTCAATTTTATGAGCGAGAAAAAAGTCCAAAAAAGAATGCTCAGTCGATCTTTTTCAGTTTAGTGAGCTAGAAAAAGAGTTGCTCAGACTGTTGTTATAAGTGTTTAACGAGCTCGACGATGAAAAAATTAGGATTTTTTTAGTTTAAGAGTGAGAAAATATCCCATAAAAGAAAGCGCTCATTGAGAATCGAACATGGTCATTTCTGTCGTTCAACCCTGAAAGTTCTTTCATCAAAACATGAGCAATTTCTGCCAATATGGGGTCATGGCGCATGATAAATATCATAGAAAATGGACTACTTCTACTTTAATGACTTCAATTAAGATAAGTCATGTCTCCAAAGTGACTATAAGGGAGTTCTTGAGCCTCCACTTTCACCATTTGCATCATTTGAGAGCTGTGAGAGTGTTTTGGAGCTAAAGAGGAGCAGATTTTCCACGAACAATTGCGGGCGATCCGAGTGACCATTCGACGTGCCGTCAGTCCCAAGTAGATGCCAAAACCATTATCTTACATTATTCAACCTTTTTTAGCTATTTTTGGGGTGTATTTTTAGAGATCTGGGGAGCCCTAGATCATTTATTGTGCCTAATGCCCCCTTCCAGGCCTGTAGGGAGCGTTAAACACCCTTTACGACTTGGGGGAGGGCGTTAATCCTCCCTGTTTTCCACAAGGGGGGGCATTAGTGCATGAGGGCGCACCCCAAAACCCCAGGCAATGATTTCTTGAGCTTTTTTGCCCCATTTGCACTGATTTTTGGGTTGATTTGTGTAGGTTTTGAGCCATTATGACTAGTCTATGGAGAGAACGGGCCCATGATCAACAAGAATTGCTTATGCAAAATGATCCAGCTTGCATACTTGCATTACGCCAATGTGGTTTGATGAAGTATGCACAGTTGGACTTGATGAAAGGTCAGGAGGACCTTTTGAGCTGGATTATTCAGTGCTGGGATGAACACGAACAGGTGTTCAGGATCGGGGACCATGAGCTTGCTATTGATTGAGATGATATATATTTCTTGACAAGTTTGTCATGCAGAGGAGCATGGGAAAACTTGACCAGTGGTAGGCTTGATCCCTGATCCACTTTAGAGCTGGTATGAGCTTATTGTATCCTTGAGAGCGAACTTGTTAGCAACATAGTCCCTATAGAGAGGATTAGATCCAAATCTATGAGGGAAATTTTATGGATGATTGTGCGCTTAGCGGGGTCTAAAAGTCCCCATGTTGCGGTAAAGGCCCAATTATTGCTTGCAGTTAACTCTGTCCAGCCGCAGATATTCAACTGGTGCGAGGCAGTGCTTTTTCAGTTGAAGGCAGAGTTGATTGCATGTAACACCCAGAGCCAACAAAGTTTTGGGTACGACACTCTCATTTCTCCTTCATATTTGAGAGGGTGCCAGTTATGCACCCATAGATGAGCTTAGGTCCCCTCTATCTGAGGGAGCCTAGGCAAAGGCGATGGGCATCACTCGATCCTTGCACAGGAGGATGACCCATCTAAATTTTTTTCCAAGAGATTTCTTCGAATGGCTCAGTGGTCAGGTTGTGATGATAGATGACTATTCCTACGAGGGCATGGACTTCACAAGTGATCCTAACTTGATTTTTCCGCCTGGTACAAATTGGGTGCCTCAAGGTAAGAAGGTTTATTTGAGAGTACTTAAAGTATTTTTAAGCTTTTGAATGTTTATGTTATGTTTTTGTTGATTTTATGGGTGAAAAAGTACTGACATGAAGCTTTTTGCTTGACACAAATGTGGCACCGGTGCGACCTGCAGGCGAGCCTTGCCAAGTGAGGCGAGGATGCCAACTACCCGAAGGTGGGGGTGATGCTGAGAGTCTTCACGAGGTTCTAAGGAACCTAGAGGGCTTGAGCATGGGTGTGCCCCCCCTTCCTATGAGGGAGATTCCTGCTCACATGCAGCGACACATAGTTGGTGTGCCTGAGCGGTTTCTAGTTCCTCTTCGAAGGATAGCTAGTGGAATATTGTCTTTCCATGAGTAGTAGGCTCTATTAACATACGTGTGGTATAGCCATCAGGTGTTTATAGCTAGGCTTAGTAGCCATTTTGTACTTAAAACACCCAAGTTTTGGAAAATTTTCAGATGTAAAAGACTAGATTCGATATACATATATATATATATATATATATATATATATATATATATATATATATCTATATATATATATATATATATATATATATATATATATCTATAGATATTTTGGTATTTAATGATGTAAATGTTTTTTAAGTGTTTTTGTGAATTTTTAACTATGTAAATATTTACTTTCATACATGTATCTATAATGAATGAGACAAATGCCAATCTAACACATAGGTTTCCAATTAATCAACAACTGTATTAAATTCTTGAGGAATGTGTTCATATGTAATAAAATCAAATTAACATTCCAAGAGTCGTACCATTAAATAATGACACAACAAGATTAAATTGCAAATGTGATAATGATTTGTCAATTGCATAACAACAAGCTGAGAGTCTAACCTGACCACCAGATTGGAGATGTCCCTTGATGATGCTTCAATGAGAAGTGAAATTATGGACATATACACAACAATATTGTTGGTGTTAGTACCAAGAAAGACCCCCTTGGAACAAAACAATTCTGACTCAGTTGTGTAAATGACCCAAGCAGCTGATGCAATGTGCCATGTGTGACGACTGGCACCATCCACGTATCCTACATATTGTAATGGTAATGAAGACATCTGCACAACAAGAAATATGCATGAGACAAATACTTCAAGAAATACCAAAAAATCCAGTCACATAAAAAAGAAGCAAAACATAAAATTACAAAGCACATGCCTAGTGCAATATTAGGCATGATGTTTTTTCAGATAGAGCCCGTTCGGGGCTCAGTGAGCGGGACTCCTTCCCAGTCTTGAAGTTCCCATGCCCCTTTTGAGAGGGCTTTCGTGACGACATATGGATCGGTCCATAAGGGTTGAAGTGTTCCCGCCCCCAAGAGATCATGTTTTAATCATAGAGTAAAACAAGATCTTCCTCTTGGTAAGAACGAGGCTTGACCTTTTTGTCGTATTGGGCTTTGACCCGACACTTGTGGGCATCGAGTGCCAATTTGACATCTCGACGGGTTTCATATATTTGATTTAAGTATCGCAGGCACTCTTCTTCGGAAGTGGTGTCGGGAAGGAGTTCAACAACTATTTGTAAGGAAGGTCTTTGGCCCATTTCGTGAAATAGTGCACAACTACAATAATGTAGTTGTGTCCGACAAAGGAAGTGGGGTTGCAAGTTACGAAGTTTATCCCCCATTTGGAAAAGGGGCTGACAGAGATAACCGAGTGTAGTAGGGTTGGAGGAGCGCGCATTTTATTGGTAAACACTTGACAAGGGTGGAATTGTCGGATAACCTTGATACAATCTTTGAACAAGGTTGGCCAGTAGTAGCTTGCATGCAAAATTTTCTGAGCAATAGATATGTCAGAAAGATGACCGCCACATGCCCCATCATGGCAGTCATTTAAAACGCGTTTCACCTCTTCATGAGTGAGGCAATGTCGACCACCTGATGATAGTTCAAGGTGGAAACGTTGCACTTGGAGGTAGGCAAGGATGTCACCATACCAAGGGTTAGTAGAGTTGATAGGATAGATAGCTTCATCCGGGAGAGGATCATGGGCTATCTCGTTAGGATTGACAATGGGAAGATCTAACAAAAGTTCGGCGAAGACTAGGAATTTTTCACCTTGGCAGGAGAGAAGAAGAAATCAAATTGTTGGAGGATCACTATCCATTTGGAATATTTTCCTCCAATGATTTGATGAGACAAAATGTGTCTCATGGGATTCTCCAAGGCCATGACAACAGTCTGTCATAGCAATATATAATGTTGGAAGCGGTTGGCAACAAAGACAACTGCCAAGGACAACTTTTCCAAGTGAATATTTGAGTTCGGGCCCAGCCAGGCCTTTCAACATATAATATATCACATGCTCACTTAGATCATCGTGAGTTTGAACCAAGACCATTGCTAGAGAGGATGGCAAGGCTACCAGGTATAAAAGAAAGTCACACCCATAGTTGGGAGCACTAAGGAGTGGGGCTGATATAAGTGCATTTTTCAAGGCATCAAATGATCATTGAGCTTGATCATCCCACAGGTATGACACTCCCTTCTTAAGTAGGCACATAAATCCTTTCGTCAACTTAGCATAATTTACGATGAACCGTCGTAAGAAGTTTTCTTTCCCTTGTAAACATTGGAGCTGCAAAATGGATTGTGGTTCAGGAAATTGAGTAATTTCCTTTACCTTATCGAGATCAACCCTAATCTCGTACTTGGAGACAATGAAACCAAGTAAGTGTCCATAATCGAAAAAAAACACATTTATGTAGATTCAGACGTATGTTATAACATTGACACCTAAGAAAAATCGCTCGTAAATGATCTAGGTGTTGCGCTCACTTCTTGGAATGGGCTGGAAGGTCATCCAAGTAAGCTTGAACGATATGTATGATATCGTGAAATGTATAGTCCATGGCCCTTTGAAATGTTTCTCTAGCATTCTTTAAATCGAATGGGAGTTTTTGATAGGCAAAGATTCCCCAAGGGAAAATGAAGGTGGTTTTGTGTTGGTCTACTGGTTTTATGGAAATCTGGTTGTAACCTGAGAAACCATCCATGAATGAGAATGATTCACAACGATGCAGTCATTTATGATTTGGTCGATGAACGATGTCAAATAATTATCCTTCAGACACGTGGTGTTCAAGTCTTGATAATCGACACATACGTAGATGGTACCTTGTTTCTTATCGATAGGAACCAGATTGGAAACCCATTCCGTTAAGGGAACGGGGTAGATGAAACCAACATGTAACAATTTTTCCACCTCAGTCTTGATGGCTGCAGTTTTGCGGGGGTGGACTGGTCGAAGCCTTTGGTGGATAAGCTTGGCATTGTCATATATCTTGATCTCATGCTCGACAATAGATGGATCTATGCCGGGCATTTCCTCGTAAGACTAAGCGAATACATCGCGGAATTCCTTAAAAAGGCAGGTGAAGCTTGCAATTTCCTTAGGAGTGCAATCTGCTCCAACCTAGATGTTTTCTACGATGCTTGTCTTGACAAAAATATTGATGAGAAATGTCTTTGAAATATTGTCCATGTTTCTCTCCAAGTCCAAAGTTTGGATAGTCGTATAAGGTGAGGAAATGATTTTAGGTGCGTCAAATGACAGGATTTGAAGAGGCATCATGTCTGAATTAGATATCGAAACACGATGGTGAGAGTCCTCCCAAGGTCACTCTTCTAAACACATGATCTCTCTAATAGCTTCGTCTGAAGGTAGGACTTGATTAAGGAGATTGAAAGAAGGAGATGTTATGGGAGGGGAGGTGGTACTGTTGGCCGTGACCAAAGTGACCAGAGATTCAGATGTAGATTGAATGGCTTGGTAGGCCAATATAGTTGGTGACAACGACATTTGTTCTCCGTAAGTGTCAATTTTTGAAGGGGCTGGGAGGATCCAAGGATCAATCGGTTTGTGGGGAATGGATGAAACCATAGAGACCATATGTGGAACCACGGGCGGCGGAAGAGGGAAACAACCCATCAGGGAAGAGCCCTTCAATAGACCAGTACCGATACTAACATAAGAGTCAGGTACACCACACACTAAGGGTACATAGCCACTGGGTAACGGGGAATAATTAGGGGTGCAAAAGGACAGCTAGTCCACTGTGACTATCTTTCCATCCAATGGAAATAGGATGATGCAAAAGACAGTAGACACAATGGAAGTCATGGCGTAAGTCCAACTGCGACCCAACAATAGATTATAGTCAAGATTTCTATCTACGACTTCGATGTCCATCGTTACCGTTTTCCCACTCAAAGTGATGGGGTAGCTAGCTAGGTAACCTTTTGGGATGAAAGTGTGGCCGTCGAAAGCTTTAAGGGAATTCGACGGTGGGGATAGGGTTGGAGAACCCAAAGCGAGCCAACATGAAGCCGACATGACACAGGTTGAAGCACCTTCGTCAATGACAGTTCTATGTACTCCTTACCCTTTCAAAAATATTTGCACCTGAAATGCAAGTTGGTGTGAAAGGGGAGGTTTACATTTGTCCATGTCGAAAATTGCAAGCATGGAATCTTGAGGGTCGACCCCACCAATTGCTGAAAGCAAAGCTTTCCTTTGTGCTGGACAGGTTTGTAATACTTCGAGTGCTAACATAGCTAACGGTGCTTGTGCCAAATCTTCTACAATACTGTAGTTCTAGGTAGCACATGCAGATGTATTATGCGTTGTGCAACGAAGTTCCCCTTTTTGGGGGTGAATTACAAGATCAAAAACCGGCCTTTCGATATGAATATCGTTAGGCAGTAGTGGGTTTTGACTCAAGGAGGCTTCCTTAACATTAGCGACTGGAGCTCCATAAGTTTTGGCTCTGGTTTGTAGATCTACCATTTCAAAGGTGTAAATGGTAGATGGTCCTTCACCAGCTGAAGGATGATGTGAATTTCCATTGCCCCCTTGCGGGGGTTGGGGTTGGTTTGCAATAAGGTGGTGTTGTTGCTGAGCAGGGAAAGGATTATTTAGGACCGCAGGGGTCCTACCAGTTTCCTTTTTAGTGATGAAATCTGTGCATTCGTGAAGACGTGGAAAATGATATGTCATGTGGTATTTTGCACAGATTTTGTAAGGGAATTGGGCGGGTTTGTCCTTTCCATTGTCAGAGGGTGCAACAACCTTCTGCTTTGGGTTGTACTGCTTTGTTGACTGCTCTTCAGAAGGAGTAGTCTTTTTCTTACCACCAGGTTTTTGTGTAGACTACACAAAGTTTATCGTGGTGTTAGGAAGACCAGTCGATTTGGTAGAGGGGTTAACTAAAAACTGGGCAATGTGACCAATGATTTGTTTTATAGCAGCCCCGGAAGTAGCACCGATAATACCATCGATGTGCGCTCCAGGTTGCTGAGTAGTGGGAGCATTAGAGTTGCGATGGGCATTGGGAATGACGTAGTATAAAGTGCTAGAATGAGAATATATCAAATCTAAGTGTTGGGCATGACGAATGATTTGGTATTCTATGACTACACCACCTAGGCGACATCTTTAGCAATTTGGGGGAGTAGAGACTTGCAGAACCAATCTGCTAATAGATAGTCTGGGAGGGGAGCTTTGACTAGCCTCCGCCTATGTCTCCATTCATGGATATGATCAGAGATGTGGGTGGCAGTGTCTTGACGTAATGAAGTGAGGATTTCCATCCCAGTTTCATAGCGGATGGGTAGCTGGAAGTGCTTTAAGAATTCCATCGCTAAAGCGCCAAAGGTATTGACTGACGTGCGTGGTAACTCGATGTACCACTTGGCTACATTTCTAGTAAGGGTGCGGGGAAAGATCCGTAGCCAGATACTATCATCCACCATGGAGTTAGAAACACACCATAAATGATAGGTGGTGATGTGCGTACTTGAATCCTCCCCTTGTTTCCCTTTGAACTTCGGGATGTCTGTTGGGATTTTATGCGAGATTGGCGGCCAATGTAAGTTGTGATATATGGGGTCATTTTTGAGTTTGTACAAGTCGGGGATATCAAGCGTTGCCAAGAAAGGCAAGATGTTTGATGCCCTTGAATCAGACCAAGGCGATGACATATGACTTGAGGATCCTTGTGGTCCTCCCATCATGTTGTTCCCAATATTATACACAGGTTGCGTGGAATAGTAATTTCCTTGGGGTATAGTCGTGTACTATGGGTTTCCATAGGGATTGTTAGATTGGGGGTTGTAAGTGCCCCAAAGATAAGGAATGCCCCCTTGAATCATTTGAGGTTGAGAGTGGGGTGCCCATATGGATTTATTGGGACCTTGTTGAGGGATCCCACTCGCCATGTAATTAACTCTAGGTCCTTGACTGCCATAAGGAGGGTTCATGTCAATCAATGATTATCCTTGCAGTCCTGTAAACGGAGGGGGAACTGTTACGTTCTCGATCAATATATGCATATTGGGAACTATGCCCCCAAGCATCTGAACCTGGGGGTTAGAACTAAGCAATGGATGCCAACCGTAGGAGGGTTGACGGGACCCTTGCTAACCGTGCTATATTGAGCATTATAAGGAGCGCTATATGTAGAACTTGTCGAAGGTCCAGGAGCTGACACAAAAGGGTTGGAACCCGATATATACTGGGTTCCACTCGTGTTCGGTGTCATGATAGGGTTTGAACCTAGGACAGGTGGGATAGCAGGGTTTTCCATCAGAGGTGTGGTACTGACTGTTGACTGGGGAGGTGGCGGTGGACCAAGAGTGTCCACAAAAGCCCACGACCCGTTAGTTGTCGATGGGATGGGTGGTGTAGGTCCAAAAAATGCAACTGGAATCAAAAGTGGTCCCAACAGATTCGTGATTGGAGGATTGTATGGAGGAATGAAACCTTTAATAAACAAACCTTCCAATAAGCTGGAATCGTGGGATGTCCAAACCGATTCAGTGTTAAATCTCAGAGACTGATTGCCTGAAGACAGGTAATCTGGTTCACTGGGGCTCGACGGATCCTCCACAATGAGTGGAGGAAGACCTTGTCTAGTCAATTTAGTGTCCTAAATTGCTCTACATAAATTATCAATCCAGATATTGTAAACTGATGAAATGTGGTGCACTATATGTGCTGAGTTAACTTTTTTCTTACTTCGTTGTTTTATAGTTTATGTTGTTTTTGGGGGCTTTGTTTCTCATGCTTAAGGAAATTAATCTAAGAAATAAGAGTTATGCTTCTAAATGAAATCTCTAAATGTTTTTTTTCTCAATCAGTCTACTCCTATTGTTTATACAAAAAAGTTACAGCAAGGCCGCAGCCTTGAAAAGTCTTGCCATGAAGTTGGCATTTTACAAAAATGATCATGATCTCAGTACACAGTAGACCTCCAGCAGTATTTTGACTTCACACAAAACTCGAAACAACGCTGAACATAAACTAAAACAAAACATTCATAGCTAGACAACGCTAGACATAAACTAAACATTGACTGACAGAGACCTGAAGCATGCATTAACGTCGAGACTCAAAAAGGAGTCGAGCTCCTACTTCAGAAACTGCAAAGAGCGGAGACCCGGGCGGGATTAGTTGTCCTCAGAGGTGTATGGCTCCTCAACGACCCTACACCCGAATTGTAGTGAGTCCTCAGAGTCAGAATGATGAACTCCGAGCTTGTTGGTTCTCCTCGAGCTGGCGTGCTTGGACCTGTAGGGGCTGCCGAATTCACCATAGAGGGACCTCCCATGACCTGGCGCTGATTGTCAATCGGGTTCGCCGTCCTCTGGTCTGCAAGAACTCTAGGATGGGCCGCTCCCGAACCTCGCACATCTTCACATTTTTCAATAGTGACTGATACTATGAAGGTAGAGTTGGCTAAAGAACACAGGATGCGGTAGCGAACAGTGGGGTGGGCAGTATGCTCACATTCAACAATCCTGACTTGCCCGCGACCCCTGCCTCTGCCACTTCTGGTGACAGGGGGATTGCTACGACCAGGTTCCAGCGCATTCGAGGAAGAGTATGAAATGGGGGTGGACCGCTGAGAGGTGGCACGACCGCGGGAACCGCCACGCCTACTCCCCATTGTGGGTCGTTCACGCGGCATGGTAATGTGCAGAGGCTTGTCAAAGGAGCGGATACACAGAGAGGAATGACAACGAGTCCAGTGCCCAGAGTGAAGCGGAAACAGAACCCCGACAGAACCGTAAGAACCTGGAACCAGAGCCCAGCAATTATGGAATGCTCTTGAGCCGAGTAAGGGAATGATAAGCCGAAGCTTGCTAGTAGAATGGCTCAGTGAAACACATAAAGTAGCAACCCATAAGGCCGCAGAGGTCTGCTACGAAGCCGCGGGAATGATGAGCTTATTGAACACCATAGCACAGATAACCAGGAGACTGAAGGAGGAAGTAAATGCCTTCATTAATACGCTTGTGCGAGACCAGATCGCTCGTCCAGTGCAATAACCCGTGGCGCACTTGGGCTGACATCTGCCCAGTCGATATGCCACCCTCGTACCATCCAACCTATCAAGCACCTGCATCCGGGAGTGAGTAATCCTGTTGCACCAGAGAAGTGCATTCCTGTTTAAGTTGTTCATCATCTGAGACTTCGAGGGGTCCTGAGAAGTAAGGAAGTTGCTGGTTTACTCCTTGATTGGCCAGTCTATTTGCAACTTTGTTGGAAGTTCGTCTGACATGCTTGAAGCTAATGCTTTGGGGATTCCGTAGCCTTTCCTCCAAGAGTTCTAGTCAGCTGAGCAACCTCCAGTTGGATGCCATCTTGGCTGCCGAAGTGCCTGCTTGTATTCTGATAGCTACTGTTATAAGGATAAGTGAATCTCCCTCAACCTCTAAAGGGAAGAAGTTCTTTTGATCTGCAATGCAAATCCCTTTCCACAGTCCTTCCAGCTCAGCTGCATTATTAGTGTCTTTGCCAATCGATCTGTGATAGATATGCAATACTACGCCCGTGTTGTTCCTGAATACTCCCCCAAATCCCGTCGGCCCTGGATTGCCCTTGGCTGCCCCATCAAAATTCAATTTGTATGAGTTGATTGCAGGAGGGGACCAAGTGAGGGGAGAGGCTGAACTGGTTGGTGGACGGGCTTTGACCTGGGCTAAAAAGGATAGGTCCAGATTCCAGGCTTTCAGGATGAGACGTTCCTGAGGAGAGTCTGGCAGATCCGTGTCATGCCAGTTTCTGATAGCTAGAGTTTCTTGAAGATTTTGTTTCAGAAGGAGCCACAGAGCATCAATTGGCCTGCTGATGTTGTTGAAAATTCTGCTATTCCTTTCCTTCCAGAGTATCCAATAGAGAAAGCCTGGGATTAGATTCCACAGAGAGTTTAGAAGCGGGCTTTGAAAAGGGTGCTTTGGCCATTTTCTAATGGTTTCTGTGATATCTCCCATTCGATCTTCCGATCTCCTATTGCATTGTTCAATTTTCTCCCATAGTTGAGTTGCTAGAGGACAAGTCTCCATTAGATGCCTGATGGATTCAGAGTGGAGATTGCAATTGGGGCATCTTGATGGGCCAATGAATCCTCTTTTTTGCAGGTTGTCCCAGGTAAGGATGCGCCTCTTACTTAAAATCCATAGAAATGTGGAGACCTTGGGCCATATTCCTGGTTGCCAGACCCTTTCCCATATCTGATCCTTGTCTATCTGGGAGGCTGAGTAGCGAAGCTGGTGAGCTTCCTTGGTGGTGAACATTCCCTTTGGCGTGTGACCCCATCGCAGTTTGTCCTGCTGGTTTGAATATTTGATTCTTCTATAATTTAATTCCTGATCTATTTCAGTATGAGTTTCCCCTTGCCAATCAACCTGCAGGTGCTAGTGGGTTTCCAAATTTGAAAATCTTGGAACGTATGCTGCTGCCAGAATTGATGAACATGGGTGAGATTTTCCTGCTGCATGGAAACTTGCCATATTGGCTTGTGGAATAGAGTGGCCAGTTTTGGGAGTTGTTGCCAAGAGTCCTCCCAGAACCTTGCTGTGGTACCTGAGTGAATTTCCCAAAAACTATGCTCTTGAATGAAGGCGCTGTGGAGCTTTGCGACGTTCCATATCAGAGAGCCTTGGGTTGTAGTGCTGATTCTGATGAGGTCGCTCCATTGGCTTCCCGGAGCATATTTTGCTTGCCATAGCCTCGCCCAGGGTGTATGTGGTTTGGAGATCCAATTCCACCATATACGAGCTCCCATTGTGTTGTTGCTTTGGAGAGGATCCCTTAGTCCGAGCCCGCCCTCTGATTTTGTTTGGCAGACCTCCTTCCAATTGACAAGAGCCCATTTCCTGTTGAGACCAGAAGATCCCCACAGAAAATTTCGCTGAAGATTGCGGATTGCTTTGAGAACCCATTTTGGCGCTGCCAGGATGGAGAAAAGATACAGTGGCATGGCATGGAGAACCGATTTTATCAAGATGAGTCTGCCAGCCATATTGAGAGAGAGAAAAGTCCAAGATGAGAGCCTTGATTCCAATTTGTCTAGGAGAGTCCTCCAAGAAGCGTGCTTAATGTCCGAGTCTAACAAAGGAGCCCCCAGGTATTTTGATGGAAGCGCTGCTATAGAGAACCCCAGAATACGTGCAATATTCATTTGAGTGGTGGCGGGGGTATTGAAAAAGAAGAGTTGGGATTTTGAGGCATTGATGGAGGTACCGGAGGCTTCCGAGAAAAGAGAGAGCAGAAATTTGAAATCTTTAGCCTCTTGAGAGGAGGGATGACCAAATAACATGGTGTCGTCTACAAACTGTTGATGGGATAAGGGATGAAGATCGTGGAGGGAAATGCCTTTTAGAGCTTGGGTGGAGACAGTGGAGTTGAGCAGACGTCTGAGCCCTTCTGCCATTAGGACAAAAAGGAAGGGGGATAGGGGATCCCCTTGACGAATACCACGGGAGGGGCGGAAAGGCGATGAGGGGGAACCATTGAGCAGGACAGAGATACAGGGAGAGGAAATGAGATTCATGATCCATCTTGTCCAGGTGGAGTTGAAGCCAAAAGCCAATAACATCTGATGAATATAATTCCAACTAAGTTTATCAAAAGCTTTGGAGAGGTCCAGCTTTAGAATCATACCTAGTTTTTTCAGAAGCTTTAGAGAGTGGATTACCTCATTTGATAGAATGATGCCGTCCATAATCTGCCGCCCTTCTACATAACCCGTCTGCTCCAGTGAAATGAGAAGAGGTAGGAGAGGTTTGAGCCTGTTCGCCAGTACTTTAGAGATAAGCTTGTAGATGACATTGCACAGTGCTATCGGTCTGTATTTGTCGGGCTTATTAGGTTCATCCCCTTTAGGTACTAGTGCTAAGAAAGTTGCATTGAGGGAGGGCAGAATCCAGTGCATATTTCTTGATTCCTCCACTAATTCCCATACCTCTATCTTGATGAGCTCCCAAAACTCGTGAAAAAAATTGGCAGTAAAACCATCAGGACCAGGTGCCTTGCCATCCTTGAGTTGGGCTATCGCATATTCTACCCCGTGAAGTGAAATGGTCTGGAGCAGTTTATTGTTATGATCCTCCGTTATGATTTTAGGAATGTGCTGCGTGATAGTTCTGATTGCTTGATCTCTGTTTCCTGGAGGCTCCCTGAGAATTTCCTGAAAGTAATCTTTAAATTCCTTCTCCATGTCTTCATGCACTTCTAATCTTTCCCCTTGTTGATTGTTGATGAATGCTATGTTGTTGTGCATTCTTCTTTGGATGGCGGTTCTATGGAAGAATTTTGTATTCTTCTCCCCCTCCTTGAGCCACCTGATTTTGGACTTTTGATGCCATAGGATTTCCTCTTGCTGCCTGCAGGCTTCAATTTGATTCCAGAGGGTCTACTCCTAATGCGCCTGCTCATCTGTCCTCCTTCCAAGATGAGAGTCTGTTGTAGTGCGCCCATTTGCTGTTCCAGCCTTTTGCGATTTTCGAAAATGTTGCCAACTGTGTGCGGTTCCAGACTTTGAGAACTTGTTTTAAGTTCTTTAATTTCTGTTGGAATTGGAACATTTTGGCGCCTGCCGGTGGGATGAATGATTGCCATGCCTCACTAACCACTGTCTTGAAGTTAGGATTTGAGAACCAGAAGGCTTCAAATCGGAAAGGTCTATTGCTTCTTGTACCTGGCCGAGACCATTGTAACATAATTGGCCAGTGATCTGATCCACCTTGGGGCAATATGGAGGCATGAAAGTCCCCTCCCAGGTGTATGGCATTGTCCGAGATGAGGAACCGATCTAGCCTGGAGGCGATGTGTTGAGTGCCCCTGCGTTTATTGGTCCAAGTATATACACCATTGGAAGTCTGAATGTCCATTAATTGATTATTTTGAATGAATTCTCTGAGACCATTGCTGTCACCTTCTAACCTTGTTCTGCCTCCTTGTTTCTCCTCCATCGTCTTTATGATGTTGAAATCACCTCCACCGATCCAGAGGGGGAACTGCCTGTTAGCATTGAGAATGGTGAGAGTATCCAAAAGTTCTAATTTTTGCTGTAAATTCTGTGGAAAATACACATTTGAGAGATGTCCATGGATGTTTGTGCCGATGAGATGGAAGGACGCTTGGATGAGGAAATGGGTGGCATGAAAGTCTTGTAGAGTGAGAACCTGCGGGTTCCACAAGATAGCTAATCCGCCGGAAGCCCCAGAGGCATCTACTGAAACTGAGCAGCTGCCTGACCAGACCTTGTTGCGGATTCTTTCTATAGCAGTATTATTACTTTTCGTTTCTTGAAGAAAAACTAATGATGGTTTTTCTTGCTGAATCAAGTTTTTTAACATTCTGTGTTTTGAGGGGCTATTGAGCCCTCTCACATTCCAAGAGATAAGCTTCATGAGGGACAATGGGGTTTGGGTTTGTAAAACTTTGTCAACTTAGGGAACTACCCAGATTCCATAAGTATTTCTCCTACTATGATGGTCCTTTGCAGGTCTGTTTTGCGCCCTCTTTTCTTCGTTTCTTTGAGAATTTTTTTTTCATCCCAGGGGCTTTCGGCTTGTATGCCAAGACTTTTATTGCACTGTTCTTTGATTAAAACTCCTTCGAGCCTGTCGATTTGCCAAGGGGGTATTGAGTTGTATTCTTTTTGCTTACAAGCCGTTTCTAATTTGAGGATATCTAGACCATCCAGACTGACATTCTCTGGATCCTCATCCATGATGGTGGGGGAACTCTGATCCTCCACAGATACAATGTCTTGTAGACTGAGGGCTAGAGCTGCATCTAGCTCCATTGCTAAGGACTGCTGGCCTAACTCTGGAACAAATTTCTCCAAGGAAGTGGGGAGTGAGCCAGTACCTGGAACAAGTTTTTTTTTTCCGGGTCAGGGTAGATTAGGAGGCTAAAAGGAATGGTTGTGGAGGATGGCCTTGGGGCATTGGGAGCTTGGGAGGATGAGGGAAGGGAGGGGTTCTCCTGAGGTTCTGAGCTTTGTTTTTCTGGGGGATCAGGAAAAGAGAGCAAAACGAATCTGTTCTGGAAAGTTTTTGGGGCTTTCTGGGATTGCATGATTTTTCTTTGCATGCCTTCGGCGATTTGGAACTTTGATGAATCCTTCAGAGTCTTTTCTAGATTCATTGGCAGGGGATTTGGACTGAGAATTCAAAAGACAATCTCGGAAGAGATGGCCATGTTCATGGCATTTATGACAACGAAAAGGGATATGCTCGTAATCTAATGGTTGGATCCATTCAAAATCGTCATGAAAGAGACTTACCGAGTTGGCGAGAGCTTTGGTCAAGTGCATCTGGACACAGATTCGGGCATATGAGGTGTATCTGCGGGTTTTGGTTTCCTCAGCAACTTTGATAAAAACCCCTAATTTGTTGCCGATGTCTGCTAGCGTTTCTTCTTTCTAGTATTCCACAGGAAGGGAGTACATACGTATCCAAACTGGAGCCCAACTAAAATCTTCCTTATCTGGGTTAAACCTAGCTTTCCAATCCCGAAGGTATAGACCTGAGGAGTTAAAGAAGTACGGGCCTCCTTCGAATATGCGAGATTTGTCCTCCACACAGTGGAAAATGGCCGTGAAGAAGCCTTTGGGTCCAAGCTATAGAGTGACCTGTCCTTTGGGCTTCCATTTTGAAGCTATCCATCCCTGCAGCGCCTTTTCAGTTGGCCAGAAACCTAGGAACTTGCCTATGAGCGCATGGTCCTGCATGAATTGGATTTCGTTGTTGATACGATGACTGGGGAGATCGACTTTGATTCGTTCTGCAGCTTTTGGGATGCATGTTGCCAAGGTCACCTTTGGCTGTGACAAAGAGGACGTTTGGTTCACGCCTTTATCTTTGTCATCCGCTTCACACGCTGCTGAGGGATCAGCTTCGCTATTGATCTGTCTAGATCCCTGATCTATTTCTGGGAAACCGCCAGGAGAGGACAGAGGTACTGCAGACTTTCCAGTGTCAGAGGCAGAAGCATTGTAAGGAGGGGGGGAGGATCTCGCCCCTCCTGCAGGCACGTCCATGGAAGGGAGGTCAGAAGAAGTGCAACGGCGTGAGCTTGGAAGGCCAGGGGTGAGCAGGGATTAGGGTTGTCTCGTTCCTAGCAGAGCGAGGCATTCGCAGAGCGATCTAGTAACTTTGAATTATCATGGCACATAGTTAGCACAAGGTTCGAAATCTCTAAATGTTAATGGACAACTAAATCTCTTTTAATGTTAAAATCTAATTTCTAAAGAAGGGAGAAAAGGAAATGAACACTAGATAAAAACAAATAAAAACCTTGAATAGCTAGATTAATCTAAGCCGACAAAATGTCTATGAAATGAAAGCAACATTGATAACAGCTAAATGAAGTGTTTTATCATTCCACTATACAATTTTGGGAGAACTATCTCCTTGTGATAGCATTTGGAAGGATCCAATACTCCATTGTTCTAAAACTGAAAATGAAATTGCAACGAAATTAAATGAAAGACTAAGACTGAAAGTGAAATTGCAACTAATCTACTATAACAACTAAATGAAGTGTTTTATCATTCCACTATACAATTTTGGGAGAACTACCTCCTTGTGATAGCATTTGGAAGGATCCAATACTCCATTGTTCTAAAACTGAAAATGAAATTGCAACGAACTTAAATACAAAACATGTAAAGGAAAACTAATGTACTGTGTGCTCTAATGCTCCAAGCACCAATTGGAAAATACTTCCTTGGACTATTTTGCTAAGCATAGATTATACAATTAGATAAATCTACAATCAACCGGTTGAACACACTTGCATGAATTAAACTTGCATGAATGGAAAATCTAAACTATTAAACTTGAAAGCAATAAAATGACATACTTGAATGAAATCATATCAAAACAACAAAATAAAATCTATTCTACCTTACATTCTAATATGCTCCATGACATCTACTTCACATCTCCTTCCATGTTGGGAATTTCAATTCTTTATTCAAATTCTTCAAAATTACAAAGTACAACAAGTTGAGCTAACAAAAGTTTACAAAGCTCTCCAAAGATACCAAATGAAGGAGAAAGATATCCTATTTATACAAAAAGATGAGAAGTCATCTCATTAATGAGAGTCCATTAATCTCTCCCTATACGTCTTGAGTTCTAATCAAAATAGGAAATGATAAGGCACATGTCTTCTTAGAGTTTCAACACAAATAGGAAATGTGACACATATCTTCATGATCCTCTCAACTCAAATTCGAATTTGGCCTTAGGATGCCACATAAAGGTCTTCTTAGAGTTTCAATACAAATAGGAAATGTGACACATATCCTCATGATCCTCTCCACTCAAATTCGAATTTGGCCTTAGGATGCCACATAAAGGTCTTCTAGAAGCTTTCTTTTGACCTACACATGTCAACAATCTCATCCCACTTGTCAGGTATAAGCATATGCACATCATTTTCTAATTTTTAACCACAAATTCACTTAAAATGCTAAGAATTAATAAAGTTTGGAAAAACATAAATGTGACCCAATAATGATGAAAGTGAGATGAATGTAGTGACATGGTAGTGAAATGAAAGTGAAATGGAGGTGATATAATGGACATGATAGTGAAAGTGTAATGCAAGTGAATGAAAATTTTAAGACCCAACATACCCCCCAACTTAAGCTATTGCATGTCCTCATGCAATATATATTACATTAATTCTTTTGATCCTTGAGCTTTGACTTAACTTTGCATGATATCATTTGATAACTTCATACTTCTTCAAAGTGTTTTACTTGCATTGCAACATGGTTGATTCCTGTGTTACAATCATATTTTGTTATTGCATTCAATTTTGATCTTTGAACTTTGCATAATGATAATTTAATTATTGTTGCAAAGTATATCTTTATTGGATTGCATGATGGTTGGTTCTTGTGTGATAACCATGATTGTGTTTGTATCCAATTATCCTTTAAGCACTTTTGAAAAGTCATTGTTTGCTCATAATAATAATGTAATAGTTAATATATTTTGGAAGTATGTGGGCTTCTGAATATGATATGAACATGGCAAGATATGAATATGAATGTATTCCCCCCCCAACTGATGGTATTGACAATTTTATGAAATGAGGAAGAGAAATGTTTTTCCAACAATTATCATTCTAGCATTTTATGGAATTCTATGGTCAAAAGTTAGAAAATGACATACCTTAAATTACCCTTTGAAATGGATGAGTTGTATGTGTGGTGGCTACAAAATTCTGATCACAATCTTCTTCAAGTGGCTGGACAAAAAGTGTCATGGATAAAAGAGTGAAGATGACTTTTTATTGCTTTTACTAAAACTTGCTGAATCTGCTCCAAAATGCTAAAAATAAGTCTTCATGTCTTCAAAAATCATTGACACAATTCCTACCATGTGAATAGATGTTCTGTTGTCGAACATAGCAGGAAATTGTTGACTTAGTGGCCATTAATGGATGCCACTAGTCAACACGAGAACTCTCACCATTGATGACAATGAGAGTCAAGATGCCCCAACACATCTTGCTGGGTACAAATAAATTTGCTGATGTCGAGTCACCTAGAAGATCCGATGAACAAGGGACATTAATGTATTCCCATTGTTCATCAACATGAGGACTTGCCATTAAGGCATGCAAGCCTCAAGGTGTTTTTTCAAGGAACTTAGACTAAAAGGACTATGGACTCAATAATTTGCTTTGAGGCAGGGTTTATTTGTGAAATGAAAATGATAAGAAAGGGAAAATGAAAATGGAAGATGACAATGGAAATTAGTAATGGCAATGGAAATAAGCATGTAATTGAGCCTCTTGCTTTTATTTGTGGGTTAGATTGGACAAAAAGTAATGGAGAGTGTATGTGAATGTAAATGGAAAATATGAAGGGAAACGAGGTGACTGGTTTATTATGAAGTATGGATGTAAGGGAGACGATAATATCTGAATGTTTTGCAAGTGTTTGGATCTAATTTTGCATTAGCATGTTTCTTCTTTGTTGCTAATCATCCTCTTATGGAACAAATTAGTCTCTTAGAGAGACATATTCATTTGTAGTCATTTGTCCGTCCTCTTGGAACCTGCAAAAAAATAGTACTTCTGCAATGGAATGTAAGACTATCAAAAGAGAGAGGTGATCAATCTCTCTAGTTATGATATTTACACAAAAAACTAAGAATTTGTATTAATGAAACAAGTTCACAAAGGAAAACCAAAGGAATTTATACCTGCTTCGGAATTAGTGCCTCAAGTTAACTGTTGTTTCTTTTCAGCAATTTATTTCATTATTTGTTGTTTCAAACTATGATTATGGATTTCTCATTGCGTAGATCTAGTTGATATCTTTCCAATGACACCTGAATCATCGAAATCTGATTTCGTATGAGAAAATTAGGCTGATTTGAACAATGAGGTTTTTTAGCTGCAAAATTGATGTTTAGCTACGAAATGGCTTTCTAGCTGCAGAACGTGCACAGTTACTGTAGCTAAAAATCTTGAACAGAAAGTTAGCTATTCATTTTTCATCATCAGACCAAAATTAATCAATATCTTTCAGAAAAGTGAGCAGATAATCTACTTATTTCATTGATTATTTATTTATTTATTTTTTAACCTGTGAACCTTTTGTTTTGTTTTTCTTTTTGCTGTTCCTTTTGCCTTTGTTCATTCTGCTTGCTATTTCTTTGGCCTGCTGTTCCTTCGGCCTGCTGTGCTGTTCTTTCGGCCTGCTATTCCTTCGGATGCTGTTCCTTCGAATTGATGTTCCGTCGGCCTGCTAGAATGCTGGATTCTCTGGTAGTTGGTGCACTTGGATGAAAACAGATTGATTGTATGCACAGGGTTATGAAAACATAATGAGTGTTGGTATGAGGTAACAGAGTGTATGCACGGGAAAGCGTTTGATAGGTGTGCTGGAGAAGTTCGGTTAAGTCCAAAACATAGATTTACCATTCATCATGAGACCGTTTGGCATTAAAGATGGGAGGCATGGCGTAATTAGATTGAATTCCATAGCATGATTAGTTTTCAAATTGAATTTTACTTCCTCAAACGTGCCGTGTTCAAACAACGTTCCTGAAGCGTGTTGTGGTCAAACAACACTCTGTTCATTTAATAAAATTCGTTTTTCCTCACGCAACATGCCAAATGGGGCTTCAAAGAACCGAAAAATTCTCCCAAACCGTTTCTGGGTTATCTAATTGAATCTATTCCAAAAACAAAACATGTTTATGTTTTTCCTAATTTGTTTTCATTTGGCTGGAATTTTCATTTAACATTTGACGTTTTTTACAGTTTTGCGTTTTTCTGGAAGTATTGCATTCGGCTTCTGGGTTTGATTTGCTGTGTAGTGGCTCTCGAGGCTAGCTATTTATCTATACAGTAAGGAGATATGTATATAATGGAATACATATATAATGGATTGCATCAATGCAGTGATTCTGCTTCTTCCATAAGCGTGGATATAGATGCCTTAGAGGAATAAATAGAGCTCTAACAGTACACCATTGTTTTTTAATTTTTGTTCAAGCTTTCCATAAGTAAGATACACAGTCCATATGAATGAAAATGAATTGCCTACAAAGGGTTGAAAATGCACTGGAACATATCTGTAATGAAATAATGAAGAGGCCAGAACATCAGATCAATGCGTATGCAAATTTTTCAGATTTTTACGTTGGGAGGTTTCAAAAATTTCCACCACATAAATTGGATGCTGCATACATTATTTTGAAGCCACACAAGAGTATTTTTTCATTTCAATTGGACTTATCTTATTTTTCCTTAATAAACACAACAGTCCATGCAATTCGATCTGTTGAATTTGCACATTTGATTTTTTTTAAATGTTCTTGTAGGTTAGTTTCAAGGCCAAAGCTCAAACAGGGATGCAGGTTTTCTGGGATTGGAGATAGCCATTGGTTGTTTTTTTTTCTCTTTCATTAATTAATTAATTTATTATTATTTTTTTTTTTTGAAATTGTGACTTTTTATAGAAATGATTAATGGTTCTCAATTTCAGGAAACTAAGGCTTCAAAGTGAATGTTCTAGACCCTGAAAACAGGACTTTGACTGTGGTCTTAAGCTGATTTCTTTATCGATTTGGGCTGGGTGACTAGGATAGAATCCATGTCGAGACAATTCCAGAGATGCCCATGTGGTCGGTTTCTTTGTTTGACGCCTGTAACCTGCTAAACCTTCGAAATAGCTATAGAACACACAGTTAGCTGCGAAATAGGGCCACGTTTCGTAGCTAATTTGCAAAATCTTATTAAACTAGACACAATGTTTTGAGGGTCACTTCAAACCATAACCAATCAATGTTGGACAACTGAACCTATCAAAGCAGTTGGATTTTTTCTTTTTTTATCATTGAATCAAATGAAATGATGATTTTTTTGTTTTGTTTTTTTTAACATAAAAATTATTTTTTTGATCCTCCAGATCACACAAAGTGCAGGAGGAGAGCATACTTGAGATTTTTTTTTAGATCTAAGAAATAAGGTCTTCTAATTACACTTCCTAGGCAATTACGCCAAAATGTCTAGTCAATTTAGTGTCCTAAATTTCTCTACATAAATTATCAATCCGAGTATCGTAAACTGATGAAGTGTGGTGCACTATATGTGCTTAGTTAACCTTTTTCTTACTTCTTTGTTTTATAGTTTATGTCGTTTTTTGGGGTTTTGTTTCTCATGCTTAAGGAAATCAATCTAAGAAAGAAAAGTTATGCTTCTAAATGAAATATCTAAATGTTAATGGACAACTAAATCTCTTTTAATGTTAAAATCTAATTTCTAAAGAAGGGAGAAAAGGAAATGACATTAGATAAAAACAAATCAAAACCTTGAATAGTTAGATTAATATAAGCCGGCAAAATGTCTATGAAATGAAAGCAACAATGATAACATCTAAATGAAGTGTTTTATCATTCCACTATACAATTTTGGGAGAACTACCTCCTTGTGATAGAATTTGGAAGGATCCAATACTCCATTGTTCTAAAACTGAAAATGAAATTGCAATGAACTTAAATGAAAGACTAAGACTGAAAGTGAAATTGCAACTAATCTACTATAACAGCTAAATGAAGTGTTTTATCATTCCACTATACAATTTTGGGAGAACTACCTCCTTGTGATAGCATTTGGAAGGATCCAATACTCCATTGTTCTAAAACTGAAAATGAAATTGCAATGAACTTAAATGAAAGACAGATTGAAAGTGAAATTGCAACTAATCTACTATAATAGCTAAATGAAGTGTTTTATCATTCAATTATACAATTTTGGGAGAAATACCTCCTTGTGATAGCATTTTGAAGGATCCAATACTCCATTGTTCTAAAACTGAAAATGAAATTGCAACAAAATTAAATACAAAACATGTAAACGAGAACTAATCTACTGTGTGCTCTAATGCTCCAAGCAGCAATTGGAAAATACTTCCTTGGACTATTTTTCTAAGCATAGATTATATAGTTAGATAAATCTACAATCAACCGGTTGAACACACTTGCATGAATTGAACTTGCATGAATGGAAAATCTAAACTATTAAACTTGAAAGCAATAAAATGACATACTTGAATGAAATCATAGCAAAACTACAAAATAAAACCTATTCTACCTTACATTCTAATATGCTCCATGACATCTACTTCACATCTCCTTCCATGTTGGGAATTTCAATTCTTTATTCAAATTCTTCAAAATTACAAAGTACAACAAGTTGAGCTAACAAAAGTTTACAAAGCTCTCCAAAGATACCAAATGAAGGAGAAAGATCTCCTATTTATACAAAAAGATGAGAAGTCATCTCATTAATGAGAGTCCATTAATCTCTCCCTATACGTCTTGAGTTCTAATCAAAATAGGAAATGATAAGGCACATCTCTTCTTAGAGTTTCAACACAAATAGGAAATGTGACACATATCTTCATGATCCTCTCAACTCAAATTCAAATTTGGCCTTAGGATGCCACATAAAGGTCTTCTTAGAGTTTCAATACAAATAGGAAATGTGACACATATCCTCATGATCCTCTCCACT
Source organism: Pinus tabuliformis (assembly GCA_031772625.1). NCBI lineage: Eukaryota > Viridiplantae > Streptophyta > Pinopsida > Pinales > Pinaceae > Pinus > Pinus tabuliformis. The sequence continues at coordinate 967,311,648 of CM062810.1, forward strand.
CAAATTCGAATTTGGCCTTAGGATGCCACATAAAGGTCTTCTAGAAGCTTCCTTTTGACCTACACATGTCAACAATCTCATCCCACTTGTTAGGTATAAGCATATGCACATTATTTTCTAATTTTTAACCACAAATTCACTTAAAATGCTAAGAATTAATAAAGTTTGGAAAAACATAAATGTGACCTAATAATGATGAAAGTGAGATGAATGTAGTGACATGGTAGTGAAATGAAAGTGAAATGGAGGTGATATAATGGACATGATAGTGAAAGTTTAATGGAAGTGAATGACAATTTCAGGACCCAACATACCCCCCAACTGAAGCTATTACATGTCCTCATGCAATATATATTACATTAATTCTTTTGATCCTTGAGCTTTGGCTTAACTTTGCATGATATCATTTGATAACTTCATACTTCTGCAAAGTGTTTTACTTGCATTGCAACATGGTTAGTTCTTGTGTTACAATCATATTTTGTTATTGCATTCAATTTTGATCTTTGAACTTTGCATAATGATAATTTGATTATTGTTGCAAAGTATATCTTTATTGGATTGCATGATGGTTGGTTCTTGTGTGACAACCATGATGGTGTTTGTATCTAGTTATCCTTTAAGCACTTTTAAAAAGTCATTGTTTGCTCATAATAATAATGTAATAGTTAATATATTTTGGAAGTATGTGGGCTTCTGAATATGATATGAACATGGCAAGATATGAATATGAATGTATTCCCCCCCCCAATTGATGGTATTGACAATTTTATGAAATGAGGAAGAGAAATGTTTTCCCAACAATTATCATTCTATCATTTTATGGAATTCTATGGTCAAAAGTTAGAAAATGACATACCTTAACTTACCCTTTGAAATGGATGAGTTGTATGTGTGGTGGCTACAAAATTCTGATCATAATCTTTTTCAAGTGGTTGGACAAAAAGTGTCATGGATAAAAGAGTCAAGACGACTTTTTATCGCTTTTACTAAAACTTGCTGAATCTGCTCCAAAATGCTAAAAATAAGTCTTCATGTCTTCAAAACTCATTGACACAATTCCTACTATGTGAATAGATGTTCCGTTGTCGAACATAGCAGGAAATTGTTGACTTAGTGGCCATTAATGGATGCCACTAGTCAACACGAGAACTCTCACCATTGATGACAATGAGAGTCAAGATGCCCCAACACATCTTGCTAGGTACAAATAAATTTGCTGATGTCGAGTCACCTAGAAGATCCGATGAACAAGGGACATTAATGTATTCCCATTGTTCATCAGCATGAGGACTTGCCATTAAGTCATGCAAGCCTCAAGGTGTTTTTTCAAGGAACTTAGACTCAAAGGACTATGGACTCAATAATTTGCATTGAGGCAAGGTTTATTTGTGAAATGAAAATGATAAGAAAGGGAAAATGAAAATGGAAGATGGAAATGGAAATTAGTAATGGGAATGACAATAAGCATGTAATTGAGCATCTTGCTTTTATTTGTGGGTTAGGAGTGGACAAAAAGTAATGGAGAGTGTATGTGAATGTAAATGGAAAATATGAAGGGAAATGAGGTGACTGGTTTATTATGAAGTATGGATGTAAGGGAGACAATAATATCTTGAAGTTTTGCAAGTGTTTGGATCTAATTTTGCATTAGCATGTTTCTTCTTTGTTGTTGATCATCCTTTTATGGAACAAATTAGTCTCTTAGAGAGACATATTCATTTGTAGTCATTTGTCCTTCCTCCTGGAACCTGCAAAAAAAATAGTACTTCTGTAATGGAATGTAAGACTATCAAAAGAGAGAGGTGTTCAATCTCTCTAGTTATGATATTTACACACAAAACTAAGAATTTGTATTAATGAAACAAGTTCACAAAGGAAAACCAAAAGAATTTATACCTGCTTCGGAATTAGTGCCTCAAGTTAACTGTTGTTTCTTTTCAGCAATTTATTTCATTATTTGTTGTTTCAAACTATGATTATGGATTTCTCATTGCGTATATCTAGTTGATATCTTTCCAATGACACTTGAATCATCGAAATCTGATTTCGTATTAGAAAATTAGGCTGATTTGAACAATGAGGTTTTTCAGCTGCAAAATTGATGTTTAGCTACGAAATGGCTTTCTAGCTGCAGAACGTGCACAATTTTTGTAGCTAAAAATCTTGAACAGAAAGTTAGCTATTCATTTTTCATCATCAGTCCAAAATTAATCAATATCTTTCAGAAAAGTGAGCAGATAATCTACTTATTTCATTGATTGATTGATTTATTTATTTTTTAACCTGTGAACCTTTTGTTTTGTTTTTCTTTTTGCTGTTCCTTTTGCCTTTGTTCGTTCTGCTTGCTGTTCCTTTGGCCTGTTGTTCCTTCGGCCGGTTGTGCTGTTCTTTCGGCCTGCTGTTCCTTCGGATGCTGTTCCTTCGAATTGCTATTCCTTCGACTTGCTGGAATGCTAGATTCTCTGGCAGCTGGTGCACTTGGATAAAAACAGAGTGATTGTATGCACAGGGTTATGAAAACAGAATGAGTGTTGGTATGAGGTAATAGAGTGTATGCACGGGAAAGTGTTTGACAGGTGTGCTGGAGAAGTTCGGTTGAGTCCAAAACATAGATTTACCATTCATCATGAGACCGTTTAGCATTAAAGATAGGAGGTATGGCGTAATTAGATTGAATGCCACAACATGATTAGTTTTCAAATTGAATTTTCCTTCCTCAAATGTTCCGTGTTCAACAACGTTCCTGAAGCGTGTTGTGTTCAAGCAACACTCTGTTCATTTAATAAAATTCGTTTTTCCTCACGCAACATGCCAAATGGGGCTTTAAAGAACCGAAAAATTCTCCCAAACCGTTGTGAAATTATCCAAACCGTTTCTGGGTTATCTAATTGACCCTATTCCCAAAAAAACCCATGTTTTTTTTTTTCCTAATTTGTTTTCATTTGGCTGGAATTTTCATTTAACATTTGACGTTTTTTTATAGTTCTGCGTTTTTCTGGAAGTATTGCATTCGGCTTTCTGGGTTTGATTTGCTGTGTAGTGGCTCTCGAGACTAGCTATTTATCTATACAGTAAGGAGATATGCATATAATGGAATACATATCTAATGGATTGCATCAATGCAGTGATTCTGCTTCTTACATAAGCATGGATACAGATGCCTCAGAGGAATAAATAGAGCTCTAACAGTACACCATTGTTTTTTAATTTTTGTTCAAGCTTAACATAAGTAAGATACACAATCCAGATGAATGCAAATGAATTGACTACAAAGGGTTGAAGATGCACTGGAACATATCCGTCATGAAATAACGAAGAGGCCAGAACATCAGATCAATGTGTATGCAGAAGGGTTGAAGATGCACTGGAACATATCTTTCATGAAATAACGAAGAGGCCAGAACATCAGATCAATGCGTATGCAGATTTGTCGGATTTTGACGTTGGGAGGTTTCAAAAATTTCTGCCACATAAATTGGATGCTGCATACATTATTTTGAAAGCCACACAAGAGTTTTTTTTCATTTCAATTGGACTCATCTTATTTTTCCTTAATAAACACAACAGTCCATGAAATTCGATCTGTTGAATTTGCACATTTGATTTTTTTTAAATGTTCTTGCAGGTTAGTTTCAAGGCCAAAGCTCAAACAGGAATGTAGGTTTTCTGGGATTGGAGATAGCCATTGGTTGTTTTTTTTTTTCTCTTTAATTAATTAATTAATTTATTATTATTTATTTTTTTGAAATTGTGACTTTTTATAGAAATGATTAATGGTTCTCAATTTCAGGCAACTAAGGCTTCAAAGTGAATGTTCTAGACCCTGAAAACAGGACTTTGACTATGGTCTTAAGCTGGTTTTTTTATCGATCTGGGCTGGGTGACTAGGATAGAATCCATGTCGAGACAATTCCAGAGATGCCCATGTGGTCGGTTTCTTCATTTGACGCCTGTAACCTGCTAAACCTTGGAAATAGCTACAGAACACACAGTTAGCTGCGGAACAGGGCTGCGTTCCGTAGCTAATTTGCAAAATCTTATTAAACAAGACACAATGTTTTGAGGGTCACTTCAAACCATAACCAGTCAATGTTGGACAACTGAACCTATCAAAGCAGTTGGATTTTTTATTGGTTTTTTTCTTTTTTCATCATTGAATCAAATGAAATGATGATTTTTTTGTTTTGTTTTTTTTAACATAAAAATTCTTTTTTTGATCCTCCAGATCACACAAAGTGCAGGAGGAGAGAATACTTGAGATTTTTTTTTAGATCTAAGAAATAAGGTCTTCTAATTACATTTTCCAGGCAACGACGCCAAAAAGTCTAGTCAATTTAGTGTCATAATTTTTTCTACATAAATTATCAATCCAGGTATCGTAAACTGATGAAGTGTGGTGCACTATATGTGCTTAGTTAACCTTTTTCTTACTTCATTGTTTTATAGTTTCTGTTGTTTTTGGGGGTTTTGTTTCTCATGCTTAAGGAAATCAATTTAAGAAAGAAAAGTTATGCTTCTAAATGAAATATCTAAATGCTAATGGACAACTAAATCTCTTTTAAAGTTAAAATCTAATTTCTAAAGAAGGGAGAAAAGGAAATGAACACTAGATAAAAACAAATCAAAACCTTGAATAATTAGATTAATATAAGCCGACAAAATGTCTATGAAATGAAAGCAACAATGATAACATATAAATGAAGTGTTTTATCATTCCACTATACAATTTTGGGAGAACTACCTCCTTGTGATAGCATTTGGAAGGATCCAATACTCCATTGTTCTAAAACTGAAAATGAAATTGCAACGAACTTAAATGAAAGACTAAGACTGAAAGTGAAATTGCAACTAATCTACTATAACAACTAAATGAAGTGTTTTATCATTCCACTATACAATTTTGAGAGAACTACCTCCTTGTGATAGCATTTGGAAGGATCCAATACTCCATTGTTCTAAAACTGAAAATGAAATTGCAACGAACTTAAATGAAAGACAGATTGAAAGTGAAATTGCAACTAATTTACTATAACAGCTAAATGAAGTGTTTTATCATTCCACTATACAATTTTGGGAGAACTACCTCCTTGTGATAACATTTGGAAGGATCCAATACTGCATTGTTCTAAAACTCAAAACAAAATTGCAACAAAATTAAATACAAAACATGTAAAGGAAAACTAATCTACTGTGTGCTCTAATGCTCCAAGCACCAATTGAAAAATACTTCCTTGGACTATTTTGCGAACACACTTGCATGAATTAAACTTGCATGAATGGAAAATCTAAACTATTAAACTTGAAAGCAATAAAATTGAAAATCTAAACTATTAAACTTGAAAGCAATAAAATGACATACTTGAATGAAATCATAGCAAAACTACAAAATTAAATATATTCTACCTTACATTCTAATATGCTCTATGACATCTACTTCACATATCCTTCCATGTTGAGAACTTCAAAGCTTTACTCAAATTCTTCAAAATTACAATGTACAACAAGTTGAGCTAACAAAAGTTTACAAAGCTCTCCAAAGCTACCAAATGAAGGAGAGAGATTTCCTATTTATACAAAAAGATGAGAAGTCATCTCATTAATGAGAGTCCATGAATCTCTCCCTACACCTCTAGAGTTCTAATCAAAATAGGAAATGATAAGACACATGTCTTCTTATTGTTTCAACACAAATAGGAAATGTGACACATTCGTCATGATCCTCTCCACTCAAATTCGAATTTGGCCTTAGGATGCCAGATAAAGGTCTTCTTAGAGTTTCAATACAAATAGAAAATGTGACACTTATCCTCATGATCCTCTCCACTCAAATTCGAATTTGGCCTTAGGATGCCACATAAAGGTCTTCTAGAAGTTTCCTTTTGACCTACACATGTCAACAATCTCATCCCACTTGTTAGTATAAGCATATGCACATTATTTTCTAATTTTTAACCACAAATTCACTTAAAAATGCTAAGAATTAATAAAGTTTGGAAAAACATAAATGTGACCTAATAATGATGAAAGTGAGATGAATGTAGTGACATGGTAGTGAAATGAAGGTGAAATGGAGGTGATATAATGGACATGATAGTGAAAGTGTAATGGAAGTGAATGACAATTTCAAGACCCAACAGACCTAACAACCGTCTAGATTAACAACGAGGGTCGGATGTAGCCACAGTGGGTGATAAATTTTATCAATAAATTTTACAATGATATTTATTAAAGTCTCAGGGATAACAATCTGGCATTTAAAAAATAAAAAATACACTAAGGAAATTAATCAACAAGCAAAGGGAAATGACCCTGTCTGATAACCACCGATCACTAGAGATGAAACCCAGTATCACAATAAATAACAGAGAGAGTTGGCCAAATGTACAATTATGATTACTCTTGAGCTTCGCTTGAACCTCAAATTAAGGGGCCAAGTACTCTTGTGAAGATGAGAACCCTCCCAAAAACCGAAGACAGAGTAGGTTCGTCTGTGTTAGGTACCAGGGCAGCCTGCCCCAGTCACCTTGTGTTCGTCCCTAAAAGTATGGCCACTAAGGATACCTCAAATCACAGACACTACCGGGGGGGGGGGGGGTGGGCACATAGTCATAGATAGTACACTGTTTGGGCAGGATACGTGAGTCCTCGACTTAGCTCTGATATCCCTGAAGGGATCCCCGATACAAAAAATACCCAAAGGAGATGTAAGCGAAGGTGGTCTAACTTCGTTTACAGTCCGATGTTGTCTCGTATTTAGCTCTTCTTTTACTGGAGTGGTCCCAGATAGTATGAGTGCAGAAGGATTTCTCTCTTTAATGACACTAGTTTCGGTGTATGATCTTAGGCAGTTAACTTACACTGCCTATCCCAATATCCTAGCCTAAACTAATGTGTGTTTACTCCAAAAAGAGTTTCTGAGTGATTTGATTAGGTATATTTTAAATGTACTTCATTAGAGTCTTCGGTAGGGGTGTTGACATATGAAGTTATATGGGACTCTGACTCAAATCATGCAAAAACAATGCTTGTAAATTTTCACTTTCGATGAATAAGCTTCTTCTACAAAGGGAGAGTCATTCATACATCAATATATATACCATGCATCCTGTTCAGTAAAACACTAGCATAATCGACAGAACTACAATGCTCACTAACAACTTTTGAAACCAAATAATGCAGATCTAACCAACTAAGCAAAAAACAGTAAAAATTTTGTATTTTGTATTTTGCATTTTTTTATTTTTATTTTTATTTTTTTAATTTTTAATTTTTATGAAATCAAAAAGTTTAAGAAGTAAATCTATTTTCTTAAAAAAAAAATTGTTTAGAACACAGATTAGTCAAACAAGCACAACTGCAGATCCCTGATCAATCTACAAGCAGATTTCCCAACCCATGAGGTCACAGAGCAGTCTGTTTATCAAGAAATGGCTACTAAATGCTCTATACTAGAGGCTACAGAGAGTTACTTACAGCACTAACACACTGTTTGTGAGGCCACAGTGCTTTATAAAGCATTGTTTACACTAACAGACAACGTTAGTGAGGAAAAAGGCTCAAAAAATAGGCTATGGGGATCAAATCTAGGGATGAGCACTGAGAGAAAGGTGTTGTATAGTCCTGAGTGGTTAGAAAGGGAATGAAGAAGTACATGAAGGCCTGGAAGAAAGAGAGATCTAGGAACTTTCTAGGAAAACCGGGAACTAAGTGTAGTCCCTAGCGGAGTCACTAATCTTGCTATAGGGATTAATGCATGGGTGTTTGGTTCCTAGGATCCTTGGAAGACAGTCAAATTAGCTGCAACTGTCACAAAGATGCATGCATATCTATGCTTAACAAATGAATATCAAAGCAAGAAGAAGGACTTATTACCTCAAGTCTCAATGTGGTGTTGCTGGAGAGCACAATGTAGCTAGGCGGAAGACCCTTGAGCTAACTCCAGATAAAAACTTGCACATAGATAAGAAAAGCATAATATCACAGCATAAAACCTTGATAAACAATGCATGAACATATAAATATATCTAGTTTCATATATCTAAGCCACTCATAATAACGACATTGCATAAACATATAAACAAGTTATACTACCAACATCGCGGAGTGGACAACATAATTACAGTTCTATATTGATGTAGAAAAGAGTGATTACAACCATCAGTTGTATCAACCTTCCCTTACCCCTCCAGCTCCTCTCTCTCTCTCCCTTCTTAACCTCTTATGATGCCTTAGTCTGAGACTATGCTCGATAGTCAAATAGGCAATCCTTTCAAATGGTTCGACCCCTTTCACAATGGCCCTAGCCTTGCATATATAGCATGTGAGGATAGGGTTTCCAAGTCCTTCATGAGTTCCATTAGGCAAAAGCAGTGATGTTTCCATGCCTTTGTGCTCTTTCCCGTTTGTAGACTCCATTAGGAATTAGTAATTCCTCCAAACAAGTTGAGTTCTGATGTTTCCCTGCTTTTGTGAGGTCACACAGGAGAGAATCTTGGAATATTTCTCGGTCAACTTGTTCCCTTGACCCATATAAACTCATTAAGGTTCACTAATGCTCTTCCCGAGGTAACAAACAGAGTTACCCTAGGCACTAACGCACCCTTAGCCTTGCTAGAAAGCTTTATAAAGTAGGTTGCTAGTGCCTAGACAATGTTAGCTTGACAACTAGGCCTGTGAACTTGGTCAGTCTTCGGTCATCATGTATTTCTCCTCTGAGTTGGTGAGGAGGTCATTTTCTTGTATAAAATTGATATAACTTATAGTTGGGTGTGTGTGACATCATATAAAAAGGCTTAATTGCAGCAAGAAGTAAAAGCATGGATAATGGTATGGTGTAGCATAACATGGACCATGTCCATCATGAACAAGAAAGGGGAAGTTCCCCTGAAAAAGAAAATTCCTTCAAGTGTTATTTCACAGGATGTTGAAATTTTAAAGTTGTCATAAAACCTTGGAAAATACTTGGCTTGTTTATATGTATATATGTGTGTGTGTGTGTGTGTGTACACACACACACACTGAACACTGAAACTCATGGGATTGAGTTGTTGTGGGTTAATGAACATTTTATATGTTTTGTATTTTATTGATTGGCTTCATATTTTCTTTTTTGTTTTGAATATTGACCTTGAGCATGGCCATGTTGTTTGTGTTGTTATTATGTGTTGTGAGATTTTTATTTTTCCTTGCTTCTTCTTTATTCTTGTCTTTGTGTTTTGGTCTTGGTGGTTGTTGAGTGTGGGGAAAGGAAAGAAGAGGAGCTCTGGAGAAGAGTTGAAGTAGAACCCAACCAGAAGTGCAAGATCTTGGTTAAACCCTATGCATAAGATAAATGGAAGTCAGAGGGTAGAAGAAGATGATAGAAAAACTAAGATGGGCCTGGCTGAGTCCACTTGAAATAAAATGGGAAACAATGTAACAACCATGGAAATGGCACAAAAAGGGAAGTTTTCTTAAACTTTAATATAACATGACTGAGATATGTAAGGCATAATGACACTATGTGGCTTGACATGTATTTAGTTAAAAACCATCATAGTAGCATAGTAAGTGATCAATCTATAAAAGTATGATCATTGTGTGAATGGCATGGAAGTAGAGTTTGTATTTTCCACGATTGGGTAATGCAACAAGGTTATTTAATGGGTTCCATGTTGTGTGGAACACCATTGGGAAAGTGGACAAGAATGGCCCTTTACTGATATTTATGTTATATTTATGCTCTTAACAATTGTGGTGAACATGAATGAAAAAGGACAAAGGTTTAAAACTAATAGCTTATGAACAACATGGATGAGGACATGGAAATTTAAATAAACTTCCGAGTATTGCAACAACAAAACTCAGCTGATAACACTGATGATGGCAGCAAGGTAAAAAGTAAAAGGAAAGGAATTGAGCGAGAATTCCTTTGGCTAAGTTTGGAAACTATTGTTTGCAAATTAATGCATGCTCTTCATGGATACTAGGAGGTTTTCTAACCTTAACATTGTGAATATAAATTAAATGTTGTGACCCAAGTGGCATGATGGAGTTGGGAACTCAGGAAGTCGATTTATAGAAAGGTATTGTAGCTTGCTTTGTTTAACTCATGGGAGACATTCATAACCAATACCTTGACTTTAAGAGTCCATGAATAGTGCAAGGGAGCACACCAAACCATGATTTGGTCTTAAGACTCCATGCACATGTCACTAGAGCATGATAGATAACTACTGGTCTACAAGACTCCAATGACTACCCGATGTAGGAAATCTCTTGGATAGGTAGACTTCCCGGAATAGGGGTTTCTTGGGCCCTAAAGGGTGAGTGACTGACAGGTGGCCCATGCAAGCAAGCCCTTGGATAGGCATATTTCCTAGAATTGGAGTTTCCTAGTCTTGGAAGGGTGAGTGACTGATGGGGGCCCATGCATGAAATCCTTTAGCTAGGTAGGATGTCTGGAATGGGAATTTCCTGGCCCCATAAAGGTAAGCAACTAGTGGGATGAGATATATTCCTATGCTCGCTAGGAGGTGAGCATGAGGAACCTGTTGGGAGTTATGTGAAAAGATTGCATGGAGTAGTGTTAGCACCACTGAGTACCTTCCTTTAGGTCAAGAACCACTCAGTGAGTTGGGTTTGAGGATGAATTTGTACAAAAACACTACATATAGCAATGGGATTGCCACTAAGTCCTTTCTTTGGGGTTGAGAACCATTCAATGAGCTGTAGTTGAGGATTGGGCTGGCTAAAAATTGTGTGGAGCACACATAACACTAAGTGCTTGCTTCGGCTAATAAACCAATCAGTGAAAAGGCAAAGAAGAAGCTATAGAGATAAGTATTAATTATTAATTTAAAGAAATTTTGTTAAGATTATGCTTTAATTTGGTTTAAAGTTATTATTCGTAATGACTTGAGTTATGTTTTAATACGATTATGTTATGTTCTAAATTGATTTAAAACTTTATTATTATCTCTCATGACATATGTGTTTATGATGTAGGAGAATCAGTGAACTGCCCAACACATGTATATGAGGTTTACTACAAGGTAAACAACATCGACTTAATGACATTAGAGTGTGCAATAACATAATGGAGCTGAAGACTTCAAAAACTAGGTCATTGTGGTGACACTGGAACCCTGTGATATGCATTGATCACAATGAGGCTGCCATGGCACATGTGTTGTGCTATTAAGGAAAGGTAAAGGGATGCCATGGCTGAAATAATTCTTCATGTTCGAGGGAGCCTTGCGAAGGAATGGGTTTCCCAAGGGACCGAGAAAGTAGAGAAGGAGATTCTTCAACTTGGAAGGTGAGTGACTGCATGGAAGAAGAAACAAATCACTTGAGGGGCTGATGAAGCAAAGAAGGGGATGCTAGAACTTGAAAGGTGAATTGGTTTTCATAGAATCATGTGCATATTGATTGGGATTAGGAATGCATTAGGTGTGTCCCAAAAAGCAATGAGCTAAAATTAGTTCCTATAGGAGGTTTGGGCATAGTGGATTTCATGATTGGACATTGGAGGTACACCATACTCCAGATTCAAGTGACTGAGCAGGCTAAGGTGCATTGTAAGCACTTGGGACTCGATGAAGCCACATGGGAGATGGTTGATCAAATGAGGGTGTCATGCCCATTTTTGGATGTTGAGTAAACAATTATAAATGTTGTTGTAAATATGTAAGATTTGTTTATAAAGCCCAAATTTTGTTATAGTATTTTGATGCTAATAACATCAAGGATAATGTTCCCCTTAAGGGGTGGCGTTTGTAAAACCCCTGGTATACTCCCTTTGATTTTTGTAATGTACTTATATTCTAATTATAAGTGATTATAAATTTATTTGAATGGCCTAAAGAGTGGGACCACAGATCCACAATCTGAGGGGTAAAAGGAAAAATAACTTGAGTGGTGTTAGCTCACACCACTGCTTAACCAAATGTACAACCAGCAAGAAAGATCTTGAAGAATCTTCCATGAGGAAAATGGAGAGACAAAAGAAAAATGACAAATAAACATTCAAACAATAAGAGGTGGTTAGCTTTTTGTTGAGTGAAAGAACTTCAAAGAAAAAAAATGGATTTTTGGGAAATGAGCCAAATTTGTGAGCATGATTCCAGTTGAGTTTGCTTGAAAAATCCCCTTGGATCATATATCTTGATTGGGGATGACTATTGCAAGAAATTTAAGCTGGAAATAGTATATGGTTGGGTGGAAAATCGAAGAAGTCCCACCTTCAGTTTCGGTCATTGTTAGATCTCAATAAGTGTTATTAATTGTGAGCTATGAATATGATGATTAGTTATTTCTTGAAAGTAATGTATAGCTCTGTAACAATTTTGCATGGATGTAGGAAATAGTTCCATGGAATCAATAGGAAAAATGATTTGATTGTTTTGTTGATTATACTGAAATTCTATTTTGAGGCTATAAGAAAAATGTCATGATCTTTGCGTGCAAGTTAATATGTTGCACGTGGACATGTAGGGCTTTGTGGTTAAAATTTCTCACTTTTATTCTATAACTTTTCTCCTAAAAGGTTCCAGAAGCTAAAACTTGTACCATAGTGAGGGAAAATCTTGCTGATCCTCTGGACTAGTTTTCATATCTTGGGTTGTGATGTTTTAGGAGATATAGTCAGAGGAAGTAGATCTTCTTGAATGCTACTAAAATCAAGCATCAAATAGATCATGTTGGCATTTCTATTATAAATGTTCTTCTAAGAGGTTTCATAAGCTAAAACTTAGACCACAGTGAGGGGAAATCCCGCTGATCATTTGGTCCAATTTTCAGATCTTGGGTCGTGATATTTTTAGGAGATATGATCAAAGGAACTTGAGCTTCTTGAATGCTCCTAAAATCATGCTTTAAACGGGTCATGTTGGAATTTCTGCTATAACTTTTCTTCTTGGAGGTTCCAAAATATAAAACTTGGAACTTAGTGAGGGGAAATCCTACTAATAATATCATCGAAATTTTAGGTCTTGGTCATGAAATTTTAGGATAAATGATCAGAGGAAGTCGAGCTTCCCAAATTCTCCTAAATTCGCGCTTCCAACTGGTCATGTTAACATTTATTCTATAACATTTAATTTGGGAGGTTTCAGAGGTTGAAATATGAATCAAAGTGAGAGGAAGTCCCATTGATCCTTTGATTCAATTTTTAGAACTTGGACTGCTATAATTTAGGATATATGCCCTGAATAATTTGTTGTATTAGTTTGCATGGAATATGTTTGAAGAAATTCCTAAATGATTTAATAATTCATGAAATACAAACTCTTTGAAGAAATGCCTCGATGAAAATTTTGTTTTATGGATGGGGATAGTATTGTTTTAAGATAGTATTGCTATAGCTGAGATATGCCTAGTTGCATGCAAAGAATTTTCTATATTAGTTTGCATACAAAGTGTTTGAAGAAATGATTAAATATTTAATAATTCATTGCATACAAACTGTTTAATGAAATGAACCAATGTAAATTTTGTTTGGTGGATGGGGATAATATTGTTGTAGCTGCTATATGCCTATTTGCATGCAAAGAATTTGAAGAAATGTGTTAAAGGAATTTTATTACAATTTTCATACAAAATATTTGATAAAATACCTCAAAGACAAAAATCAAAAGTTGCATGATTGAGTGGTAAGTTTTAGTTATTATGTTACATGTAGAATTAGAGAAATGTTTTTGATTTGATTTCATGATATGAAATTAAAATTTGAGAGTTTCCTGAAAAAGTTTGCAAGCTAGTTTATGTCTTGTGGGCAATGGATGGAAATTACAAAAACACATAAACTTAGAAATTTTAGTCAAGCTTTGCAGATTTTACTAGAGAAAAATAGACCACATGCAACATCACAAAACAACAATTTGATGATAGAGTTCACCCCTCCTAGGATACATCGTTGGGTCTAGCTTCCAATATTGGCCCTTTAAAATATATGCTCAAAATGTCAATTACATCAACATAAAATGCTCAAAATCACAAAATAATGTTGCCATTGTGTCTAGAACACCCAAAAACCCCTGTGTAGGCTCTTCTTGGGATCAAAAAGGCTGAAAAATGGCCAAATTAGGTCTCCTTCTCCATTTCTCTGCTATATTTCCTGCAAAATGACCAAACTAACAAAACAAGCAACAAATCTCCTTTTGGTGGAATTGAGAGGTGATAATTTGGTGTGGGAGAGACAAAAATTCTGACGAAAATGCTGCAATTTGTTGGACACTTAGTTTGGCCCTTGCACCCTAACTTCTGCCCCTTTTAACGTTCATATTGTCGCCCATGTGACTGGGGAGTGCGGGCTAGAGGCAACGTGCCCTACCAGCCCTGACACCTGGTCGTATAGTGGTCACGAGCGAGGCACGGGTAGGGTGCCACATGCCTGCCCCTTCGAATAAAATGCCATCAATTATATGGTGTTTATTGGGATGGGGGGTTTGGCTAACCGTCCACCCCTCTGCCTCCCGCCTCTTTGTTGTGGTAACATATAATGTAATATGACCCAGGGCCAGGGCTAGTCGGGTGAGCCCTCCAGCCCTCCCCGCCCCCCCAAACTGGGAACGGTTATACATTAAATAAAACACCGCCCATAATATGCTAAGAACTGTTGTGTGGTGTAATGGTAACACTGTTGGTTGGCTCACCAGAGCTCTCGAGGTCAAACCCTGTCGGTTTGGTCATACCCTTAACAAAATTTTGCATGAGTCCCGAGGGCCACATGGTGCCTCCTGATTGGTCCAACCAAAACACAACAACCAATAGAAACTCGTCAACCTGAGTTATACGACCATGCCATGTGTCAGCATGAGATTGCCCTATCTAACATTCATACTGCCTAGTCATCCTACTAACATCAATGCTATGTCACTATACGACCTTCCAAGTCAGCAACTCTATCAACCTTGCAAGTTGACTTTTTAGTTATTTGCTAAAAACTTCAGAACATGATAGATTTCTAATACGGTGTCAGATTGAGACGATTCAAGCATCGTTGGAATTAGAATGATGAGATCTACAATTTGGCACTAGTTTCAAGTGATTTCGAGAACTTTGATTTTTTAGCATATTTTTTTATCCCCTAGATCATTCCTCCCCACTAGAAGCTTTTGGACCACCAAAATTTTATTTTTACTCAGCAAGTAAGTGAGGGTACAAATCCCTCACTTTCTCAATCTCAATCCACCTTGCTTTACTTAGATTGGTACCTTTGAGCCCCACTTGAAGATACTCCACATTGCCTCTGCGTGAAGTCCTTATTCTCCTGTCAAGAATTGAGTCTTCCTGCAACTCATCTAAATATTCAAGAGAAAAATATTCAATAGATGGAATCTGAACATTCTCTTCATGATCATCAATCATTGAAGGCTCATACAATCTCAATTTTTCCACATTCACAACAGAATAAATTTGCATATAAGGTGGAAAATCTAATTGGAAAGCATTATTACCAATCTTCTCCAAGATTTTGAAAGGACCATATCTGATTGGTTTGAGCTTTTTACCTTCACCTTGAAGTCTTTCCTTATTGATATACAACCAAAATTGATCTCCTACTTGGAAATCATGATAAACTCGATGATTTTCATGCCTTGCTTTGTACTTTGCTTTGTTTTTCTCTAGCTGCTCTTGTACTCTTTAATGCACTAACTGAATTTGTTTAATGAAATGATTGACTTTGTCCAAATCACTATGTCCATCTACTGCAATATCTTTACCAAAGATGAAATCCAAAGGAGACTTTGGAAAATAATGCAAACAAGATTCAAATGGAGATACTTGTGTAGATGAGTGCTTGGCACGATTGTAGGCATGCTAGATGTAATGGAAATGCTCATCCCAAAGTTTAGGATGCTTGCACGATATCCTCGAAGGAGATGCTGTGTTGTTCTATTTACCACTTTTGTTTGGAAATCAGTTTGTGGATGAAATGTGATGCTCTTCTTCAACTTTGTGTCCATGAGTTCCTATAAAATTGACCAAAAATTCCTGCCAAATCGAGAATCTTGATTAGAAATAATAGAAGTGGGCAACCCAAAGTGAACCCATATATTTTGGAAGAACATCTTTGTAGTTTGTTCAATTGTAACCTATTTCTTACATGGCATCAACACACACATTTTTCTTAAACGATCCACAAAACATATAAATAATCATGACCTTTCTTATACATCGGTAGTCCCCCTAGAAAATCATAGAAATAGTTTCCCAAGGACGAGAAGGAATAGGAAGTGGAGTGTAGAAACCCAATTTCCTATTGCTAGGATTGCTAGTAGCACACATGGAACATCCCTTTACATATCTTGAAATAGTTTCATTCATGCGAGGACAATAACAATACCTATGAATTTGTGCAACTGTTTTTCCTACACCAAAGTTACCAACAATAAGAGAAGTATATGCTTCCCTTATGACATTGACTCTTTCACCATGTGGAACGCATAACTTGCCAAGATGATACAACAACTTGCTATGAACATGATAATCTAACTCTTCAACATAATAACCTTGAATCAAATTTGCATAAACATCTTTAAAATCGTCAGCTTGAGCATACTATTCAATATAAATTTCAAGCATAATTGGGTTATTCTTAAGAATGACAAATGCATTAATAATAAGCCTTGATAACATATCAACAACTTTGTTGTATATACTTTTCTTGTACCTGATTACCAAATCAAATTGTTGTAGGAATCCCATCCACCTGAAATGTCTCGCTTTTTGTAGCTTGGTTTGTGATTGTATTTATTGAAAAGGTTGATGGTCAGTATGACTAATGGTTTCTTTACCCATCAAATAGTGTTTCCATTTCTTCATGCTTTGTACCAAAGCATACAACTCTTTATCATAAGTTGGATAGTTAATTACTACATTGGTAAAGGTTTCAGAATGATAACAAGTATTCTTACCATGTTGCATCAAAATTGATCCCATGGCATAATCACTTGCATTAGTTTGAATCTCAAATAAATGCTTAAGATCTAGAAGTGCTAGAACTAGTGTTGTATTTATTTTTTGTTTCAAAGTCTCAAAGGATTTCTGCTGCTTTCCTCCCCACTGAAAGACCTGTTTCACACTTGTCAAAGCATGTCATTGTGCTGCAATGAGTGAGAGGTTAGCTATAAATTTTCTCCAATATTGGGATGCTCCCGAAAAGCTCCTAACTTCTATTACATTGTTGGGTTTAGGAAAATTCACAATAACGTCAACATTTGAGGGATCAGTATTCAATTCACCCCCTCCTACAATATGACCCAAATAAACCAAAAAGGTTTTCCCACATTCACACTTAGGAATCCTCAAATACAACTTCTTTTTTTTAATGACATATAAAACTTGTTTCACATGCTTGACACGCTCTTCACGAGTCTTACCGAAAATCAAAGTATCATCTAAGTAGACTATGACAAAATCATCAAGGAATGGTCTCAACACATATTCCACAACTCTCATGAATGTTGTAGGTGATTTGAAAAGCACAAACGACATAACTAACCATTCAAACAAACCTTGATTTGTCTTGAAAGAAATTTTCCAACTATCACCTTCAACAATCCTGAAATGATGATAACTGCTTCTCAAATCTAACTTAGTAAAGTAAACAACATCCTTTAATTGATCTAGAAAATCATCAATGTGAGGAAGAGGATAGCGATTCTTTACCATGATTTTGTTCAAAGCTATAAAATCCACACACATGCGCCATATACCATCTTTCTTTGGAACCAAGACAATAGGAGACCCACATTGAGATGTGCTAGGCCTGATGATCCCTTTGTCAAGAAACTCTTGAATTTTCTTCTTGATTTTTTCATTCTCCAAAACTAACATTCTTTACATGCCAATATTTGGAAGTGGTGCATCTTGCTGGAAATGAATTTCATGTTGGATTCCTATTTTAGGAGGCAACCCTTCAGGTTCCTAAAACATCTTGCCATAAGTGTTAACAACTTCAACCAATTCATGTTTGAGTTTTGAATCACATCCCGTGAAAGCTTCAGATTCTGTAGTATCTTTAGTTTTAATCATCAACAACACAAAATTATTACTAGAATTTACAAGCCTTTTCATCTAACCAACACTTACAAGAGATAAGTTCATCTTCTTGTGATGTGCTCTAACAATATACTCAACTCCATCTTTAAAAATATGATATTTGTTCTCATGATGATAGAATATGGATTTTTGGTCATACAAGTATGGACTCCCTAAAACAATTCCACATATGTCAAGTGGTATAACATCAAGCTCTACCTCATCTATAAAATTTGCAGTGATGGCGAATTTAAGTTTTCATTTTCTTGGCACTTGCAATTTGGCACCATCACATACGCAACCCAAAGGGTAAGTTTTATTATGAGGTGTAGTTTCTAGATTAAGTTTCTTGACAATAGCTTCAGAAATAAGATTGACCTTGGATCCACTGTCAAACAAGGTATCAACTTTTGTATGTTTTGTAATGACCATGATATGGAAAATCTAGTACTTGCATTATAATCTTTATCTTTTATTCCCATGGTTGTGATTGGTTTCATCAGCTTAATCAAATCCTATATCTTGTGGAGTTGTAGCATCAGCCCTTTGTTTTCATTTGTTGTTGAAATTCTTTGGTCTCATTTCTAGATGTAATTCCCAAAAATGGTCTTCATCATGGACTTCTTTTGAACAATGTTTACAGGTAAGTTTCGCTCCATGTTTCTTGACTGTAGCATTCTTTTTTCCTTTTCCTTTAAACTTCCCCTTTCCTTTGTCTCCAGATTTGGATGGTTTCTTGCTAGTATCTCGAGAAACATTCTTGCCTCTTGATTCTAAATGAGTTTCCAGAACACATACTTCATCTAGATTAGTGGGACTAAACCAAAGTATAGTATGTCTCAAATAACTATGTAACCCACCTATGCATTTAAGGAGAGTGTCTTGTGAAGACAAATCAACACCCAAGATTAAAGATCTTCTAAATTCTTGTGTGTAACTTTGACCACTTTGACCTTTAGCTTGTCTAAAATTTTTCCAATCCATAATTGATTTTTGCATATAAGCTAATGGATAAAATCACCTTCTTAATGTAGCTATAAAATCATTCCAAGAAGAGATAATTTTACCACTTTTCTTCAAATCTTCTTGAGTTCTAGCCTCCCACTAGATGAGGGTTTCACTTTCCAAACTAAGAGAAGCAAGATAGATCTTGGTAACATGATCCTTAATCTTTTGAATCCTGTAATAGACTTCAATTTTTCGAACCCAATTATCCAAATTTTCAGCATTTACTTCCCCATTGTACATAGGCAACTCAAACTTGACATCAAGCTTAAGCAAAGGAGACTTATCATGTCCTTTTGGAGATCTAGGAGGAGCATATCTAGGTGTTGAATGAGGTGAAGAAGGAGATGAGGATGAAGGTGAAGATGGAGATGAAGGAGGAGGTGGAGGGAATATAGGCTTACTCCCATCATCACCATTACCTTTTGGATGGTTCGAACTCTCTCCTTGCAAACTTGTTGTCCTTTCATTGTACAACACTTTTACCATCTCTGGCATATCATAGAAAGTCTTTCTAAAAGTTCTCTAATTCTCAGACATCAACTCCTATCCTTCTTTATGTGCCATGAATAGTGTATTTCTTGGAGTTTGTGACCTCTTTGAACTGATTTGAGGGTTTGGTTCTCAAGCACTCCTTCTCGTATTCTCAACTTAGTCCTTGTAATCATTCAAAAACACTTGCAAAAATAGTCAAACCTTCAAAACAACCTTGCTCTGATACCAAACCGATTTGAAATTAAAAGTTGAAGGTTTCTTGAAAAACTTTGCAAGCTAGTTTTGGTTCAAATTAGACCATTATATTGTTTTTCATCCATCTTGATGCATTTGTAGTGGAAAAAGTGGAGGAATTAGCTCAGGGGACCATTTTTACCAGCAGGACCCAATTTGGCAAAATGAGATTTGAAAACTTCTGGGAGAATTTTGAGGCATCAAACGACATTTTTTTGGGGTAAAAATTTACCGATTTAGCCTAGCAATTGTTCATGCTATTTTACACACATAGACTTTTCCAACGTCGCAAGAAGCACATCAATCAGAGTTAGTATGCAAAAGTTATGTCACTCAGAAGTTGACCTTCTCGTTTTCACACCTATAGTTCGAGAGGTTGTTGCGTCAACCCCTATTTTTCATGGAAAAGGGGCTAGCCACCTGTTTGTGATGTAAAAGACTATAGGATATTATATTTTTTAACTCTAGTTAATATTTGATGTAGTCAAACTTAACCACTAGCAGGCTATTGGGCTGCGTTATAACAGGCCACTAGGAAGAAGATGCATTCCATTCTTTCGAGAGCATTTTATTCCACAGCTAAGCAAAGATAGCCATGAGAGATAGGAGGTAGAGAACAAAGACAGGATCTGTGCACTGTAGCATCCCATGGGCCACAATCAATACTTATTTGTACATGCAACCATATTTCTAGATAGAGAAAGAGAGTGAAGCGACCTCCTCTTCTTGCTGGGTTTTCTCTCGAAAGGGTTTCCCAAAGAGAATATATTGTGTCTTATGTGTGTGTGAGATTAATTTATCATTCTCTAATTTTATGCATAATTTCCATTCGCATGCATGCACTAATTATAGTAAAATCTACAGATCTAGAAAATAAATA
Source organism: Pinus tabuliformis (assembly GCA_031772625.1). NCBI lineage: Eukaryota > Viridiplantae > Streptophyta > Pinopsida > Pinales > Pinaceae > Pinus > Pinus tabuliformis. The sequence goes on from CM062810.1 coordinate 967,332,292, forward strand.
AAACTGCAAATTATAGTGTAAAATTTGAGTATTTTAATATACTATTATCAGATATGTTGTGACAAACTATCCAGCGGAATATCCAAGGAAGTTTACAGATCAATTTTATGTGTTGTAGGAAATGGATCGAAATTGTGAAAGCACATAAACTTAGAAATTTTAGTTAAGCTATGCAGATTTAACCAGAGAAAAATAGACAACATGCAGCATCACAAAGCAACAATTTGATGACGAAGTTCACCCCTCCTGAGCTACATCTCCGGGTCCAACTTCCAATGTTGGAACTTTGAATTATATGCTCAAAATTTCAATTACATCAACATACAATGCTCAAATCACAAAAATAATGCTTCCCTTGTGTCCAAAATACCGAAAAACACCTGTGTAGGCTCTTCTTGGGCTCAAAAATATGAAAAATGGTTAAGTTAGGCCTCCTTCTCTATGTCTTTGCTATCCATTATGCAAAATGACCAAATTGGAAAAAAAGGAAACAAATCTCCTTTTGGAAAAACTACTAGGCAACAATTTGGCACGGGAGTGACAAAAATTTCACCAAAAATGGTGCAATTTATTGGACACTTAGTTTGGCCCCTACGCCCTAACTTATGCCCCTTTTAACAGTTGTATTTTAACCCATGTGGCAAGGGATCATAGGGAAGAGGCCACACGCCTCATTAGCCCTGAAAACTGGTGGCATAGTGGTCTTGTGGCTGTGGGTGGGGAGTGGGCAGGGTGCCACACGCCCACCGTTATTGAATAAAATGTCATCATTTATATGGTGTTTTTTGGGACCGGGGGCTGGGCTAACCAGCCAGCACTCCGCCTTCATCTATATGTTATTGTAATGTATAATGTAATATGACTTGGGGCCAGGGCCAGTCAGGCGAGTCCGCCAAACCGAACGCCCCCCGCCAAAAATTGCCAATGATTTTACATTAAATAAAACTGTCAGCCATAATATGTTAAGAACCATCGTGTGGTGTAACAATAATATTGTTGGTTGGATCACTGGAGGTCTTGGGGTTGAACCCTACTGGGTTGATTGGACCCTTAACAAAATTTTTCATGATTCCCGAGGGCCATGTGGTGCCTTCCCATTGGGTGGCACCTCCTGATTGGTCCAACCAAAACACAATAACCAATAAAAATCCACCAACCTGACCTGTAAAACCATGCCATTTGTCAACACGAGAATGGTCTATTTGACATCCATACTACCCAGTCAGGCTACTAAGGTCAGCGCCATGTCACTGTACGGCCTACCTAGTTAGCAACCTAGTCAACCTTACAAGTTGACTTTTTAGTTGTTTACCAAAAGCTTAAGAACGTGATAACTTTCACATACGGTGTCGGATTGAGGCGATTCAAGCATCATTGGAATCATAATGAAGAGATCTACGATTTGGTGCTAGTTTTGGTTAATTACAAGAACTTTTATTTTTGAGCATATTTTTGATCCCCTAGTTCATTTCATACAAAATGTTTGACAAAAGTATAAGAAAAACGATAGTCGTTTTGTTCCATACAAAGTATTTGGAAAAAGGTTTACATGTAAAGTGTTTGACAAAATCTATGAGAGATGAAAATCATGTTTTTTCAAGTGTGGTTAGGATAAATTTGATAAAGGTATGTGACAAAGTGGTAACAAAGCTTATTGTCAAGCTAGTAAAAGGAAAAAGAAAAATTTGGGTACCTCGTAACCTATGTAAGTCATTAAGGGAGCTAGGTCTGTTATAGTGAGATCGTCTAGAGTAGGGCTAAGCTAAGAAATTAAAATTATGTTTGTAAAACTTCTTGCAAAAAATGATTCATTTCCTTAGAGAAGACTGGAGGGAATTTAGAAATCACATTCATAATTTACTAGGTTGGACAAGCTTCTAGTTCCTTAAAGAGATATTTGAAATGATGGACACCCTCCTCTACCTTGTCCTTAAACAAGTGCACTATTGAACCATTTGAGTACAAGCCACAAATATTTGACATGGTATGAAAGAAGCCTAATTGTTTAACTTCCAACTTGACTAAAATTACAAAATTGAGTAAAGACATAGATATAGCTTTGAAAGGCAAGACTCCAACCTGAAAGCAATACAACCAACAACCATATACATCCAAAGTACGAACAAACCAATTTTTTAACCATAGCTCCATAGCATCTATGACTCTATTACTATCCACCATTGTTTCCTGGATTAATATTATGTTCGACTTGTGGCTCATGGTAACCATTTTAAGGGCTAACTACTTACGAGCACCTCCTACACCTTTGGAAATGAAAGATAACACTAACATGAAAGAGGCTTGTTAAGGGATTTACCTAGTCAAAGGGCCCTAAAAATGGTGGAATGATTCTCTTTTGATGTCCTAAATTTCCTTCTATTGAGCCTTCAATAAATGGGATTTATTGTCAATTAGATTGTATTGGATAAGGTTAAGGGCCAAACCTCCTTCCGAAGAATCATCCTTGATTTTAATTCTTAGCCTTAAGGCATATCCCATTGGGGAAGGGCCACCCTTTGTAGCCAAGGTAGAAGGATTAGGTTCCTCCTCCATTGTGCCAAAGTCTCTTTATGTAGGAAAGATACCTCTAGGAAATATGTGTAGAGATTTTCACTTGAAGGCTACATAGTCAAGGAGATGGAGCCAACAAATCGAGCTTTGGTGAGGGGGAAAACACTACTTAGCTTCTTTCATATTTTGACGATTGGGAAAAATGGAACCAAAAATTAAAGGAGAAGTGGATAAAAACATACCAAAATCGATGCATGATACGACATACCTAGTATTTATCTCATTCCTTGGAGCATCTCCTCGACTTCAACTTGGACCCATTCCCAATGTCTATTAGCTTTTAATTCCCAGTTCAACCCCAAACGTATGAATCTCCTAATCTTGTTCATAATAGCTACTAAAAAAAGTCTCATTCCCAAATACCAATGGAGGATCCAGAAGGATAGCCTACTCCTGCTGGATGAAGACCATGGACCTTACTAAATCAAAATCCATAGGCCATTTTTGAAGGACTAACCATGAAGGACCCTAATTCCATCTAAAACCCAAAATATGTTCACTATCAAACTCTATATTGAATGGAAAAGAGTTCCATCAGATAGTGATGGAGTTCCTCTACACATAATCTCTCAGGTGATGGTATTTGATGTTTATATGCTTGGATCTATAATGAAACAACGGATTTTTAAAGAGTTTTTTACAACTCTGATTTTCACAGTAGATCAAAGTGGGCTCCATCCCTTGACTTAAGAAATCAACCAGGATCTTCCTCATCCAAATAACCTCACCTGTTGCTTGAATAACAACCATATACCCAACCTCTACTGAGCTGAGTGCTATACATCTATGTTTCCTACTGTACCAAGAAACTACTACTGACCCAACACTAAAGATAACTCTTGATGTGTTCTTCGTGTTTGATGGACTCCCCCCAATCTACATCTATGAAGCCTTGGAGCTTCACCCCATCTGTTTTCCTGTACCATAAAACGAAATCTACAGTGCCTCTTGTTAGTTTTTGTAGCATCAGATGTGTTCTAGCCTTGAAATTTTGTGGAGAGGATAAAACGCATGAGATCTCCAAAACTGAGAAATCATTTATGGAAATTTCGCCTAGAAATGACTTAATTATACTATTAGTTAGTTTTGAATATTTCCTAAGTCTAAAGTTAGGGAATATGACTAATGCTGAAAATGGCAACAAGAAATGCTAAAAATAGAAGTGCTAAAAATAGCATTGCTATAAATAGTAGTTTGGGTACCAGTGTTGGATTGGGCAACATGGAATGAAAAATGGGGGTGATAAAAATAGAATTGCTATTTTTAGCAATTCAGGATGGATTCCAATTTTAGTCAGTCCTTGGACTAAAATAGGAAGTAAAATTTGAATTTGAACTTAATAGCTGTTTGAAAATAAATAAATTAATTCACCATGAGTTAATTAGTTGTGAAAAATCAAACATGAATTCTATGTGAGGACATGCAACAGTTTCTCTATTAATTGAGGAATTTATCCATTAGTTGAAGAGATAAGGATGAGTTCTAATTTGAGTTGTAATTATTTGGCTCAGTTAACTGAGTCAAGTCCAGTTAGATTAATTTAAACAATTTGTTTAAATTAATTGTGAGTTCAGTTAGTTAATGCATGCTTGCATATAACTACTGCACTTCAGATAACTGAATATTCTCTCATGAATAACTCATGCATGGCAGTTCAGATAGAGACCCAGTTGTGATCAAAGGAGGGACAACGTACTATCAGTTGGATGGATTTTTCCTATAAAGGAAGCTCATCCATAGAGAAGGATTTATCTCCTTCAGGACTGCGCTGTTAGATCAGAGGTTAATGAGTGTGTGAAGAGGCCAATTCACACATGTGGCTTCACTGGACCCCAAGTGTCACGCGGAATAAGTCGATCTTGCGGACAAGATAGACCTTCCTAGAATCTAAAGAAGACCTAATGACAAGCAAACCAACCAGACACTATCTTTCTCTAAATATGCTTTTATAAACAAAGGCAAACAAGTGTTTTAGGGCCTACCTTAGGTCCAACGCAAGTTTGTGGAAGCCTTCGCTCCTTCAATCCAAATGAGCTCCTTTGTCGTGAATCTGCAAACACAAATAAGCAAACAAATTAAATAGCACCTGAAAAGCCAATGTCATAAAACTTATTTAACATGAAAGTCAAGGAGTTCATGAAACAAATAACATGAGATACTTGTTGAGAAAAATGAGTTTGATTGTATTAATTCAAAAGAAGAAGACCTTTACAACCTGTGCCTTGATGTTGTACAAGCTCCTTCCAGGGTCCAGCAAGAAGTCTCCTCTACTTTGACAAGTTTCACTCTCTTCCCAATGAAGCCAAAAAGGTATGTGATCTCTCCTCTCAAGCTCAACTAGGAAGTGTTAATTTCACCAGCATTTACCCTAAAAAATGTTCAGCTTCTAACCTCCCTAGCAACCAACCCAATGCCTGAATTTATAGTGCAATGGAGGGAAGTTACTAGGTCCTCCTTCAAAGGGATAAAGCCCTCCTTCAAAGGGATAGCTCCTCTCATCAAGGGATTAGCTCCTTCTCTTTTGGGATGCATGAACCACCTAAGAGCGGCAAATCCACGTCAAAATTCCTTCTAGAATCATCTAAATTAACCCAAAGTGAGTTTTTTAGAATAAACTTGCGCCTTTTTGACTTTCACAGGGGCCCGCACCCACACCTTTAGGGACAGAGCGGGCAGGTCCGCAGTTTTTGTAAACAGAAGGTGCGGGACCACAGGTAACAGTGAGAGAAAGTGCGGAACCAGATTTTTATTGATTTTCAATGTCTTTCTCTCATTTTCAAATCTTGACTTGAAGAGCTGAGGTCTGAGACTTGCTTAGGAGGACAGTACAAGTGATGATAGACCCATACTGACTGCAAATAATCATGGTGACGATATTTTTGTGTAACAGACTGCCCCCTAAAGTGTGAAGTCTGTAGTAGACGAGGATTTCATTTATCATTTAGGAAGAGTGAAGCACTTTATCATTTCGAGGATCATCTTGTGGAGAGCCTGGTTGGAACCTGAAAAAACATTCAATGCAAGATATATATATGAGATCATATCATCGCTGAGGTAGGCATTCCCATACTCAGATCAAAACTGACTTAGAAAACTAACTACTGCTCTGATACAGGAATGATCTTGTAAAACATCACAAGTATAGACTCATGTGGACACAGTATGGACGCAACCATCTGTTTATGAATAGTCCATTATATAATGAATACAAAATTCCTCGCAGCCTGGATTGTGGAAACTAGATCCAGGGTCTTCATTTCTACTTCTCGACATAGTACGATTCTATCCATGCGAATAAATGTGTTGAAGTCGAACATGGTAGAAACCACTTGATTACCAGTCAATGATGTAAACTGTTAACAAGTGTGAGAGAAACCACCAGTGATGTCAATGGCTCTCAAAATATCCAGTACAATCCATGAGATGTGAATAAATGTGTTGATGTCGAACATGTCACGAAATCCTTTGATCGAAGGTCAATGATGCAACCTGTCATCAAAGGCGAGAAACCTGCCATTGAGGCATGCAGATCCAAGGCACTGACGATTTTTAGATCATCTTTCTAGATAATGAGCTGAAGTCGATAGAAAGCGATCCGTCGCAGGCAAGCCCACAACACAAAATCATAGATCAAGTTGAAGAAATTTAGTTGCAAGGACTGACTCAGGGATGGTCAAGATGGATGATAGATATTTTGCAGATGAACGACTTATTGGCAGTGACCTCTTGAACACATAACGACACGACAGATGGCTTGGTGACAATTGACCCAAAGTTAATACCCAAAAACCGGCTGAAGACTTTTAATGTGGTTTGATCAACTGTTAGGCAAAGGATTTCTCAACCCAGGCGAATAAAAGTGTTGTGTTCAAGAGTGGTTACAAAGTATGACAAACAGGCTCATTTTTCTCTCCTTTCCCCCACCATTTCTGGCAAGTACCTCTTTATTTTTGACAAGCTTGAGGAGAATAACATTTGCTTGATTATAAGCTCATCCTTCGGATGAGTCCAACTTAGTTTAAATTCGAACCCTAAGAAAGAGTGGTTCATTCCTGTTTGTAATTGAACAGGTCCTTTACTGTGAAATTTTAACGAGTCGAGTATAGGAGAAACTCGACATTTTTCAATTTTAGAGAGTCTGAAAAAACTTAAGAAAACTCCAGGGTTGACCTTTTTCGTAAATTTGTGTCTCTCAAGCCCGAAAAAGTATAAAATAATACTTGAGAGAACCGCTTGATCTTTTACAACCAAGGAGTACTTTTCGTAATTAGTGCCCTTGATCCGAAATAGTAAAAAAGTGATCAACGACACGTCGTTTTATAACCAATATCGAATTTGAAACAACAAAAATCCGGCAATCTTTTCATGTTTTTACAGTCAGAAAAGAGCTGTAAGTGGACCGTCTTTTAATTCCATTTTAACGAGTCTAAAAGAAAAACTCGGCGATCTTTTCATGTTTTAGGAGTCAGAAAAGAGCTTAAAGATGACTCTAAATGCTTTTTCGTCGAAAATGATAGATTTCGCCTGAATAATATGTTATCCTGAACAAAAACGCAAACATTACTCATACCTGTTTGAAATGGATAAAAATGTTGCAAAAATACCTTTCCAAAGTGAAACATAAACAAATTTGCAATTTATTTACTCAAAAAACTTATAAAAAGGGCCTTTGTCAATTCTTTTTTACCGTTTGAGTTTTGGGTGAGAAAATAGTGCTTTTGTTCAGAAAACTTCCCGTGAAGATTGCGGAAAATCCAACCGTCGGAATCGAACGCCGTCTTCTCCAAGTAATCCACATCATCCTACTATTCATTTTTAACCGTTTCATTTCTTGTTTTAGGCTTTCATGTTATTTTTTGGAGGGTTTTTAGGATTAAAACCCGCGCGTGGGGGCCCGCATGTGTACCAATGCTGACCCGCAGACCCCGACTTTTTCTCCATTGGGAAAAAGTCAGGGGTCTGCACCTTCCATGTAGACAAGGTGCGGTCCCATGCACTGTGTCTAACCCGGAGGGTGCGGTCCCCACCGCAAGGGTTTTTAACCCAAAATTTCTCAAAATTGGCCCAAACAAAATAATTTCTAGCATTCTAATTTATCTTTTTACTTGATGCAGAGAGTACATCATGCTAGATTAGCGTGAATGAGAGCATGAGGACGTGGATGCTGCCGCATGGAATCATCAACCTTTGCTTGATGCTTTGAAGGCGTGCGGCCTGTACAAATTCTGGGCCATTCCTAGCATGAGGGCTTAGGTGGATTTCTTACAGTGGCTGGTTGACAGATGGAGCATACAGGACCAGTGCTTCTTCATTGGTGGCCACCAGCTCGAAATTGAGCCGGCGGACATATATTTCTTGACTAGTTTGCCTAAGAGAGGCGAAGACTTGACTCTATTCGGGGCTAGGCCAGGTGGCTAGTCTGTCGATAGCCTCCAGCTAGAGTTCTTCAACAGCCAGGCTAGAGACAAAGGGATAGACATAAAAACCATATCCTGTCCTGAACTCATGGTGATCGCGTTTACTATCACCAGACTTTGTGGGAGTGCTGCATTGCATATTGCCATCGGATCCCAGATGCGTATGGCAGTTGGCTGCTTTCGAGGCACCATCTTCAACTGGTGCGATGCTGTGTTGGCCAATGTGAAAGGCCAACTAACCAGGGCCAAGAACGGACAACTAAAGACCTTTGGTTATGGGGCTTTGGTTGTAAGTTTTGGTCTGGAGAGGGTTCCCATGTTGATCCCGCAGCATCTTACTGTTGGAGCTAGGCTTCCTCGAGAGCCCAAACTGATGCGATGGGTCGCAGTTATGGCCCGTCATCCGGACGAGAGGACAGAGGTTGCTCGATTCAAACCTGAGTATTTCCAATGGTTGGAAAACCAGGTTTTTTCTATTCAGGACTTCCCTTACGCTGGGGTAGATTTTCGTGGTGACCCAGACATGGCTCTTCCACCAGGAGAGCAGTGGGATGACTCAGGTAAAATCATTTTCAACATTTTTCCTATTTAATTTTTTTTATTATTTTTCCATCGTCCCAAAATTGATAGCAAAAATTTCAAATGCAGATGTGGGTCCACAACGACCAGCTGCTCTCTGGCCTTACGAGAGGAAACAACCAGTTGCAGCCGCGCCAGCCCCACAGGACGAATCAGCAGAGGTTTTGGCCGAGTTGGAGGGTCATCTCAAGCGCTTGACAGGAGATATTCCGGAGACCACTATAGATGACATTCCTCGTCGACTTCAGCGCTATGTGATTGGGGTCCCAGGATCTTTTAGGAGGTTCCTTTGTAAGGTGGCCCGTGCAATGGTTTCTTATCGAGATCATCACCAGTGATAGGATGATCGCCTATTGTGGGCACATATGACATTTTTGTTTTTTGTACTTATAATTTTTGCCGATCATAAGGTGTTTTTCAACCTATGATCGAGGACGATGTATTTTTTGACACACTCCTATATATATATCACTATTACCGGCTTATCTTGTAAATCATGTTATGGAATGGTTTTAAATTTACATGTATGATTATTGCAAATGTCTACTTAAAATTCGAGAAGCAATTGCATCTGCTAATGTATTTAAAGATCTTAGAATATGCTGATATTCAATGTAATCAAATTCACGTTCCAAGAGACGCACTCTCAAAAATAATCTTAATAACACTGGATTTCTAATGGCATACACTCTATTAAGCTGTAATACGAGTTCAGAATCTAACCTTACTATCAAACTATGAATCCCAAATGAAATAGATTCAGATAATAACTCAATCACTGCACTATACTCGACAATGTCATTCATTGTTTGACCGAGGCTTACCCCATGCATAGATACTAACTTGTCAGAGGGTGAATAGATAACCCAAGCTGCGGAAGAAATGTTCCGTGTATTACGACAAGCACCATCAGCGAAACCAATGTATGTTTGGAGAGGCATCGACATCTGCAATATCAAGAGTAAAACCAAGATAAGCAGGAATAATGACGAAACAACACTCTCTAAGCTAAGCACACTGTTTAAACTAAAACGCACCAGCTAGAAAGAAAAGCTATCCTAACTAAAAATCTCCATACCCATTCTTTAAGCATAATACCTCTTCAAGTAAAGACCATTTCTGGGTTTACATAAAGAGTCCCTGTCAAAGTCTACCAATTCATAGGCCCCTTTTGCTAGCTTTCGCTTGACAACATAGGGACCATGCCACATAGGAACGAATTTTCCAGCGCCTAATTTATCATTAGATTGATCGTAAACTAAGACTAGATCTCCTTCCGAAAAATTTCGAGGGGTCACATTTCGATCATACTGAGCTTTCATACGTTTTGCGTGAGTTTCGATCGCCAATGCAGCATCACGTTGATTCTCATCTAATTGCGCCAAGTATAACAAACACTTTTCCTATTCGGAAGTGGCTGGAAGTAACTCGATGGCCATTTGCAGTGACGGGATTTCACATTCAATGGGTAACACAACTTCCAGACCATAGACTAGTTGAAAAGGAGTGAACCATGTTGATGTTTTTACTGAAGTTCGGTACGCCCAAAGCGCTGAAAATAGCATGTTATGCAAATTCGACCGATGAATCCCAATGATTCGTCGGATCATGATGACTAAAACTTTGTTGATGGCTTCAACCAGACCATTAGCTTGTGGATAATAAGGGGTTGAACTATCGTGACGCAAATCAAGTTGGCCTGTAAGTTTGGTCATCATAACGTTTCGAAAATGATGCCCATGATTAGTGATTATCGCTTGTGGGACACCAAACCAAGCAATCATATGATTGAACATGAAAATTGCAGCTGTCTTGCCGTCTGCCTCAAATGTAGGCATCACCTCGGCCCACTTGGTAAAATAATCTACCGCAAGGATGATATACGCATGCCCCCCAGCTAAGTGAGGGTTACATGTAATAAAATCGATACCCCATTTGGCAAAAGGACCAACGGCAATTATAGGGTGGAGAGGAGCAGGCGGAGCGCGCATCTTTCGATCAAAAATTTGGAAGTTGTGGCATTTTCGGACCGCAGTAATACAATCTTTAAACAAAGACGGCTAGAAGTAGCCAGCACGCAATATCTTTTGGGCTGTGGCATACCCAGACATATGACCGCCACACGCTCCAGAATGACAGTCATTTAGAACCCTTTCAGCCTCTTCGTGAGTTAAGCAACGTCGAAAAACAGAGTCCGCCCCACGGCGATAAAGAGTATCTCCAATAATCCTGAATTGTTGGGACTGGAATCGTATTTTCCGACGTTCTGACCTTGAAATTTCTGGCCAAAAGGATTGGGTCTGGAGATAAACGATGATATCCCCATACCATGGATCTAAAGTTCTGATTAGAAACAAGGATTCGTCTGCAATGGGCTCCTCCGCCACAGTTTCCGTGTCAGCACGCGGGAAATCACACATTAATTCCGCAAAAACTAAAGATTTCTTAGACTTAGATTTCTCAAATTCCAAGTCGAACTCCTGCAGGATGACAATCCATTTAGAGTACTTGCCCCCTAGCAATTGCTTGGTCAAAATGTAGATCATAGGGTTGCAATCCGAAATCACTGTAGTTTTACGTAGTAAAATGTAGTGACGAAAACGTTGGATAGCTTGAACAGCTGCCAATGCCAATTTCTCCACATGTGAGTATTTTAACTCAGTTGGATTTAAAGTTTGACTAAGGTAATATATCACATGTTCAGTTCCGAATTCATCTTCCTGAACTAAGACCATTCCAATGGTGGAATGAGAGGCGGTGAGATACAAGAAGTAATCCTGGTTGTAGTTGGGAGGATGTAATAACGGTGCATGGGTCAACGCATGTTTGAGTGCATCAAAAGATTTCTGAGCTATCTCATCCCAATAAAATGGAGTATTCTGTTTCAACAACCGGGTAAAACCCTTTGTAACCTCGGCGTAGTTAGGAATGAATCGTCGTAAAAATTTGCTTTCCCTTGCAAACTTTGGAGTTGGCGAAGACTCGAAGGAGAAGGCAATTTGACAATAGCTTCGACCTTCGAGGGATCGACGCGAATGCCGGCTTTCGAAACTACAAACCCCAGCAATCGACCCGTTTCTATATAGAAGACACATTTGTGTGGGTTCAACCGAATCCGATAATGCCTACACCTCATAAATATTGCTCGTAAATGGACGAGGTGATCTGCTCGACGTAATGAATGAGCAGGAAAGTCATCGAGATAGGGTTGCACAATGTGCTTGATGTCATGAAACACATAAGACATGGCCCTTTGAAAAGTTGCTCCGGCATTCTTGAGCCCAAAAGGTAACTTGCAATAAGCAAATGTCCCCCATGGACAAATGAAAGCCGTATTTGGTTGATCGGCAAGTAGAATATTGATTTGATTGTATCCGGAAAAACCATCCATGAAGGAGAATATTTCGCTGCCGGCACAATCATCAATGATTTGATCGATATAGGGAGTTGGGTAATTGTCTTTTGGACAGGCTCGATTAATGTCCCTATAATCGATGCATATTCTTATTGTTCCTTGCTTTTTGTTAACCAGAACAATATTCAATACCCAATCTGTTAACGGGATCGGATAAATGAAACCTGCTTTGAGTAATTTTTCAACTTCTGCTTTAATTGCAGCAACTTTTCTTGGGTGAATCTGACGCAAACGTTGCTGGACGGGTTTAGCGTCCAGGTAAGTCTTTATCTCATGAACAACAATCGCGGGATCAATTCCTGGCATTTCCTCATAGGACCAGGCAAACACGGCGTGGAATTCTTGAAATAGGGCCTTATATATTTGAAATTCATCATCTGTACACGAGGCACCTATATGAATGTTCTCAACAATTCCAGGCTTAACCGAAATGTCAATAGGAATAGTTCGAGAGATGTTCCCCAAATTTAACTCGGAATCAGGATGTTTCATTGGATTCTGAGGTTCCTTGACATATTCAGTCGTAAAGATTGATGAAAAATCATTTTCGAAACGATCATTCTCGGGTAAAAACGAAGATATGTTATGGAGATCTTCCCATGGTAAATCATCTACACATAGGATTTCATGAATTTGCTCATCAGAGTGAACAAGTTCAGAAAACGTGATCGAATCAGAGCTTGATGTGAAAAGTGATTCTTCACGGACCACATTAATTAGGTCAATTTCGGTTGAAAATGGGTCGGTAAACGATTGCATGGCCTCATACGCAATTTCATATGGACTCAAAGGCATGACATCACCAAACGAGTCTATCTCAGATTCAGAAGGAATGATCCAAGGATCATCATAAACAATGGTGTCTGACGTAATCATATGAATGGTTGCAAATGAAGATGATGCGTTGATTGGAGGAAAAGGAAAAGTTCCCAGTAAACCGGCATCTTTAACTAGTCCTACTCCAACATCCTTATACGGGATAATCGTTTTACCGGCATGCTGAATACTTTCAGAAGAGGCTGGGTCGGATGAAAAGTAAGCCAGCTGGTCTATTGTTACGATCTTTCCATTATGAGGAAACTTTATAACCTGAAAGACCGATGAAACGACCGCTGTCATAGCGTAAGACCAACTTCGACCCAAGAGAAGGTTGTAATCTAGAGGGGCATCAACCACCTCCACATCTAGATTAACGGTTTTTCCTTCAACCCCTATAGGCAAATCCTGTAGAATGCAAAAATGATGAAACCCATGGCCATCAAAGGCCTTTAGAATCGTCAGGGATTGATTTAGCAAAGGAGAACCAAGCGATCTCCAACACTGTATCGACATAATACATGTTGAGGCTCCCTCATCAATCATAGTCCGATGAATATACCTGTTTTTGACTATCACTGGGATCTGGAAAGCCATTTGATGAGGCAAACGCGGTGTACTATTTTCTAGATCGAAAATCATTAGGTTCGAGTCCTGAATGTCAACAGCTCCTATAGCCGACAAAAGTAATTTACGCTGTGCTGGACATGATTGCAGCACCTCCAAAGCCGACATTTCTGAGGGTGAAACAGCTAAATCCTCAACAATGTTATAGTTCTGAGCCGCTCTCGCATGTGGATTGAAAGCTGACTTTCGAAGTATACCCTTGGCGGTCGGTTTGATTACCAAGTCTGGATTAGGTTTCTCGATCTGTAATGGATCGGAACCGGGAGCTGAGGTTGATGGAGTAGAATGAGAAGATTCTGTTTCTTTACCATCAACAGGACTTTTACTGCCATAATCATGTGATCGAGTCGCAATCCTAACATGGGACATCATCAGTATGGGTTCTTCATTGGCACTTGAGGAAGAACCTATCATCTTACTGTCTTGAGCTGGAAAAGGATCCTTCAAAACAGCAGGCGTTTGGGAACCTTTGACAATCTTCACAACCTCTGCACGATGAGGGCAATCTCTTGTAAAATGTTCATCGTCACAAATGAGACAAGGATAACGAGGTTTGCATTTTTCATCATTGGATTCCGATTTTTCAGGTTTCTCCTTTGAATTTTTGTCCGTTTTATTCTTCTTCTTTCCTTTCTTCTTCCCACCGGATTTTGATTTGGCTGCAGATGACTCTACAACGTGAATATCGGCGGAAATCTCTGCAGAAGAATCTCCTGTCGGGGAATCAGGCAAGGTTATGATAGGAGAAGAATTCTTGGAAGACTTCTTCTTATTTTTAGTGTTAACCGTACCAATCATACCATCGGCGGCATGAGATCCTGAAGGAGTTGCAGCGATTTGATTTTGCTTGGGAAGATCAGGGATTTTCTCGTGTAACGTACCTGACTGAGTATAGACCAAGTCAAGGTACTGTGCTTGAGCAATTACCTGCTCCTCAGTAACAACTCCGGCTTTAGCTACATCTTCAGTGATCTTTGGCAACAAAGATTTTACAAACCACTCAGCCAAGATCTGATCTGGAATAAAAACCTTCACTAAACGTCGTCGACGTCTCCACTCATGAATATGATCTGAAATGTAAGTGGATGTCGATTGTTTTAACGAAGTTAACAATTCCGTGCCATTGTCATATCGGACTGACAACTGAAAATGAGTTAAAAACGAGGTAGCTAACTGACTAAAATTATAAAAAGTGCCTCGTGGTAACTCAATGTACCACTTGGTCGCGAGACCAATTAGAGTGCACTGGAAAAGTCTTAGACGGATTGAATCATCTGAAATGGAGTTAGATGCACACCAGAGGTGGTAAGTCATCACATGGTTCGACGGGTCCTCTCTTGATTTACCTTTGAACTTAGGAATGTCACTAGGAAACTTATTTGGCATTGGCGGCCAAAACGGAAGATAATTAATGGGATCGTTCGTTAGGTGCGACAAGTCAGGCAAGTCCAAAGTTGCGATAAACGGTAACTGACGATTAAGGTCCCTAAAACTCTGGGTCATGAGACCAGCCCTAGGAGGAGGATATCCAGGATAACTAGGAATAGGAATTGCATTTGGGCTATTGTATCCTCCCAGAAAACCAGGATTAACCAGACCGTACTGGGGTTGGTGAGGTTGTTGATAAGTGCACCCAGGGTACGGTTGATACTGATAGACTAGCTGCTACACAGCAGGACCGAATTGGTACTATCCCTGGTACGGCTGATAAGTAAATTGTGGTTGACTTGTGACAACCGTACTTGAACCAGGTTGTCCTACAGGCATCTGAACCGAAGTTTGAATCGTAGATCGAGACGGTGGTAAAGATGTCTAAGGAGTAGATACAGGAACAGTAGAAACCGGAGCTGTCGATACTCCAGAAGTAGGTGGGGTAGATTGAACAGATGTTGCGCAGTTGTATCAGTCGTTTGAGGTGGAGTACGAGGCGTACTAGGCCTAGGCTGAGAAAATATCAAAGGTACAGAAGTTTGAATGTTAGACTGGACTGGTTGCTGGGGTGTACCAGAAACTAAGGGTTGTCCAGTTTGTGATGAAAACTGTACATTTGGCTGCAACACCTGTTGAGTTTGCGATGGATCCCACACTATATTCATTCCGGGGTACGGACCCATAACAGGTTGAGAATATTGAGGACCATAACCGGGTTGAGGGTAGGATTGATAATTTAAAGGTACATTTCCCATTCCTTGAACATACATTTGACCGGAGGGTGGTTGGAAACCTTGGTTCGAGTACTGACCTTGGGGTTGATACCCTTGAGGCACGTACTGATACTGGGGTTGACCTTGAGGTATAAATTGATACTAGGGTTGACCTTGGGGTACATATTGAGTCTGGGGTTGACCTTGAGGAACGTACTGTCCCGTAGGTATGTACTGTCCTTGAGGTTGCCCCCCAGATGCAAATTGGGTACCTTGAGGTTGCCCCCCAGGCGATAATTGGGGCTGCCCCCCAAGCGGTAACTGGCCACCTTGAGGTTGAGGATTGGGAATAAAACCTGACATCATGAGAATATCTTCTACGCTCAACGGCTTAGTACCATTGCTTCCAGTTAATAACCCTTGCTCAATGGGTTGAGGAGATGCCCCCGAAAAAGTACCAGAAAGTGACTGATACCCAGAGGGAGCAGAAGGACCACTGTACAAAAAGGATTCGAGCGATTGAGTAAACATGGACGATTGTCTTGACATATTTAACGGAGGATAATAACCTCTAGGTGTTGGGTGATAAGGAACACGAGGTGGTGAAAAAATTAACCCTGGGTTTTCTAAGAAATTAGTCAAAGAAAGATACCAAGTATTGCTCCTAGGACTGTAAAAAATTGATTCACTCTCCCTTAGCTCAATAACAGGTTGATTTTCAGGGATAGGGATGCCTACTTCTTCTTCCGGAGTAGCAAGTTCTTCAATAGCTATAAGTCCAGAAGGAAGATCTTGGGTGATTACTCTTTCTACCCTAGGTGAACCAGGACTACTAGAAGCTGGAGAAGCAAACCCCGATGTCGGAGTAGCAGCAAATTCACTGTCAGGTTCGGATATTTCAGGTTCCTCACCTATATCACTAGTAGATGAAAAGCTACCAGTAACTTCGGAAATAGACACTGACTGTGGATTATAATCTACTACTAACGCTTGAAAATCAGGATGTACCACCAAAGAAGACTCTCCTTCTTCAGGTGACCCAACTCTACTGTCTCTAGGAGTTACGAGGACTTTCAAGCCTTCAAGCTGGCTTGGTGAAAACTCAGGAGGTTGGCCCCGAAGTCAACGGGACTTCCTCGGTATTTCAGCCACGGTTAACAATTCTTTATGGGGACCCTATCTTTCGGTTTTTCTTCTTGAGCAACCTTTATATTGACCACCCCTGCATAGGTAGGTTCACAGACCATAACTTTAGAGCATTTGAAGGAAGGAAAAAACAACCACTTGCTTTATTAATTGCTTAGGAGAGAATGCTTAGACCTTATCTTCTCAGGACCGGATCACCTTATTACCCTTGACTTGATTACGGCCTTCACCCTAGTTCTTGGAGTGCTGCCCAACAACCACTTCCCTTCTGCCAGGAATAGGAGGTTCTTGATATATTAAAACCCCTCAAAAACTTTTAACTACTTCACACGCAAACAAAGTAAAATCTTAATGAATACCACCTAAAGCCTCTAAAGAACCAAACAAATTTGAATCACACGCCTAAAGAATCTAGGAGATCAAACACACACAAACAATAACTTTCCGTACTGAAAACACTAGTTGGTGATGAAATCCAACGTCGCAGAGTTCAATACAGAAATGGCGGTTGGAACAATTACCCCGACAACCTGCTTAATGAATAGACTGGCACAAGTTCCTCCACTTAACCGTCTCGAGTGAAGAGAACCCCTCAGAAAATCCAAGTGAGTCTAGCCGACGTCTGCTCCAGGTACAGTGGGATCTTCCCACCACTGTCACATCAGGAAGAATCCTAAAGAATATGGCCACTAAGGTTACCAACTGAAACAAATATACCTGGGGGAACAGTCTGTGATCCGATACGCACGCAAGGGCAGAGTAGCAAGCTCAATCCCCTTGAAGGCTCCTTGACATAATCCAAGGTTTACCAACAAGTGACCCCAAGCTCCTCGACAATGGTTAATCCGAGGTTTACTGTTTTTAATACGTGAATATCTGGTGTCGTTCGCAATGAGGAATGATTGATTCCCACACTGGTTCAGACATGATCTCGTGCTTCTCCTTTAAGAGGATCTTTCCAGAGCATAAATGCAACAATTGGATTTCTTCCCTACCACAAGATACAACTACTTGTTTGTTTTTACTGTCTTGGAGAGTTAATTACTCTCCTACTCCAAGACATTAGCCTAAGCTAAGTTGGTGTATCAGAGCCCTAGAAATAAAAATGTTGCTAGATGAATTTTACTTTAAGCGTTATTTTTTATTGGTTTTTGTTTAAGTCAAAAGGTGCGGAGATGAAACTCGTGGTATGAAGACTCGACTCAAAATCTCTAAAAATGCACCTAAGATGATTTAAACAATATTTTCTCTTCGATGAACTTCTAGCTAAGAAAGAGTTTGAGAATGCAAATACTTTATAAACACAAATCCTTCTTAACAAACAAATTAAAGGAAGAGCTTTTGTCCTTTCCAATGCACGCAAAACGAGACAACTAGTTATTTCACAAGAATTTCCCTTTTTCGTTTCAAAGCACTCAACCACTACAAAAACAAACTTTTTTCCAAAAGAGATTTTTTATTTTTATTTTTATAAAACACTCAAAACTATGGAAATGACTAACTTTGAGATCCATAAATTATAAAAACCTATTTGATGTCAAAGCCTACAAGATGTATTTTTTAAGGATGTTTTACTTAGCTAGATGTAAGCTAAGGACCAATTTATGCAGAATCACAAATCAATCAAGAACAACCAAATTTTTTTGCTTTTTAAAAATGAAAATCCAAACTTTTAAACACAAACTTTTCGAAGTTTTGTAAAGAGAAAACACAAAGCAGATTCCTCAACAAGGGGAGATTTCATAAATGGTCAGACTCATAAGAAGGCTGGTAGACACCAAGGTGATCTGAGGTCCCTACAGCTTCTAAGCTCAGAGCTACTACAAGACCAAAATGAAAAACAAGCCCAACAAGCAAAACTCCTAGGAATTTCACCTAAAACCCTAACACTAATGAAATCAACCTAAGGAAAGCTTCTGACAGGTTATATGCAGGTCTGGGCAGTGGATAATAACTTCTAAACAAAAACTAAGCTGACTAACAGAGGAAATCTTAGGTTTTTCAAAATTTTGACAGGGTCCGCAGGCTCACAGTTAACACAGGTGCAGTCCCGCTCTGTGCTAAAAGAAAAAGTGCGGATAAGTACGCACTATGTTAAAAGGCTAGGGTGCGGTCCTCTCCCAAAGCTATGAAAAACGAAAAATAACCCTAGATCTACAAACTCTACCCAATTCCACACACAACAAGCCAAAAACAGAAACAAAAAACACAGTTTCTCAGGTCAAAGTAAAAACAAGGAAAAAATCAAGTCCCCAGTATGGTCGCCATTTTGTCACGCAGAATAAGTCGATCTTGCGGACAAGATAGACCTTCCTAGAATATAAAGAAGACCTAATGACAAGCAAACCAACCAGACACTATCTTTCTCTAAATATGCTTTTATAAACAAAGACAAACAAGTGTTTTAGGGCCTTCCTTAGGTCCAACGTAAGTTTGTGGAAGCCTTCGCTCCTTCGATCCAAATGAGCTCCTTTGTCGCGAATCTGCAAACACAAACAAGCAAACAAATTAAATAGCACCTAAAAAGCCAATGTCATAAAACATATTTAACATGAAAGTCAAGGAGTTCATGAAACAAATAACATGAGATACTTGTTGAGAAAAATGAGTTTGATTGTATTAATTCAAAAGAAGAAGAACTTTACAACTTGTGCCTTGACGCTGTACAAGCTCCTTCCAGGGTCCAGCAAGAAGTCTCCTCCACTTTTACAAGTTTCACTCTCTTCCCAATGAAGCCAAAAAAGTATGTGATCTCTCCTCTCAAGCTCAACTAGGAAGTGTTAATTTCACCAGCATTTACCCTAAAAAATGT
Source organism: Pinus tabuliformis (assembly GCA_031772625.1). Classification (NCBI taxonomy): domain Eukaryota; kingdom Viridiplantae; phylum Streptophyta; class Pinopsida; order Pinales; family Pinaceae; genus Pinus; species Pinus tabuliformis. The sequence continues at coordinate 967,351,819 of CM062810.1, forward strand.
TCAGCTTCTAACCTCTCTAGCAACCAGCCCAATGCCTGAATTTATAATGCAATGGAGGGAAGTTACTAGGTCCTCCTTCAAAGGGATAAAGCCCTCCTTCAAAGGGATAGCTCCTCTCATCAAGGGATTAGCTCCTTCTCTTTTGGGATGCATGAACCACCTAAGAGCGGCAAATCCACGTCAAAATTCCTTCTAGAATCATCTAGAATTAACCCAAAGTGAGTTTTTTTGAATAAACTTGCGCCTTTTTGACTTTCACAGGGGTCCGCACCCACACCTTTAGGGACAGAGCGGGCAGGTCCGCAGTTTTTGTAAACAGAAGGTGCGGGAACGCAGGTAACAGTGAGAGAAAGTGCGGAACCAGATTTTTATTGATTTTCAATGTCTTTCTCTCATTTTCAAAGCTTGACTTGAAGAGCTGAGGTCTGAGACTTGCTTAGGAGGATAGTACAAGTGATGATAGACCCATACTGACTGCAAATAATCATGGTGACGATATTTTTGTGTAACACCAAGAAAAATTGAGCAAAGAAATAGGAGGCTTGGAGGGCAGAGGATAAGGTTTGAGAGAGGCCTTTGACTACCTATGAGTAGCAAAGGGATTGCAGAGACAGCTGGATAGCTTATGAGCTGATTTTTTTTGTAATCCAGACTATATTTCCACTTGTATGATAATACAGAGTTGGGGTTTTAGGCTGAGGCTTTCCTCGGTTTATTTCTTCTATGTTATGTGTGATTGATTCCTTCTTGTCAGTTATATGTGTTCTTATTGATGTTGCTCATGTTCGATTAAGCTTCCGCTAAATTGTTTGTAGAAGTAGATCAACTGTTTTGCTTTAGTATATTGCATTATCAGGTGATCTACAGGTGGGAATTTATACATGGTATAAGAGCGAGGTTTTGTAGAAAAAGTTCTACATGGTATCAAAGAAAAGGTGATCAAGGCGAGAACAATATACTGAGAGGAGATTTCAAAGTTTTGAGTTTTGGGCCGAGAGTTTGTAGAGAAAATATGAAAATTTTTTACAAAATTTTTAGAAACAAATAGCAGATTTGGATTCCTTGTGGAAAAATACCCAAATTCAAAAAAACAATTCGCTGAATCAGAGTTTGGGTGAGGGAGATATCGCTAATTTAAAATGAACTATTTTTCTAGAAAATTTCGTGATGGCGGGAAATATGAAATAGATTGGTGTGCTAGCCAAGAACTTGTATGCACTTGAGGTACAAGATGCATGCAAAGCCTTGAGGAGCAAGGCAAAGGTTAGATACTTGGTGGTTGATAGGGAGAGTAAATTAACTCTCAACATGCAGCCCCAGAAGAAGTCTCAGACAATTGTGGAGGAGCCACAATTGGTGAAGCAGCTTCAAGAGGTTGTGGAGTAGCCACAACTAGAGAAGTTGAGTGGATACCGAGTAGATGCATCCACTCATGCAGAGACCTCTAGTAGGGGGAAACTTTGAGCCAAGTGGGTAGAGGGATCACATGCAGCCATACCTCCAGGTAGGAGGTGGGGCGACGTGGAGTGATCGTCCCATGGAGGCTAGGGGTAGGATCCTTGAGGTACCCAACCTCTTTGATTCGACTTTGCTACCGGAACCCCGATGAGGAGTAGCAGAACTGACTGATTGGGTAGAGATAGATGTGGATGGAGCGGCAGAGAGAGCTACAGTGCAGGAGTCCTAGGACTGTGTAGAGCTAGCAAGCTGCAGCGATGGGAGAGGCACAGGAGTGTTGCACCAATGCAGGATGGCACAAAGAGGTGTGCAACGATGCGAGATGCATGGGGTGTTGCAGCAGCTCAGAGGTCAGAGAGAGAGCACTTGTCAGTAGCAGGTAGAGCTTCAGCATCAGAGTATGTTTCTAGCCCAACAAAGAGGTCAGTGGGGAGTTTTTTTTTGTTTCTAGAGTTGCTGGAGCAACCACACTTGGTAGAAGTGTTGCATGCAGAAGATTCCAAAGGTACAAGATCAAGTTCGAGTTGAATGCCTTTCTTGTTGAGAGGAAGTGTTGAAAATGGAAATAAGAAATGCTAAAAATAGAAGTGATAAAATAGCACTACTATAAATAGCTATTTGGGTACCAGTGCTGGATTGGGCAACAGGGAATGAAAAATGGAAGTGCTAAAAATAGAATTGCTATTTTTAGCAGTTCGAGATGGATTCCAATTTTAGTAAGTCCCTAGACTAAAATACGAAGTAAAATTCGAATTTGAACTTAACAACTGTTTGAAAATAAATAAATAAATTCACCATGAGTTAATTAGTTGTGAAAAATCAAACATGAAGTCTATAGGAGGACATGCAACAATTTCTCTATTAAATGAGGAATTTATCCATCAGTTAAAGAGATAATGATGAGTTCTAATTTGAGTTGTAATTAGTTGGATCAGTTAACTGAGTCAAGTCCAGTTAGATTGATTTAAACAGTTTGTTTAAATTAATTGTGAGCTCAGTTAGTTAATGCATGCTTGCATATAACTGCTGCACTTCAGATAACTGAATATTCTCTCATGAATAACTCATGCATGTCAGTTTAGATATAGACCCAGTTGAGATCAAAAGAGGGACATTGTACTATCAGTTGGATGGATTAAGGATTTATCTCCTTCAAGACTACACAGTTAGATAAGAGGTTAGTGAGTGTGTGAAGAGGCCAATTCACACATGTGGCTTCACTGCACCCCAAGAAAAGTTGCGCAAAAAAATAGGAGGCTTGGAGGGCAGAGGAGAAGGTTTGAGAGAGACCTTTGACTGTTTATGAGCAATAGAGGGATTACAGAGAGAGCATGATAGCTTGTGAGTTGATTCTTTTTTGTAATCCAGACTATATTTCCACTTGTATGATAATACAGAGTTGGGGTTTTAGGTCGAGGCTTTCCCCGGATTATTTCTTCTGTGTTATGTGTGATTGATTCCTTCTTATCAATTATATGTGTTCTTATTGATGTTTCTCATGTTCGATTAAGCTTCCGCTAAATTGTTTGTAGAAGTAGATCAAGTTTTTTGCTTTACTATATTGCATTATCAGGCGATCTACAGGTGGGAATTTCTACATGGTATCAGAGCAAGGTTTTGTAGAAAAAGTTCTACAACTAATTAATCAAAATTAATTAAGTTATGGTGTGAATGTACTAGAAACTCACACAAATCGACTTCAAGTTAATCCAAGCCATTGATTAAGATCTAATCTTGGCCATTGAAGTCTCAACAGATGATTATAAGAAGAAGTTGATGGGGCATGGAGAAATCATTTCAGAAGTTCGATTTCATGAGAAGATCGATTTCTAGAGTAGAAACATCTAGTTTCTGGAGAGAGAGACAATGAGATTGAAGCAATGAGAGAGGGGCATAGAAAATGAATTCAGAGGAAGGATTCTAGATCTAGTGAGTGCATTTGCAAAGAGGTAGAGGAGCCATAGAGAGGTTGGTGCAGAGCTGCAAAATAGCATCTAGAGGAAAAGTTGATTCGCTGAGGGAGATTGACATTTTCAGTTCCAGAGTTCAGGAATGATTTCTAGAGTGTTGGAGAAGCATCTTTCTGGCTAGTAGAAGGCAGAGTGACTTCATCAGAATCTAGCAGAAGGAAAGATGTCCAACTAGTTACACAGAGCAACACAGAGGATGACACAGTGCCTCGAAAGGCTGAAATTCTAAAGTGAAGTGGTGCCGAGAAATTTCCTTTGGGGTTAGGAAAATTCCTCTCCAGATTTTTTGCAAGTTTGTCTTTGTAGGATTGCGAATTTTGACATGAAATTGTACTTATATTATTTCACTGCTGCATAATAATAAAACCCTCAACTGTTTCACCAATTTTCCCAAGTTGGATTTTTCCAGGGACATTGGTCCAAAAATAACTGTGTAAATTTATGTGTGTGTCCTAGCATTTCTTCTAGCATTTATTCTTTCGTAGTTTTATTTCTGTAGGTTGCAGTGTGAGTTATTCAGTATTTGCTGTAGGAAACAATAAATAAATTGTTAATTAAAATAACAATTAGGTGAATAATTTCCAATTGTTGCAATAGGATTTGGGTTTTTGAATTTTCACATGGTATCAAATCACAATGATCATCTAGAGAGCTTAGTAGCGAAGGAAGAAGGATTTTCGCTATCCAAAGTGGGCAGTAGATCGAAACCCTAGAGGGCAGCACCGTAACTTTCCAAGAGGCCGAGTTTCTTGACGAGGTTCAATTTTTCTGAGAAATTGATAGAAAAATTTGATCTCTCCAGATCGAGGAATTCCAGAGGCAGAGGGAGAAGCTAAGTATTCTTGTAGAGAAAATCTCTAGCTAGACATAGTAGTTTTGTAGCAGTTTTCTAGAGCAGAGCTAACGTTGGGTGGAAGAAGAGCACACATTGAGAGAAACTTTTTCCTCAAGGAATTTCTAGTCTTAAGAGGTTCAATTTCCCTTGAAGATCAATAGTCATTGTGAGAATATTTTCTCACTCCAGAAGGGAGTGCGAATAACCTAGCAGTAGCTGAGCAGAAGGGACGAAGAAATTTTCGACATTGTTTGAGATGGACACTGCTAGATTTTGAAACTAGGGCAAGTTGGATTGTGCTTCCAACTGTGTCATTTGAAAGGCAAGGATGTCCTTATTTGTGGATGAATATGGCTTGAATACTTTAATATATGCAGTGGTAGCTATCCCCATAGATGTAGATCAACTGAAGGAGTATAGAAAGGAGATGGCACAGGCAAAGAGGTTGATCCTTGATGGTGTTCGAGATCACACTGCATCACACATAATGACCAAGGGGAATATCCAAAGAGATGTTGGATACACTTTCCACGTTGTACTAGGGAACTTCCTAGCAACGAAAGATGTACTTAGAGGATAAGTTGAGATGCACCAAGATATAGAAAGGGGAATGCATAGATCCCTTCCTTACTAAGATTTAGGAGATCGAAGACCAACTTGTAGTTGTTGGGGTAGCACCTCAACCCATAGAGATAGTGCGATTAGCACTCAATAACGTCTCAGAGGAGTGGCAGGTATTTGTCCAAATTATCTTGGGCAGAGACAACTTGCCAAGGCGGGACATGATGTGGGATGATTTGTAGCCAGAGGAGTTGAGACGAGGCTTAGTGAAGAGATCCATCCGTGGCAACAACAACGAATCGAAGCAGGTGAAGGTGGAGGAGAATGTGGCCCTTAGATAGAAGGGTTCCAGTCAGGGATAGGGGGAGCTACAAAAGAAGAAGAAGGACTTGTTGAAGGTCAAGTGCTTCAGGTGTGGTGATCTTGGTCACTATAGTACCCAATGTCATCTTAGGAAGAAGGAAAAGGAGAAGAAGCAGGACCAACAAGCAACTTCAATAGTGATTGATAAGATATCCTCCAGGCTGGAGGAAGACTTCACTATGTTTACTGACACACCCCCAGGAGTGAAATTGGGTGATTTGGTGTTGTAGCCCCAAAGTGCTACAGATGGGCAGGATTCTTGAAGAGGTCCACCTATTGAATCATTACCTTGCTATGGGAGCCCATAATATTTTAGTAGAAGGATGGACTAGTGGCAGTAGATGCAGTCTGATCCCAGAGTGATAGATGCAGAGTCTAATTGCAGTCAGATTGTGGGGAGCGTAGTGTAGAGTTGGTAGCAGTGCAGGTGGCACAATGCATAGTTATAAGAAACGTAGATTCCTTAGTGACAATGAAGATACTAGCAGCAATTAGATACTTGGGAGAAAGATGCATCATACTGATCACAATTGATTTAGTATTTAGGATGATTTTTAGTTGGAGACGTTGTAGTTACAACAAAAATAGATGAAGAGGGAGTTGCAGTGTAGATGCAATGTTGGCAATAGTTCAGTAGGGTCAACAACAACACAGATGAAACACATACCAGAGTTGCGCAGTAGTTCATGGGTGGTAGCAGCTAGACATCAACAACATGATAGAAGATGATGTAAAGATAGGGTGTTGCTACAAGAGGCAACAATTCCATAACACATTCCTTGCTAAGAGGGAGTGTTAGTTTTTTTAGCATCGTATGTGTTATAGCCTTGGAATCTTTTGAGGAGGATAGAACGCATGATATCTCCAAAACCCAGAAATCGTTTCTGGAAATTGCACCTAGAAATGACTTAATTAGATTATTAGTCAATTTTTAAATATTTCCTAAGTCTAAACTTAGGGATTATGACTAATTAATTGAACTAATTAAGTTATGGTGTGAATGTTCTAGAAAATCACATGGATCGACTTCAAGTTAATCCTAGCCATTAATTAAGATCTAATCTTGGTTGTTGAAGTCCTAATAGAGGATTATAAGAATAAGTCGATGGGGTTTGGAGAAATCACTTTAGAAGTTCCATATCTTAAGTAAATTGATTTCTAGAGTGGTAACAATCAGTTTCTAGAGAGAGAGACAATGAGATCAAAGAAGTGAGAGAGGGGTAGAGATAGTTAAGTTGGAGGAAGGATTCCAGATTTGGTGAGTGCATTTGCAGAGAGGCAGAGGAGCCACAGGGAGGCTGAAGTAGAGTTGCACAATAGCCTCTAGAGGCAAAGTTGATTTGCTGAGGAAGATTGATGTTTTGAGCTTTAGAGGCCGGGAAGGAGTCCCAGAGTGTCGAAGATGCGTCTTTGTGGTCAACAGAAGGCATAAAAACTTCATTAGAATCCAGCAGAAGGCAAGACGTCCAACCATCTAAACAAGAGGATGACACAGTGCCTCTGAAGTCCAAAATTCTAAAGTGAAGTGGTGCCGGGAAATTCCTTGTGGGGTGAGGAAAATTCCTCTCTAGATTTTTTGCTAATTTTTCTCTATAGGATTTCCATTTTCAACATCTAGTTGTACTCAAATTATTTCACTGCTGCATAATAATAAAACCCTCAGTTGTTGCATCAGTTTTCCCAAGTTGGGTTTTTTCGGGGACATTGGTAAAAAAACAGTGTAAATTTATGTGTGTGTGCTAGCATTTATTTTAGCGCTTATTATTCCATAGTTTTATTTGAGTAGGTTACAGTGTGAGTTATTTAGTATTTTCTATAGGAAATAATAAATAAATTGCTAATTAAAATAACAATTAGGTGAATAATTTCTAGTTGCTGTAATAGGATTCAGGTTTCCAAATTTTCACACCTCTGAGGTATTTGAGAACATGTTTTGATGCTTTCTAGTGAATATTGGTAGGCTCTACCATAAACTGACTAATTTGATTAACTGCAAAATACATATCGGGCCTTGTTTTCACCAAGTACATAAATGAACCCACCAAATATCTGTAGATAGTGCCATCAACTGCCTCTCCTTTAGAAGCATCCTCTTTCCTCCAGTTAATAGTTAGAGGTGTGTCCATCGAATTAAAATCCTGTATATGGAATCTCCAAAGGATCTCAGAGGTGTACTTCCCTTGTCCAACAAATACCTCTCTATCTCCCTACCACACCTCCAAACCAAGAAAGTAGTGCATCAAAACCATATCCTTCATCTCAAACTCTCTTGCAAGGTCCTCCTTACAAGACTTGATCAACCTCTAATCTCTTGTTAGCATCAAATCATCTACATATAGGACTCAGATGATCGGAATACCATCTACGAAAATGTAGTAGATATTGGCATCTACTTCACTCTTAGTGAAGCCCAATCCACTGAGATAGGAATCTATGCGAGTGTACCAAGCACTAGGTTCCTACTTTAGACAATAAAGAGCTCTCCTAAGTTTAATCACATGTGTCTCCCTACCAAATGTGTCTAATCCATTAGGTTGCTCAATGTAGATCTCTTCCTCAGCCACTCCATTGAGGAAGGTAGTCTTAACATCCATTTGGTGGATCCTCCACCCAAACTATGCCGCTAATGTAAGTATGGTCCCGATAGATGAGTATCTTGCCACAGGGGCAAATGCCTCCTCATAATCAAATCCCTCCACCTATGAGAAGCCTTTGGCCAAAAATATGGCCTTTTACTTCTCAACACTACCGTCAACTACATGTTTCAAGTTATACACCCACGTGGAGACAATAACAAATTTACTCTAAGGTCTAGGCACAACCTCCCAAGGATCATTCTTCATGATGGAGTCATACTCCTCCACCATGGCATATTACCACACCTATTGAGAGACTACTTACTCAAATGAAGAAGGCTAAAAATCAATCAGTTCTGTCATGTGTGCCATATATCCAGTATATCTGTCTAGTGATATCCTCTGTCTGCGCAAGGAGCTAGGAGCTCCAACATACTCCTGAGCATCCTGCACCAATTTGTTTGCCTCCCTGGTTCTCTTCCTCCCTTCTTTGAAAGGATATGTGTGAGTGGATGCCTCCACTCGGCCTGCTCTATGCTCCTTCACATGTGGCTTCTCCATAACATCTTGCCACGATCTGACCGAGGCTCCTCCTTTGGAGCTAGAAGCTCCTCCTCTAGTGGAATGCTCAACTCTCACTCTAGAGAGCTTCTCATGGCCTTCTCCTCATCAAATCTGACATCTCTCCTCATCATAGTCATACTGAGTGAAGGAATATACACCCAGTAAATATGAGGTGTCTCTGTGTATCCTACAAAGATCCCCCTCCTTACAGTAGGCTCCAACTTTTTCCTGTTGGCTTTGGAGACATGACAATAGACCATGGATCCAAAAATGTGAAAGTGGGAGACATTTGGCTTACTTTTAGAGAATGACTCTTCAGGTGTGATCATTCCAATATTTTTGTGAGGGATCCTATTCTACAAATAAACAACTATATTGCTTGCTTTTGCCCACAGGTATAGTGGCAGTCCTTGATCATGAAAATCGCTCTTGCAACCCCTACAATGATTTTATTTTTCCTCTCTACTACCCCATTTTGTTGTGGGTTGTGAGGTGCATTCAATTATTTTCTAATACCCTCCTTTGCACATAATTATTTGAAGGCATTAGACACATACTCTCCTCCATTATCACTTTTTTGGGATTTAATTTTCTGTCAAGTCTCATTAGAGAGTATGGAGTCTTTATTAGTCCTAGGAATCGTGAATCAGTATTATCAGATCAATAATTTAATTTCCCAAACATATTTATATACGCTACTTCAGCTAAGTGAACTAGCGTGTACACACGACTGTACTTAAAGAAACCAGTGTATATGCAGAGAACTTTTGATTTAGGCAGTTTATCATGTATTGAAATTTAACCAGTGTATCCGAGATTTATTAGACAATGCAGTAAAAGTAGAATAAAGCATCACACACAAGCAACGCACATGAACACCAATATATAAGGTGGAAACCCAATGTGGGTAAAAACCACCTGCTGCTGTCGTCTCTGTCTTCTTTTAATAATAAGAAAATCTGTTTACAATCTTGTACTCGTGCAGACTTAGACTAGTACGCAGGCACCCACCTGGAGAAGGCTGCAACCTTCTCTCATTCTCCAGATTCTACTAGAAGGGAGATACAACTCCCTAGCTCTTGTACTAGCCAATATGTTTACTAGCACATAGGTGCCGACCTACAGAAGGCTACGACCTTCTTTCTTCCTCCAGGGACCACGTTTCATGAATTTTTAGACTGGATACTCCTGGAAAACAACACCACAATCTGTGTTAGAGTCAGTCTGGTCAGCCCTCCGTCAGAGATCAAAACTATTTGTGCATTTCAATTTTAGGTGTCCCGCTCCATTCACTCAGCTACATTTCGCTAGGGGCATGCCATGATCTGACGGAGAAAGTTATGCTAATCATTTTCCCTCATGTTTGGCTCTTGCTGGCTCAGGTCTTTTGCAACAATCACCAAAGTCCATGACAGTCAAGGTCTGGTCCTTTACAGGACAGAGTCATTTTCTATGTTTGGGTCTAGGAATTCATCAATTTGGTCTTTGAAACATGTCCAGTAAAGCCATGCAAGCCAGAGGGAGGCCTTACATAGCTATGGTTCAGAGAGCTTCATTGTCACGTGGATAGACTTCGACTCTTCTTCAAAACTCTGTTTTGAAGAAAAGTCAAACAAGGTCATTTATGACAAAATTTTCCAAAAATTCACCAGTTGACTTTTCAGATGCAGTTATGATTTCCGTGGCCAAATGATCTGTCATACAGTCCCTGGTCGAAAATTTCATCTTTTGAGCCAAAATGTCAAAGGGAAAGTGAAAATCAGTGTGTTCTAAAGTCAATGAAAAAGTGCAAAACACAACATTAGAAAAATGGGTTTTCAAGGAAGAAAAAATTAAACCCATCTCTTCCAAGCCTATATATACTTGTTTTTTCCCAAATCAAAGGCATTGTGCTCTTGCAAGACTTGGAGAAGGCATTGCAAAGGTGTGAGTGTGAGGTTGGAGAGTTTGAGTGAGCGGAAGCAGGTTTTGGAGGGCGCGACGCACATACCCAGGGGCGCGGCGCACTCACCGGGCGCGACGCACACGCAGCCAGCCCGCCGTTGAAGGATTACACAGGTGCGGCGCATACAAAGCACGCGGCGCACTGGGAATTGCGCGCGACGCATACAGACCAAGGGCCGAGAAACGTTGCCAAACCACCCAAAATTTTGGTGAAGGCTATCAAATCAAGAGGTAAGCCTCACGACATCACCTGCTCATCAACTTTTATCAATGATATGGTGTTTGTGAAGAGGTTTGAATGTCACCCAAAAATACATAAGGTCAAACATGAGAAAATCACCAAGAAAACGATGGCTGGGGTTGTAACATTGTGTTGTTAGTGCCATGGTTTCACTCCCCTCACCTATCATTTTCCCCCATCCTCCCTTATCATTTTTCCTAAACCCCTGCCCTAAGTCACTACCAAACCCTCTCCCTATTCCTCCACTATTTGGTTAACTCAAAATCACCATAGGACCAGCTTATTGGGCAAGAAAAGCTATGGAAGAGGGGTGCATGGTCGAAGGGTTAAAGAGTCAAACGATTAGGAGAAAATTTGGGTGTTTTCATAGCGCGCGGTGCACACACCAAGGAGCGCGGCGCACTCATTGGGCGCAGCGCACACAGGGCCCATCCACTGTGTAAATCCGACACTGGCGTGGCGCATACCCAGCGCACGACGCACTGGGCATTGCGCGCGGCGCACAGAGATATAAAGCCCAGAAACTATTCAATCTGCCTAAAAATTGTTGGATGCTCACCAAATTTGAAAGGTAGGCAACCTACCTCCATTCTTGCATCAAACTTGAAAGGAATAGCATGGTTGTAGGGGTATAAATCTAATGCAAACATTTTTATAAAGCCAACAAAAGAAGACACAAAGAAGACATAATCCTAGGGTTTATGCTACAGTGACAGTGCTGCCAATATGTTTCAAACCCTACCCCATCAACACTATACCCAAACTACTCCCAAATCCCTGATAAATCTCTCCCTTTAAACCCCTATTCCCATTTCATCATTCCCCTCCTAATACTCCCTGTTTTATTGTCCCCTTGGTGGTATATTTTCAGAGCAACTACCAGCTTCATTGGAATTCAAGGGCAGCATAAAACTCAGGGTACAAACAACAGTAATGGCATCCGAAGTTTCATCAGAATATGAGGAGGAGACCCACAGTGACACAGCTTCGAGAGAAAGGGCCCAAAGGAGACATCATCGGAGTGGAAGACATCTTAGAGATGAGCCAAACACCCTCACCGAGTTGCAGGCATGCCCTCTTGCTATGTCTTGTTTCCAGCACTTAGCATGTTTTGAAATTTGTTAGAGGGTGGCAAATGTCAAAGTTCATCATGAGTTGGCCCGTCTTTTTGCACTTCACCTACATGGAGGACAATCTATCTTGGCTGGGGTCACTTTCACATTGACACCCGAGACCATATCAGTGGCAACATGCATACCAAACATTGGAGAGCAGTGGCATAAGAAAAAGAAGGCAGAGAGGCATCATTATGAGCCTTACATCAAAGACAGCTGTTTGAGCCACCTCACAAGAGTTTTTCCATTCAGATTTATGAAAGATGAGTATGCCCCTCTCATGAAATTGATCATGAAATACTTCAGTTGCGAGGGGAGGTTTTCTCGCCTTTATGCATACCACATCAGGTTGCTCATGCACTTTACTAGGGTTCGGATGATGAACCTCCCATTTTTCATCTGCGGGAACATAGAGAGGATGAGAAATTTCATGCAGCACAAGACCCCTCGACAGCAGCTTAACAGTGTGTATCGCTTTGCCCTTATCCAGATTTTGGTAGACCATCAGTTGGGATTGTAGGGTATTGCTTGGGAGGACTTCATGTCCCGTGACTTCTTCAGCGCTCCATAGGTGGTTTTAGAGGCAGAGCATGAGGTAGGGGGCCCATCTCATTAGTATGAGCGACATGAGACTTCCACTATGCCAGTATACATCACCTATCAGAAAGGCAGTAGACCCTTATTTGTAGTAGCAAAACGAGTGTTATCTCCACCCGGGGTGGAAGGGGTCTCGCTTCCGACATCAGCATCATAGGAGTAGGGTAAGGGTAAGAAGCTAGTGCAGGAGGAAGGGCCATTAGGGGAGCGAGAGACCGAGTTTGTTCTCCTCTAGGATGATGAGACAGATGCAGAACCAATAAATGAGGAGCTTACAAAGATCATCCAAGAGCAGCAGTCAGTGATTGAGTCCTTGTCCCTTGACTTGGAGGGGGACAAATGGAACATGAACTACCTGGAGTGGAGAAACAAACAGCTTGAGGACCAACAGACGATCATGGAGCTGCAAAACATCTGTGAATGTCACCAAGCTGCTCAAAGAAGAAGGGTTGCGCTCACATCTTTGGAGCAAGCAATAAATGAGGATCGGGAGGCCAACCTTGAGAGGGTCAACATGAATTTGGAGAGGTTGCTGGAAAAAGCCAACCAGGACCTTGCTCTATTGAGACATATGGCTTTCCGTTACAGGGTGCGAAACATGAGTGCACAGGCCCGGATAAGGAACTTGAAGGCAAAATTGAGGAAAGCAACAAGAAGGGCAAAGAGGGAAAAAGAGAAAGATCAGCTTCGAATCTTGGCTGAGGCTTCCTTGGCCCATCATAGCACCCCATAGAGATCCTCCAGCCCAAATTTCAAAAAATTTGGGGAAATTTTGGTCACTTGATAATTTTTTGGGTAAAAAACAAGGATTTTCTCCCTGTGCGCCGCGCCACTGGCGCGACACTAAAATTCTAGGGATCCAATTGAGAAATGGCTTGTAGATTTGGATTCATCATGGAAAATTATGACTACTGGTGTCCGGGAAAGAGATTTGGGCAAGATCTGGGTCTCCTAAAGGTCAAAAAACACCCAAAAATGGCCTCTCTGCCACTTTTTTGACACACAGAAAGCAGTCTTGGGAGAATGGAGATTTGGAGGGGCAAATGAGCACCAAATTTGAAAATTCCAGTTGGGTTAGAAAGTAGACAGGACATGCTTTCCAGAAAGCCCACTTGGGCACATTTTGGACACCTGCAAGTGCCCCAAAACAGGTCCCAAAGTAGCACGACACACAGAAAAAATGGCGCGACGCATAGAGGAAAAAATTTCCAATTTGCTTCCGTTTCGCGAAATTTCGGTTCGCGACTTCTCCAAGTGGGCCCGCTCATCTACACTTCAGTTTTTTGGCACCAAAGGTGGCATTTAAAGAGTTTTTTCTCCAGATTGGCTTCTATCCAAGTGGCGAAGGAAGGCAAACGGTCACCCCAAGCCAAATGTCATGTTTGCAGCGTTGCACCTGTAGCTGATGGTTGGCTCTCCATCTCCATTTTGTAATGATTCGAGTAACTTCCCAACCCTTGGTGTTGGAAATAATACTGAGAGGGGGGGGTGAATCAGTATTATCAGATCAATCAAACTTTTCAATTTCATACTCAGAAACATATACGCTACTTCAATTAAGTGAACCCGCGTGTACACGCTACTGTGTCTAATGAAACTCGCGTATATCCAGAGATCTTATAATTCAGTTAGCTTAATCTTCAGTAAATGCATCAGATCATTATTAAGCATATTAACAGTAAACAGGTGCAGAATAACATAACAGAACATCACACAAGAGCCACACACATGAACACAAAGATATAAGGTGGAAACCCAATGTGGGTGAAAACCACCTGCTGCAAGTCATCTCAATCTTCTTCTTAATAAGAAAATCCTTTTACAATATTTGTACTGGTGCAGTCTTATACCAGTACGGGAGCTACAACCCCCTTTGCTCTTGTACTAGCCGATTCATTTACTAGTACGCAGGCTGCTACCTGCTACAATGCTCCAAAGATCTCCTTTAGCTTTTGTACTAGCTTAGATACTAGTACGTAGGTGCTTGCCTACAATCTTCTCACCTCCAAGTACCACGTTTCATCAATTTTCAGACTGGATACACTGAAGCACAACACATAATCTGAAAGGCCACTTTTCATCCAATTTTCATACTGGACCCAACAACAACATTGAAGCTCATAATCAAACAAAACTCTGAATCACTGAAACCCTGTTAACAACACGGTCACCAGAACACAGAGCAGACACAGAACTCTGTAATAACCATCAGACCCATCTGCAACTTCAAATATCAAGCTTTACAATGTATACGCTACTTCGATGAATCAAACCCGCGTGTATACGCGCTTTCGCCAAAGACAACCCGCGTACAGATCTAAAAATAATTTCTCATAACTTGCAGCTGTACCAGACATCAATCATACTCATAATACTTATAGAACAATACATGCGTCAGTATGTAGATCTAGAATAAGCATCATAAAGATAGTTCATTTCAAACCATTTGATCCCGATCTCTCCTTAGATCTAGTTCTCCATCAACCGATGAGATCTCTTCTTAGCTCAGATCAAGCAATGCATCATCAACCCATAACCTGCATACTGGATCTAATGCTTCATCAGATATTCAAGACATTTCAGATGCACTTGCCTAATGATTTCCTTCTCCTTATATAGCCTTAGGCCTTGTTCAATACCAAGAGCCAAAAACATAGTAACACAATACCATCAACTTCAAAACTAGGGATCGACACGCCCGTCGAGACACAATGGTCCGAAACCATAGGCACAACTTCCAAGGACTAACCGCCATGGACCAAAGGTAATTTTCCACATACACGCGCTTTTGATGAAGCCAACCTGCGTGTACACGCGACTTGGGCTTAACGAACCTGCGTGTATGAACTTTCTCTTCTTCTTATAGTCTGATCATCAATTCCTTGCTACTGACCTTCTGTACTATGATTTGTCATCAGTGAGGTTTGCCATCAAGGACAACACTTATCTCATAATGCCAACAATCTCCCCCTTTGGACTTGATGGCAAAGCTAACTTGTCACACTTAGAACTATCATCTGATTCCTTTGAGCTGTCCTCCATCAGTCACATCTGATATTTCTTCTGAAGATTCATCATCTGATTCCTTTGACTTAGAACTATCATCTGATTCCTTTGAGCTGTCCTCCATCAGTCACATCTGATATTTCTTCTGAATATTCATCATCTGATTCCTTTGAGCTGTCCTCCATCAGTCACATCTGATATCTCTTCTGAAGATTCACCCAGTGATACATAAGAGAGATATTCTTCTATGAGAGGGTTGCCATCAAGTACAACACATGCATCATAATGCCAACAATCTCCCCCTTTGGACTTGATGGCAACAACACCAAATCACTCTCCCCCTTTGACATCAAGGGCAAAGGGTGGACCAAGAAATTCTCTTCCTTTGCTGAATCATTCCACTGTCCATACTCCCCCTGAGTACCTGCTGAAATCTCTGAATAGTCTCCCCCTTTGTATATGCCAAGGTGTACCAATCTGTCCATGCTCCCCCTGAGTACCTGCTGAAATCTCTGAATAGTCTCCCCCTTTGTATATGCCAAGGTGTACCAATCTGTCCATGCTCCCCCTGAGTACATGCTGAATCTCTGTACCGCTGAAGTGTGTTGTACATGCTCTTCCTGACTATAGGCAAGATCTGCAAAAGATGTTCTTCAAGAAGAACATGACTCTATACATCATAAAAGACCTTCCTATCACCAAAGACTCATACATACATCCATCTCTCAACTAAGTGAGGATATACAAAAATTGACTCATCCACCCAACCAAGTGGGAATACAACAAAATTTTACATATGACAACCAATCACATTGCATCAATCATCCCAGGCATAGTGGGGAAACCAAAATAGGCCGTTACATGACCTTGACACCATGAAAGAGATACCACAAAAGAGATATATGACATAGAGATGAAATAACTAGACCAAGACTTATGAAAGTCACTTCTCCTTTCGCCTTTGTTCCTCCTGAAATCAACACCAAATGTGAACTAGAACCAAAAGCTTTAAGATAATGCCAACAATGCATCATTGGAAGATTATCTGCTCCCCCTGAACCTGTGCCAGATGATCTCTGTCAGACCTATATCAGACTTTCTGCAACCAACATCTGTCCCTGCTGATTTCCTTCAAATCTCCATATACACGACTGTATACACATAAACACGCGTATATACGCAGATATCCCTTACGCAACACGCGTACACCATATACGCGACTATCCCCTTGTAAAACGGCGTATGCACGCGGATATCCTTTAAACAACATGCGTACACAAATTTCCATATCAGCAACCTGTAAATGTCCTGTAGAGAATAGGTCATCAACCTATAACAAGGTATGTCTGCATCAATTCATCCCTTTGAACAGAATTCAGAGTCATTCACATTGTATCATGTGTGAAACCACCATAGCCATTTCATCAAGCTCTACATGATCCAAGTATCATTACTTGGGAACATCTGCATCAATTAACATATGTAAGTATAAACCTATCATCATATAGATAAGAACTCATCACCATGTCTCCAATAAAGCAACTTTGAGGAGTCATCCATGAATCAGCACTATGTATCTTGAGCTCAAAACTCTTTTGACAAAGCTTCTTGATATCATCATCAGCAACAATCCTTATCCACAAGAGTGCCTGCATCATAACTGTATGATTTTTATGCATATGACAACAGCAGTATATGAGTGACCCATCATCAAGTGAGGAAGATGTATATTCAAGCTTTGTACTTCTCCTTGTCCTTATGAAGATCACCATGTAAGCACCATATATGCATCATCAAAGAATCAACCATAAATCTGATCTGATCATCAACTGTGTAACCCCAAGAATCATATGAGATTTTATCATAGACAACTCACAACCACATCATAGCAAGATATATCATTTAGCCATATAAGAATCATCACCAAGGAATATGCCAACAATGAATTATTAAAGGCATATGCTCCCCCTCAACCTGTGCCATCTGTTAGATCTGATCATGCATATATCAGCAATGAGCATCAAGACATCATCATCATCAAGTTAGGATCAAAACACTTCTAGACATCTTACAGGTATCAAAACATTTTTACACATCCTCAACAGACTGTAACAATTAACCAATAGAGCAAATAATGGACTGAATCATGTCAGATCCCTTTTCTGAGCCTGTCCCCACTACTTTTCCTCAGACTGATATATACGCGACTTTTCAGTGTCTAACTCGCGTATATACGCGACTTCCCTTTAAGAAACTTGCGTATGAGATTCAGGACACTGAAGTTTTACACTTTCAGCTCCCCCTGAGTCTGATATGTCTGTGCTGTGCTGTGTCTCAGTACATTGTGCTGACTGTACTTCCTTCTTCCTCCATATCTTCAAGTGTGATGAGGTTTTCTCCTTTTGGTGTGATGTCCATCCTTTGTTCCTGCATTCCTTTGCTATATGTCCAAGCTTGTTACATGCATAACATCTTACATGTTTCATATTCCTCCTGTAACAATCAGCAGCTTTGTGACCAAACATATTGCAAGCAAAGCAATATCCATTAAAGTACCTTGAGTGTGATGATCTTTCTGCATGATGGTCTTGAACCCTTCTTCTTCTACATCTAGCTGCAACATGTCCAAGATTATGACATACATAACATTCAAAATTATTCATAGGAGGAGTAAAAGATTTTCTTTGAGGAGTCTCTTTCCTTGATTGTTGATGGGGTTGACCTTTCATCTCCTTGTTGATCATTTTAGATTTCTCTTTAGAGTTCCTTGCCTCACCTTGTGAGCTAGATTCACCTTCAACAGATTCATGAAAACCAAGACCAGTCTTGATAGCAGGAGACCTTTGACTATTAAGAATATCATCCAAGGCTTTAGCACTATCTTGAAATCTCAAAAGTTTATCCTTTTCTTCTAATTTACCTTTCAAGATATTTACCTCAACTTGAAGTTGTTCTTCCTTTTCAAGAGATTGCCTTTTCAAATCTTCTTCATCTTTCCTTCCTTCTTCCATTTGTTCCCTTAGTTTGAGAATCTCCTTTTCTTGTTCTTCATACAGATCCTGCTGAATTTGACGAACTCTGAAGGCACATTCCAACTGTGATTTTAAGCTGATGACTTCGTTGTCTTGTTTTTCAATTGCTTGGTGTAGATCTTCATTCTGCTTCTTGGATTCTTCAAGATCTTCCTTTAGTGAGAGGATCGTAGCTTCAAGATTTTCATAGTAGCTGGATCTATCTTTGAGTTTCTTGATGGTTGTGCTTCTTTCGTTGACTTCTTTTCTTAATGATGTCACTTCATGCTGCAATTTTTGACATTGGTCTTCCTTGTCCTTGAGTAGCTTTCTTACCTTGTTTCCTTCTTCTAGTTGGGCCTTTAGTTTGGTAACTTCTTCTTTGAAAGCACATTCCCTTTTGTTCAATAGATCTTGTTGATCTTTAACTTTGTCTGTAAGCCTTCTAAATACTGCCTCTATTTGATACTTTTCTTGCTCACCCATAAAAGCATGTTCAGTAGTTTCACTATCACTTCCATCACTTTCACAAGGAAATATAGCAGGAACATCAGAGGATAACACATTCATACCTGATAATGATTCTGAATCTGATTCTGAATCTGAAGAGCCTCTTATACCTAATCCCCAATCGATTCTCCCACTGTCATAGTCCTTCTGAGATGTCTTCTTCTTCTTATGAGCTTTCTTCTTAAGCTTCTTTCCCATTGTTCCACGGATCTCCTTCAAGCGATCAAGCTTCTATCAAAGGACCTGCTCTGATACCAATTGTTGGAAATAATACTGAGAGGGGGGGGGGTGAATCAGTATTATCAGATCAATCAAACTTTTCAATTTCATACTCAGAAACATATACGCTACTTCAATTAAGTGAACCCGCGTGTACACGCTACTGTGTCTAATGAAACTCGCGTATATCCAGAGATCTTATAATTCAGTTAGCTTAATCTTCAGTAAATGCATCAGATCATTATTAAGCATATTAACAGTAAACAGGTGCAGAATAACAGAACAGAACATCACACAAGAGCCACACACATGAACAAAAAGATATAAGGTGGAAACCCAATGTGGGTGAAAACCACCTGCTGCAAGTCATCTCAATCTTCTTCTTAATAAGAAAATCCTTTTACAATATTTTTACTGGTGCAGTCTTATACCAGTACGGGAGCTACAACCCCCTTTGCTCTTGTACTAGCCGATTCATTTACTAGTACGCAGGCTGCTACCTGCTACAATGCTCCAAAGATCTCCTTTAGCTTTTGTACTAGCTTAGATACTAGTACGTAGGTGCTTGCCTACAATCTTCTCACCTCTAGGTACCACGTTTCATCAATTTTCAGACTGGATACACTGAAGCACAACACATAATCTGAAAGGCCACTTTTCATCCAATTTTCATACTGGACCCAACAACAACATTGAAGCTCATAATCAAACAAAACTCTGAATCACTGAAACCCTGTTAACAACACGGTCACCAGAACACAGAGCAGACACAGAACTCTGTAATAACCATCAGACCCATCTGCAACTTCAAATATCAAGCTTTACAATGTATACGCTACTTCGATGAATCAAACCCGTGTGTATACGCACTTTCGCCAAAGACAACCCGCGTACAGATCTAAAAATAATTTCTCATAACTTGCAGCTGTACCAGACATCAATCATACTCATAATACTTATAGAACAATACATGCGTCAGTATGTAGATCTAGAATAAGCATCATAAAGATAGTTCATTTCAAACCATTTGATCCCGATCTCTCCTTAGATCTAGTTCTCCATCAACCGATGAGATCTCTCCTTAGCTCAGATCAAGCAATGCATCATCAACCCATAACCTGCATACTGGATCTAATGCTTCATCAGATATTCAAGACATTTCAGATGCACTTGCCTAATGATTTCCTTCTCCTTATATAGCCTTAGGCCTTGTTCAATACCAAGAGCCAAAAACATAGTAACACAATACCATCAACTTCAAAACTAGGGATCGACACGCCCGTCGAGACACAATGGTCCGAAACCATAGGCACAACTTCCAAGGACTAACCGCCATGGACCAAAGGTACTTTTCCACATACACGCGCTTTTGATGAAGCCAACCTGCGTGTACACGCGACTTGGGCTTAACGAACCTGCGTGTATGAACTTTCTCTTCTTCTTATAGTCTGATCATCAATTCCTTGCTGCTGACCTTCTGTACTATGATTTGTCATCAGTGAGGTTTGCCATCAAGGACAACACTTATCTCATAATGCCAACACTTGGGTGTTCTATCTCTTCCTCACACATTCTATATATTGTACGTAAGTTATTTGCGAAGGGTTGGTTGGCTTGTAACTTCTGGGAGACTGTGGGAAAGAAACTTTGTTTCTTCACTGTGTATTCTTGACAGAGAATTAATGAAAGGCAGCGGCTCTGTTTCATGAGATTCTTGTGGTTGTGAGTGTAACAAATGTGTCTCTTATGTTTTCATATGTATTTCGTTATGTTTCACAATTCAATTCATGTTCATTTCCAGTGAAATTTTCTGAGTGAGATTAGGTAGAATTCAATTTTATTGCTTTGCCTGTGGGAAAATTTCATGTTCAGTGTTATTCTTCTGTTGAAAAGGATTCATGTAACTATGCCCTTTTCACTTTCTTCAGCAGTCTATTCATGCTGTGGTACCTCAAACTAAATTGTTACATTTCCCGCCTACCTTGCCTCACGGAATAATCTGTGCCTTTGTATTAAATTATCTGTTCTTTGCTAAGTGCCGGTCCCATACCATCCCAGAAGCTCGGTCATTCATGAAAATTGTTTCTAGAATCCCTATTCACTTACTAGCCTAAGGTAAATATTTCATTGTAAGTCATCTCAGACCATTTTCGATTATCTATTCACTGAGCGTGACTCGGAGAGAGCCCTCTCCTGCTCTGGTAGGGCTAGCTACCAGACTAAGAGTGGTTTGTGGTTACCCTAATTTTTGCCTTCCTTCAGCCTAAGGCAGATTTAGGTGCTAACAATATGAAGGTCACGTTTCATTCAATTTTCATACTGGACCCATCAACAACATCATAACTGCAATACAATAATCACGTAAATTTGCATCAACCAATCACTGAAACTCAATCATCATAACCTAAATCTGATCATTCAGAACACTGTCACCAGAATACAGTCACCTGAACCCAAAGCAGAACCCAGAACTCTGAAACAACAAACAGAAACAACTGAAACATACTTCATAAGGTATACACTACTTCCCTGTGTCGAACTAGCATGTATACACGCTTTTATCAAAGCCAACCAGTGTACACATTTCTAAATATTAATTCATAATTTTGCAGCTATTCCAGACTTCAGTTATACCCAGATCATAACATTTATAGAATAACACATGCGTCAGTATTCAGATCTAGACTATACAATATCAAACCATATAATGATAATTCATTTCAAGCCTTAAGATCCCGATCCGTCATTAGATCTTATCCCTCATCAATCGCTAAGGTTCATCCTTGGTTTAGATTAAGCAATGCACCATAAAGCAATAACCTGCATAATAGATCTCACACTTCATCAGATATTCGATACTTGCACACCTTGGCTTAATGTTCTTCTCCTCCTTATATAGTTTTAGGCCTTTCTTAATACCATGGATCAAAACCACTTAGGACCAATACCTTGGACTAAATACCTAGGGTCAATACCTCGAACCAAATACCTTGGACCAATACCATGGATCAAAATACCTTGGACCAAATACCTCGAACCAAAAACTTAGTTTTCCAACATATATGCGCTTTTCCTTATGTGAAAGTGCATGTGTACATATATGCTACTTGTGTTCAAGGAACCTGCGTGTATACGCAGCTTGGTCAAGGTGAACCTGCATACACCTCTCTTTCTTCATTCTTTGTAGCCTGATTTGTAATTCTTTGCTCATTTGAGTGAGTTTCCATCAAGGACAACACCTATATCATAATGCAAACAATCTCCCCCTTTGGACTTGATGGCAACAACAACACCAAGTCACTCTCCCCCTTTGACATCAAGGGCAAAGGGTGAAGCAAGATAATTTCTCTCATTGACAGACATTATGCTGGTCATGCTCCCCTTGAGTACATGTTGAAATCTTTGATTGAGCTTCCTTGATATGTACTGAAACTGTCCATGTTCTTCTTGAGTACAAGCAGAGTCTGCAAAGAATAACATGACTCTATAACTCAACTATGTGAGGATGACCTTCCTATCACCAATGACTCATACATACATCCATCTCCCAACCGAGTGGGGATATACCAAATTTGACTCATCCACCCAACCAAGTGGGGATATACCAATTGTTTATACATGACAGAAACAAGAAATATTACATCATCCATCCCATGTAAAGTGGGGATACAAATTACATCATTTGTCCAAGAGGACTCATATCACTTCCTAGAATTTTACATGACTTGAGTAACAAATGGTATAAATATCTGAAGCCATAGCTGGACTCAGCAACCATAATGCCAACAATACTAAATGTACGTGAAGGATAATGCTCCCCCTAAACCTGTGCTACCTGTGCATTGTTAAATGATCAAGGCATCTTTGTCAGTCAAATAAAATTAATGAATAGAGCATATAGACATTAATCATCAATATCAGTCAGAGCACCCATATCAGATCCTGCCCCACTGTTTTTCTTGTCTGAAACACATATACACTCCTTTACCCATAGAAACCTACATGTGTACGTGACTCCACTTCATGAAACACGCGTATAATAACCTTTTTCTAAAAAAAATTGGATTTAACAGCAGGATGATGCAGAAACTACTCCTAGCTTTTGTCTTAGACATTCAAATGTCTCTCTTGACAGTGGTTTAGTGAATATATCAGCAACCTGTTCTTTGGAGGGAACATACTCCAATTTGACCTTTTGTTCAAGCACTTGTTCACATAGAAAATGGTATTTGATGGGTATGTGCTTGGTCTTGGAGTGCATGACTGGATTCTTTGAAATACTGATGACACTTGTATTATCACATAGAATGGAGATGGGTGGAGTGCATGTGATATGAATGTCTTGCAAGGTTTGCACCATCCAAAGTAGTTGTGTGCAGCAAGATGCACCAACCACATATTCTACTTTAGCTGTAGATAGCGCAATTGAACTTTGTTTCTTGCTGAACTAAGACACTAACTTGGAACCCATATAGAATGCACCACCACTAGTGCTTTTTCTGTCATCAACACTTCCTGCCCAATCTGCATCTATATATGCATGAAGAGTGAGATCTGTATCTCTAGGATACCATAAAACAAAGTCCTGTGTTCCTTGAAGATATTTGAAAATTCTTTTGACTGCCTGAAGGTGTGCTTCCTTTGGATTTTCTTGGAATC
Organism: Pinus tabuliformis; assembly: GCA_031772625.1. Lineage (NCBI taxonomy): Eukaryota > Viridiplantae > Streptophyta > Pinopsida > Pinales > Pinaceae > Pinus > Pinus tabuliformis. The sequence continues at coordinate 967,375,448 of CM062810.1, forward strand.
TTCCAACTATTATGTTGGCTTATTGGGGCCTGGCCTAGGTTCAGAAGTGTTTTAGCCAAGCAAATCCCACACTACCAGCCCTTTCAGCAACAATCCGCAGAGTGCAAACTGAGGTCTCACCTGAGGTAGTATGGGAGGGTGATGGAACTAGGTTTTCGCACCTTAAGGATGTCTTGATGAGGTCTGTAGGGGTCGCGAACTGATCTACGCACTCGCGCTACTCTGCACAGTTGTCTGGCCCTCGCGTAGATCTACGACAAGGTTCTTCCTAGATTCCTTATTATTATTATGTTTATTATAGATATGATCTAATTCTTAAGGTATTTAATCAAGCATTCAACAGTTATAACTAGCGCGTGCAACCATAAATCTTAAAGACATGCATAAAACCATAACATAAGAATAAACATATAGATCTGCGACCAGATGCACAATAATTTAGAAACACTTATCTTTATTGATCTTCTGTTCAGTACAATCCATTTCCACCCTGCGCACTCAGCTGCAGGGGCCCACGCACACAACTATGGACTCTACCCGGCCTCTGTGCACACCGTTGCAGAGCCTACTCTTACTACTACCAAACCTGACTCGGACTTACAGACTCAGAGCAATCTTGCTTTTACAAACCCATACACTTCAGATCTTCACCCAAAAGCTACCTTCTACCCTTAGAGCCTCGGTCTATTTATACATTCTCATGGTCCGCAAACCATGGGTAGGTCGACTCGCCTTCTATTATTTTACATTATTTTCGGGAAGACAACCCTTTGAATTGACCCATTACAATTCGCGCTCCGCACACTTCGCGAAACTTTTACAATATCAGTACCCAAAATTGTGGGCTTTAAGCCCCGAAACCATTATGTGGGGGATCCACTACCCAACATATTCCTACTGCATGCATGATGTTAGGTCAGGTACCTGTTAGATAAAGTAGACTGTCAATCATGGATTTGTAAGTTGGTTGATGTACTGTTGCTGATTCATCATTTGAGCTGAGAATGCATCCTATTACCATTGGGGTACATACAGGTTTATAATCTTCCATGCCGTACCTTTTCAAGATCTGTTTGAGATATTTGGTTTATGAAAGAAAAATACCATCTTTATTCTGTTGAACTTATAGACCAAGAAAATAGGTAAGTTCACCAAGCAAGGACATTTCAAATTCTTGCTGCATTACTGAAGCAAAATTCTGACTCATGGATTCTTCATTGCTACCAAAAATGATATCATCAACATAAACAACAATAATTAGCAATTTATCAATGTCAATATTTGTATATAGATTGCTATTTGTTGAACCTTTTGAAAAACCTTGTTGATGTAGATATTTGTCAAGATGGTAATACCAGGCCCTTGGAGCCTGTTTTAGACCATAGAGAGTCTTTTTGAGTCTGCATACAAGTTTTGCATCATTTCCAAGAATGAATCCTTCTTGTTGTTCAATATAAACTTCTTCTTCTAAATCTCCATTAAGGAAAGCAGATTTTACATCCATTTTGTATACTTTGAATTTTTGAAAGCTAGAAAGAGCAAGAGACATCCTTATGGCTTCAAGTCTAGCAACAGGTGCAAAAGTTTCTTCAAAATCTATACCTTCTTCTTGAGTATACCCTTTACAAACAAGTTTGGCCTTGTTTCTAATGACTTCTCCATTTTCATTCAGCTTGTTTTTGAATATCCATTTAGTTCCTATTATATTTTTATCATGAGGTCTAGGAACTAATTCCCAAGTATTATTCTTTTCAATTTGCTCAAGTTCTTCATTCATGGCCTTGACCCAACATTCATCTTTGCATGCTTCATTTACATTTTGAGGTTCGATGGAGGATAGTAATGCTAGATAGCTTGAGGATTTTGTAATAGTTCTTCTTGTTTGTACACTTGCCTCTTTTTCCCCTAAAATTTGAGTTTCTGGATGATTTTTCTAAACATACCTGGATGGAGTATTTTCTTCTATCGTTATCTCTTCTTCTAGTGCTTCATTCGTTTCTTCATCAATATCATTGTAATTTGATGTGGGAAAATACTCCCCATCTTCTTCATTGTCATAATCTTCTTTTTTGTTTGTTTTGGATTTTTGCATGCTTCATCAACTACAACATCAATACTTTCAACAAATTTCCCAAGTCTTTTATTATAACATCTATATCCTTTACTTCGGGAAGAGTAACCAAGAAGAATACCTTCATCTGCTCTAGGCTCAAACTTACCAAGGTTTTCATCAGTCCTTTTGATATAACATTTTCTTCCAAAAACTTTAAAGTATTTTACAGTAGGAGTCTTACCATACCAAAGTTCATGTGGAGTTTGAGTGTTGTTTACCTGAATATTTGCTTGGTTGAGAATAGTTATGACAGCGAATGCAGCTTCACCCCAGAAGGTTGTAGGAGTTCCAGATTCATCTAGCATAGCTCGAGCCATTTGTTGAACAATTTTGTTCATTCTTTCTACCACTCCATTTTGCCGAGGAGTCCTTGTGGTGGAGAATTGCCTTTTTATTCCATGTTGTTCACAAAAGTCAAAGAATTCATCCGAGGTAAATTCCCCTCCTCGATCAGATCTGAGGCATTTGATTTTTTGATCTAATTCATTTTCAACCAAAGCTTTGAAGGCTTGGAACTTTTCAAATGCTTCATCTTTATGCTTTAGCAGACCTATCCAACACATTTTGGAAAAATCATCAATGAACAAAATAAAGTATTCTTCTCCACGAGGTGACTTTTTCCTTGATGGTCTACATAAATCAGTATGAACAAGTTCAAGAGGCTTACTAGCTGACCCTTCTTTTTCAATGAAGTGAGCTTTGGTTTGCTTACCGAATTGACATGGTTTGCATATTTTTTTTTTAGCGATGTTGATATTTGGAAGATCACAAACAACCTTGAATTTGTAATCTTTTCTTATTTGAGAAAAGCTTAGATGTTCCAATCTTCTATGCCACAGCTAGTTTTCATCATTTTTGCTTAGATAACACTGTTGTTGTCCTCCCTTGAGTATGTATAAGTTGTTTGGAGTTCTTGTACCTTTGATCACGGTCTCCCCTGTTACATTCCTTTTATTTTGTGCTTCTCTAGTCATGATGGTTTTGTAAGCAACACATTGAGCAGCTTTGTGTCCAAAATTATGACATGAAAAACATTGCCCATTAAGTAAGTTCCTGCGACTATCGAATCTATTAACCCGGTGATTGTAGTTTCTATTGATATTCATCTTTAGAGAAAATTTAGTATGATTTACCTGAGATTGGTTGTGGCTTCTATTCATCCTTTGAATAAATTGAGTTTGATTTACTTGGTGATCTGCTCTATGCCTTTGCTGACGATTGTCATACTGTTCACTGGTCTTTGCCACATCAAGATAACTTTTGGTGGAGGTTGACGACTTCTGTGATTGAGATGCTTCTTTAGTATATCCAAGACCTGTATTTATTAGAGGAGAATTCTGCACTTTAATAATTTCATCTAAGGTTTCTGATCCTCTAACAAATCTTATATTGAGAGATTTCATTTTCTCAAGATCCTTTCTTATACCCACAATTTCAAATTCTAGTTTTTCGTTGTGTTTTTCTTTTTCAGCAAGTTGGTATATCAAGGTGTCTATAATCATATTCTTTTCTTCTAAACAGATTTTGAGTTTAGAAATTTCTTCATGAAGGGCATCTTCTTCTAAAGCATCCCAAAAATTATCATCGTCATAAGCCATTAGAAGTCTATAGTCATTACTATTTTCATCTTCATCTCTATTTGATAAATCATCACTATCTTCATGAGTATAGTAACTTCTTTTATTTACAACTTGTTTTCTATTCCATTTTTCATATTCCTTCCCTTTTTCATATTTATCTTTATGAGGACATTTGGTAGCATAATGACCAACTTTGCCACAAGCAAAGCATTTGAAGGGTAGCTTACCTCTAAATCTTCCGGAACCCCGTTGAAGCTTCTTGACAAAGTTTACCTCATCTTCTTCTTCTGAAATATGTCCTGATTCATTGTGTTCTTCCTTTCCTTTTGCTGAAGCTTTAAATACAGTCTCTCTCATATCTGATGGACCTCCTTTTCTCATCTCAAAGGTAGTTAAGGTTCCGTGAAGCTGTGTCATAGTGATAGTCTGCAGATCCTGTTTTTCCTCTATGGAAGACACTTTTGATTCAAATTTAGAAGACAAGGATATCAAAACTTTCTCAACTAAGGTAACTTCCTTTATATCTTCACCCAAATTATTCATACAATTAACAACCTCATCTGTACGTAGGAAGTAACTAGCTATACTTTCATCACTGTGCATCTTAAGAGTTTCATACTAAATTCTGAGAGTTTGAAGTTGAGCACGTTTTACCTGAGAGTCTCCTTTGTAGCTCAGAACAATTTTGTCCCATATTTCTTTGGCTGATTTGAGCTGCATGACTTTGAAAAACTCTGATTGTGATAGACTTCCTAATAATGTATTGACAACTTTGGCATTGGTTTCATATTGCTTCTTACCTGCCGTATCTGTAGGAATTTCTGTTGGAAATGTATATCCTCCTTCCACAATTTCCCAGACATCAGTTCCAAGTGATTGTAGATAGGACGTGGTTCTTATTTTACAATAAACAAAGTTTCTCCCATCAAATATTGGCGGTTCGATGGATCCCATGCTTTCTTGATTACTCATGATGATGGATCTCCCTTCAAGCGATCAAGCTTCTTCTGAAGTACCTGCTATGATACCAATTGTTGGAAATAATACTGAGAAGGGGTGAATCAGTATTATCAGATCAAAAATTTAATTTCCCAAATAGATTTATATACGCTACTTCAACTAAGTGAACTAGCGTGTACATGTGACCGTACTTAAAGTAGCCAACGTATATGCAAATAACTTTTGATTTAGGTAGTTTATCATGTATTGAACTTTAACCAGTGTATCAGAGATTTATTAGACAATGCAGTAAAAGTAGAATAAAGCATCACACATAAGCAACACACATGAACACCAAGATATAAGGTGGAAACCCAATGTGGGTAAAAACCACCTACTGTTGTCGTCTCCATCTTCTTTTAATAATAAGAAAATCTGTTTACAATCTTGTACTGGTGTAGACTTATACTAGTATGCAGGCATCCACCTGCAGAAGGCTGCAACCTTCTCTCGTTATCCAGCTTCTACTGGAAGGGAGCTACAACCCCGTAGCTCTTGTACTAGCCGACATGTTTCCTAGTACGTAGGTGTTGACCTATAGAAGGCTACGCCCTTCTTTCTTCCTCCAGGGACCACGTTTCATGAATTTTCAGACTGGATACTCCTGGAACACGACACCATAATCTGAAGGTCACGTTTCATTAAATTTTCATACTGGACCCTGTTGGATACCTATACCAATAGGTTTCATATTTCATGATTGACAAAAGAAAGTCCAAATATGCTCTGCTTTGAGTTCACAAAGATCCCATATTTCCTAGAGAACAAAAAGGTGTGTAAAGTGTTTCAATGTTGATGACCTTATTTCAATTTTTGATGGATGATCCAACAGCTTAATCTGGATCATGCCATATGTTCAATTTTGTGCTATAGACTAGAGAAAGAAGTCTGTCCAAACTGCTTAATTTTGGCAGACAACTAGTTTAGGTAGAGAAGAGAAGGATCCCAACAGCCTAATCTGGGACCTTGGAAGAGATAAGGGCAGAAGTAGATAGAAAAAACAAAAGAAAAAGCCAAAGAAAAGAAAAGGCAAGTAAGGGTCTGCAAGTCCAAGTGCACCCTCCAAGAAGAAATAAAATGCTAGGTAAGTAGCTGGGTAGGTAGTTGGGGTTGCAGAAAGGTTATCCCTACTATTGCAAGGATGGTGATGGTAGGTATCAAAGCAAAGTTGATTAAGTGACAAGGGTGTCCTTCTTCATCAATTCTCAGCAGGAAGCATGACTAATTTCCCATCTCCCCTCCAATTTCATTTCTAACATTCCCCTATCAGCTAAAATTTCATGGAAAAGACTAAGGTTCCATGGTGTTTCTTAAATCTTTAAGAAGCCACATTTCTTGTCTAAAGTTCTTTTCATTTTGATCTACTCTTAAAACCAAGTTTGTTTCATATAAACTTAATGGTTCTCTCTCCACTTACCCCCTCCTCCATACTAACACTAACCCTATTATATAAATCCCTTATATCACCCTTTTCCCTAATATTACTAACACCAAGGTGTATAAATCCCAAAATCTTATAAATACCCACCCCTTGGCATTATAGCCAATAAAGTCACGAGTCAGGGATCAAATGACACCAGGTCATGTTGATAAACCTCTGCCAAATACCCTTCTTCCCTCATGAGCAAGTTCCTCTATCTCTACCCCCTTTTTGCACATAAAACCTATAGAAAAACCCTAAAAAACCACCTTACCCGCTTCAAAGGGCAAAAAAAGCATCAAAACCCTCTTTCCGCCGCATAATCAAGGTCAGGCGCATGTAATTGTTTTTATCAAAATACATTAGAAAAGCGCTCAAAACAGGTTTATTTGCCTCCGCCCTCATCCGTATATTCCACACATGTCACCTCCCCAACGACCGTTAGATCAAAGGCCTACAGATCCGACGGCCCTGATCGCGTCGGACCCCTTCCGACGTCTGACCGATACCTGTACTAACCTCCTGTCACATCTGTCCCACGTCCGCCGTCCGATCAAAGTCCGTAGATTTGACGATCATCGTGACGTCGGAGCCCATCCGATGACCGATAGATATCTCCCGACGTCCGTATCTGGAGGACGTCATTCCACTGCAACGTGTCCTCACCACCATACGTCGGAGGTACTACTGACCGATACCGCCCCCGTACAGGAGGCGGTGCGATATGAAACCACTGCTGGTTTCCGGATTCCCTTATCCCGCCCACTCACGTCATCATCACGTCAGCAACATGTCAGCGCCCCGTCACCCAGGTACACTGCCCCGTCACCCCCCTGGCCCTGCCATTGGTCCACCTGTCCTGCCATGTCACCGCCACCGTGTACCAACCAGATCCCGCCACGTCACCCGATGACGTCAGCATGACGTCATCCGACCTTGACCCCACCTATGACGTCATGCTGACGTCAGCACGAATTCGCGCCAAAAGCGTCAAAAGGTCTATTTTAGCCAAACATTCGCGTTTTTTGTCATTTTGGTGTGTTCGTCGTTATTCTGCTCTGCATGCAAACTACGTCCAATCTTGCACCAGCCGCTGAAAACCGTCTCCCGACCGCCAGAGCGTCTATTCCTTCAACGCCAACAAGCTCTGACCGATCCAATTTTACAGGTATTGCTCGTTTATGCTCTAAAACTCCATTTTCGCCTACATTTCGCATGTAAATGAGTAGCAGGCCTTAGGAGCAGAAATTCACCGTTGAAAATCACTAAATTGCCATTTAAGCTTAACCAGAAACTTTGTTTAGCCTCTGTCAAGCCAATTATTGACAATTAAAAAACAAAACTACAACTGGTTCGCGCAATCGTGAGCCCGTTACCTGCAGGGGACAAATATACCGTAAGAGAGTATCCCCTTGACATTTCCGCTACCACAGAGTCATACAGAGGCAGTATTTCAACTGCTGCGGCCTTATTTCCACCTTCCACTTGCTAAACCATCTTTCTTTGCAAACAAACCTTGTTGTTGTTACTCTGCATAGTAACACAGTCTTTGAGCAGACGGAAAGCTTAAAACAAGAGTCATGGACCCCCCTGTAGCTCCTATAGCCCTCAATGTGGCTCCCCTGAATGTTCCTAATAGAACATTTCACACCAGAGCTTTGGCAGACTTGGACTACAAGATAACAGAGGAAATGCTGAGCAGAAGCAGGTTCCATCTGCAAATATTAAATGAGATAAAGATCAAACATGAGAGGGGGACAGACATCCTGGGAATTTGGGATTCATTCCTCCCAATATTCAAGCTTCCTCAGGTTAATCAATTCCCTGAGCTTGTGCACATAGTTGCTGAACACTATGATGCATCCCAGAGGGCAGTGCTAGATGCTGAAGGTTCAATTCTGTTCCTCATTACCCCTGAAGCAATCAGGGAGATGTTGCAATTCCAGACAGATCAAAAGTTGGTCCCTCTGTCACTAGCTGATTTAATAGTACAGGGAGCCAGAACCACAGAGGCCCAAATCACTAAGATCAACCAGCTCTTCATCAAGGCTGACACTTTGCAAATTCCTCCCATCAACTGCGTTTACCTCAACCAATTGGGCCAAGACCTGGTTGACATGATCAGTCCCATCCTGGGATATGATTCAATAGAACATGTGGATGAAACAGTTATACAAATGATGCTTATGTTTTCCCCAGGAAGGAAACCAATCCACTATGATTATGCCACATACATATCAGACAAGATGCATGATCAGTTGATGAATTTGTCAAGAGAAAGGGTGTTTAGATACACCTCTTACCTATATCATCTGCTCCTTTACTTCCAGCATGATAAGTTCTCTTTCCCAAAGAAAAGAGTAGATGCACAGGGCAACCTGAGATCAGTTGTATACTGGACATCTGTTTTTCATGTAAGGAGCCATTCTCCATACACCTACTGTGAATTTATTGATCTTTTCATCCATCCAGCCTTGACTCTACTGTTGGGTTCACCTCCTCCCAGATTGACAGATGAGATGAAAAGACTCCTTCAGCTATCAAAAGTATACAGTATTGGGGATTGGTATCTCTACCAACACCACACCGTCATCAGAATATATGGGTGTGAGTTGCCCCCATTTAGACTACCCAAATTTGTGCCCATGAGGCTATTTGCCTTAGAATACTTCAGACAGTTTGGCTTTGTGGATATGTTCCACTTCTCAGGCAGAGGCAAGAAGGCACAGCTGAAAATCAAGAGCCAACTTGGCCATTTCATTTACAATGAAAGGGATGAAGGGTGGAAGGAAGCAGATGCAACACTGAGGGGATTTGGTCTCAAGCACAGTTTCGTATGGAAACCCTATGACCCCAACAACTTCATCACAATGAGGAGACTCAAATACAAACTGTCTGCTTATGATCATTATAGCCTCCCTCAAATAGAAAAATATGCCAACCAAAGCAAGTGGAAAAGAGGAACTTTAGAAGAAAATGTGACTCAAGAAGAGCTTAATCAAAGAGCTCTAAACAACCAAAAGAAGATGGCTGACCTTGAGTTTTATGCACAGGTCCCCTCACTGCCAAGCACACAAATTGGAACAACAGCCTCCTCTTCAACCACCCCACAGCAAACTACAAGAGTTGCTGGAAAAGTGTCAGAAAAAGGAAAGGAAAAGGAAATGGAGGCAGAGAAAGAGATGGAGCAGGAGCAACAGCAGGAACAGCAACAAAAACAACAGCAGCAAGCAGAAGGGCTGCAACCAGGGCAGCAAGAAGAATCAGGACAGCAAGAGCAACAACAGCAAAAAGAGCAAGGGCAGGAGCAGCTTGACCAACAAAAGAAAACAGTGGAGACCCCTTAGACCACTGAAACAACATTGCCTCCAAGACAAGATACCACATTTGATGCCTCGGTCCTCCAAACCCCGCAAAAGGAGGATACATTTGTCTTTAGGAAAAGGGAAAGAGAAACTCCCCTCACATCCTCCATAGACCAAGGAGAGAAAAGGCAAAGACTTAATGATTTCCCAGAGGATGATGTAGCAATAAGAGATGCATTGGGCATGGGCCCACCCAGTCAAGAAGTTTCAGCAAGTTCCTTCCAGCAGGAACAGGACAGGACCATGGGAGGGGAGGTCAGCTCCTCCAACCAGCAGAAAGAAGGACAAGTGAGCATAAAGCAGCAGTTTATAGACATTAAGAGGAGGAGTGACCCGATCAAGGTGCAATTGTATAATCACTTACTAAATATGGCTCCTTCCAATCAGCAGAGACTTATGTCTGCTTTTGATGTAAGTGAGGGCAAACTGACAATGAGTCACTTCATGCCTACGGCACTCAAACCACAGTCTTCTGCTGACTACCTCAGGACCAACCTAGAGGTCCTTGCCAAAGACATACACCCCATGGACAAAATTGAGCTGCATAAACAAACTGGAGAAATGGTGTATGCTTCATTGGCCGATAAAACTTTGGACAACTATAAATTAACAAGCAGTCTGAATGCCACAGCTTCCCAGCTAGAGCTAGAGAGGGCCTCTTCTCAGGCCAAAGACAACAGGATCAGAACCTTGGAGGAAATCATTATAGAAATTGGGCACAATCCCAATGACATCAAAGGGATACAAGAGATCTTGAAAATTAGAGATGCTGATATGGCTGCACTAAGAAAGAAGATCAAAATTCCAGCCACTATCCATCCACAGACTGATGAGGTAGCAAAGCAAAGGTATGAGCAGGATTCCACTGCCCTGCTAATTTCCATTTACAAAGAGCTTATCAAGGCACAAGAAAAACTGGGGCAATATGAAGCTGCACAAGTACCTCCCCAAACATTATCACAACAAGCACAAGAAGGGCAGACATCTCAGCCTCCTCCACAGGTCATAAATCTTGAGGAGACTGTTCCTACTACTGTACCTCCACCTCAGCAGGCTGAACAACCAGCCACATCTACTGCAGCAGCACCCATCAGCACAGATCAGAGCCTAGACATGCAAAAGCTAAAAAATGAAATACAAGCTTTAGAAGCTCAAATGATGCAGCTGAATGAAACAAAGGAGCAGCTGGCTAAGGTAAATGAAAGGCATGACAAAACAAAAAGAGAAGTGGGAGAGAAGGCCAAGGAAATCAAAGCCCTTAAAGACAAAATCAGGGAGCTTGAGAATGAGCTAAAGCTAGATAAAATCATAGCTGAAATCAGAGCAATGATATGGTCCAATATTGGTAAATCCATCAACAACCAATGGCCATACATTGAGACAATCCATGAGCAACTAGAGCTCATACCAAAGGCACAAAGGGAAATCAGAACATCAAGGGCCTTATTGGGGAGTATGCCTGAAATTGCTACAAGAATGATCAATGTGCTCAATCACAAGACAAGTTCTCAGTTGGCCATCATGGGAATTGCAAACAGAACTGAGACTATCCAAATGATCAAGAGGGTTCTTACTCTTAGAAATCTGGTGCAGACATTGGACAGAAGAACCCAGGATATGCAAACAGAGGTAAACAGGTTCATGGAGAGATTCCAAGTATTGGAGAGTAAAGGACTCCCTAGCTTACTGAACAGCGGAGGGAGATTATTCACCCATGAAAAATATGCCAAGAGAGTGAATGTTTTTGCCTCATCACAGGTAAATGAGAAGGCCAGTAGTTCAGAAGACACAGGGCCTATTACAGGACAGATCTTCTATAGTAAAATAGAAAATCTACTTTTTGTAATGAATGAAATAAATCACTTATTTGATATAGCCCCGAATTTTTTCAAGTATACAGAAGCTGAGGAAACAATGGAGGCCATCCTCAGGCATCAGCTCCCTACACAGGAATGGTGGACAGATGCCATCCAGAGAATTTTGTAAACATTAAGTCATACATCAATTCCTGTTTCTTCTACAAATTTTGATGAAAAGAAAAGTCAGCAAAGTCAGCAGGCATCATAAATTCAAAGCTGAGCCAACTCAGCAGATAAAGCGGCCAACAAAGCAGAAAAAGGAGAACCACAGCTGGCAAAGCCGATAACTCATTACGCAGGCAAAAGTAAATGCGTACCTACAGGATTAATGCAGAGTAATACAACCGACTCAGTGACTCCTTAAAAGTCAAACAATCCTCTGACAGATATAAATGGCATTTACGCTGCATTTAACATTGTAATAACTTCTTGCCTACTTTCTGAACAACTACTGAAGATATTTTCTCTCTCTCAGATGACTCAATACCTGAGATATTTTGTATACATATTTCTATATAAACCCCTTCGCATAATGTAGCAAGGGTTGTTGGAATTTTCTCCTGATCGGTTTCTTATGCTGTAATTGTTTTCTGAAAGTCAATAAAGGAAAGCAATGGAATTTCGCGGATGCTATGATGTGTTGAGGATGTTCTGTGCCTGTTTATGACTGCTGGATCCCTGCGTATCTTACCATGCAATAAGTCTCTGTAACTCTCTCCATGTTCATTTTGTTTTGTCATAATTCCATATCCGCTATCTGATTTCCAGTATTGAGCAACAGAGAAAAAGAATAACTCCCAGGATTTGCTCACTGAGCACCCTGAGTTCAGTCTGTGTTGCTTATAAATGTTTTCTTCAGGTGTAATCTATATAAAGTGTGATTCTTAATCTGCTGCACTTTCAGAATACATCCTTCGCATAGGTCACCGTCACAGGAATTCATAATTTTGCTCCTGTGCTCTGTGTTCATTTTCATTTCACCAACATAACAGAAAATTCTTAACAGATTTCTGCTGGTTGACACACATCATCACTCAAAATATTGAACTTGTCTGCTAAGTACACAATAGGCCTTGCAGTTATAACACTACTCAACATTTAAGATTATTTCACAGCATCTAGACTCCATTGCCCAATGGAAACTCATCATCAAAATATTACATCATAAGAACTGAAAGAGATCCTTCAACCAAAACACAAACAAAAACTTGAGCATCATAGCTAGCCTAAAACACAACTATAGCAAAGATAAATCATAAAGAGAGAGCCCTCTCTGGTTGCAGTTAGGCTAGGAACTGTAACCCAAAGATTGGTTAGTGGTTACCCCGGCCGTATTCCCTTGGGAGTCATAGGGAACAACCTGGGTGTTAACAGACCCATCAACAACATCATAACTGCAATACAATCATCAAGTACATCTACATCAACCAATCACTGAAACTCAATCATCATAACCTAAATTTGATCATTCAGAACACTGTCACCAGAATACAGTCACCTGAACCCAAAGAAGAACCCAAAACTCTGCAATAGCAAAAAAAAACCACCGAAAAATACTTAATAAGGTATACGCTATTTCCCTGTGTCGAACCAGTATGTATACGCACTTTTATCAAAGCCAACCAACATACACATCTGTAAATAGTAATTCATAATTTTGCAGCTATTCTAGACTTTAGTTATACCCAAATCATAACATTTAAAGAATAACACATGCGTCAGTATTCAGATCTAGACTATACAAGATCAAACCATATAATGATAATTCATTTCAAGCCTTAAGATCCTGATCCATCATTAGATCTTATCCCTCATCAACCGCTAAGGTTCATCCTTGGTTTAGATCAAGCAAAGCACCATAAGCCAATAACTTGCATACTAGATCTCACACTTCATCAGATATTCGATACTTGCACACCTTGGCCTAATGATCTTCTCCTCCTTATATAGTTTTAGGCCTTTCTCAATACCATGGATCAAAACCACTTAGGACCAATACCTTGGACCAAATACCTAGGGTCAATACCTCATACCAAATACCTTGGACCAATACCATGGATCAAAATATCTTGGACCAAATATCTCGGTCCAAAAACTTAGTTTTCCAACATATACAAACTTTTCCTTTTGTGAAAGTGCATGTGTACGTATACGCTACTTGTGTTTAGGGAACCTGCGTGTATATGCAGCTTGGTCAAGGTGAACCTGCGTATACCTCTCTTTCTTCATTCTTTGTAGTCTGATATGTAATTATTTGCCGTTGACATGCTGTACCGTGATATTTTATCTGAGTGAGTTGCCATCAAGGATAACACCTGTATCATAATGCCAATAGTTTGATGGGATATACGGTAAAGCCTAGAGACTAGGAGACAAGAAAATTCCTCATGGTGTATGTGGAGAAATTTGGTGGCATCCATGCTAGTTTAGGGCATAGTGATCCGATGGGGATTGCGGTAAAGCCTAAAGAAACCTGGTTTCGTTTGTTTTTGAGTCCTGTATTCATGCTTGGAATATGGAATAGGGGTGATTGGATGAAAGAAAGTTTGGTTCAGCCAATCTATGGTCAGGTGGTTCATGGAAGTCCCATACCAGGTTGGCTTTTGCATTCATTAATAATAAATTCTTCTCCTTGGTATTTCATGTGTAAATGTACTCGCTTATATGTGGATTTTATGGATGTTATATCCTTGTTATTTATGTTGGTTATATGATGGTTATGAGTATATTTTATGACAAACTTAATGTATGCCTTCCATCATTTTTTGATTAGCAATTAAAATTACAATGAATATATGACCTAATAGATGATAATTCAACTATTGTGATAAGGCAACAATACTTCTTTACGAATCTCAGATAAGTATGAGAACCTATGATTAGATATGTTGTTATGACCTGTAGATTGCATATTTGTGACATGTTTGACAAAATGCTTGTCATGGCTATTAGGGGTTCAATCAAATAATTGATCAAGTGTTTTCAAAAGTGCCCTTATTCCATTGTTATTTATCATTTCTTAAAGTTTCATGAAGTTCTAGTTATTGGCTTGAGTCATGGCCTTGAAAACATGGCACATAATCTAGTTTGCTGGCTCAGAACTAGTTGAAAAAGTCCACAGTCACTGACATGCCATTTCCGTGGGGGCATCTGGAAGGTCTTAGTCACATGCATGGCTTGTCATGGGAGTGACTGGGGGTCTATATCAGTCAAATGTCAAGTCTTCTCAGGGGTTGGTCACCTGGAAGGGTTGATTGGATCCAAAAGGTTCTCTAGCATGTGTGGAAGGTCTGAATGGTTTTGTTTTATCAGTTCCACTTCCTTAATTGTATGTGGGGAGTTGAATCACATCATAGTAGCCTCTCATCACATGTTTACCATAGAAAATCAATTAACTTGGGCAAATGTGGGAGAAGGGTGTTACATAGTGGTATCAGAGTATGGTTCACCTCTTATATTAGATGGGTGGTGTGTTGGTCATGCATTCAGGTTGGTAACCTATGTGTGTTCTATATGATTTTGGTTTATGTAATTTTTATGTATGCATGGTGGTGGTCACGGTTGCAGTGGTGTCGCCATGTGAAAGTGGATGGTGTGTTGTTGGATGTGGTCGTCATGAGTGTATGTTGATTATGCATGTTAGTGCTTATATATTGTTATGCATACATTAATATGGTTGCAGTGGTCATGCATGAGGTCATGGTATGTGGTTGGTTTGATAAGGCATTAATTACTGGATAGTGGTTAAACTGATGTTATGTGCTGATGTGATTATGATTATAAATTTATCATGATAATTTGGTTGATCTTACTTATGAGATATCCTCCCCTGAACTATATTGAGGTATGTTGATTATGTTATGTTTTGGTCTAAGCTAACATGGTATACTTACAGGAAAGAGATCAAAGATGAATAACAAGATGTTATACTACAGTTCACGAGATTCTCCTTATGGCTCAGATGAGTAGCGTGGTGTTGGGCATTTTTTTGACTTAGTAGACACATTGAGAAGTTTGAAGGCAAAAATAAGGAGTTTCAAGTCAGACAATGACAAGATCATTCATGAACAAGAGAAACAAGTAGAAGCCAATGCAGTAATCCTTAAAAGTTTGCCCAAATTGGAGAGACAAGGACCACTTCGAATTAACCATGGGCAAGAAGACAACACTAATGGGGCATATGGTAGTAGGTCTCACGGTGGGCACAGGTTGGATAGAGATGGCATGATTAGAGATGGCGGGCTCTTGGATATTCCAGATAGGAGAGGTGATGGAAACATGTTCTACTCTAGTTCTGGTTATGATCGACACTATGATCGTCATCGTTATCTTCCTTATAGGAGGAGTGACAAGGGATATTTTCCAGATGATTTCAAGAAAGAAAAGCCACCTACCTTTGATGGGGATTTCAAGACGCTGTAAGATGCAGAAGCATGGCTACTTGGGATGAAGTAATTCTTTGAGTTGCATGAATACACAAAGAATATTAAGGCTAGAATAGTTATCTTCAACCTCAAAGGGAAAGAAAACATCTGGTGGGAAGATGTGAATTAGGTTAGAGACATCAAGAAAAAGGAGTTGAGTTGGCATTAATTCAAGAGGATTTTCAGGAAGAAGTACTTGTCAGAGAGGCACTACGACAACAAAGCCAAGGAATTCTACAAGCTAAAGATAGGATTGATGACATATGAGGAGTATATGAATAAGTTTCTATGGTTATCGAGGTATGTATCATATCTTAAAGATGAGAAGGCTAAAGTTAAGATATTTTTTAGTGGATTTCCATTAGCATTTAGAGATCGGATTGAGTATGATGAGTCTCGATCACTTGAGGAAGTTATTGGGAAATTGAAACATTGTTATGAGCAATCAAAGTGCAAGACATAATCTCAAAAAGGTTGGAAAGGGAAAGACAAAGCTAAAGGTAAATGGCAGCAGAAAAGAACAAGACGTCAGGATGCATTTGAGAAAGAAAATATTGCACCTCACAAGAAGTTTAATGGGTCCATTGTAGTGGCTACAACCACCCTCAAAAATTTTGGTTTGAATGCAAATTTTAGAGCCTACCTTGGATCCTATGATCGATCGTTCCTTGGTCACTTGTTGGTAAGATGATGATCTCAAGCTTACTCCTTGATCTTACGATTTGTTCATGTTCTCATCTTTATGTAGTATGTGTCATCTTTGGGCATAAGGATTGTTGTTTGTCATGCAAAGGGAATGTTGTTTTGCTTCAAGGGAAATCTTGTGCACATGAGTTGTTTTCATTACATAGACATGTTTCACACTCACTTCACGCACTCTCGTCACAAAGGTTTGTGCATCAAGAAGAGTACGTTTTATACATTCTAGATGGTTTACATTGTATCACTAAGTGTCCTTGTGTGATCATAGTCAAGTCCTATCATTGTTTACATCTGTTTCACTGATCTCACACGTAGCCAATTTCTCGAGCAACCTAACCCGATCCAGCTTCCTAGAACTATGCACTTTGCTTATGTAATTGTTAAGTTTTTTCCCTTGTTTGTTGGAACTGCGCAGTGTGTAGAGACCCTAGCCTCCCTTGGCATCCAAAACTTCACAGTGGTTTCCTCCAGTGTTCTTCCCCAGCCGGAACCCACTTTCTTCAGAAACTGAGCAGTGTTTTCCCTCAGCTACCCAGCCAACACTACTCTCCAAAAATGTGCAGAGAAGTCAGGAAACCAAAACTGCTCTCCAGAAATGTGAATAGAAGTTAGACAGCCAGTGATGCTCTACAGAAATGCATAGAGCAATCAAACAACCAACATTTCTCTCCAGAAATGCACAGAGCAATCTGACCGCCCTACATTTAGAAACTATGTAGAGGTGTCCTCCCAGGACCCCATCCCGCAGCAGTGTCTTGCATCTCAAAACTGCACAGTGTTGTCCTAAGTGCCTAATAACCTTGCTCCAAGAAATTGCGCAGAGCAACCCAACCTTGAACTAGAAAACTGTGCAGAGCAGGCCAGCAACCTTGCTCTCAGAAATTGTGCAGAGCAGGCAACCTAACCTTTCTCTCAGAAATTGTGCAGAGCAGGCAACCCAACCTTGCTTTGGAAAACTGTGCAGATCATCTTGGCAGAAGTCACTATTCTTTGAAATTGTGCATATCTATCTCTCAATGATTACAGGAAATGATGACACGCTAGATCACTCTCAACGAGTTGAGGAGAATGAACAAGAAACTGGGTTATGATAAAAGACCAAGACCTCATGCAAACTCAATCAGATGCGTGATCTTCTCAAGGGTAAGTTGGTAAGTAAAACATATCCTTTGAAATACATCTCTTAGTGTATCTTGAAGGACTGCTTGTCATTGTCATATCATTCTGTCTTCGATAACATGCATGTTTACAAGCACAAAGTCATTTCATGTGTTTCCTCTACGTGTCTTGCTTCCTTCTCGCTTGTTTGACCAAATGTCTTCTTGGCATGTTGATTACTATGTCATGCTTGCGACCTAGTTTTGGTAATGTTGAATGTTTGTATTTGTTTGTTTGGGTTATCTTGTATACACGAACATCCGTCAAACTCACACACAAAGTTGTAAGCACTGTCACACAAGTGTCATCATGGTTGTTCAATGATATGTCTCAAGTGTCACACTTGTCACTCTTAACCTTTAGACAGTCTCACTGAGCACGTGTTTGTCTTGCTGGTTTGAGGTGTCTTGTCGTCGAGTTGTGCTAAGTGTGTGATCACATTGTCATGTATGCACAAGTACACTCGCTTTCACACTTAGTCAATTTTCCCGAAAATTTGTCGATCGACAACCCTCCATTAATCAGACAACCCTCCATTAACTGGACTTGATCTCATTGACCTTCCACTGCTACCGAGAACTGCATAGAGCTCAAGGCTATCCTCCGGGCATCCTGCATTGTGCAATTATGGAAACAATCCAGCTAACTGACTCCCAGAATTGCACATAAGTTGTAAAAGAAGCCATTCAAGTCTGGGCTTCTTGAAAGACCATCCACTAACCCTCCCATTGGTCAACCGAAAGATCTAACTTGAGTTGTGACCCAGGGCTGCACGCATCCCCAAAACGGCATAGTAGTTGTCCAGCCTGCCTGCCTACACTGCCTGTAGAAATGACACAGACATGAGGGACAGGCCTCTGCTATCTGTCACTACACTTTCCTGGGAAATTGTGTAGTTTTGCTAGGCAGTCCCCTTGTTGGCCTGCTTTTCTCTCTTACTGAAAAGTGTGCAGTTTTCACTGACATTCCTCCTAATGACTGACACTCCATTCAGCCTAGAAACTGCACAGTCATGTCCTTCCTTGAGTGTCTCCTAGAACTACACAGTTCTGACCAACAACTCCTGCAGCCTGATCTCAACCTCCTCTAGAAAACTACGCAGTTTTCACTGCGAGTGCTTCCAGCTGCCCACACTGACTCCCCAAAAAAAGCATCCAATTCTGCCTCCCAGTTGGGCCCTCTCCCGCAGATGTCACAACTATCCCAAATTTCTCAAATCAGCCTTCCAGTGAACTCTATGCAGTTATCCTTGACAGTGCCCCAGAGTCCCGCATCTTGTCCTAAGCTGTGCTCTTCGTAGTCTCAGTACTTTGTCCTCCCTCGTGGTCACCCGAACCGATGATAGAAAACAATGCATCATGGTATATTAGTATATTTCTGGATTTGATGTCATCTCATCATGAGTGATTTCATAAGCAAGTACATGAATGAAACATGGCGACGATGAACGTGATGAAGAAGGAGCACATTTTGGAAGACTTTCTCACGGTTGGATGAACACGCGAAGCATACCAAGTAGCAAGCGAAGGAGATACATACACATGCATGAACCATCAAGCAAATAACAAGACCATCAAAGACCACACACACTTCGCCATGCAAAGGTGAAGATATGATACACCAAGAGCATACTCATCACCCAACAACATAGTAACTCGACATGGACACCATCGTCAACATGTTCATGTCAGTAGTGTCATGTCGAGTTGTGTCATGAGTCGTCTTGGTCACATCACTACTTTGGGCCATACTTGTTGTAATAAATGTAATGTAACATTATGTGAGTCGAAGAGTCATGTAAGTCGAACAATCATGAGGGAAATTGATGAGTCACAAGGGTCAGTTTCATCCTTGGCTATATATACCCCCTCATTTGTACATGCAAAGGAATTTTCACCTTGGCTCCTTCCACATAGCCTTGAGAGTTTATAGTCTTTACTTTAAGGAGTGAGGAGTGGCTCCAATGTCCCACTATTGGGACTAGTGATGTATGGTGTACAAATGTGTCTTAGATCTTTTGCTTAGTTCAGAAGCTTGTCTCAGGCGAACACATTTTCATGCATGTTTTGTATCCATTTGTAAGAATATTCTTTAAACATTTGTAATGCATGTTTTCTTAACCTGTACAAAGATAGTTGAACTATTTCGGTTATTTTAGTACTCATATTGTTGAAGATGTGTTGTATTATTTATCACTACTGTCCTATCCACGTGGACTACTCCGTTGGACGTTAGATAGATCATCTGTTTTCTTGGTTTTAACGACCTTCACCCCATGTGGACTATTCCGCTGGATTGTGTAGATTTTTTCCCCCTAACTTTGGTTTTCACAACTACCACATCTGCTGTGGACTATTCTACTGGATGCTAGACAAACCCTTGTTGTTGTTCACGTATGTTTCTTCCTGGGTTGGGACTATTCCCTCTCATCAAGAGGCTCACTTTACTTCCCCCTTTTGACAGTAAGAGAACCTAGACACAGAGTTCCATTAATCACTCACCAGGCATACTCACCTCACTTTCTTGAAGTTACAAGCATACCACTCTCATGTGCTGAACAATAAGAGCTAAGGAAAATCTCTAAGATAATGGAAACCGGGCCATCGTACTAGATGGGACTCCTACATCAAATTATTTTAAGTCTAGTTGGGAATTCATACCGGGGAGATCCCCTTTGTTGGCGGGTCTAGCACCGTCAACAGGGTCACAACATGGAGGGAAGCAGAATAAAGGCGATGGTATGAGACGGTTATTGTATTGGACATGTGGTAAGGAGCATCTTAAGAGGGATTGCCCATAAATCATGGTGATAGGCCTCCTATTTACAGTGCACAAGAACCAGAGATATTTGGGGATGTTAGGCAAAGCATTCTATGGATTTATGTAGTGCTGGATAACAAGCAAGAAGATCATCAAGAAACTTTTATCGCGATGGAAGGTAAGCTTTGTGATCAAGTTATTTCAATTTTGATTAACCCTAGATCTAATTATAGTTATGTTAGCCTTGACTTGGTGGATAAGTGTGGTTTGAATAAAGAAGTGCATGCAGAATCTTGGGTAGTGCAGTTGGCAACAACTACAAAGAAGAGAGTGTATCACTGGGTAAGAGCTTGTGCATTTGAGTTAAATGGTATGCCTACCTCAACACATTTGAATGTATTATCATTGGGATCATATAGTATGCTTTTGGGCATGGATTGGTGTATCTTCATAGGACCAAAGTGGATTGTTATGACAAGGCCATTGAGTGTTTGGATGATAATGGAGAACATAGAATCTTGTAGGGAAAGAAGAAGGCAACATCAGTTAGAATGGTGATAGTTATGCAGGCAAAGCGTAGTCGTAGAAAAGGGTGTGTGTTATTTGTAGTGCA
Organism: Pinus tabuliformis; assembly: GCA_031772625.1. Classification (NCBI taxonomy): domain Eukaryota; kingdom Viridiplantae; phylum Streptophyta; class Pinopsida; order Pinales; family Pinaceae; genus Pinus; species Pinus tabuliformis. Next base: position 967,396,441 of record CM062810.1, read on the forward strand.
TATTTCTAGTGATAAAGGTAAGGATGTTGAGGATGTAGAGGTATTGAGAAGGTACCTGATCTTGCAACAATTTCAGGATGTGTTTCCAACAGATATTTTAGAGTTGCCACCTCACAGAGAAGTGGACTTTTCCATTAAGTTGGTACCAGGGGCAACACCAACATCAAAGGCACAATACAGGTTGAGCACACCATAGTTAGTACAGTTGAAGTTACAACTAAAGGAAATGCTTGACAAGGGATAAATTAGGCCAAGTGTATCACCTTGGAGTGCACCAGTGTTGTTTGTGAAGAAGAAGGATGGTACTCTCAGGCTATGCATTGATTACATGCAGTTGAACAAGGTGACAATTAAGAACATGTATCCATTGTCGAAGATTGATGAATTGTTTGAACAGTTGCAGGTGGAAACGATGTTCTCAATGGTTGATATGAGATATGGATATCATCAGGTATGCATCAAGGAAGAAGACATTTACAAGACAACTTTCTGGACCAGGTATGTGCAATATGAGTTTGTTGTAGTTCCATTTGGTTTGACTAATGCTCTAGCTACCTTTATATGCTTAATGAATAGTGTATTGCATCCTTATCTGGACAAGTTTGTTATTATATTCATTGATGACATATTGATTATTCTAAAAATGAGGAAGAGCATGCCGATCACTTAGCAACAATTTTGAGATTGCTGAGAGAGCATCAACTGTATGCAAAGATCAGTAAATGCAGTTTATTTCAGACAAAGGTACATTACTTGGGACGTGTTGTTTCCAAGGAAGGCATATCAGTGGATCCAGAGAAGATAAGGGCTATCATGGAGTGGGAATCTCCTAGAAATTTTGATGATGTAAGATCATTCATGGGGCTTAGCAGTTTACTACAAGAGGTTCATCAGGAACTTCTCTTGGATTGCATATCCTATTACGTTACTGTAGAGGCAAGGTAAGAAATTTGAGTGGATAGAAGAATGTGCAACCAATTTTGAGAAATTGAAGCAGTTGTTGACAAATGCTCTCGTGTTAGAGATTGCATACCTAGACAAAGAGTTTGTGGTGTGTACATATGCTTGCAATATAGGACTTGGTGGAGTCCTTATGTAGGAAGGACATGTAGTGTTCTATGAGTCACATAAACTAAATGAGCATGAGAAGAATTATCTGACACATGATCTTGAGTTGGTAGTGATCATCCATGCATTGAAGATGTGGAGGTCCTATATTCTTGGAATGAGGTTTGTATTGATGATCGATCATAGTGGATTAAGATACTTGTTTGACCAGCCAAATCTGAATTCTAGGCGAGCTAGATGGTTGGCCACGATTAGTGAGTTTGACTTTGAGATTAGGTACATTAAGGGAAATGAAAACAAGGTGTTAGATGCTCTTAGCAGGATAATACATGCGAATCATATAGAAACTATGAGTTCTTATGGGACAGACTTACAATATCAGATCTTAGAGGTAGGAAAACAAGATGGCAGGTACATGGAGCTTATGCACAAGTTCAACAATGTCCATGTGGTTAGGATGTGGACTATCATCTTACAGAAGATGGTTTGTTCAGATTTAGGGACAGGATACATGTGTTGAATGACAGTGAGCTCAAGAAGACTATCTTGCAAGAGTTTCATGCAAAACCATATTCAAGTTATCAAGGATGCCAAAAGACATTGACAACAGTGAGGAAGTTTTATCATTAGTAGAATCTAAAGAAGGAAGTGGCAGAGTTTGTGGCTAGATGTTTGGATTGTCAGCAGGTGAAAGCAGAATGTAAACATCTAGGTGGACTACAATTGCCAATTCTGATTCCAAAGTGGAAGTGGGAGGTCATTTCCATGGATTTCATCACAGGTTTTCCAAGGAGATCTAGAAAACATGAATTTATCATGGTTGTGGTTTATAGGTTGACAAAGGTAGCACACTTCATTCCAGTGAAGTCTACTTATTTAGTTAGTGATGTAGCACATTTATTCATTAGAGATGTAGTGAGGCTGCTTGGTGCTTCGTGGAAGATTGTGTCAAAGAGGGATGCTAATTTCAATTCCAAGTTTTGGAGGGAGTTGTTTGTAGGATTGGGGACATAATTTGCCTTCAACAAGACTTATCATTTGCAAACAGATGGAAAGACAAAGAGGGTCAACAAAATTTTGGAGGATATGTTGAGGATGTATGTGATGCACCAATAGAGGAGATGGGAGGAGTATCTTCTGTTGGTTGAGTTCACTTATTATAATGGTTATCATGAGTCACCGAGGATGAGTCCTTTCAAGGCACTTTATGGGCAGAGTTGTAATACTCCCATCATTTGGAGTGTTCCAGTTAACAGGGTGTTGATAGGAACAAAATGTTGGCAAAGATGGAACATAAAATGCAGGTTATCAACAAGAATCTGAAGGCAACACAGGACATGCATAAAATTTATGCAGATCATAACAAGTTTTTTAAGGATTTATAGGTTGGGAAGCAAGTGTATCTCCACATCAAGCCCAAGAAGAGCTCCTTGAGGATTGGATCGTGTGCCAAGATGGTACCTCAATTTTGTGGACCTTTCAAGATTCTTAAAAGGATTGTACAAGTATCCTATCGAATTGCATTGCCTCTGATAGTGAGACTCCATGATGTTTTCCATGTGTCATTACTTAAGAAGTATGTTAAAGATGTTGATCATGTGATTGACTGGTCTGTATTGTAGGTGGAGCCAGATGGAGAATTCCAACTAGAACCTTAATGTATATTATAGAGAGAGATGCTCATGCTTTGAAACCAAGCAATCGAGCAGGTTAAAGTGCAACGGCAGCACTTTCGGCCTGATGAATCTGCATGGGAGATGGTAGATCAGATGCCAGCTATGTATCCTTCTCTATTCACTAGTTGAGCGAATGTTTTTGGTGTGATGTTTTGGTATATGTACATATGTATATGGATGTAAATACCACCATGACCTGTGTTATAAAGCTCCAATAAGCGGTATGGGTTTCATGTTGTTATGGTTGTTATGTTGTTATGTCCCATGTTGGTTTGCTTCTCAACAGGTTGATCATTGTAAATACTGCATCAATCTAAGTTATAAAGCTCCATGGGTAGTATATTTTTCTTTTTAGCGGTCTTGTTGATTGTAGGTGTCATTGAACGCCGAGGACAATGTTCCCCCAAGGGAGAGGGTTTGGTAACAACCCTGGTAAAAATTCCATGCAATAAAGTTAATAAAGGCAAAACAATAACCAAGGTCATGGGACACATATTGCAAGATGAGAGTAGGGAAAACATCCTAGTGTGGGTGTTCATATGGTTTATTATGGCTAAGGAAATTGGCAATGGCAAACACAAAGTCTTTGGAAAGGAAAAATGGAATTTTTGGCAATTTATTTATGAAAATAATGGAAATAAGGAGAAAAGGAAGGTGAAAGGTAACAAGTTGCATGTGAGCAGGAGAATGAAGGAAAATAATGGAAAATTGAATAAAACAGAGGCCTCATTAATAAAAAGGCTTATGAGGATCAGTCGGTACCTTTTTGTTAGTTCAGTTTTGGAGCTCTCTCTCATTCTATCTCTCTCTCACTCTTGGATACTTAGAGCATTATTGGAGTACTCTCCTATTGGATCAAGGAAAATAAAGGAAGGATCAAGAAGGAAAAGGAAAGCAAAGATCAAGCAAGGAAGAGTAACATCTAGCAGCTACAACGAGATTATTTGCAGGTATCAATTTGCATGTGTGATTTCCTTTCTAGCTTTGGCATGCATGCTTCAAGCATGTGTGTGTTTGGTTCTCTTTCTTTCACTGGCATGGGTTTTGCTAGGTGTGACAGTGTTCTTCAACCTTTACTTGCAATTTCTGGATATCCATGTTGTGACAGGTTCTCTTGTATTTGGTTGAGCTGGATTTCTGGAAGGTTTTGAAACTGAGTGAGGTGGTATCTGAAAGAAAGAACACAAGGCGTAGGAACCCCTAGATTTTGTGGAGGGAACACACCTCTAGGCTTTACCATATATCCCACCATTCATTGGTCGAGGATTCTTAAGCCCACCGAGGAACACGAAATATGGCTTTACAACAATCCCAGTCCAGAAAAGCACAAAAATTTGAGGTGCCCTCCAATGCATACTCAAATCATTCAATCACAATGAACACAATATTTTTACTAGGGAACTTAACTGGGGAAAACCCCTCCTCTGTTTTGTATTATATCAAATGAGACAATGATTAATTATAATGACAACTTCAATCCTTGAAGCTCAACCTGCATTATAATATTGATCTCCTGCTCTGCTTGCTTTGACTAACACTTAGCCAAAATAAGCCTCGAACTTCCTCCTATTTCCTTGTGCAATTCCTGAGGAAATTAGCTCCTAAAAAATAGGGAAATCTCCTATTTCCTTGCACAAATCCAAGAGAAATTGCTCACCTACTCCAATGCAAAACTTGTACACTCAATAATATACATTGATAATTAAAATGATGCCTTTTTCCTCCACTCAACTAGGAAATTCGAATTGCATGCATGACTAGGGATATTTTTAGTAAATTGACTAGTTAACTAAGAGATCAATGAGTTAACAATAGTTACAACTACTCAACTAAACTCCTACTGACTCTATTCATGACTAGAGCTCAGATAACTGAGTTTCACTAACTATAACTCCACTAGATTACTAGATCTTAGCAATCAACTCATGCACAACTCTAATTCTAGCCCACAAACTTGAATTGCCTGACTTAACTGAGTGACTTGGCCATATCACTCCTGCTAACTATAACTCAAGTCATCCCGCTGAAGTGGAAATTCAAATTTCTCCATTTGACTAAGGCACAAGTCAAATGAAGCCTTTTCTTGCTATAGTTTAACATACAAAAATTATTTTAATTATATGACGACGAGGGACAACAGAAATAGGTCCAAGGAATTCCTAGACCAATATCCATTAGAGAGCTATCAACCATGCAATTAAAAAGGAATTTTAAGAAAGGATGCCAGATTCTTGCAACTAATTTGGAGGAGAAAAATATGGACCAACAAATTAATATTGAAAATTAGCCAGTTATTTAGGAATTTGCTGATGTAGTTACAAAAATACCTAGATTATCTCGAAGGAGGGAAACCGTTTTTTCTATCAATCTAGTGCAATGAGTAGTCCTGATATCTAAAAAACCTTACAGGACGAGTACTTTGGAGCTTAAAGAATCACAAATCCAGCTTGGAGAATTACTAAAGAAGGGATATATACATCCCAACATATCATCATGGGGTGCTCCAGTTCTCTTCATTAAAAAGAAAGATGACACATTACAATTGTGTATTGACGTCCGACAATTAGATAAAGTTACTATTAAAAATAAACACCCATTGCCGAGGATTGAAGATCTCTTTGATCAATTGCGGGGAGCAAAAGTATTTTCCAAATATTATTTAAGATCTGGGTATCACTAGATGTAGATTAAGTAAGGAGATATTTGTAAAACGACATTCTAGACTCATTATGGGCAATATGAATTTATTGTAGTACCTTTTGGTTTATCTAATGCACCAAGAGTTTTTATGTGTTTAATAAACGAAGTCTCCAGGGAATACTTTCATAAATTAATCATTGTATTCTTGGATGAGATTATAATATATTCAAAAACTGAAGAGGAACATCAACAACACTTGAGATTGGTTATGCAAGTACTCAAAGAGCACCAGATTTATTCTAAGTTAAGCAAATGTTTATTTTATTAGGGACAAATCCATTATTTGGGTCACCTTATTTTTAGAAGACGGGATAGTTGTGGACCCAGAGAAAATTAAGGCTATCAGAGAATGGCCAACTCCAAAAAATGTTACTGAAGTTAGGTATTTTATGGGTCTAATTGGGTATTACAAGAGGTTTATCAAAGGGTTTTCAAGAATCACATATCTAGTTACTTCTTTGCAGAAAAATGGTAAAAAGCTTGAATGGGCACTTGAATGTGAATCAACCTTTCAGCGTTTTAAAGTTTTATTAACCAGGGCTTCAGTATTAAAAATTTCCGATCCAAATGAGAATTTTCTGGTGCGCACAGGTGCATGCAAAGAAGGATTGGGTGGTGTGCTCATCCAAAATGGGTAGGTAATTTGATACGTGTTCAGAAAGATAAAAGCTCACAAGAATAATTATGTTTCCCATGACCTGAAGCTTTTGGATATCATATGCACACTGAAAATGTGGAGGCATTACCTTATGGGAAGGAGATTTGAATTGCAGATTGATCATTATGCGTAGCAACATTTATTTGAACAACCAAATTCAAATGCATGACAAATCCTATAGCTGAAGTTGCTGGCATAATTTGATTTTGAAATTAAATATATTAAGGGAAAAGAAAATCGGGTGGCTAATGCACTCAACCCAAAAGTACATGTTATGCATGATGCAACAATTAGTAACTACGAAATTGATTTGAGGGAAAGAATTCTATAGGCTGGTAACATAGACCAGTAATATATGAAGATTATAAGTAATTTACAACAAGGCATAGCACAATAGAACTTCCTAGATTACGAATTGGTTCTAGAGAATATTCTCTTATACAAAAGAAGAATTTATGTGTCATAGGTACCAACAATTAAAGAAATAATTATATAGGAAATGCACAATGTATTGTGTGTTGTTCACCCTGGGTACAAGAAAAAATTAACCACAATTAAGAAACTATTTTACTGGCTAGATTTAAAGAAGGAAGTGGCTAATTATATAGCCAAGTGTATGGATTTCTAGCTGGTGAAAGCTGAGCATAAACACCTAGTTGGTTTGTTAGAACCAATCCACATTTTGGAGTGGAAATGGGAGATGGTACTAGTTGATTTTATTACTAGTTTTCCTAGAACAACAAGGGGACCTGCCTCCATAATGGTTGTAATGGGTAAGCTTATGAATTATTCTCATTTCATTCTGGTAAAGTCAATGCATAAGGCGACAAATATTGCAGAAATTTATATGCAAGAAATTGTTAGGATTCACGGGTTGCCTAAGGCAATAATTTCTGATAGAGATCCAAAATTTACATCTAATTTTTGGACTGGATTATTTAAAGGACTGGGTACCAATCTAAAATTCAGTACATCATATCATCCTGATTCTGATGGACAAACTGAGTAGGTAAATCAAATATTTGAAGACATGTTGCAGATGTACGTGATAGATAAATAATCCAAATGGGAGGAATACCTCCATCTGGTGGAATTTTCGTATAATAAAGAGTTCTAGGCATCATTAAAAATCCCGCTTGAGGCTCTATATGGTAGGAAATGTAATCCTTAGGTCAGTTAGGGTAACCCATTGGATATAATTATGGTGGGCCCTGAATTGCTCAAAGACATGGAAGAGGAAATGGTTGAAAATTTATGCTAACGAGAGTAGAACAAGTAGGGAATTTAAAGTCCAAAATCATGTGTTTTTGAAAGTAAAAGTGAAAAATAACTCATTAAAATTAGGAAATTGTGCCAAGTTAGCAACTAGATTTTGCAGGCCATTTGAGATCTTGGAAAGGATTGGCCCCATTGCATATAGCTTTGCATTGCTTGCATCTCTGCATATTCATGATGCATTTCATGTTTCATTGCTTAAGAAATATGTACTACGCATTAATCATTTTTTTGATTGGAAAATGATTAAGGTGGAACCCGAAGGATATTTACAGGTTCAACCGGTGCAGATTTTAGACACCAAAGTCAACATGCTCTGGAATAAAGCCGTAAGCGTGGTGAAGGTGCAATGGGATGTGCTCGATCCTGAGGATGTGATCTATGAGAAAGAAGAGGTCATGCGGGCATATACCCTCACCTTTTTTACTAATATGTTGTATATTTTTATATACGATGCACTGAGGATAGTGCATATAATAAGGGGGAAGGAATGTAATACCCCCACCTATTTTGAAAATATAAATAAATGTGCCTTTTATATTAGGTTGGTGAATCGAAATACTTTATTGGTCTGTGTTCCCATGTAGTTGTAGAGATACTTTTAGGTTGATTTTTGGCTAAGTGGCTAGATGAGCCACAATGTGAATATTGTAAATATTGTAAATGTACATATCCTTACATATTAATAAAAATAAGGCTAGTTGCAGAGCCCACTCCTCTGAAATAGTATGGGGGATGAAACTCCAACAAAAAAGACAATAGTTGGATATTTTGATGATAAGTGCAACTGGAGCCCATGAGGGTTGTAAAGGGTGCCACATGGCAAATTAGGGCGAAGTATATATAAAAATAATTGTAGGTTGAGATGAGAAGCTGTTAATCCTGCAGGAGGTAAGTGAGATTAGTCAGTGAGTTTGGGGGAGCACTTTGAGACATACTGATGGCTAGTGAGTCCCGGGGTTGGAATCTAGACTGGCCAGGGTACAATTAAGTTAATAGTGTCATATGGATTCATCCCACTTATGATGTGAGCCCCAATGCTGGCTCTAGGAGCTTGGTGCTTCGAGGGTTTGTTGACCCTATTTATGGCTTAACAACCATAGAGTTCTGGTGGGAACTCGGTGTTGGTTTGTGGTCTGGAGGTTTCTTGGAGCCATGGAGCAACATGATTATTAGATTAACACCTTGGAAGTTAGGCTAGAGGGTGCCCCGAGCCTTGTAGCATCGTGACTGTTGGGTTGGCGCCTTGGTCATGGAGCTTTGAATATTCTTTTGATTATCCTTGCATTTGGAGTAGCTGTCCCAGCTTAGGGGTGACATGGTGGTTGAGTTTATGAACCATCAGGTATATGGTTGGGTGGAACATTGAGGGCCTATAACTAGTCAACCTTCCTTTGTAGATAAGTTCTTAATTGCTTATGGAAGACTATATATATATATTTGACATGCTATTTAATGTGTTTATGTTAAAACTATAATTTCACGGGTTTTGACTAATGACTATGGACATACATTTTATTCCCTTGTTTATTGTAATTTTGTGATTTATGTGTGAAAAATATTACATTCTGGCATGTAGAGTTGCATTCATAGTAATCATACCAGCCTAGTTCAGGTTGGAAATTATGCCCAAGTCAAGCATGCGAGCTTATGCATATTATTTAATTTTAATTATGCAACATTGGACATAGTGGTGTTTCCTGGTTGGGGGTCGGGGACACCACAGGCCCAAAGAAGAAAATGGAGAAGGAACTATAAAGAAACCCAACCATATCGAAAAACCTTCATGACTGAAGTTTGCACCCTCAACCTCCTAAACATGCCCTTTTCTCTGGAAAAACCCTTAAGCGCAATCTTCAAATAAATTTAAGAACCTTATATTATTTTTCCATAATAATGTATCGTATTTCATTGAAAGGATTTAGACCAAGTTTACTATTAATATGGAGTTTATCAAATATCCAATAATCTAATCAGATTTGTGAGTTAGTTGAATTGATTTTTAGAATTAGATTTTATATTTTTTGTATCTTTTTTTTTCAATTATATTTTTTTACTGAGTTAATTAGTGCACAAACTCATTTTTTTTGGTGGGTGGGTTTAAAATTCCAATAATTTGAATTATTTTAAATAACTAAAATCCTAAAAAGCAAAATTTCATAACCAAATTTCTCTTAAATTAAACAAAATTATACCTTTTAACAAAATATAAAAAAACATTCCCTGGCAGGGGTGAGTTGGGACACAAGCATGTTGAGAGGAGCTAATAACTAGTTGCACCCTCATGAAAACTTATGTAGCAATGTGGCACTGAAGACCCTCACATATGGAATTCCCCCTCCCTGCATTGAATTCACATAAGGTGAAATCTAATTCGTTGAGACTTACGTCCATTCTTCTTAGTTGTGTAATGAATACATTGGATGGTTTGGAGGCTGCTATTGATGGCCTTGGTAGACCCAAGGCGCCTCATGAACATAATATGATTCAAAGGGGAATGTCTTAGTTTTATTCATTGCTTTTTGATCTCTTGAGTAACAAGTTACAAATCCAACTTGGTGACTATTGGTGCTTAGGGTAACTTTTTGCTTCCTTGCTTGCACTTTACAAAAGGAAGGACCACACTCTCCTGCCTTAGTTCCTTTTTCTTAATCTTTGTCATTTTTTATTCAAATCTCCATTCACATCTCAACTATCAAGCTATTGTGAGGAGAGTCTATCTGCTATGGGGCATTCCTAACGTTCGATTTCACTCCTCATGCCTAGTCACCTCCTCCTATCACTGTTCACGAATATATTTCCTTGCCTCAGGTATATGGTTTTTCCTAGGTCTTGCCATTTTTCATTTACTTTCGGTCTCTCTCTTGTTATCTCTGGCTTGGACCCAACTATCCTTTGTGTGCCAATTTCCTCTTGTCTATCTCCAATCTCAATTCTCACTTCATCCTCATTCTCCAAGTTTCGCCTATCCTTTCATCATTTTCTACTACTGTGGTGTCTCCCTCACACCTCACCTGACCAACCTTCTTTTGCCTCTTGTGTGTATTGTGAGCACCCTCTGCCTTTTGCCATGGCTTGCAAGTAGACATGTTCTAGGAGTAGATTCAATGGCCATAGTGCTCTCAACAACACCTAGGCTCGTTCTAGAGACCATGCCTTTGCAATTAGATATCACTAGCACACTCCCCTGGGCATTCAACATGAAATTGAAGACATTTAATAAGAGGTCGGTGAATAACGAGAAAATATTTATGATTCGTAAGTCATGTCTCCAATGTCTAATTGGGTCCCTAATCTGGGTAATGTTCAAGGTTGGAAAAATCAATAACTTCACAACATCAACCTCTATCAGCACATCAAAAATCTTTTGGGAAAAGTTTTGTTTAAGCAAATTGAGAGTAGGGATGAGTTTCTCCTTTGCATAGAGGAGTTGCACTTCCTCTTTCAACTTATGGATGAGCGTATGCAATGCATGGAGGCAATTATTCTTTGCACTAGAGAACCACCTCCCTAGGCAACCCTTAGCGCCTTGCACTTGCCAACTTGCCTTAATGTCTTTACTGTGTATGTTTCAATTAGCAACCATATTTTGTCTTTCCTAGCTATCTAATTCCATGAGTTTTCATATTTTAATTGTTGTTATGTCTATAACCGTCAAGCCAACTCTTTATATTGGAACATCTATCGCATTAAACATGTCACGCTAGTTTTAAAAACTTTGAATCTAATTCTCAACTACTATATTTAATTTGGTTAATAATAGTAAACCAAAACAAATTGAAAAATTGAACAAATATATGCATTAAATTTTGAAGAAAAAAAATCTTAAAATCCATTAAAACAAAGAAATAAATTAATAAATTATTCTAATAAACATCAAACTTACTTTTTTTAAGTTTCATTCCTTCAAAAATCTCATAACCTCCTCCTTGACTTTATAAAATATCCCCTTTTATTTTCTTTTTTCTCTCTTTCATTCCTTCAAAATTTCATAATCTCCTCCTTGACTTTATCAAGTATCCCTTCTTTTCGTTTTGACCAAACTAAAGTTCATGTTTTCACTAGCTAGTGACATAATGATAGCAAATAGAGAAGAACATTTTCATTGTCATATCTATAAGAAAACAATCTTTTAGTTAACTCGAGATTCGTACGCTATATTGTATGGTGTTTCTATTTCAAAGATGCCCTATGTATGTTTTTTCCAAAGTATATTAATGTATTTTTTTTCTCTGTTGACCAAACATGTCCAGAGGAGAAGAGGCAATTTTGTCAAGCAACTTGGTTTTCCCTTTGTTTATGATTTTCTTAAAACATTTTACTTCTTTCAAAGTTTACTTTTAATTAGGCCGATAGGCCTTCCTATGCATCAACAATCGTCAACACTTTTACCCTGCTCCGTTCGATTAGGTGAGACACTTTCAACCACTGATTTTAAGTGTGACTGCTTTTTACAAATATCGGTTGAGTTGCCTTCTTTTCACTTACTACTTTTTCCCATTCTTTTATGTCACTCTTGAAGATATTTTTACTGCTTTTTCCCATTCTTTTATGTCACTCTTTGCCTCAGAGTTAATCGTTTCTTTGGTCTGCCAGTTGTTGTTGCTATTTTTCTTCCCTGGCTTTTGGCAAGCATTGTTATTCTTCCATAATAGATAGGTTTTTATTTTGGGACATGCAATTACCGTTGAATGTAAAGCAGACTATTTTCCTTCAATGAAAGAACCAGTTGATTTTCCTTGACGTGGGCAGATTGAATCAAATGAGACAGGTTGATTAAGCTTGCGTAGATTTTAATTCTCCAATCTCTATAAGTTTTCCTGCTCCCAGAAGTGGCAGGGCCCGCCACAACTGGGAGATTTAGCTAGATTAAACAACAACGCTGTAGATTTACATTACTAGCATTTCAATTCTGTAGATTTACATTACCAGCATTTGTAGATTTACATTTCAGCGTTTCAATTCTGTTCATTTGTTAATTGCATCATGTGTGTGAGTTATTTTTACACAGGGCGTAGATCAGAGTGTGGATTTCATTTCCTTTCGTCGCAGCATTAAAAAATATGGCATACGTGTGGTTTTATAACGTTTTGACACAGTCCAACGTCAAATATGCAATATGTGACAACGCGTGTTATTCTCTGTTCATGTTAATGGCGTTGGCTTACAGGACGGGTGCGTAGGTTTTTGTTTATTTTCTTGATTTTTTAGATGGCAATGATTGTTTTGCACAGTCAAGACTATGGAACACTAGCGTTTATATTTGCTACTTCTTTGCTTTTGAATGGGGATAATGCTCTGGCATTGCAGGGCTGGGTTTTGTTTTTTGTGGTTGTGTTATGGCTCATGAATGGATTGAAATTTAAGGAAAATATGGGTTTACTATAGCATATGAATGGGATGCATCCAAGCATTGAAATTTCAGAAGTTGGGTTTATTGTGCATATGAAATGGCATGTGTTCATGCTTTTGAAATTTTACTCAGAGAAAAGAAAAGATGGATTTGGTATTGCATATGAATGAGATGTATTCTTCGTATATGCTTGGCCATCTATAGAGGTTTCTTGATTTTGGGTAATTAACTTAACCTCTTGATTTTGGGTAATTAACTTACTCTAAAATGAAATAAGACATTCAATGTGTTCCTTGTAATATAGATATAAACAAAACATCTAAAGAAAAGTAATTGCACAATGATCCAGTCCAAGAAAACAAGGTTTTCCACAAACCAATTAACTCTTCTAGAAAAATTCAACAATTCCAATTTAATAATCCTATCGGCCTCTCTTTGTACCTTTTGGGACAATTGCTAGTATGTACATATTCATAATTAAAATGACTTATAAAAGTAATATATCCATGATCAAATTATTAAGAAAAAGTTTTTTAAAAATATTTCTATTAGATTTTATGTAATAGTGTTTTTTTTAGTTTGAGTAAAAATTGGTATAGGTTGTACTAAGTCATTTTTTTTCCAAATGATTAAAAACACAAGGGGTATTTTATGAAATTTCTCTTATTTTTTTAAAATAGATTTTTTTTTTTTAATAGAACTTGAAAGTGTAAATATTGAGAATTAGAAGAAATTTACAGAACATCATAATCAATTGTCAATTGGTTTATGATTAGTTTCAACCATGTTAATTACCTAGTCAATCTCAAGGGCCTACTCATTTAAGTTTGGTAGTTGCGTTGTTGAGTGAACTTAAATGATTAGTTCAATATTTGTAGTTAGAGAGGAATTTTGAAATTCGAATTAGTGCCATGACTGAAGGGAGTCAAATTTTCACTTAAGCACCCCACATTTAGCTTGAACATGTTGTATAACATGCTATTACTAAATTAGGATATCCAAGGATGCCTTCACCTATATTGCTAAGTTGGCATTCCTAACTTGAAGCTTCTAAATTGAATCCTACAATTCCTTGATCATTTCCTTGTGCCTACAAAGAACCAGCCACATTATTGGAGTTTCACAATTTGACATGGGTTCCAACATGATGAGAGAACCACCTATTGTCAAGGGAATGTTGTAAGTGACTGCAAGGTGGCAAAGAATTCAAATAGAGGACAAACATATAATTTGGAAAACAACATGTCTACAATATGACCCCAAAAACTTCTCCACTTTTCAACTGAGTCACAATCGTTCAGAATGTCCTTGTCTTCCCAAATATCAACCCTCATTATGTAATGAAGAACCCATGGGATGAGTTGACCCATCACTTGAAGAGAAATCCCACCACAAGCCTCCAAATTGGGAGGGAGTGACTTATACATGAGCTTGAAGCATGTCGTATTAACGCTTTAGGTGAGGGATAATGTCAACTTCTTGTTATCATAAACTTGATCGTCTACCACTTAGTTGTCAATTAAATGTGACACAATCAATATGTTAAACATTATACTAATGATTGGAAGTATAATTTGGAGGTGATAATACTTTCACCCATTTTGCCTTGAACTGCCTTGTTGGTATAAGAATTTGCTTGACATTTAACACATGATAATATTCTACAGTGGCTATAAATATTAACAATGAGGTGAATTTGATCGAAGATCAAGCCCAACTTATAGCCTTAAGAAGAAATAGCTTCCTACATATGTGTGCTGGCATTTTTTGAATAACCAAAATGATTGATTTTGAAATGATTAATGCACTGAGTAGATTGACTCCTCATAGGAAAGGTTAAGCTTATACCTAATAATTCAAATCCATGCCTAAATTTTATACATAAATAAACTTAATGATTCATTTAAAATCAGTAAAAACTCCTCTCATGTTACCTAAATTTATAAAATATAATTGATAAACCTTATCAATTATCACTAAATTATTGTTAAATTATGTTTTATGACCATGGAAAGATTCATCTTTTAGTGACCATTATAATAAAAAGTTGCTCAATGATCCTTTATAATGTCATAAAATATAACCTTTTTCATCTCCATTTTTAATAATGACTCTACCTGGTCCAATGTGAGTTTTTATGATGTTTTAATATACAACATGTAGTTTTTAATGGTGATTTATTTGTTGATCATTATTATGTCCCTAGGGAGATATATGATTTCTCTTGCGATATTGACTTGACCAAATAATGTTTTAATTTTTTGGGTGTAAAGTTAAACTTAGGTGTAGTAATTTTTACTATTTTTTTTCTAAAATAATTTTCTGGAATCCTATTGGATAGTTCAAGAACACCAACTTAAAAAATTGAGCCCTACATGGGGCACCAAAGTGACATTAGAAGTTATGCTCCAATAACCCATACAAAATCCTCCCCGAGGCATGACCGATAGGTCGAATGTATTGTACCACTGCATACATAAGCAAGTTGGTCATAAAATAGATATCAAAGAGAGTCAACTCAATGTCCTCTCTCCACACAATGAAAACATCTGTGTCCAAATCCCAATACTCAATGATCTATGATAATAATGCCTTACCATCATGCATAATAGGGTTCCCCAAAATATTCAATAGCCCATGTCTAGCCATCTGTCTCATCACAACACGATTTATATCTATGGCCATGCAAATGTACCTAAATTCCTTATCATGCTACAATACACTCATTGATCAGTTTAAAAAAATAAATGACAAGGATAGGGTGAGAGGTGTTGAGAAATGGCAAAAAGAAATTCCAATTTAATTTGTCCTTGAATTAAACCGTGAATTAAATTTGAATTCTATTCTCATAATAACTTAAAATAGTTAAATTAAGTTTATTAAAATTAACTTAGGAAATTCGAGTTGGAAGTCTTTTGGAAATCATGTATATGTTCTTCCTACTTTGTAGAAGTCTAGTGTGAGTTGTAAAATAGAAGACTTATTTTCATGAGTCAGTTCAGTTAAATTAGTTCTCAAACTGATTGAGAGAACCAATAGTGAGATAACAGTCAGTGGTGACACTAATGAACTCCACCAGTGGTACTCTAGTTAATTGAATATTTACTCATCAGAAACTCATGCACGTCGATTATGAAAAAGACCCAGTTGAGACTAGAGTGTAGGGACAATGTACTATTTGTTTTAGATTTTTCTGAGTTGCACAGATAATACATGCAATCAGGAACTGATCCTTGAGGGATTGCACTATTTTTAAAGGCTTTATTTCCCTTTAAATACAAGTTATCCTTCATAGGAATTACACATTGGAATAAAGACTTGGAGAGCTTGTGAATTGGCTAGGCTTTGGCCTTGAGATTTCTTATGAGTTGGAGATTGAATTTTTGAGTGCTGGGATTATTCTTGAGAGAACAAGCATTGCAATTTCATCTTGATTTTCTTGATTAATACAAAAAAAATAATGGGGTTTTAAGCTGTGGATTTCCCTGGATATTTATTGTGTTATGTGCCTTTGATTCTCTTCCTCTATTGATTATTGTTTTCTCGATGTTTATGGGCTTCCACTGTAAAGAGTAGAAGTACATTATCTTCTCTTGCTTTAGCAAATTGCATTAGCTTGTGAATCTACAGGATTTTCTACATGGTATCAGAGCAAGATTTTTTTTTGGGCCGAGAGTTTGCAGAGAAGATATGAGAATTTATGTGCAAAATTTTTAGAAACAAATTGCAGATTTGGATTCCTTGGGAAAATATACCCAGATTCAAAGAAAAATTGGTCGAATCAGAGTTCAGATCAGGGAGATATCGCTGAATTAAAATCAGATCTCTAGAGGAGATTTTGAAGTTTTGAGTTTCTAGGTTACAGGTGAAAGTCAAATTTTCATACATACTTCAGGATTGACAAATGGCGTTCCATGCGTTGAGGCTTGAGTATGCCTTGGAAGGAAGCTCAAATTTTATAGCCTAGAGGGATAGGATGGACGTTGTACTAGAAGATAATGGATTGAAGGAATTCATTGATCAAGAAGTCCCCAAGCTAGCAGCTACGGATGCACAAAACTTGGCCGAATGGAAGAAGTGTGTGGCGAAGGCAAGGAGGATAATCCTTGAGGGAGTTCGAGATCATATTGTCTTGAGTTTCCATACAAAGGAAACTCCACATGCTATGTGGAAAACATTGCCGGACTGGTATCCGAATAGTAGTGATCAAAGGGAGTTGGCATTGAAGGATAAACTTCATAAAATCAAGATGGAGAAAGGCGAGACGATTTCAAAGTACTTTACCAAGTTCACTCAATGTCAGGTTGAACTTGGAAGTGTTGGAATCATGGTTTCTGAGGAGGATATGGTGAGCCTTGCTCTTCTTGGACTCCCAAAGAGTTGGCATAGTTATCAGGACTCTATCAATGGTCGGGAGAAGCTGTCAGATTGGGAATGAATATGGTCGGATTTGATTCAGGATGAGATCAGGAGGAACACCAGGGATGGCTCCTCATCAAAGACTAATGATGAAGAGAACTATGCCTTAGCGATTAAGGCGAGGAAGGGGAAAGGTAAAATTTCTCGTTCCAAATCATATTCTTATCATGGAGCTAAGAAGAAGGACACAAAAAAAGTTAAATGCTTTCATTGTCACAAGATGGGTCACTTTGCTGAAAATTGTCCATTGAATAAGTCCAAGGAGAAGTTCCTTGGAGGAGCGGCGGGTGAGGCTTTGGCCTCCCAATTCGAATTGGAATTTTCTCTCATTCATGAATGGTGTCTTCAATGATGGGAAGTGTCTAGTACTTAGACAGTGGAGCCTTTTTCCACATGGCTAGCGACAAAGAGTTATTCAGTGAACTGGAGGAAAAATATCTCAAGATGCATATCGAGATGGGTGATGACAGTAAGTATAGTGTTACTACTGTGGGCATTATTACTTTTAAGAGGGAACATGTGGCTCCACTCACCTTGAAGAATGTTATGCATGTGCTCGGACTGACAAAGAACTTGGTATCCATTGACATGATTGAGGATATAGGCTATGATGTGATCTTTTCGAAAGGAAAGGTGTTCCCTTGACACATAACCATGGGTCAAGTAAAGAAGATAGGGGTTCTAGTTCAGAATCTCTAGAAGATAGAGGTAGAGGATTGTGCTTCTTTAAGTTCAAAAGCAGAAAAGATGTTGAGTTGAGACGTCGGCGAGTTGTGGCACAGGCGATTGGGCTAATTGCATCATGGGGCTTTGAAGATATTGCAACAAATCTCTACCGGTCTTCCCAAAGGTATGCTTGAGAAAGTTGATACATGCAAGGGTTGTACTTTGGAAAAATACACCAAGTCTTCCTTTCACGACAGAGACAGTTGGGCATAGTATATTCTGGAGAGAGTCCATTCAGATGTGTGTGGAGCATTCTCGATAGCATCCATGGCCAAACACATGTATTATGTTATATTTGTTGATGACTATTCTCGTAAATGATGGGTAATTTTTATGCAAAAAAAGGATCAAATTTCACAAAGTTTTGTGAGTTCAAAGAATTGGTAGAGAAAGAGTTTGAAAAGAAGGTTAAAGCTCTATGAAGTGATAATGGTGGTGATTATGTCTCCAATGAGTTTAAGAACTTCTGTGCAGCAGAAGGGATTAAACAAGAGTTGAAGGCACCCCATAACCCTCAATAGAATGGGGTTTCCAAGAGGAAGAACAGGAGCATAGTAAGGGCAGCAAGGGCGATGTTGCATGATCAAGGCCTACCACTACACTTGTGAGCTAAGGCATGAAACACAACTATTTATGTTCAGAACCATAGCCCACATCGGATACTTGAGATGAAGACACCAGAGGAGGCTTATTCTGGTAAGAGGCTAGATGTTGGTCACTTCAAGATTTTTGGGTCATCAGTTTATTGCCAAGTGACCAAAGAAGCAGAGAAGAAGCTTGAGCCAACAACAGATTTGGGGATCTTTGTGGGGTACACTGATACACCCCACAACTATCAGGTGTACATACCAACTAGTTAGATGACAGTGCTTTGCAGGGATATCAGGTTCGATGAGGAGAAGGCCATGTGAGTATCCCTTGAGAGAGATCTTGATAGACATGCAGATGAGGAGCTTTTAGCTCCTAAGGTTGAGGGGCTTGATATTGATGTGGAATAGCCACATGCAAAGGTTCATAGAGTGGAGACATCCACTCAGTCAGAGTCTTCCAGAGAGGGAAGAAAGCACATGAGAGAGGTAGATAAATTGTTGGATGATGCAACGAGAGAATGTGGGAGCACCCTCTTCTCAGCACAGACAAAGGAAGTAACCAGAGAGGTACACTAGATACATGGCACTTATGGTTGCATGTGTTATGATAGAGCCATCTTCCTTTCAAGAAGAAGTGCAAAAACCGGTTTGGATTGATGCGATTATGGAGGAGTATGACTCCTTAGTTTGAAATAGTGTTTGGGATGTGGTCCTGAGACTAGAGGACAAGTCAGTTGTGAGCTCCCATTGGCTTTGCAAGGTAAAGCAAGCTACAAATGGCAGTGTGGAGAAGGATAAGGCCAGATTTGTGGCTCGTGGCTTTTCACAAGTAGAGGGTACTGACTATGATGAGACCTTTTCTCCTATTGCAAGGTACTCGTCAATCAGATCTATTTTGACACTATCAACATAGATGGGTTGGAAGATCCATCAGATGGATGTGAAGACTGCCTTCCTCAATGGCATGATTGAGGAAGAGGTGTACGTAGAGTAGGTCGAAGGTTTTAAAACCTTGGACAGTGAGTCGAATGTGTGTCGACTCAAGAAAGCGTTGTATGGGATGAAGCAAGCACCCCGTACTTGGTACACCATGATAGATAGATACTTTATTGGTTTGGGCTCACGAAGAGTGAAGCGGATGCGAACCTGTATCACATAGTGGTGGAAGGTAAGCTGTTGATCGTTGTAATCTATGTAGATGATCTTATATTGGCATGTGATGGAGATTCTCATCAAATCTTGCAAGAGAGTTTGAGATGAAGGAAATGGGGCTCATGCATTACTTTCTTGGCATGGAGGTATGACAGGGAGATGGGGAGTTGTTTGTATCTCAGGGAAAGTATGCTAATGAGATACTCTTGAGATTCCGTATGGAGAGCAGTAAACCCATGGAGACTCCTCTAGATGGTAACTGGAGTAAGGAGGATGCTACTTTAGGGGAAGTAGAGGAAGCTACTGTTTATAGGTAGCTTGTGGGTTCACTGATGTACCTGGTGAATAGACGGTCGAATATGTGCTATGTAGTTAACCAACTTAGTCAAGCGATGGTTAGGCCTACCAAGCTGTATTGAAAGGTGACAAAGCATGTATTAAGATACCTTAGAGGAACTACTCAGTTTGGGTTATGGTACAAACAGACAGAGGGAGTGAAGGTTCAAGGCTTCATTGATGCAGATTCGGTAGGGAGTCCATCTAACAAGAAGAGCACATCAGGAGGGATCCTTAGTATTGGGTCATCAGAAGTTTCTTGGTACAACATGAAACAGAGATCAGTTGCACTTAGTTCGATAGAGGAAGAGTACATGGACGCAAGTCAGGTATCATGTGAGGCTATCTGGATGAGGAAGATCCTGGTTGGTTTGTTTGGTCAACAGATGGATCCGACAGTGATTTATTGTGATAATCAAAGTTTTATCAAACTCTCTGAAAATCAAGTCATTCATGATTGATCCAAGCATATTGATATATGTATCATCATCTCATAGATTGTGTATTGAGGTAGATCATGTTGTTAGATTACATTCCCACGGAGTAGCAAGATGTTGACATCCTCACAAAGGCATTGTCAAGATGTAAATTCAAGTTTCACGGGGTAGTTGATAATCCCTTTCTCGTTGAGAGGGAGTGTTGAGAAATGGAAATAAGAAATTCCAGTTTAATTTGTCCTTGAATTAAACTATGAATTAAATTCAAATTATATTCTCATAACAACTTAAAATAGTTAATTAAGTTTATTAAAATTACTTAGGAAATTCGAGTTGGAAGTCTTTTAGAATTCATGTATATGTTATCCCTACTTTGTAGGACTCCAATGTGAGTTAATTGTGAGTTGTAAAATAGAAGACTCAGTTTCATGAGTCAATTCAGTTAAATTAGTTCTCAAACTGATTGAGAGAAATAATAGTGACTTAATAGTCAGTGGTGACACTAATGAACTCCACCAGTGTTACTCTAGTTAACTGAATATTTACTCATTAGAAACTCATGCATGTCGATTCTGAGAAAGACCCAATTGAAACTAGAGTGCAGGGACAATGTACTATTTGTTTTAGATTTTTTGGAGTTGCACTGATAGTGCATGCAATCAGGAACTGATCCTTAAGGGATTGCGCTATTTTTAGAGGCTTCATTTCCATTTAAATACAAGCTATCCTTCATAGGAATTACACATTGGAATAGAGACTTGGAGAGCTTGTGAATTGGCTAAGCTTTGGCCTTGAGCTTTCTTATGAGTTGGAGATTGAATTTGCTAAGTGCTAGGATTGTTCTTGAGAGAACAAGCATTGTAATTTCATCTTGATTTTTTAGATTAAAACAAAAAAATAGTGGGGTTTTGAGCTATGGCTTTCCTCGAATATTTATTGTGTTATTGCCCTTGATTCTCTTCCTCTATTGATTATTTTTTGCTCGATGTTTATGGTATTTCGCTGTAAAGATTAGAAGTAGATTCTTGTCTCTTGCTTTAGAAAATTGCATTATCTTGTGAATCTACAAGATTTTCTACAAAGAGTCCATGAAGCAATGGAACAATAGAGTCAAAATTTGATCTTCGAGACAACTTCTTCTATTCGATTATTGAATGACCTAGTTTCCGTTTCCCACCTCATAATTCACCCCATATATCATTTAAGGTTTCTCAAATACCACTGCCTACTAAATGCTCAATATAATTCTCTCCATGCCATTTTTTTTAATGGATGATGCAATGGAGATTTTATTTATCACTTATCAAGGTGTTTAGACAATGTTTATTGGAGACATGAATAAGGGGTTCCTGATTTTGATGAGGTGGGGGGAGAGGAGAGATGGAGAGCGACCACGACGATGAAACCCTAGATGAACTACAAAGATATTTCCATGGCTGCTCATCACTATTTCGCAAGGCTGGGTTCTAGCATTATTTTACTCTAGTAGATTTTTCGCATGTTTTAGAGGGTTCGTTATTATTATTCTGGGGTTTATCGACTCCTTTTTTGTCTGACATTGTCACTTGGAAGACTCTCTCCCATATGGTTTTATATCGTTTTTTCACAATCTCTTTGGAATGGTTATTTATTTATGGCATGCCACCTTTTACTTGGTTGTGGTTATATTTTACCTAGTGCTACCGTTCACCTAGTCGTGGGTTTTCACTCACTAGTGTTCACTGGGTTTTCTTGGGTGCTCCGTGCTAATTTGAAAGTTTTACTATGGATATCATGGCTAACATTGAACAAGTGGATGATGACCTGGTTACTCTATTTCGAGGCTCCATCTTCACTAGATCTGGTAGTTTATATCTCTTTGGTGATAATGATCATTTTCATCATGGAGGTATCAGAAGGGATTTTCTGCTCATTGGAGGTTTATCATAGCTGAAAAACCACTTACCTATTGGGGTTCCCTTATCATTACTAGTCTGCTTTCCGCTCTCTACTTCTGTCACTTCCCAGGTAAACCTATTATCAAACCGAATGCTTTCTTAGGTGGTTTTCTGGGTGGTCTTCCTTCACTGGTCTCACCCTCTATGGGTTTTAGGAAGCCAATTTTTTTTGGGTATTTTTCAGCTAGTTTCTTCGACTTGGGAGCCCCTTTATCATCTATCAGTGGGGGTTTTACATCGTCACTTGCTTTTTCTACTAGAGGGGGTGCTCCAGGTGCCCTAAAGGCTTGTTCAAATGCCCTTGCCAACACTATTCATAAAAAAGTGGCAAGGGTTATTTCCTCTCAGAGCCAAGGCACACAGGAAGGGTGTGCTTAGGTTGAATATAGGTCGTGCCATGAGGCTTGTGATGCGGATTTAGAAATCCCTAGCCCTCACATTTCTGGTGATAGAGGGGATATTAGTGAAAGGTGTAAGAAGCTTCAAGTTTTTAAGCACGCCCCTATTTTGATCCCATACAATTTATGCTTGGGGAACATAATGGAAATGTCATAAGTAGTGGACCTTATCGAGAAATCCTTGGTCGATCATGCTTAGGGCTATAAATTTGGGAAAGATTCCATCCCTTTTTGGAGAGGCTAGATACTTTGTGTGAGGGTTTCAGAGAGCCCATAAATTTATTTGTTGGCAACTTGGTGGATTCAACTCATTTTCAAATCTCATGAAGTGACCATTATGGTCAGACATACTATCTGGTATATTGATGCTACACCCATCATTTTTAAATTATGGACTACCAATTTTGATGCCAACCAGGACCAATGTGATGTGGTCCTTGTATGGGTTCGCCTTCTAGTTCTTCTTACCAATTTGTGGTGATCGGAATTTGGATTAGGGGCAAAAATTTTCTCAAAAATCAAAGTTCTCAAAATCACTGAAAACCTGAATGACCATGTCCATCTCGGCGATACGATCCCAACGCAACTCGTTCCATTCAAAATGGAGTTCTTATGAGAAAGATAGGGACTTCTGTCTGCTTTTCCAAACAGAGGAATTTTGCAAAAAAAAGTACAATCACTGCTCAGTCAACAGTTTGTACTACTGACGTGGCAGGTGACTGTGCAGGTCAAAGGTTTGGTCAATGGCTAGTGAGGTCATGCCAAATGGTGCTTTTTTATTGGTCGATAATTTGGCAAGTTGTCGTTTTTTCATTGGATAGGAGAGGACCAATGACAAGGTGACATGTGGTAAGCCTGGAGGCCACCATGTGTCCCTCACCAAAGGCCTAGTAGAATCAGCGTGCAATGGTAAAATGTTATTGGTAGGTCGGCAGAGTCGAACCTGCGACCTCACGCGCACAAGCCCCATGCTCCACCGCTATGCCACAACCATTGGTCTTAACATATTAAGGTTGCAGTTTATATTTCATGTGATAGTGCCAATGAGTTTGGGGGATGAGAGGGCCAGCCCCTTCCACATGTGACCGACCTCATAACTAAAGGCCGATGCTTACACTAACCACGTGGTTAACGCGCTAAATGCGGATTAACATTAATTAAACCATTTTTGTCCCTTAATTAAATGAGGATTAAGTTGGTGGTATTTTTGGAGGGTCTGAAAAATCTAGCGCTACTCCAAATTTGGCAGGGTTAACTAGAGTTTCTCCAGATTTAGTGGAGTTTTCCTAGGGAAAAATGAAGAGACCATAACTTCTTCAATTTTTGACCAATTTTGGCTCAGAAAGAGTCACTCCTAGATGATTTAGATGCTATGAACACAATTGAATAGGTTTCAGAGGCAGAAGGGCACTTTTGTACATAAATTTTCTACGTTGAAGTGTAAGGAAGCCTAGGGCCACCAGGAGAGGAGGTCAAGCCTAGATTAGCTGAAGTCCAATTGTAGAGCTCGGATAGTAAATTTTGGGGATTTTAGGTCTTCTGAATCCAATGGAGCAGGTTCCAAAGCCATTGGATCACTACAAGTGCATGTAATCAGAGAATTGATCATTAATCAAAAGAGGGCCTAACCATTGAAGCAAGTCCAAGTATATGTAGCTCAGGAGGGGTGAAATCCTTTATTAGCTTTGTGTTATGAGTTGTTGTGTTTTACTTCTCTACATTTTACTTGTTGTATATGTGCTTTAAATAGCTAATTAAGTACTTATGGTAGATAAGGCGAGCGTTGAGTGATCATCTTCACTTCGAGCTTGAAGAGCGGAGTTCGGCGAGAATACTCTTGACAACATAAATTTCTCATGAAATATACTCAACACTTGACACATGGTTCCTCACATTTTGGTTAATTTGAGACGATCCTAAACAAATTTTTGTTAATATTGATGAGGGAGCTTGCATAGTGTTGCTGAGGTACTATCACCCTTAGAGTGGGATAGGGTCATTCCGTATTGGATACTTTTCCCAACAACAAACAACCCAACCCGATGTGATACGGAGGACAAAGTGTCATGTTCAAGAGCGACTTGCTACCATTAAAGCTTTGAGGTTCTCCCAATTTTTCCCCAGTCATTTATGACCAGTACCTCTTTATTTTTGTCAAGCTTGAGGAGGATAACATATGCTTGTTCTATAACCTGCCCTTCGGGCAAGCCCATCGCTATGTTTTAACGAGCCTAGCGATAGGGAAACTCGTTCTCGTTTAAAGACAAGTTTGTCGCTATTTAATCATTTTAACGAGTCTAACGACAAGGAAAACTCGGTCCTTTTCATTTTTAGAGAGTCTAAAAAGGTACAGAAAGTCAACTCCAAAATTCCTTTTTCGTCATCTAATCCCTTAAGTCCGAAAAAGTATAAAACAATACAGAAGGGATGAGTTTTCGATAATTTTAACGAGCCGAATAAAACAAGCGCTCGACCTTTTTGTGCAATAATCCCTCAGGTCCAAAAAGATTAAAATCTAGAAGAGGGATAGCTCTTCCGGTCACTTTAACGAGCTGGAAGGCCAAAACTCGGCAAACTTTTCATATTTTACGAGTCAGGAGAAAAGAGCTCAAAGAAGACTCGTCTTTTGAGGAACGAGTGATAAACAGGGATAGCAGCAGATTCCAGGTACAGGTTGGAATTTTCCAATCACGGCAGTGTCACAAGGATGGCTAAGTGAAATCACTCTTCGCAGCTGTTCCTCAAAATGGGTAAACAATCATATGGAGGTGAACGATTGGCCAAATGAAATGGAGGTGGCAGGTGCAAAACACGACCAAGGCTTTTATGGCTAATAAATTTACGGTCACAATGGTTATTTACCGGGACTGGGTTCATTTTTTAAAGAGCTTGAATGCGCCAAAACACTGCTCATTCTTATGTTTATTTTTTAACGAGCATGAACTATGTGCTAAAACTGCTCGGATATCGCTTTTCTATTTTTTAACGAGCATAAATTCCGCGGTAAAACTGCTTGATTTTATGGTCAAATTTTGATTTTTTACCATCACTAGCTTTTCTCTTTTCAAGTATAGTACTGCATTTTCAATTGCTGCAACAAACTTTGTTAGAAATGAATAATATTTGCATGAAAATGAGATTATAACCCTAATATTTCACTTTGAACTACGTAAAAAGCCATTAAAAGGTGTTTTTACCTCTCATTTACCATTTCATTTGCATTTGGTTTGTTGGAGCTCTGGAGGTGCCTCTTCTTCCTTGATTTTCACCAGCTGATTCCGGGAGATTCTGCGGACGATTTTCAGTGCCGTCTGGACCAGGTAGGAGCTAAACCTTAGCTCTTTCTTTTCATGGTTTCATTTTCCAGTTTTAGGCCTGTTTTTTAGTGTTTCTGAGCCCCAGGGGTTTTGCAAACACGCCCTAGCTTCAACGCAGGTTCCCCTTTCGAAACCTGCGCTGAATGTCAAGCTGCCTTAAGGCAGCCTGACCTTCAGCGCAGGAGGGATACTCTCTGCCTGCGCTGGGCTCAGAAAAATGATCTTGCAGGTCATTTTTTGATGATTTTTTCGCCAGTTTTTCACCAAAATCAGGAACTTACTCCTTCTCTTGTTTGCTTTGCAGGGAACTCTGAACAAAATGTCCCTTACATGGCGAGAACGAGAACATGAAGAGGAGGACATGATTGCCCTCCATGACCCGGTCACGGTGAACGCGCTGCGGAACTGTGGTCTGCTGAAGTTTTTCCGTATATCTAGTATGAGAGCACAGATTTCTTTGTTGCAGTATATGCTTGATGCTTGGGATCCTGTTAACCAAGTATTCCAGATTAGGGGAAAGTCCATCCCCTTGACCATAGAGGACATGTACTTCTTGACTGGATTGTCAAGACAAGGTGCCCCCATTTCCTTGTCAGGTACGGCCCGGGGGACCCAGTGCTTTCCAAGCAATAGAGGAAAGGATACTCACAGATGCCCCTTCATCAATGATAGTTCCAGCCATTACCATTCTGTAGATTTGGACCATGATTCTGAATGGTATACTGGCTGGCAACCGGGGTCTGCCTAGTTGGTTCCAATCAAAGGATACAACCAGGTTGCTTGGTGGTGGGACCGAATATACGGCCGGATATGACCCTGACGATGTTCCTTCCTGCGATAAAGGAATGGGCGCATTGCCCTGATGCTCATCAGAGTCTGTGTTGATGAAAAGAATCTGGATGGTGTCATCCTTATTCTCTTCAGTGAGGGTGTCATTTGAAGATGAATCTTCAGTGACGGTGTCATTTGAGGATGAAACCTCTGAAGGAAGAACCGGGTCAACTGCCGTATCGACCTTTAGACTTTCGTCTAGTCTAGATTCAATAGGTTCATTTTCAATGACTGACGCTTCAGCTGACCACTTGAGTGGGCCAGCTGTATTTTCAACCAACGAAGGACTTGGCACGAGTTTTTTGTATCCAGGAGGAAGTCTCAACGGTGAAACCGGATGATCTTCCAAAACTCTCTTCGCTTCGTCTAAGAAGGGACAACGGTGGATGGCGTGATTGCCTTCACACAGTCTGCAGGGGAATCTTTATCCCCCTCTTTGTCTTGAACCTTCACTTTCGCTGGTTGACAGTAAGCATTCAACATGGCTATCAGAGGTTGATGCTCCCGAATCGTGCAAACGAGGGGACCAATCCCTTAGTATCCGGGGAATACAGGGACAATCTCTATGGAGGTGGTCTCCTCTACATATGACACATGGCGATTTAGGCCCGGTCTGTGCTGTGTGTGGATTTTTTTCAGATGTCTTTTGCTTGCCCCCAGTCGCCTTAGGCTCCTTCTTCTTCTTCTCTCTCTCCTTCTTCTCCTTTTTCTTCATGGGAGCTTGGCTTTTGCCGGCTCTACCTTGCGAAGATGAAGGATCGGAGGAAGAGTTATAGGAAGTAGAAGGCTGGTGGGCAGCTCTAGACTGATCTAACTGTTGACTCGACTGTTCAGGAACCATGGTGTTCTGAACTACATTGGTTGAGAATAGCCAAACTGGCAGGCCAATTGTCAGTCCTGGAAGCGACAATGTGGCCATGTGGGGCGCACCAACTTCTCCCCAAGAGGAGAAAGGACTAGGATTTCCATCATGTGGAATTCCTTGGTTGGGGCGTTCCATGTTCTCAACCTACAGATCAACGCAGGAATAGGAGGTGATTATGTTCCGTTTAAAATAAATTTTATAACGACGCTTTAGACACAACTTGCTTTTTCACTTTTTAAGAGTCGAGAAAAAGCTAAAGATGACTCTAGTCTCCTTCGATGTTTTAACGAGCCCGAAGTGACAAATGCTCGGATGGACTTTTTCAGTTATAGAGTTTGAAAAAGGCCAAAAGAAACTGCTCTGGAGTTCTAGGCAGAGGGTGTGCCAAACTTTTCGCAAAACCACAGAATACGTTTTACGGTACGAGTGGTCGATCTTCGTGAATGCTGTGTTCACTGCATTGCGATCAGTAGGGCGGCCGACACGGATTCCTATGGATAAAGGCTTTGTTCCTATAGGGGTCTCCCAATATATACGCGACAGTACGTGGGAGCACAAGTCCGTATTGATACTTATCGCTTCACCGTGGAGGAATCACCCAACCACTCAACGCTAAGATATCACGTTTAACGACGCCGGAACACGTCTCTAGCTTAGACCTCTATGTGTTTGCGTTATGTTTCAATGCGTTGTTATGTAAATTCAATTTATTTTAAGGTTGATCTTGTTTAGCAGTTTGCCTTTATGGATCACCACGAGATGTATAGTAACACTCCTAAATGCAGTCTAAGATCATAAGCAAGCTTTTCAATCTTTCAACTTTGAAAATCTTAACTACTGAGGGAAAAGAAAGACAACATCTTTTCACACAGATCATAGAGCACACACTAATGCACTTTTTCCTAAATCAACATGCAAACTGTCATAATGCACATGCACAATGCAGGTATTTCTTTTCTCTTTCTTAATGTTTGTGCGACACAAAAAGAAAGTTGTTGTATAACTTTGAATTCAATTTCAAGTGAAAGCAAACAAGCTTGTCCAAAATCAAAAGACACCTTAAGATTTACTTGTTTCGACACTAGAAATATATAAATTCAAACCATATGACGAAAGCAAAAGCTCAATCAACTATGAACAACAAATAAACTAACTCTCAAGATCAAAACGACACTTATCACAGGTCTAGATCTAAGAGGCCACAGCAAGACTAGTTCACTTTCGTTATGGGAAACTGTAAATGATATAAGAAATACACAAAGAACAAATACAATTTCTTTATACAACCGAGGCGGAATAGTGGCAAGGAAAGTTGGTTTCAGATAGGTACATTAACTGGTAACAGGGTGCAAAAACAAGGGTGAAAACAGGGCAAGAAACAGCAGGAAACCCCAGTAGCACAAGGCAAGACTGGTTCAGCGCAGGTGGTACACTGTCAGTTTGGTATTCAGCGCAGGTAGCCCCTTCGGGAACTGTGCTGAAATGCAGACAACCTTCACACAGCCTGCACTGAAGAACGAAACTTTCGTTTCTCTTGGTTTCCGGGTCACAGATTGCTCAAAAATTCACAGTTTTTGGCCAAATCAGAAGCTATCAGTCAAGTACACACTAAGGGATGAAAAGCTATCACTAAGAGCTATTTAGAGTCCTTGTGAATCAGCTCTTCAAATCATAAACTTGCCCAGAAACTGAGCTAGAGTAGCTGCCCTCTACTTTGCATTTGAAAGATCCAAATGCAGTTCGATTCGGTACTCCCTGTGTTTATGAAATGAATAGCAAAAACACAAACAACCAACAAGATACGATCCCCAGCGGAGTCGCCAATTTGTTGTTGGGAAAAGTATCCAATACGGAATGACCCTATCCCACTCTAAGGGTGATAGTACCTCAGTAACAATCGAATGCAAAGCTATTCGAGATTACTTCTTTATGAGATGTAAGAGAGGGGAGAAAGAGATCCACTAACCGTTATCTTCCGCTAATGATTGATCCAATCTTCCCTCTTTGCTGCTTGCTCCCAGCTCCTTGCTCTTTCACTGGCCCAGCTACACCAAGATCCTGCAAAATAACAAGAGAGGGAAACTACAAGAAGCATACATTCATAATTGATTCGAGGATTAGAATAAATCAAATATACAAGTATCAATACGCCATTGAGACACATGCATATAGAAGAACCTCAAATGCTTTATTAATGGAAGAAGTAAAGTTCTGAGAGTGTTACAACCATAAGAGGCCCAATCCAGCAACACCTCCCAGCAGAAAGAAATCTCCTCTTCACCACCTTCAAGCAAATCACCCAATAGTTCTATACTAAAACCAACAACACTTCCTTACATTCACAAGATTCCAGCCTCCCTAGACCTCATGAGAGAGATCTATATATAGGATATTTGGAGAAAGGATGAGTCAGCTTGAGCTTGGCATGGAGCTGACTAGTGTCCTCTCCCACTTCAGTTATTCTTCAGTTCTTGAGTCCACTTGGAGGTTCTTGCTTCCACTTGGAGATCTAGACCCTCTTACTCATCACTAGGCGAATTCCTTGATCCAAGTGTCATTTTGGAAGCTTCCTGGGCATTGACACCTTGAGGAATGACTGTGCCACTTGGCCAAACTCGCCCAGCGCAGGTAGCCTTCATTACTGTTGACATTCAGCGCAGGTACAGAGTGGAGCAGTTGACATTCAGCGCAGATGCTCAGTGGAGCAGTTGACATGATCCAGAATTAGCTTGTTTTTGAGTGTTTTCAGGTGGAGAACTGATATTTAGTGCTGTGGTTTGCTGACCTTGTTCCTCTAGGGGCAGGAACAACATGTTTAGGGACTTTGGATCCCTTAGATTATTGACATTTCATGCTTCATGCTGTAAGGCACAAAAATGTCTATAACACATAGCATTAACAAGTTTTCCCAAAATTCAGATCAAGTTGGTATCAGAGCACTGTTAGCTCATTTTAACCCTGAGATGGTTTGCCAAGGTTAGCTAGAAAACTAGCTATTGGTTTTGTATTTGTGCAAGGATAATTTAATTGTGTGCAAGTTTATGTGTGTAAGTTGAATGGTCTGAGATGCTTCTTTGTTGAGAAACTTTTTGAAGCTCTATGAAGCTTTTTGATGCATTACAAGTGTGATGAAAACTTCAACAAGTGATGTTTCTAATCCATCATCCTTAGCAAGACTCTTTGATTTAGATATGTTGCAAGAGATTATCATCATGAGAGATATGTTGCGAGAGATGAATGAAGATAGGAAGGAGAACACTATACTTCAAGAGGAGTTAATGGCCCTAAAGGAAGAGAAGCAAGAGCTTCTTAAAAAGATGCATGAGATGGAGATTCAAATCCATGATGCCAAGGAAACCCTAGCCAAGTATGTGCATGAAAATGAGGTATGCAATTAAAATTTATCTTCAATTTCCTCTCAAAATGAATGTTTTGGTGATTTTGAAAGACACATTAGAGGAATAGGGTCCAAATTATTGATGAAGATAGGCTATGAAGGTAAATGGTTAGGCAAACATGCACAAGGCATAGTTGAGCCAATTGTTGTCGAGGAAAGGCCTAGGTATTTGGGTCTTGGTTATGGACAACATGATGGAGAATGATCCAAAGCCAAGGAGGTACGTGAAGGTGTTCCAAGAAGGAATTTCATTACATGTTCATTATCTCAATCTTGTGAAGTTTGTGTTCATGAGGAATGCAAAAGTTTTATACCCACTTTGCAAGAAGATGCTCATAAGCATGCAACTAGTGGAAATGGAAAACAAGAGGATGTTGAAAACTCTAAGGTCATTGAAACCATTGTTGGTATTATGAAGAGATACACTACCTAATTAAATTCACCTCCTCAAGAAGGTGACAAAGGTGAATGTGCAAGGTATAAATCTGCCTTTAATCAAGTTTCTTTTGATTATGATAAGCATGGTAAATTTCACATAAAATTTGAGAAATTTTACATGTTCCTTTTGTGGTTTGAATAACCATACTATTTCGAGGTGTTGGAAGAGGATAACCATACATAGGAAACTTAAAAAAATAAAGAGATAGGAAGCGAAAGGACCATTGGATAATGGAAACCATGTTGAAAACATGCAATTATTTTGCACTCATTGCCATAAGCAGGGTCATATTGTAGACACGTGTTGGACTTTGCATCCAGCAAGTCATCCACGACATTTGAAGAAGGTGGAGAGAGATTTTTGCAAGAATGGAAAATATGATTCCATAATTGATGTGGGTCAAGATGATACACATGATGAAGTGCAGCTGAAAGAAGCGCCATTGAAATGGTTTGGAAAGAGATGGTTAGTTTCTTAACCAATTAAGGCCTTGCATTACTTTTGATAATTGATACAAATATTGCCTTTTTGATGCATTTCCTTGTTATTTGGATGAACTTATTTTCTCTTGAAAGTATGCTGCATATTGCATGAAGAAATATGTTGGAAAAGTAGAGTTATGTTGAATCACTTAGATGCAACAAAGATGGAAATTTGTAACTACAAATTTGTTTGCATGTTGCATTCTTGAACTTGCATATTTACACTAGGAAGGTGTTCGAAAGTGGAATATGTTGACTCAATTTATTGCAACAAATTTGGTCATTTCAGCTCTTTAAGTACTTGTACATACCAATGGGATTCTTGTACCTGAGAGAGATTTGAGAATTGTTATACATGCATGAGAGTTTGTGTGTGTGAACAGTGGAATTTTTAATAGTTTCGTTGTGCTTGAACATGCATGAGTGATTGACTTGTGTTGGTTGATTGCTTTGTCAACATGTATGTTGTCAACAGGAGAATGTTGATCATTTGCACATGCATGAGTGTCAGTGTATGTGGTTGATTGATTGTTACATGTATGTTATATCGACTTGGAAGAGTTGATTTTGTCCAAATATGAAAGAGAGATGTGACGAATTGTTTCATGAGAATGTGGAATTGTTGTTGTAAATCGTCAAGTTGTTGTACATGCTTTTGCTTGACTTGAAAGTCAGTTGTTTGAAGAAGCATGTTTTGTCAACTTGTGTTTAGTCGATGGTTTATACACCAAGATGTAAGAGTTCATGGCAATGTTCCCATGATGTGACATTTTTTGCTTTGAAGAAGCAAAAGGAAGCAGTCGTCAAGCTATATTCTTACATGAGTGTTTTTCAAAGTTAATGGTGTTTCTTGTGACAAGATGTCGCAGGATTTTGGAAGGTCAATGCTTGAGAAAGAGGCTCATGATTAGCCTTCATTCTCAAATCATGACATGAGCAACATGTTAATTGTCATCACTCCTCTGGATCTCCAAGGCCGAGGAAGAGTCCAGCTGAGGTAACCACAGACCAACATTTTGACTTGGTAGCTAGCCCTACCAAGTTGGAGAGGGCTCTCTCCAAAGGATCATAGCCAAGAGGGTTGGATGGATTAGGGTTTTAGGCTAGATATAGTAGCTCAGGTTTGTTTGATTTGATTTGATTGGGGTAGTCACTGGATGAGTGAATTAGGTTAGAGAGTAAACTAGGTCAGGGAAAAAAAGAATTAGAATTGAAAACATATGATGGGGCAAGGTAGGAAAGTTAATTTAACACTTTGTAGTATAGTGATGAAATGGTTTAGACTATGAGATGCTAAAAAAGCATGAAAAGCATGAATTCTTTTTAAACTGAAGAAATTAAACAAATTATGATGATTTTCCCAAAACAGAGCATAAAAGATGTATTCTTCTTATCACACCTTGAAAATCAAACATACTTAGAAGTGAAATGGATCATGAAAGGTACAAAAAATTCACACACATGTAACTAAAGAAGAAACAATTTCAAAATAACATGCCACAGGAATCCCACCAAAATAGCTACAACTCATACAATATATCCCATGCCGAAGTCTGAAACACTAGTACAACATCCAATTGAGTCCAACCTGTAGAATGACTAAAAAATTACATGATATAGGACTCAAAATGAACTCATACTAGCCTCAGGGTTCGAACCCATGAGAGGAGGAGCAGTTACAACAAAAACTTAATTGATAGCTAGAGTGTCGGGTGGTTAAAGTGACTCATCCCTAACTTAAGTGAACTGATTCATTACAAGTCATGGAGGCCATTTACCTAATGTACTTACCCTAGGTAATAGTAAAAAAACATAATTACATCAAACACATCAATTACATCAGTAAAACATTGATTTCCCATATGTAAAAATCAAATTTGGAGAGAAACAGCGAAAAACTGGGCCAACTATCAAACGCGCAACGCTAGTGTCAAATGCGCAGTGCCATCTTCAGATCCGCTTTTTCTCACCATCTCAGTGTCCAAATTGAGCCTAAGATAGCTCATTGGAAAGATGATCCTATCTAGTTTCCAAAAATTCCCTTGGTTTTCAAAATGGGCTTGATTTGTCCCTCCAAAACTCTATTCTCTCAAGAATACTCAAACGTGCAGTTCCTGGTCTAGAAATGAGGCAAAAACATGATTTTTAGGTAGTTTTTTTTACCGTTTTCACCTCCCAGTTTTGCATTCCAGGGCTGGAAACAAGGTTTTCCTAGATGTATTGGTCCTTCTAAATCCACTGTTGGCTTCCATTCCTCCAAAACATTCCTCAAAAAAGTGCACAACGCCTAAGGCGCTGCGCGTTTGACCAAGGAGCTGATATGAAATTGCCTCAAAAAAGATAGGAAAGACAATATTACAAAAAATGAACCAAGAGTCTTCAAAATTGGTCAAGGTGCTGATGTTTTGTGTGGCTAGACATGGAGTGAAGCCTCTGCAAGTATATCAAGCTTCTTCTTCTCTTCTTGGTGAGTTAGGGCTTTAATTCTTGCCCTAACAGCCTTGAGCTTTGCCCTTGATATTTGGTTTCTTCGGCAATAATACTTTTCCATATTTCTCTGAATGTCAGTGTTTCTTTTGGCCTTGTCTAGGAGCTTTTCAATATGTTTGTAAACCCTCTCAAGCCAATACTCTCGGTTCTCATTGATCATTTTCTAAATTTTTCATTTAGGGTGAGCTCATTAGCTAGTTCAACCTCATTTTGTTTTTCTAGCTCCAATGCTCTTTTTAGGCCTCTCGTTCTTGGCCTTCTTCTTGGCACCTGTTCCTCTAGCTAGTCACTATATTCTCCATATGATTCATTAAGTAAAGCCTTAGCCTTTTCAGCCTCTCTCTTTACCTTGATGAGCTGAATCTCCATGAGCTCATGTTTGGTCTCAAACTGCTTGTTTTCCTGCTCATAATATGAGATGATGTATTTTTCCCTATGCAAGTTGACCTGGAAATCTTGGATGAGTGCATCCTTTTCTTTGATGACAATGCTTTTTCTCTTACTGTCATCATGCTCACATAGGTCAACTAAGTCAAAATCCCACTTTGTCTCATGGAGGTCCTCCTCCTGCTGCTGGATCCCTATCTTTGTCATCATTTCTTTTCCCTTCTGTACCTTCTTTGCTGATGAAGAAGGAAATGCCCCTCCCATAATCTGTGGGGAAAAAAATTGTGTATGTCCTCTCTGATAAGTATGTGTCAAAGTGCCCAAATCAACCCATTTAGGCTTGATGACCTCACCTTGTTCAATGCGCTCTTGCTCTCTGATTTCATCTCTGTTAGGTGAATGAATATGCTCATGAAATGGTGATGATGGAGGTGATGGTGAGGCTGACTCATTAGTTGAGGATGAATGATATATGGGCTGATATGGAGGAATGGAGGTGGAAGGATGAGATGCTGAAGGGATGCTTTGAACATTCTGAGTAGATGAATGAGTGAATATGGGATTAGATATGAAGGTACTCCATGCAATTTTGAGTTCCTTGAGATGATAAAGGACTATGATTTTAATGAGGGAATGATGAAATACTCTTCATTTGATCTTTGTACTCCCTCTTTTGGGAATTTAGGCCATCTTCTCAACACTCCGGAAAAGATAGTAGGGTATATTGACCATTTTTACCCTAGTGAAATGAATTGAAAGCGGGATGCAATAAGAATAGAGCCTAGAAAATCTACCTTCACATGAAAAATATTTCATAAAAATCTTCATCATTGGGGCATATCTGTCAAGGAGGTGTGAAAAAGGAAAATAGCCCCTTCTTTCTTTTTTGGTACCTTGGTTTCATGTAAGGCTCATAATAATGTCTCTCCAAATCACCTTGTTTAAACCATTTCTCCCCAACATCTAGGATTCCGGTGGCAGCTGATATAATGGCAGTAGATAAAGTAAAAGTGATACCTGCTAGAGTGAATTGGTTGTCTTGGAGTTTAGATATGAAGATCCTAGTCAACTCAGGATGATGTTGGATTACTTAAACTTGCTCACAGAAATCATAACAGCCTAGATATTTGAGGGATGTCATAGTCATAGGAGATGCCAAGAGTTCCCTGAGATCTGTGGGCTCAAATCTGTGTATTTTCTTGACCTCTGCTTATTTTCTATCTGTTTCCTCTTCCTCACTGTGTGGTTTGTATTCCTCTTCTTCCATGGTGTTTAATATCAAATCCTAGGAGGTATAAGGTAATTGGAATGTGATTTTTAGGGAATAAGAAATGCGGAAGGGTAAATATGAAGGAGGTGGGTGAAGGGATATATGTAATGGAGGAGGATATAAAGGATTAGTATGATAGCTTTTGGGATGGGGAAAATTTTTGCAATGTAGGAGGTTTGAGAGCCTAAGTCATTGTGGCACCTAGGACTTAGGGTTTTGGGACAAAGGGTTTAGAGGTTATTTGGGATAAAAAGGTTTAGGGAAAAGGAAGGAAGGTGCAGAGGAGTGTATAAAGGAATTGAGAGTGCAAGGGTAGTTTTGGGGAAGATATAGGGTTTAGATATAGGATAAACAAAAAATCTCCAATTAAACTTTTAAACACTTTGGGAGTGAGTTAAGGAGGAAGAAACACACATTCCTTAGCTGGTACTTACTTGTTTTGAGGTTGAATGCACTTTGGACAAGCTGAGGAGGCGACTGTAGCCTTCCTAGACAAATGCACAACGCCAATGGAGAGTGCACAATGCCTCATGCAAATGCGCAACGCCTTAAGGGAACCTACAACACCTTAAGGGAATGTGCAACACCGTGTAAATGAGCAGCGCTAGAAGAGAATGCCCAATGCCAGAAGAGAACGTGCAACACCTGCTATGTTCTACTAATTTTCGCCCAAAACTGTAAAAAGGGTCTCTTGGGTTTGCTCAATCAGTGGTAGGAGGAAAATGAAGCTGAGTTTGAAGCCAAGAAGTCCTTTATAGTTGAGTGAATTTGATCTTTTAAATTTAAAACCCACTTTCTAATGTTTCATTTCACCTTTTTGACCTCTTTGCTAATTTCCTTTCTGACTTTTTCCTTTGTAGGTGGATGATGCTAGAGTTTTGGCAATATTTACTTTTGAATTTTGCTTGGATGATATTGGAAATAGAGTTTGAGTAAAAAGCTAGGAATAGTGACTTATTACATATGATAAACATAAAATTACATAAATAAATAAAATTATTACATCTCTCCTTTTGAAATAAAATTACAATCTGAAACAAAACTTATACTTTTGGAATGAAAATTAGAGCTTTGGAAACCATAGTTACATGTTTGCAAATCCTATTTGAATGAAAAAGGAATTTTATATCTTTCACTCTCATGCTTTTTTTGGCCTCATGCAGTGAATGGTGTTTTTATTGGACCTTGGAGGAATGAAACCTAGTGACCTAATGGGATGTTGAATAACCAGACCTCATGTAGACTTGAATGACACAAGACATGATGAAATGAGCTTTTAAAATGAATGTATGCTCAGTAAGACACAAGAAGGTGGGCCAAAAAATATTGGTTTTTTGAGGGAGAGTGGGATTTTGACTTGGGCTACCATCAGTGAGTAAATTTTTGCATGAGGACCTAGGTGGAATGATAAAAATTTCAACATGGGACACTAATAGGATATAAAAGAGGAGTTTTGATTGCTGATGGTAGTATGAAAATACTGAATCTAACATCGGCCTTATTTGTGGATGGCAGCTCCTTGGAGGTTTCAAGAACACCATAGACCAAGTGCCTAACCATATGGGCCAATACGGTCAAAAACTTAAACTGAAATGCATGAGTAAATGATGACAACTCAAATAACTCAAACTGACTCAAAACTGACTTACTTAACTGACGATTGAATACTAAAAATGGTAGAAAATCAGTGAAGATCCATGGCATTCATTTCGGGCTTTGAACTCTAGTGATCTTCTACTTCACACTTGTAGAAAATTAAATTGTATGTACAATGAAACCATGACAATTAAGAAAAGATAGTGCTTCAGGAGCCTACCATTGATTGGTCCTCCTAAGCTTGGTTCTCCATTCATCTTATCCAACAAGAAAGAATTTTTTCCTTGGAGAGTTGAAATCTGATAAGGGCCTTTCCATAGGTTTTCAAATTTACCATGATTACCCTTATCTTCGTTTCTAGCATCCCAACGAAGCACCACATCTCCAATTTTTAAGTCATCTTCCTTTGTTTTTGAGTCATAGATTCTCTTTATCCTTTCATGAAGCTTAGAGGTGTTTTGAAATACCTCATCCTGTGTCTGCTGTAGGTGAATCATTTGATTGATCCGGCACTGAATATCATCCTCTTCACTTCCCAATTATTGTAACAATTTCATGACTGGTACTGCTTGTTAGAAAATTATATATTATAGAGCAGTGGAACACATAAAATAAATTGCAGAAACATAAACATAGAAAACACATAAAACAAGAGAGACACCGATATATGTGGTTCACCCAATTTGGGCCACGTCACGGAGAAACATCCATTCCTTGCTTTTATATTATCCAGCAAACTGAAGAGATACAACCTACAACAGATCCGCTGTAATTCCCTCTTTGCTCTCAATCTCCTCTCTCTTTCCTCACTCAGAATATGGATCTACATAAACATCATACAATTCCCTCATATATAGTGAGGGGTTGCCTTCTAGGGAAAAAACCCTAAATTAACATAACTTCTACCATCAGATCTTTGCATAATGAACGATCCAGATTGAATACGGAATTACAACATTTTACAAGGCAATTTTACATCTATTTTTAGCTACTGGGGCACTTCCCCCAATCACCTGCCAGGGGCGACTCCCAAAGGTCACAACCACCCCCCTTGGACCCCCCTTGCAGTGTATATTTTATGGGCGTCGTTGCCGCCACATTTTGAACTGGGGTCCAATGTGGTGATACCTTTGAATAAAGAAAGCCCAAGGGAAAAATAGTATCTACTCCATACACAATCTGAAAAGGAGAAAGCCCAAGAGATTTCTTACTACTCACTTGATCTGCCCATAATGCATTGATTAGCTTTTTGTGCCAATTCTTTTTGTTGGCCTCCAACATTTTCTTGATGATATTGATTAAGGATTTATTGGAGGACTCTGCCAGACCATTTCCTTGCGGATAGTATGTTGTATAATGTCCCAACTTAATGTTGTATTTGTCACAAAACTCAGTCATATTTTTGGACTTGAATGCTGCCGCATTGTCTGTGATAATCTTATTAGGACAACCAAAACGAGACAAGATATTAGTTTCTAAAAACTGAATGATAACTGAATTTGTTGCTTGCTTGGTTGGGATCGCTTCGATCCACTTAGTAAAGTAGTATGTAGCTGTCAATATCCACTTGTGTTGTGTGGATGATGATGGATTGATCTCACCTATGAAATCTAGGCCCCACTATTGAAAAGGTGCATTAACTGATATAGGTTGTAGAGGCAAAGGAAGAAGCTTTCTTTTACCTTGGAAAACTTGACACTCGTGACAAATCATCACTACCTTGTAGATATCTGCAAAAAGTGTAGGCTAATAGTAATCCCCTCTTAGTACTTTGTTGGCTGTGGTCTTCTAGTACAAGTGGCCCCCACAATCTCCTTGGTGTAAGTCATTTATTACTTCTTTGGTGTCATCTTCGGTCAATCAGTTCAAAAGCACACCTCCAGTATCTTTCCAATAAAGTGCATTGTCCATGATACAATATTTGGAAGCCTTCAACTTCAATGACTTTCTCTTAGCATTAGACATGCCTGGAGGGGGATTTAGATGTTGAAGCACATAAATAATATCAAAATATTGTGGGGATGATAAAAAGATTTCAGATACCTGAATGAGATCCACTTCTTCTTGATTTTCGGACAATGATACTACAAGGTTGATATTTAGAGCATGAAGGTTTGACTCAGCCATGAGTTTGGCTAAGCCTTGACCCTTGATCAGCTTGGTAGGCTTGATCTCAAGATCATATTCTAATAATGCCGCTATCCATCTACCTCTCCTACCTTCTGAGTCATTCCGCACAAGAACTTCTTGTATCGCTGCATTAGGAAAATAAGCAAGAGTAAAATGTAAATTCTGAAATCTTTGATTGCCTTTACCAAAGCCAAGGCCTGTTTCTCAATGATGTTGTACTTAAGGGCTACATCCCTGATGTTGCAATTGAAAAATGCTATTGGCAGTTCGGTTTTATCCCTTTTTTGCATTAGTATTACTGCCATGGTATGCTTAGAAGCAAATGAAAATACAATAAAATCATTGGAGTAATCAGGGCTGATTAAAATAGGGGTAGTGGTTAAGGCAAACTTTACTACATGAAAGGACTTGTGGGCTTCTTCGGACCACTTCACCTCATTATCCTTTTTCAACATATTGGTCATTTCTCTAAGATGTTAAGCCAAATTAGGAATAAATTTGTGTAAGAAATTCATCTTACCATTGAATGCTTGGATTTATTTCTTGCAGCGAGGGAAATCAATTTGTTGTATGGCTTCTACTTGTGAAGGGTCAATCTGGATGCCATCCTTTGAAATGATGTGGCCGATAAGTTTGCCTTCCTCCACAGAAAACATACTTTTCTTTGAATTGAGAGAGATCTTGAACATTCTACATTTATGAAAAATGACTCTTAAATGATGCAAATGTTCATCATCTGAATGTGAAAATACAGTTACATCATCTAAGTATACAACTAAGAAAACATATTTTTCATTTGAAAAGGCTATGTCCATGGTACGCTGAAAAGTGGCCCCTGCATTTTTGAGACCAAATGACATTTTTTCATATTTGAATGTGCCCCAAGGTGTGGTGAATGTTGTCTTGTCCTGATCATCTTCATGCACTAAAACTTGATTGTAACCAGAGTATCCATCCAAAAGAGACAGCTGGGAAGTGCCAACAACTCCCTGAAGGATATTGTCCATTTTGGGAAGCAGATAATTATATTTCAGAGATACTTTGTTTAAATTTTTGAAGTCTACATAAAGCCTAATTTCTTTGGTCTTGTTTCTCATCGGGACTAGATTTGACTTCCAATTAGAAAATCTAATGGGAACAATGATGCCCGCCTTGAAAAGTCTATTAATTTCTTTCTTTATGGATGGAAGCAACCTGGGGTTAATCCTTCTTAACTTTTGTCTAAAGGGATTTTGATTGGGCTTACTAGGGATGGTATGCTGAATTATTTCTTGTCATACTCCTTTAAGTCTGCATAATCCCACACAAAAACATTAGAAAATTCAGACAATAAATGAATATATTTTTCTTTTACCTCGGGAGATAATGTTTTGGACAACTTGATCATTTTTGGTTTTTCTGTTGTTCCAATGTTCGTGTCTTCCACACCTTTCTCACTAGGTACTAATGTAGGCTTCCTTGCTACATCATCCTGATCAAACAAGTCTTCCAAAGGTATAAGACCTTTTAGAATATTGTCATCCTTCAGCTGTAGTATATCAACTTGTGCTGCCTCGATGACTTAATCATCTTTGTCATAAACTTCATCCTTAGAACAATTTTCAAACTCTCCTTCTCTATGAAGAAAGTTATTCACCTGTTTGTCATCCCAGAATACTTGCTAATATCACAAGTTGTCAGGAACAGAGGGTCGATGCTTCACATGAATCTCAAACTTCTTGTTTGAAAACTTGGGATTTTGGAATTTCTTGTAGCTGTAGCTAATTAATATTCCATAACATTTTGACTCCTTGGTACAACTAAAAGTGTATATTCAGGAAACATCCTAAGAATATGTAAAACCACATTTCTATATTGTTTCATTCATGGATGGCAAGCTTGATATTCACCTTTAACTTTCTTGATCACAAGTTTTGAATCCCCATACACTGAAATTTTCCATGCACCTAACCTTTTCAAAGTCTTTAAACTTGTGATTAATACTTCATACTCCTCCTCATTTTTAGTGTAATCAAAAGATAACTTTTATGAGCATAATCTAACATTATGAGGGAGCTCACCTTGGTGATGATGTGGACTTTGAATCCAAATGCCAATACTTGCTCCATCTTTCCCAAGAGCACCATCAAAGTCCATGGTACAAAGGCCATGTTCCTCTTCCAAGTGATGTACATCTTGTTTCTGTTTTGGGTCAATTTTTTGAACTTTTCTTCAGACTGTTCTGAATTTTCCATTACCTTCTCTGATGGCTATTCTGATGAGCTTGGAAAACTTTCTTTTTCC
The DNA here is from genome assembly GCA_031772625.1 of Pinus tabuliformis. Taxonomy (NCBI): domain Eukaryota; kingdom Viridiplantae; phylum Streptophyta; class Pinopsida; order Pinales; family Pinaceae; genus Pinus; species Pinus tabuliformis. The sequence continues at coordinate 967,438,653 of CM062810.1, forward strand.
TGATCTGAAACTATCTTTATACAATTAAAAATCTCTGGTTCGTCTTTAATTTCCACAAGCTGACTATCTACATCATTTAGTCCACTATGATTATATAAAATCAATGACTCTAAATTTATATGTACAACATTTATAGGATGATTATTGGGTTTCTCCTTGCTAGTTATCATGAATTTCATTTTGGTTTCTCAGTACAACTTCCTCATTTGCCCAAAAATCGGGATGGTGGCATAGGAGAAGTCTAACTATAGTGTGCCTCTTAGTTTCGCTCCCTAGGATATTGACAATAACATCCCAAATCGTGGTGGTATCTCAGTTACCACCACATCCATTAAAACATTCTTTGCCAGGATTTGGTCCAGGGATAGTACCAAATCTTTGATTAGACCAAGAAAATGGACCTTACCAGAATCAAAAGAGTACAAGTCATGGTACTCATGAGTTATATCTAGACCCAACCTTTCCATGATGGCTTTGGGAATTAGATTATGGGAGGCTCTGGAGTCAAGCATAGAGTTATGAAGAATGTACTGATGGATTCTTAAACTTAGGTAAAATGGAGGAACATCACTATCTCCTGACTGACCATCTATGGCTGGACCAAAAATTAATTCAAGCTGGTCATATTCAATATTAACCATGTCAGACATAGGATCAACTTTCAACATTTTAACTATGTCAAACTTGTAATGGCTATTTTTGACAAATTCAGTAAGATGGATTGACACTTTCAACTTTGAAATTTCAGTTTCTAAATTGAATGAGCTGGATTTGTCTACCTCTTTTTGGACGATGTCTCTTTTCTCGGGAACATCTCTTGGTATCTGATCCTTCTTCTGACTGTCCTGGTCTTTGTTTGGATTGCTTGCAGATTATTGATTTACTTTTCTTTGGTTATCTTCTACCAGCTCTTTACCTTTGATTTGATTTCATTGAGGATTTATTTTTGGTTGAGTATTCTTTTGCTGTGATGTCCTTTTCTGAATGGAAGTGATTGGGACATCTCTATTTCTCAAGGAATATTACATTTGCTGAGAGCTAGGTGCATTTAAGTATCCTATTTGATAATCATCGGATTGAGTTTCCAATGCATTGTCATTTTCCAGTATGTAGTCTTCATCCTTAGGATCCTCCATCTCCTCGACATACTTCTCATTTTTAGTCAAGAAAATGGGATGGTAATATTCCCTAAAGAAGTGATTTTCCTTGACAATCGAGTCTATTTCATCATCAAACACTCCTTGAGCATAGTTCTACTGCAAGGGTATTCGAATGGGCTACTGAGATGTCGATGCTTCAGAAGGTTTCTATTCTCTCTGTTTAATCCTGTACTGAGGTTGCTGCTAGTTTCTGAAGTTTAGATTTCTAACTTGTGGTTCCTGAGGTCTATTTGAATTTATCATCTGGTCAGCCATTCTCTCCATGGTTATGATCAATGCATCTAGTTCTTGATTGGTGGAAGAATATTGTTCTTCTTTGATGGTTACTTTCTTTTCCGGTTTCTCATGTTTCAACTGAGACTTTTTAATCATCAAGTTTGCTTCCACACTTACCACATTATTTTGCATTTCTTCCAGAGTTACAAGATCTCTTTCCCTTAGTAGATAAGCCATCCCTCGATTAAAAGCATCTAGGTAATGTTGAAGTGCCAAATTGGGTGGAGGTTTCATGTTATCCGGAATGGAATTATAGATATGAATAAACCTTATAGTGAACTCCTGAACCATCTCATTAGGATTCCTTTTCAATGTATTGTATTGTGCCAAGATATGCAATGGTTTCTTCTTTTCCCACCACCTGGCTAAGAACAACTCATTTAACCTTTGAGGAGTATCGATAGAGCGTGTTGCCAAACCACGAAACCACTTTTTCACATCTCCAAAAAAACTTTGGTCCATTAGTCTCATTTTAGCATCATCTTCATCAACCTCCTCTGTGTCAATGAAATCAACCATCTTATCAATATGTTGCTATGTTATGACTCCCGGGATGCCATCAAAAAGAGGAAGTCTTTGGCCATAGGTCTTATTAAATATGCCAACTGAACAGGTAATTCTAAGGGTGAAAATCTCGCCATGACTCTTGGGGAAGGGTGAATGGGAACTACAATGGGTTGAGTTGGATGGGATGAAGATGGAGGTGGCGATATGGATGTTTTCGGAGGTGTAGTAGGGGGTATGGTAGAAGATAAGATTTCAAGTTGATACTGGATATAGGCGTTTTCTGTAGTAATTTGAAATTGATCGGCTAGGCTTTGAAATTTCTCAAAATTAGACCAAACCTCGTGCTCAAGTTTTGAAGACTGTGATGTAGCAGAAGGTTGACTAAACAAGGAATTTGAGGCAGGTAGGTATGAATCAAACTTTATGGGATCAAATACTTCCTCCATAATAAAATACTCAGACTTCGAATGAAATAGGGATAGCTCAACTTTAATGTCAAAAGGAATATCCTCAATACTAAGTATCTGATTTGGCAAGGAAGTGGTCCTTTCCAATTTTGTGCTTTTAGTCTTGGGAAAATGGACTTTAGGCTTTCTTAACAATATTTCAGGATCATCAACTGGAGAATGAGGATTTGGGTCAGGGTTTGACCTGGTATATCTTTATGGAGATAGTATCTTAACAAGGTCACAGACTATGTGAGGTAAAAGACCTAGGACTTTGAGCTGAACGAAGATATCTTCAAAGGAAAGTCTTCAATAGAGAAATGTTAAGTTAGTAAGGATCGAGAGCTTACCAATGGAATGAATTCTGATTGAACTTATGACTTGTAACCTTCTTTTCTTTTTGAACAAGCTCTGATTGTCTTCGACTGAGTCAACTGGATTAGGATGTAGAATTTTGCCTTGTTTGTCTCCTCGAGGCCAGCTCTACAATCTCGAAAATGCAATTACGGAATCAACCTTTATGAAGCTTAGTCCCATCATCCATAAGACCAAACTTGAATGATAACTAGTTGTACACCCAGGGAAAATGAACCTTTCGTTCCCCGACAACGACGCTAGTATGTTATCACTCCTTTGGATCTCCAAGGCTGAGGAAGAGTCCAACTGAGGTAACCACAGACCAACCTTTTGACTTGGTAACTAGCCCTACCAAGTCGAAGAGGGATCTCTTCAAAGGATCATAGCCAAGAGGGCTGGATGGATTAGGGTTTTACACTAGATATAGTAGCTCAAGGTTTGTTTGATTTGATTTGATTGGGGTAGTCACTAGATGAGTGAATTAGGTCAGAGAGTGAACTAGGTCAGGGAAAAATGAATCAGAATTGTAGACATTTATGGGGCAAGGTAGGTAAGTTACTTTAACAATTTTTAGTATAGCGATGAAATGGTTTAGACTGATGAGATGCTAAAAAGAGCATGAAAATCATGAATTCTTTTTAAATTGAATAAATTAAACAAATTATGATGATTTTCCCAAAACATAGCATAAAAGATGTATTCTGCTTATCACACCTTGAAAGTAAAACATACTTAGAAGTGAAATTGATCATGAAAGGTACAAAACATTCACACACATGTAACTAAAGAAGAAACAATGTCAAAATAGCATGCCACAAGAATCCCACCAAAATAGCTGCAACTCATCCAATATATTCCATGCCAAAGTCTGAAACACTAGTAAAACATCCAATTGAGTCCAACCTGTAGAATGACTGAAATATTACATGATATAGGCCTCAAAACCAACTCATCCTAGCCTCAGGGTTCGAATCCATGAGAGGAGGAGCAGTTACAACAAAAACTAAACTGATAGCTAGAGTGTAGGGTGGTTAAAGTGACTCATCCCTAACTTAAGTGAACTGATTCATTACAAGTCATGGAGGCCATTTACCTAATATAATTACCCTAGGTAATAGTAAAGCATAATAATTACATCAACCACATCAATTACATCAGTAAAACATTGATTTCCCATAGGTAAAAATCAAATTTGGAGAGAAACAGTGAAAAACTGGGCCAACTGTCAAACGCGCAGTGCCATCTTCAGACCCACTTTTGCATGCCTTTCCGGTGTCCAAATTGAGCCCAATAGCTCATTGGAAAGTTTATCGTGTATAGTTTCCAAAAATTCCATTGGTTTTAAAAATGGGCTTGATTTTGACCCTCCAAAACTCCATTCTCCCAAGACTACTCAAACGCGCAACTCTTGGTCCAGAAATGAGGCATAAACATGATTTTTAGGTAGTTTTTTTTCCTTTTTCACCTGCCATTTTTGCATTCCAAGGCTGGAAACATGGTTTTCCTAGATGTATTGGTCCTTATGAATCCACTGGTGGCTTCCATTCCTCCAAAAAATTCCTAAAAAAAGTGCACAACGCCTAAGGTGTTGCGCATTTGACCAAGGCGCTGATATGAAATTGCCTCAAAAAAGACAGGAAAGACAATATTACAAAAAATGAACCAAGAGTCTTCAAAATTGGTTAAGGAGATGATGTTTGGTGTATCTAGGCATGGAGTGAAGCCTCTGCAAGTATATCAAGCTTCTTCTTCTCTTCTTGGTGATTTAGGGCTTGAATTCTTGCCTTAATAGCCTTGAGCTTTACCCTTGCTATTTGGTTTCTTCAGAAATAATACTTTGCCATATTTCTTTGAATGTCACTGTCTCTTTTGGCCTTGTCTAGGAGATTTTCAAGATGTTTTTTCACCCTCTCAAGCCAATTCTCCCGATTCTCATTGTTCATTTTGGTAAATTTTTCATTTAGGGTGAGCTCATTAGCTAGTTCAACCTCTTTCTGTTTTTCTAGCTCCAATGAAATTTTTAGGCCTCTTGTTCTTGGCCTTCTTCTTGGCACTTGTTCCTCCAGCTGGTCACTATATTCTCCATATGCTTCATCAAGTAAAGCCTTAACATTTTCAACCTCTCTCTTTACCTTGATGAGCTGAATCTCCATGAGCTCATGTTTGGTCTCAAACTTCTTGTTTTCCTGCTCATAATATGGGATGATGTATTTTTCCCTCTGTAAGTTGGCCTGTAGCTCCAGGATGAGTGCATCCTTTTCTTTGATGAAAATTTTTGTGCTCTCACTATCATCATGCTCACTTAGGTCAACTAAGTCAAAATCCCGCTTTCTCTCATGGAGGTCCTCCTCCTACTGTTGGATCCCTGTCTCTGCCATATTTTCCTTGCCCTTCTGTATCTGCTTTGCTGATGAAGAAGGTAAGGTCCCTCCCACAATCTGTGGGGAAAACACTTGCCTATGTCCTCTCTGATAAGTATGTGTCAAAGTGCCCAAATTAGCCCCTTTAAGGTTGATGACCTCACCCTGTTCAATGTGCTCTTGCTCTCTGATTTCATCTCTGTTAGATGAATGAATATGCTCAAGAAATGGCGATGATGGAGGTGATGATGGAGGTGATGGAGGAATGATCTATGGGCTGAGATGGAGGAATGGAGGTGGAAGGATGAGATGATGAAGGGATTCTTTGAACATTTTGAGTAGATGAATGAGTGAATATGGGATTAGCTATGAAGGTACTCCATGAAATGTTGAGTTCCTTGAGATGATAAATGATTAAGATTTTAATGAGGGAATGATGAAAGAGACTCTTCATTTGATCTTTATACTCCCTCTTTTGGGAAATGTAGGCCATCTTCTCGACACTTCGAAAAATATAGTAGGGTATATTGAGCATTTTTACCCTAGTGAAATGAATTAAAAGCCGAATGTGATAAGAATAGAGCCTAGAAAATCTACCTTCACATGAAAAATATTTCATAATAATCTTCATCATTAGGGCATATCTGTCAAGGAGTTATGAAAAAGGAAAATAGCCCCTTTTTTCTTTTCGATACCTTGGTTTCATGTAAGGCTCATAATAATGTCTCTCCAAATCACCTTGTTTAAACCATTTCTCCCCAACATTTGGGATTCCAGTGGTAGCTGATATAATGGCAGTAGATAAAGTAAAAGTGATACCTGCTAGAGTGACTTTTTTGTCTTGGAGTTTAGATATGAAGAGCCTAGTCAACTCAGGATGATGTTGGACTGCCTGAACTTGCTCACAGAAATCATAACAACCTAGATATTTGAAGGATGTAGCAGTCATAGATGCCAAGAGTTCCTTGAGATTTGTGGGCTCAAATCTGTGTATTTTGCCTCCTTTGTGTATTTTCTTGACCTCTATTTATTTTCTATTTGTTTCCTCTTCCTCATTGTGTGGTTTGTATTCCTCTTCTGCCATGGTGTTTAATATCAAACCCTAGGAGGTATAAGGTAATTGGAATGTGGTTTTTTGGAAATAAGAAATGGGGAAGGGTAAATTTGAAGGAGGTGGGTGAAGGGATATATTTTATGGAGGAGGATATAAGGGATTAGTATAATAGCTTTTGGGATGGGGAAAATTGTTGCAATGTAGGGGGTTTGGGAGCCTAGGTCATTGTGGCACCTAGGAATTAGGGTTTTGGGACAAAAGATTTAGATTTGGGATAAAAAGGTTTAGGGAAAAGGAAGGAAGGTGCAAGGGAGTGTACAAAGGAATTGAGAGTGCAAGGGTAGTTTTGGGGAAGATCTAGGGTTTAGATATAGGATAAACACCAAATCTTCCATTAAACCTTTAACACTTTAGGAGTGACTTAAGGAGGAAGAAACACACATTCCTTAGCTGGTACTTACTTGTTTGGAGGTTGAATGCACTTTGGAGGAGTTGAGGAGGTTACAGTAGCCTTCCTGGACACGGGCAATGCTAATGGAGAGTGCAAGAGCACCTTAAGGGAATGCACAATGCCTTGAGGGAACGCGCATCACTGGGTAAATGCATAGCCCCATAAGAGAATGTGCAACGCCTACTCTGTTCTGTTGATTTTCGCCCAAAACTGTAAAAAGGGTCTCTTGGGGTTTGCTCAATCAATGGTAGGAGGAAAATGAAGTTGAGTTTGAAGCGAAGAGGTCCTTTATAGCTGAGTGAATTTTATCTTTTGAATTTAAAACCCACTTTCTAATGTTTCATTTCACCTTTTTGACCTCTTTGCTAATTTCCTTTCCGACTTTTTCCTTTGTACGTGGATGATCTGGAGTTTAGGCAATCTTTACTTTTGAATCTTTCTTGGATGATATTGGCAATAGAGTTTGAGTCAACAGCTAGGAATAGTGACTTATTACATATGACAAACATAAATTTACATAAATAAATAAAATTATTACATCTCTCTTTTTGAAATAAAATTACAATCTGAAACAAAACTTATACTTTTGGAATGAAAATTAGAGCTCTGGCCACCATAGTTACATGTTTGCAAATCCTCTTTGAATTAAAAAGGGATATTGTTTCTTTCACTCTCATGCTTTTTTTGGCCTTATGCAGTGAATGGTGTTTTTATTGGACCTTGGAGGAATTAAACCTAGTGTCAACCGAATGGGACCTTGAATAACCAGACCTCATGTAGACTTGACTGACACAAGACAGGAAATTAGTTTTTAAAATGAATGTATGCTTAGTAAGGGCCGACGACAAATCTTAAATCAGATTAGGGAGCTAGATAGATCAAACATCTGGGTACATCATTGGCTCTCAGCCGAGGAGCTTCAGATCTCTGGAAAATGAAAAAAAGTATGGGGAAATGATCTTAGATCTCTGTCCTCATTTCACACTATATTAACTGACCCTGAAGATGAATTATTGTGAGGTCTCTCTAAACATGGTGCTTACAATCCTAAAGAGGGTTGGCTCATAACCATTGGCATAAGATAACCCGATTTGCCCTTCTGGTGGTCTAAACATTTATGGAAGCTTAAGGGGTTGCAAAACGTGCGTTTGTTAGTTTGGTGCATTATGGAAAACAAATAGCCAACCAAAGAAAATATGAAGAAACGAGCCTTTCACGACTCCTCTTGGTGTTCTTTATGTTGACAATCTAAAGAATACACATAGAACTTATTTCTATCATGTGAAATGGCTTACACGACATGAAATTTAATTTATCACGGTCTCTCTTTATCGAATAGATGGCAAGGTAGCTCCATATCACAAGCATGGGTTCACTAGTGGAACAAAACATCATCAAATAAGCTCAAAAATATACCTTTGTTTGTGTGCTGGGGAATATGGATCGGGTGTAACCAATTTTTTTTTCATGACTCTCCCTTTTGATTGGACAGAATAGTGACACATGTCTTAGAAATGTACTCCTTGCTCTTAGAAGATGAGACCACCTTTGTCCCCTGCATCATATCATTGGAAAACATCGACCACTCACACCCCAAAGGATATTTTGATGAATCCTCACAGTAGGGAACATGTGGCGGAGGGGTTGTTCTATATCTTACTGATCATCATTATTTCAAACTAAAAGCCGGTTTTGGTCAAGGAACCAACAAATTTGCAAAATTACATAGTCTTAAGCTCCTACTTCTATTTGCACTTGAGAAACAATGCACCAAGCTACAAATTTTCGGTGACTCAAAACTGGTGATCGATTGGGTCACATCACAATCCACCTGTCACACACACTCTCAGAAGTTTATTGGATGAAGTAATGCCCCTCAAGACACGTTTTGACTTCCTCTCTTCTCATCAAATTTACAGGGAGCAGAACGATATTTCAGATCAATTATCCAAATAAGGCACTTATGGACCACAACAACAATATCGAGTACCAATATTATCATTGACCATTCATGGACAATCAATAGGTAGATGCAGTCACACATGATTGATCATATTTTCTTGATCCTTTTTGACACTTATGGACCACTGACACAGATGATCTTCATATTTGATATCATTACAACACCCATATACTGGATTATATTTCTAGAACTTTGTTAACATGATGTACATATTTTGTTATATGCTAGGATGATAGAACTGATTCATCTGATACCAATAATACTTTTTGAATTATGAACTATGAACCATACAACATGTAATTTTCATCTTTTATCATAATGGAAATTACGATTTTTCCCGGGGGGAGGGGGAAAAATGTCTATTTTTGTTGATTACATAGGGTTGTGGCACTTTTCTGGTAATAAACCATAATATTTTCTACCAAGTTAAATAAAATATTAAGTAACATTATTGGAAATTTCAAGGTTTGTGAATATTGAAATGTTCTCCTATTGATGAACCACAATCCAATATCATTACTCATGCAAGATGTAAATAAAATCCCTTGATTTCACCTCATAAATGGAGAGTGCATAAAACCCCATTTCTTGACTTAGCCAATGCAAAACACATCATAATACAAAAACTATATTGGTAAATTGTGGGAAAGACTCTTGAATCCATCCCGTACCATATATGTCCATGCACCCAAATTTCACAAATATGTAACAATAATGTCAGCTAAACACATAATGAAATATTATTAGTTTTCTGCACACACACCACTTGTCATCTAAATACATAATGAAATATGTTTCTCCTTTATACTATTCTAATACCAATATTATTTTTTAATTGTCATGTGTCAAATTCATATTAAGTAGAGAAGGAATTACAAATCTCAAAAAGCAACTATAAACCAACCTAGATTCTAATATTAATATTATTTTTTAAATGGCATGTGTCAATTTCATATTAGGTTTTAAATGCCATGTGTCAATTTCATATTAAATAGAGAAGGAATTACACATCTCAAAAAGCAAATATAAACCAACCTTAAAAAAATTACTTTATTTCTTTATAAAACTAATATAAAATGAAAATTTATTGAGCCAACATTAAAATTTTATTTTATTATTAATATTTTGCTATTTTGTTAATATAAGTATTATTTTTATTGTTTTGTTAATACAAATATTGTTGAAATTAAAATTCACTGAGTCGACATTAAAAAAATATTTTATTATTACTATTGTGTTTTTTTAAAGAAACAAGTAGCTTGTATTGATCAATTTGGTAAACGAGCGAGTACCCTTACATACATGGACTATTTATCATCTATTGAATTCCATAATTGTTCAAAAAAGAGTCTATTACTACCTTGCCTATACCAAAATATACCCTTGACATGATTGATCTTATATATTCTTCAAAATATTCCACTAAATACTGCTAATTTACATAACATTTAAAAAAGAGGAAAGTTTCCAACAAAATTCTACATTCTTGGTGGATTGTTGTTAGCATCACATTCCCATTTTCCTCCAATGACTGCATTGGAATTTTTGGGTTGATCTGTTCCTTAGGCTCACCTAACAGATCTTTTTCAAGAGCACTTGGAGAGGGAGGATCTTGCAGTCTGAAGAACTCTTTAGGGATGCCTAAAGCATCTGATTCCATTGTCACTTCTATTCCATCAACCTTTGAACCAATATTTTCAACTTTGGTGGCCAATTTTTCCACCCTTAACTGGAGTCACTCCATATCTTCCCACAATGCCTCTAACTACCACATTATTATAGAGAAATGTGACTGTGCTTCCAACACCACCTGCTCCCCAACTCTGTCCAATTTGATAAGGTTATCTTTTACCGTAACTAGACACTGAACCATCCTGAGATTTTCACCGCCTTCATTTTTTAGAGAGGCCATAATTTCAAATGAACGAAATTTCATTGTAATCCTAAGTAGCTCCATCCATATCAAGCACAATTTATAATTAGAAATGTTTCCATTTCCTTTCCCCACTTCCATCGTATCACATTGGATGCCCTTGAACCTCATTTTACTTCTGATCTCACTGAAATCATGCAACAAATCCTTCACCCAACGTTCAATCTCACCACATTTACTCCCATAGAAGGGAATGGAGTACTAGACTCGTGGATTTTATGTCTTGAGGTGAATTCACATGCTGGATGACAAAATCTGTCCTTGATGGTGACAAATACTTTCTCCGTTAACCACTGGGAGGGCACTATGCCAACATTGACAATATCGAGAGTCGTCACTTCGAGGGAATCATTGATGGCTCATTTATAATATTAATTAAAACCATGGCAGCAATTGGGGCCCAGTTATACCAAATTAACTTATGGTTTAATGTATCCACCACCTCTATAAGATTATGCCATCTAAACTTCATGGAATGAAATGGAATGTTAGATTGCCTTGATCCAAGAGAAGAACACCTTGCTCAAGATGAGCACCTTTGTTGGCTTGCTTGTATGCATTCTGATTATTCTCTCTTTTAATGTGGTAAAAGGATATAATATCAAAATTTTGAATTTGTCTTATAATTTGAACGTCCAATGGAGATAGATCTTTCTCAATGACGTATTTAACTTTATGAAATTTTTGGATGATTAACACTGAGTCTCAAACCATGTAAATTGGAGAATACCTCTCTCTAAAGCTAACTTTAGGCCTTGTGAGAGAGCTAATGCTTCTGCTTGGTTATTGGAAGATCTTCTCAACCCATGTAAATTTAGTCTCAATTTCTTCATCGGAGTAATATATTACCCCTCCTGCTCTTACCTCCCCATTACCATCATGCTAATAGAAAAATTATTCTTATTATTTTATGAATATAAATATTTAATTTAATGTAAAGTTAAAATAGAAAATAAAATATTTTATTTATTAAATACATTTAAAAACATATATTATTATTATATATATTCGATTATGTAAATATAATTATTATTTTACTATTTTTAAATAAATTGTTAGGGGACGACATGCACCCCAAACAAATAGTTGAGGTCCCCATGGTGACCTATAAAGAGGTGAGACTCGGTACAAATAAAGAACATCCTGACACTTATTACAAGAAAGAGAGTCAAATCGCATTTTCCGAAAGAAAAGTTTTGCATATTAGAGTCGAGTTATTTCATTTTGTCCCGAGTCCTGACTATAAAATCACATTGACTGTGTGCAATGGAGTCCTGACTATTGCTTTCTCTTTCAGAAATTTGCTATCAAGAATTGAAATGGAGGACACATACCAGAACGAAGACAACCATGCATCAAATCCACATACAACTCAACTGCTAAAGATGCATCAGAGACACTAGTTTCAATGCGAACCGCGCGTCGACATTATCAAGATTTTGGGAAGAAAACTCTATATGAGATTCAACAAAGCAATATGATGTACATATGCACACAGAAGACATAGTCCAATATGTACAACACAAAGGTTTAATTTGGATTGTAATAAAAATTGTAGATGATTTTGATTCAGATGAGGATGATATAGTGAAGATGAGGATGAAGACGAGTATATTCCAGAAGACTCTGCACAGATTTTTTGGACGAATTTTTCAGAGAGTATAGAGAAAGCCGATGAGCTTGAGGTGATTAATAGGGCATTTTTCCAAGGTGATATTGTGGCAATAGCTTTAGATCCATTTGGACAGAGAGGCATAATGGTTAACATGGATGTTACAGTAGATTTGTTAACTCCCACATCATTTAATACTATAAGAAACGTTTCCAGTAGAGATATTTAACAAAAAAGGGTGTTTGTGCGCGGTGATTATGTCATTCATGGAACTTGGGTGGGAAGAGTCGATGAAGTGGTTTATAATGTTATCGTGTTATTTGATGATGAATCAAAATGCAAACTAATGAAGGACGACCCTGACCACCTTATTCCAATCCCCAACAATCTCCATTATGCTTCCTTTCCAAGGCAACGTGTCCAGGGCAATTCATCAACTGTTTTCAAGAATTCTCGATGGTTGTGTGGTACATGGAAGAAAATAACAAGGAAGGTACAATATGTAATGTGGAAGTGGGATCATTTTACGTCGATTGGATTGCTACAACAAATATTGATTGCAATTCTTAGTCAACTGTCACTCCTGCAAAGAAACAGGACCCTAAAGAGCTACAACTATTGTCTTGTTTTTCATACGCTGGCGACTGGTGTCTGCTTCCCGCATCTGAAAGGAGAATGTTAGAAGTTACTATGCCTGCCACATATGACACTGTTGCCCACATAAAATATAATGCTCCTGATGGGAGGTATTTGTGGGAAATAAACGGACTAAGGTAGATGTGATATGGCAAGATGGTACAAGTACATATGGTATAGATTCTACACATTTGATTCCCATCGATGATGCTAGGGATCATGACTTATTTCCTGAACAATATGTATTGGACAAGGGTTCAGATGATGATGACGGCGAGGCTTCCGAATCAAGATGAGTGGGAATCGTGAAAAATATGGATTCAAAAGAATGCAAAGCAAGAGCAAGGTGGTTGAAAGCTGTGGATTGTCCACAAGATACACTAAAATTTGATGGAGAGGAGTTAGTAAGTGTGTATGAGCTGCCTTACCATCCAAATTATAGATACTTATTTTGTTGGGGACATCATTATACGTCGTCACTCCGCGTTGTCTGGGGAAGCAGAAGTGCTGGCATTGTGGATCATTTGGGTGACCACATAGAATCTAAGGATGAAATACGAAACAAAAATATTTTTGAGACTGCACATGTATCTACAAAACAGCTTAGATCCATCTAACACTGGATTTATCATTCTCCGAGAGGGATCAAATCCCTCAAGGTGCAAACCTTCTTTTTGGATTGTAGAACTTGAGGAAAGGTTTTCACCTCAGTGCATGATAGATCCAGTGTTAGATGGATCTAAGCTGATTCAAGTTGAGGGAAAAAATGTCACATTTTTAGATTGTCATTATTTTGTATATGTTTGATATTAACTTCAAAATTCACATTATGTTTTCTTTTCTTGGCATGACCATATCATTCTCTTCTTTAATTTAGTTTGTGTTGCTTGCCTTGAATGGTTTGTACATCTTTGTTTGGATGCTTTGAGTGGTTTGTGTGTTTGTGTTTGGATTTGGATGATAATGTTTGTGAATGTTACATTTGTTGTGTTATATTTTTATATGTGTATGTAATTGTCTATTAGTAATTAGTTGGTGATGAAGAAGGGAGACAATCTTGTCAATAGTTTGTAGGAGGATTGATATTGCACATCTATTTCATTTAATTTTAGGTATCACAACTTCTAACAACTAATTAATTCTCAATAGTGTCGCTCTAGGTATTACTAAATATATCTTGAAGAGTAGTTTTAATAATTTATTGCATCAAGATTACTCTTGAAATAATTTTTTTCTTTGATAATGTTTGAAATAATTTATTTCCTTCAAGAATATTTTGATGATTTTTTATCTATAGTCTATTCAACAAAGTCAAGAAATAATGTATTTTTGAATTTTTTTTAATGAGTGGCTAGAATTATAAAATATTTACATTATTTGTTTCTCCAAACAATTATCACATCTCCTTCAAGAATATTTTGTTTTGTTTTGAATGTTTATAAATATATCTTTTCCTCTTATAAATGTTATGAATACATTATTATATGCAATTATCTATTAGTAATTTTGAATATATGTAATTTTTACTATATTTTGAATATATATAATTGTCTATTAGTAATTAGTTGGTGATGTAGAAGGGAGACGATCTTATCAAGGATTAATTTGCACTTTGCAGGAGGATTGATTATGCACATCTATTTCATTTTAATTCTAGGTATCACAACTTTTGACAACTAATTAATTCTTAATAGTGTCCTTTTAGGTATTACTATATATCTTGAAAATATTTTTTCTTAATAATCTACAATGTCAAGATTAACAACATCTAATGCATCTAACGTAAGCAATCAAATAAGATTACAAAACAACATCTACATTGAAATCAATGCATCTAATGCAAGAAATCAAATGAGATTAGAAATCAACATCTACACTAAAATCAGTGCATCCATTGAAAGCAAATAAATAGGATTATAAATCTAAATCTACACTGAAATAAATGCATCCAGTGAAAGCAATAAAAAATATTACAAATCAACATCTACATTTAAATCAATGCATCTAGTGCAAGAATTATTCTTTCCTTTCTCTCCCCTCCATCTAATCTTGAAAAATATTTTTAATAATTTACAATCTCAAGATTAATAACATCCAACATATATAATGCGAGAAATCAAATAGGGCTAGAAAACAACATCTACACTGAAATTAATGTGTATAATGCAAGCAATCAAATAATATTAGAAATCAACATCCACACTGAAATTAATGCACCTAGTGAAAGCAATCAAATATAATTAGAAATTAGCATTTACACTAAAATCAATGCATCTAGTGCAAGCAATAAAGTAGGATTAGAAATCATCATCTACATTTGAAATCAATGCATCTAGAGAAAACAATCAAATAGGATTAGAAATAAACATCCACACTGAAATCGATACATTTAGTGAAAACAATCAAATATGATTAGAAATCATTATCTACACTGAAATCAATGCATCTAGTGCAAGCAATCAAATAGGATTATAAGTCATCATCTACACTGAAATCAATGCATCTTGTGCAAGAAACCTTCTTCCCTGCCTCCCCCCTCCATCTATATCTATATGTCCCTTCATCTCTCCTCCTTTGACTCTCTATCTCAACCCCCCCCCAAAAAACACACACGCTCTCTCTCTCCATATATATCTCCCCCTCCCTCTCTCCCCCTCTCTATCTATCTCTTCTTCCCTCTCTTCACCTCCCATCTATATCCCTATCTCCCTCTACCTCTCCTCTCTCTCTCTATGTCACCCTCAAAGCATATACACTCTTTCTCCATATCTATCTGTCTCTCCCCCCTTCCTTCCATCTCTCCTTATTTTTCTCTCAATATCACCCCAAAACATACACAATCTCTCTCTGTCTCTCCCTTGTCACACTCTCTCTCTATCTCTCTCCACTTTTCTCTCTTTATGTATTTCTTCTTCACTCCCTCTCTACCCCTCCATCTCCATCTCAATTTCCCTCTCTCTCTCATCCTCACTTTCAATTCCTCTCTCTAGTCCTTCCCCTCTCTCCCTTTCTCTCCTACCTCCCCCTCTCTCCCCCCAACTCTCTCTCTCTCTCTGCTCTCTGCTCTCTAATATTTTCACTATCTCTCTCCTCTCTCTCTCTGCCCTCTAACCTTATCACTATCTCTTTCCCTTTCTATCTGCCCTCCAACCTTGTCACTATCTCTCCCCCCTCCATCTTTGTGTCTCCCCCCTGTCTCTCTTACCCCTCTCTCCCTCTCTCACTCCTCTCTTTCTCTCTCTCTTCATTCATCCTCTTCCCTCTCCTTCATTGTATCTCCTCCTCTCCCTTGTCACCGCCCTATCTCTCCACCTCTATCATACTATCTAATATAACAAATTGAATGTTATATTAAATTTAATATTGCATTAATCCAAAGTTATTAAATTTAATAATATTAAAAATATAATATATTAATGTTAATATGAAATATAATATTAATATTATAATATCAATATTAGATTTGATGATATTTTTTACATGGCATGATAACAAAAATTATAATAAAACTACATCAAATTAATATTTTCAAATACTACAATTTTGATGTGGAAATATTTATGTCTTTAAATATTTTAATATATCCCTAAGATATGGCTTTTCCTTTTAAAGATTCATTTTAAAAATGTTTAGCTAAAAGAAATATTAAAATATTTGGGAGCAAGATTTTCGATTCTTTGTAATGAATTAACCTTTTTCCTTTGATTTAAGAAATGACACAGGTTTAGTAAAGAGTAAAAATGTTTAGATTTTTACATAATTTGAAATTTTATTGTGGTAAACTTTTTGTTAAAGGTAAATTTATGATGCATTTAAATTCATGTATATGATAAAAAGGATCTATTTAAAGCATGAAATAATTTACTAGTCATTCAAATACATATTTATATTTTAATAATTAAACTTAGTTCATTAATAAGATTAAAAAGTTATATATAATTTAAGATTGACCCAAAGATTATTTTTATTATTTTTTGAGGGCATGACATACTTACACATTAGGGTCATACTTGGTTGTAGAATGCACCTCTTAGTGCAACTAGACAGCTCTAAAGAAAACACAAAAGGCAAAGGTTAACAAGAATATTGAAGAATCTTACCTATCGTGGATTGGTGTTGGGTTGTATTATATTCTTTCCACGACTAGCCCACATAGTTAACTGGGGGTTAGAGGGGGGGGAGGTCACAAGGGGTTTTTGTGGTACCCATAACCCCACTTTATGGGGTCCGGGGCAGTGCCCCGGAAAATTTTGGTTTTGGATCCTATGTTAGGTTGGGCAGACCCACCTATGGTTTTGTGCATGATTTTTGCACATGTTTTTGGATGCGATGGTTCTCGGTCCATGCTTTTGGACGCGATGGTTTTAGGTCCATGGTATTGGATGCTTCGGCATGTATAAATATGTATTGTAACATTGAAACAAACATAATGAAAAATCAAGCTTGTAGTCCCGGTTTTAGGATCCAGGGGAAAATATTTGTGTATATGTGTTTTATGTGTTCTGCTCTCGCATTATTTATTTTCCGTGTTTTAGAATTCATATGCAGGTAACTTTTGTATGGGGTTAAAACCTACATTTGGTATCGAAGAAGTTTTGGCTTCAAGGGGATGCCTTTGTTGCTGAGGGGTTTCGCTCGGGCTTGTGGTAGACCCTGTTCAATGGGAGATCCGCGAGATCGATTCTGGTGGTGAAAGAAGATGGCTAGTAGTGGAAAGGTAGAGATCAAGAAATTTAATGGTCAGACTTTTGAGTTGTGGAAACTAAAGATGGAGGATTTGTTGGTGGATAAAGATTAGTGGATCACGGTAGATCCAGGTACTAAACCAACAGGAGTGTTTGATGAAGAATGGAAGAAGTTGGATCAGAAGGCAAAGAGCACAATACGATTGTGTGTCTCAGATTCAGTATTGTTGACTGTATCAGGGGAAGCTACAACAAAGGCTTTGTGGGACAAGTTAGGGACTTTTTACCAATCTAAGTCTCTGGTGAATAAACTATTCCTGTGGAAAAAACTGTATAACCTGAGGATGAAAGATGGAGACTCGGTGACAGAGCATCTGAACGCATTTAATACTGTGGTAAGTTAGTTAGCATCTGTTGATATTAAAATTTAAGATGAAGATAAGTGCATCAATTTGTTGTGTTCTCTACCAGATTCGTGGGATAGTCTGGTTATTGTAATAGGTAGCAATGCAACTGCCTTGCAGTTTGATGAAATAGTCTCAGCCTTGCTGACGAAGGAGATGAGACGGAAAAATATGGAGAGCCAAAATGGTGATGCCTTGTCTATACAAGGACGGTCCTAGAATAGAAACAAAAATAAGTCTTTGAGTGGGAGATCTAAATCTAGAGGGATATCTAAATCTCCAGGAAAACCTGTAAAGGTGGTGTGCTGGAAATGTGGAAAGGAAGTCCACTTTAAAAGGGACTGTAAATCTAAAGCTCTTGAAAAAGGAAAGGGATCTGATGAGGCTCCTTCTGCAGAGGCGAAAACCGCCTCAGATGAAGGTGGGGATGTGTACTTGGCTTCTTCAAGTACACATGTAGATCATGAGGCATGGTTGATTGACTCAGGTGCATCCTTTCACTTCACTCCCCATAGAGAGTGGTTCTGTGAGTATGAGAAATATGATGGTGGTGATGTGTTCTTGGGGATGATAGGAAGACTAATATCATTGGTCATGGAAAAGTAAAGTTGAAGCTGCAAGGTGGAAGGGTTAGAACACTTCCAGGTGTTCTGCATATTCCTGCATTAGCCAGAAATCTGATTTCTATTAGTAAGCTAGATGATGCAGGTGTAAAAACAATGTTCGAGAAGGATACCTGCAAGATGGTTTGGGGAGCACTAGTATTGATGTGGGGAGTTCGGATTGGAACTCTGTACAAGCTGCAAGGTAGCACTGTTGTTGATGGGTGCAACAGTTCCGTGGTTCCTGAAAGTGGAGCAGAAAATCTAGTGGTCTCTGGAGAAAAGACCATGCTGTGGCATCAAAGGCTTGGACATATTGGAGAGAAGGGCCTTCAAATACTTCATGGTAAAGGTATGAGTAATAGCTCTCTGGATTTTGATTTCTGTGAAAATTGTGTATACGGGAAGCAAAATCGGGTGAGTTTCCCCTCTGGTGGTAAGAGGGCGAAACATATATTAGAGCTTGTGCACAGTGATGTGTTTGGACTTGTGAAGGTTCCATCACTGGGTAAGTCTGTGTACTATGTATCTGTTATAGATCACTTCTCAAGGAATACATGGATATATTTCCTTAAGAAGAAATCTGAAGTCTTTGATAGGTTTAAAGAATTTAAGGCTCTAGTGGAAAACCAGACAGAGAAGAAGATAAAGGTGCTGAGGACAGATAATGGAGGAGAGTTTTGCAGTAAGGAATTTGAAGAATTCTACAAGAAGTGTGGTATAGCATGTCAGAAGACTACTCCATATACACCTCAGCAAAATGGAGTTGCAGAAAGAATGAACAAGACGTTGATGGAAAGGGCAAGAAACATGCTCAGTGGTGCCGGGTTAGGATAGGAATTCTGGGTAGAGGCAGTGGATACTGCATGTTACTTGGTCAACAGGTCACCTTCATCAACGTTGAAGGATAAGAATCCACAAGAGGTATGGACTGGTAAGAAACTCTCTCTTTCATATCCGAGGGTATTTGGATGTGATGCATATGTACATGTTCCAAAGGAGAAACAAACCAAGTTGGATAGTAAATCTGAAAAGTGCATCTTTATTGGGTATAAGGATGGTTTAAAGGGTTATAAGCTTTGGAACCCAGTAACAAGGAAGGTTGTGTACAACTGAGATGTGGTGTTCAGAGACGTAAAAGATGTTATTAAACAGGAAGTCCAACCAAAGGAACCTGAGAAAATAGAGTTTGAGCTAAAGGATGAAGAATTAGACTCTACAACAGAGGAGGAATCAGAAGATGAAGAGCCACAAACTCCAGTTGTGAGAAGATCAGTTCAAGAAAGAAGGCAGCCAGAAAGGTATAGTCCATCTTCTTTCTATTCAAATTTTTCTTTATTTATTACTGATGATGATGCCAGAACTATGAAGGAAGCAATAGATTCAGAGGATGGCAAACTTTGGAAAGAGGCCATGGTTGATGAAATGGTATCTTTGCACAAAAATGAGGCTTGGGATCTGGTGGAGTTACCGGCTGGAAGGAAACCCATTGGCAGCAAATGGGTGTTCAAGAAGAAGACAAATGCGGAAGGAAAGGTGGAGAAATACAAAGCTCGGTTGGTAGCAAAAGGTTATTCCCAGGTGTCAGGAATTGATTTTGGTGATATTTTTTCTCCTGTTGCCAAGGTAACTTCTATTAGATTAGTTTTATCTATTGTTGCTGCTTTTGATTTTGAGGTAGAACAGATCGATGTGAAGACAACATTTCTTCACGGGGATCTGGAAGAAGAAATATACATGAAGCAACCTGAAGGCTTTGCGGTGAAGGGTAAGAAAGAACTGGTATGCAAGTTAAAGAAGTCTCTGTATGGGTTAAAACAGTCACCAAGGATGTGGTATCAAAAATTTGATACATTTATACGGGGACTTCGCTTCACTAGAAGCAAAGCAGATCACTGTGTGTATTTTAAATTATTTGGTGACTGTGTTATTTATCTGGTATTGTATGTGGATGATATTGCTGGTTGGAAATGACAAAGAAATTATCCAGGATTTGAAGACCCAATTGTCCTCCAAATTCGACATGAAAGATCTTGGTGCTGTAAACTATATTTTGGGCATGGAAATTAAAAGAGATCGGGCAAAGAGGAAGCTCTGGTTAAACCATAGGAAGTATGTCGAGACAATACTGCAGAGGTTTAATATGTAGGATAGTAAACTGGTGAAGGTTCCTATTCCTGTAGCTGTGAGGTTATCTGTTGAACAGTGTCCCAAGACACAAGAAGAGGAAGAGGACATGTCCCATGTTCCATATGCAAGTGCAGTTGGTAGCTTGATGTATGCAATGGTTTGCACTAGACCAGACATTGCACATGCAGTGGGAGTATTGAGCAGGTTTACGTCAAAACTAGGAAAGGATCATTGGACAACAGTGAAGCGGGTTTTCAGGTATTTGTGTGGCACTAGTGATTATGGTTTGTGCTACCAAGGAAGACCAAGATTGGACAGAGTGTTGGATATACGTGGCTTTGTTGATGCAGATTGGGCTGGAGATCTGAATCAGAGAATTTCTACAAGTGGGTATGTGTTTAACCTATTTGGAGGTGCAGTTAGTTGGATGAGTAAGTAACAATCTGTAGTGGCACTATCAACTACAGAGGCAGAATACATAGCAGCCACTCATGCAAGCAAGGAAGCAGTTCGGTTGCAGAGATTGTGTTCAAGTATGGGGTTAGTACAGGAAGCTATAAGGATAGACTGTGACAGCCAAAGTGCAATTTTCTTGGCAAAGAACCCCGTATATCATTCAAAGACAAAGCACATTGATGTTCAGTATCACTTTGTGAGGGATATGATAGAAGACAAAAAGGTGTTGCTAGTAAAGCTGGACACTTTGAAGAATACTACAGATGCATTGACAAAATCTGTGAGCTCTAAGAAGTTCTCTTGGTGTAGAGAAACAATGGGCGTTGTAGGGCTGGATAAATGACTAAGCTCTCTTGTGGCCCCCTGTGGAAAGAAAACAACAAGTGGGAGAATGTTGGGTTGTGTTATATTCTTTCCATGACTAGCCCACGTAGTTAATCGGGGGTTAGAGGGGGGGAGGTCACAGGGGGTTTGAGGGTACCTGTAACCCCACTTTATGGGGTTCAGGGCAGCGCCCCGGAAAATTTTGGTTTTGGATCCTATGTTAGGTTGGGCGGACCCACCTATGGTTTTGTGCATGATTTTTGCACATGTTTTTGGATGCGATGGTTTTCGGTCCATGGTTTTGGACGCAATGGTTTTCGATCCATTGTATTGGATGCTTCGGCATGTATAAATATGTATTGTAACATTGAAACGAACATAATGAAAAATCAAGCTTGTAGTCCCGATTTTGGGATCCAGGGGAAAATATCTGTGTATATGTGTTTTATGTGTTCTGCTCTCGCATTATTTATTTTCTGTGTTTTAGAATTCGTATGCAGGTAACTTCTGTACGGGGTTAAAACCTACAATTGGAAATTCCGTAGGTGTTAAAGATGTACACATCAAGGTAGCATAGGTAGACGAAACCGTGTCAAAGGTATGCTATTTTCTTGTTTCTTTATAGTGGAATATTACAAAGGAATGTAGTTTCCTTGTCTACTGAAGTATTATCCCTTATTTGAACAATTGATTACGCTATCTTTCTTAGTCTCAATATACAAATATTTTGGGTATAAAAGTGTCTCTTTAAATATGTATTTTTCTACATGCAAAATATGAATTACGACATTACATAAGAAGAACAAATGGCTCTTTGCTTACTAAGCAAAGGGGGTGTTACCAAGCACTCATGCCTTCAAGATACCTAAAATTGAACAAACATTTTAGAGCTTATTTCTCAGAAATTGTTCTTGTTGAATGAATGATCTTAATTATCTACATGGTGCAACAAGTTTTCAAAGCAGTTGCGACACCCTTAACTTCAACACTACCAATTCATCTTTGATGGAAGATAAATTCCTGTTTCTAGTATTTTGAACAAGGAATTTTTGTCTTTATAGAGTGGATAAAAGGAAGATCTGCTTATTTGTTCCTCCTCCTTTGGCTCTACTATTGAGCCATTTAGTTTTTTTACCTAGATATTTTCCTTACATATGGTTAATTTATAGAGGCAGAATGGTTAAACTCTGGAACAAATACTAAATATGAAACTATTTGATAGCATGGTAGCTTAAATGTTATTTTTATTTTTTGTAAATATAGGTTGGACCTTGACAAATATTGGTGGATGATAGTGATGATGATGAAGAAGAAGCTGATAAAGATGAGATTGCTAGCTGGGAAATTATTGAAGAAGATGATAAAGATGAACCTACTAGCTAGGAAGTTGTTAAAGAAGATGGTAGATTTGACGCTACAAGACGAGAAACTTTTGAAGAAGATGGTAAAGTTGAAGCTGCAAACCAGGAAACCATTGATTCTGATTCAGCTAAGTCTATATCTAATACAATTGATATGGAGCAGACAAATAAGGAAAATACAGTGCATAGCTTCTCTAGCATTAGTTGTCATGAGCCAAGTCAATTTAAACATTTTGATAGTATAAGTGATCATTTATATCACTTTTATCAGAATGAAACAAGACAAGGACATTTATCAAAGGGCATGCTTTTCTCATTCCATTTTCTGATTTTTTATTTGGGAGCATGACTGAAAATTTTAAACATCTTTTTGCAGCCAATTAATAAGTGGAAATGGATGAAGAAAATTCAACAAGAATGGAACAATCTTGAAAAACACTTACCAGGTAACTCTTAAGCCATGCAATTCTTTTTTTCACTGGTTTATCAAACTGAGTTCATGATATTTGAACATTCACTAATAGGGAAAGACTATTTTGCACAGTCATATTTCCTTCAATATTTCCTTTTGCCATTTTTGTCTTTTGTCTTTTCAATTTTCAATATTTTTTTCTTGTTTTCTCTTGGGTGGTAGGAAGTTGCAAGGTAATGAATTTTATGTGTACCAAAGAAACAATTTTAAATTTTTTTAACCCAGTTGTTATGAGAATATGATGTACTCATGTGTACACATCTTTCTAAGTCTTGCCAATTTACACCGCAAGTTTGTGTTCGGTTTCTCTCATATCACTTGGCCATTCAGTCAAGTCACCAAGGGCAGAGTGAAGGTAAAGTTCTTCTAGTCTGAATCATAATAGGAGGCATTTGTCGAGTTGAAGCATCGCCTCTGCTCTACACCATTTCTCACATTACCTGACCTGCAACAACCATGTGAGACTAAGACAGATGCCTTCGACTATGTTATCGGGGTAGTTCGTACTCAACACATGCATCTAGTGGTATATCACAATGAGACACTTTTAGACACTATATAAAAGTATCCCACCTATGAAGAGAATATATATTCCATTGCGCAGGCCTTTCGACAATGGATGCATTACATTTTGGGGAAAGAAACAATCATCCACACATACCACCGACCCTTGTAGTTCATATAGACACAAGGAAAGTTAGAGCGGTCGCCATCAGAAGTGGTCCACGTATATGCAACAATTCCATTTTAGCATCAAGTACAAGAAAGGAAACACCAATAATGTTGCAGATTGTCTCAAACGACCATCAGTTATGGCGTTGACCACTGTGATAAACTCTTATGGACTTGAGACTTCGGGGTGGCCTCATCTTTACAAGAGTGATCCAAAATTCAACAACACATACCAGATGCTCTTGGAAGGCAAACGAGTTTCAGATTTTCACCTCTAGCACACACTGTTTTGCCACCTGGGACACATTTTTGTTCCTTCAAGTGACCATGCCAAGATTATTTGGGAGTCACATTACAATCGAGTCATTGGATATTTAAGAGTAGAGAAAATAGTGGCAATGTTGCAGAAGTATTTTTATTGACTAAACCTTCGATAGGATGTTGGGAAGTATCATATCCTACACTACTTGCACCATTACCAAACTGATAATCAAGAAACAAGGCCTATATATTCCTCTATCTACTTCTAGTCGGCATTAGGAATCCATCTCCATGGATTACATGTCAGGCCTTCCTTCTACTAAGCATGGAAACAACTGTGTTTTTGTGGTCTTCGAAAAATTCTCTAATATGGCCATTCTGGAGACCTACAAGAAGAGTATCACAACATAAGCCAATACTAAGATCTTCTTTGAATGAGTGTGGGTACACTTTTGGATCCCACAGTCCATTATCTCAGATCGGGGCAACAATTTCCTCTGTACATTTTAGTCAAACCTCGGGTCGATGCTAGATACCAAGCTGACTAAGTCCATGACCTTCCACCCCAAACTGATGGCCAAAAAGAGGTCATCAACCAGATGATTGTGCACATTATGCACATGTACAACTCGAAGCATCCATGCACATGGGATGAAAGCCTCCCCTTGTCCAACACGGCTACAACAGAGCTCTCTATAGCTCAACTAGCCACAACCCCTTTCAGGTGGGATTAGGATTTCAGGCACTATGCCCATCGATGTGGCCATACTATTTGCAGCTACTCAAGTAGATTTGACTCATGTTGATTCTGAGGATGACAGGGCTAACAACTTCATTTAGCGCATTCAACACATCTTCTAGCAGGTCCATGACATATTGGACAGAACCAATGCTAAGTACAAGCAATGTCATGATCAACAAAGAGTGCCACACAAGTTCCAGGTGGGCGACAAAGTTTGGTTACATTTGCAGAAGGAGCGGCTCGCTAGGCCCCACCGCAAGCTTCGCCCACTCTGATATGTTTCGTACACCATCACCAAGGTTGTAGGGGACAATTCCTTCGAGATCAATATTCCACCGTTCCTTGGCCTGCACTCAGTATTTAATGTGGACCGATTATGACCATAGTTTCCCCCATTGTTGGATACATCAAACGTTGTTGAGCGGCTAACATCAACAGAGGTCAACCCAAGCTACATCGAAAAGGCCACAACTCAAAGGATCTTGGACACATAGATCAATAACACTCACCACTAGAGGATCCAACTATATTGAGTTGTTAAAGAATTACAACTCCTTCTCCATGGCAATTGGTTCACGAGGGACCAAGTTCAACAAAAAATAGAGCAAGGGCTTCCTTAATGCTTCCAAGTCCCGTCTCAAACCATTTCAAAAAATTAGGATATCATCCTCAAAAAACAAGTGATAAATAGATTTACTGCCACTTCAATGGCCTATAGGTCACATCGACGCTTAGCATCCAGAATCAATATGCTCAACCCTTTAGCTGCAACATAAATAACAAAGGAAATAGAGGGAAACCCTGCCTTAGTCCTCTACGGGCATGAAAAAAGTGGATGTTGATTCATTGATCAAAATTGCAAAAGATACACTAGTCATACATCCCATAGCCTAGTTATTAAAAGCGACATCAAACCCCAGGTGAGTAAGAATCATTCAGATATCCAATTGACTCTATCATAAGCTTTTGACAAGTCAATTTTTGGAACAATCCCTTTCAACTTCCATATTTTTATGTTGTACAAACCTTCTTGTGCCACCCCAATATCTTGATGGATCTAGTGACCCTCCAGAAAACCAAAGTGTTTTTTAGATACATTCCTCTATAGCACATACCACAGGAGCATGGCTATGATCTTGGCAATGATTTTGAAAATGCAATTGCACAAATAAATAGGCTTGTAATCATCCAAATATTGGGGATCATCCACCTTCGGGATAAGTGTTCTAAAGGTTCAATTGAACGGATCATGAATTCTCCCATTTTGGCGAGAATCATCAACCACCCACAAAATTTCGTCCCCTATCAACTCAAAAAAATCCCAGATAGAAATCCACAGTCTAGCCATCCATTCCAAGACTTTTATCCTTTTGCATTCATTTTAGAATTGCCTCCAATTCGTCTTTTATTAGAAAATCCATCAGATTCTGATTATCTTCCTCATCCACAAATATCAGAAAGAATTGGCTATATGGTTTATTTCAACAATGGAAGCCTCCTTCGGGGCCTTGAACAAATTTTAGAAGAAATCCTTTCCCATGGGTGCAAGTTCATTAAAGTTTTTCCCTTACTTCCACCAAGTTTTGGAATTTCCCAGATTGTATTAGCAATTTTTTACCTTTGGCATAGTTGTGAAAGAATTTTGTGTTCTCATCTCCACTTTTAAGCCAGACCGCTCAGTTTTTTAGCTTCCATTATTCTTCCTTCTTGGCCAAAGGCTTTCTTTTTGAGGCTTCCAATTGCATGATTCTATGTTTGGTATCCATAGAACCATACCATCCACCATCAAGCGCTTCAAGTCTTTCCAATTCTCCTTCAACATATTTAAGATCTACCTCATCTCTAGCCTTCTTATGGACTAGCCATTGGATGGATGCTTGCTTAACCTTCTTTAAGTTATTCGCAAATTGCTCAGCAATGGAGACCCTCGAATCCAAATTGAATGGAGACCATGTATCCTTTACCAGCTACACACAACTTTATTCATTCAACTTAGAATGATTAAATTTAAAGGGACTTCCGTGCTTTCAATTTACTCCATTTAATTCTAGTAGAACCTGATGGTGATCAAAATCTCCACCAATTCCAATCCATTTCCAAATCATGGGAAGCGTTCCAACCATGTTTTCTGCTACAAGAAATCTATCAAAACACTTGGCCACCATCATGTTTCAAGTTCACTTGTTCTTCAAGGTTTAATTTTAATGAGATTAACATCAATAAGATGATTGTCAGCCAATTTCCTAATAAAAAAAGGTCCACCATCGGGTCCGAGAGGGCTTGAGAACCCCATATATCCGATGCACCCATTGAAAATTTCATATGCCCCCTATAATGATATTGTCTTTCTTCATGAATGACAACCATTAAATTGTTCTAGAAAGGGGATTTATCATGGAAAGGTCCATAAATACTATTACAACAGTTAAACCCATGCTTAATTCTGTTGAGAAAATGTTTGCTCTAAGGACCATATCAGAGCCCCATATGTTGGAGACCTTAATAAATGTGAAATTGAGACCCATGGCCAAACCCCCTAATCAAACCTTGCATCTAGGGAGAAAAATTACTAGCCATATCTCAATGCTTTAGTTATCATATCTCCTAGACCCAATGTTTCTTGAAGAAAAATAATATTAGGACTAGAGGAAACGATCAATCTTTGAAGAGCTAGTTTTTTTCTTTTTCTTTTTCTTGAAGAAAAATAATATTAGGACTAGAGGAAAGGATCCATCTTTGAAAGCTAGTTTGTTTTTGTTTTTGTTTTTGTTTTTTTTTGTTTTTTGTTTTTTGTTTTGTTTTGTTTTTTGTTTTTTGTTTTTTGTTTTTTTTTTTGTTTTTCCGGGAACTAGCTAATCCCTTGAAATTGAAGGAAATAACAATCATGTAGTAACCTTTGTAGGGGCATGTGCTGCTCTAAGCACCCCATCAAGAGAATTTTTCTTGCCTTCTACTATATCTAAAAGGGCATTCAATTATGCCATTGAAATCCGAGATTTTCTACCTCTAGGTTTACCAGGGCCAAGAATAGGTACGAGATTTCCAATTCCCCCCACCCTAATAGAAGAATCACGCTTGGGGATTCTGAGCCTAAGGTTATAGTGGGGATCCATAGTAGGGAGAGACACAAGCTCAAACGAGGAAGGATGAGGGGAATACATATAGGAGGAGGTCATAATGGTATTGTCAAGAGTCCTAGATGCATTCCCAATGCAGATGAAATACAAGAGGAAAAAACAAGCTTGGAGGGACTAGGCTTTGATATCATAGCAAATGCAACCTCCGAATGAGATATAGAACATGGAAAGGGAGAAACACAAGTACCCGCGAGAGGAGAAGATTGAGCTTCCTTGATGCTTGCCTCTTACACCTCTAGTTTCTCCTCCCACTAGTCTTTCGCCCCTAACCTTGAACTCGCCTCATTATCCACAAGAATTTCCAGTTGAGCCAAGTCTCGTTCCACCACCTTCTGACTAAAATTGGAGCATGAACCAACCATGAGCCAAGATAATTACTTTGACTATTTTCACTGAAGATACGTCCCATGTCTTCTTGATCCATGCATATATTTTGCTCGCTCTGAAAGAGTTCCCTTTCGCTCGATGTACCAGAATGTGCTTTGATACTTCCATAGCTGAGTCGAATTGAATGTCCTCACTAAGTGGTAGGTTCCTATCATCTGCCTTTGGATGAATACACTTTTGTTTCTTCTGTTTTATTCCCACCTTATGAACCTCATCATTATTAGTCTCTATGGCCCTATCGACCAATTGTTGATTCGAGCCATATTCTGGCTACTCAGATTCTAGGGATTCAGAACCCCTAGTATCACCTTCTTAGTGGGTGGCCAAACCTTCATCAACTATGAGAGTTCCACCCGCATTAGCTACTCCAAACTCTTGAGGTTGAACCCCCAAAGAGGTGTCATCCGAATCCACTCATTTTTGCACACTCCCACCTAGGAATTCCAACACAACTAGCTCAGGAGGAAGCCCCAACACACTGTCATGGGATATACTTTCCTTCCATCCTTCCTGAAACACCTCAATTTAATCAGAGATAAGGGGGCCCTATGCCCTGAAATAATCAGCTCGAATATTGTCGAGACCCCACCATCAATGACTCCCGCTGAAAAAATTAGTTCAAGCCCCTGAAAATGTGACAGGGCCAAATCATCTTGTAAGAAAATCTCATTCAAAGACAAATCCTCACTAGATTTTGGAAAAAAATCTTTAGTCGTCGAAACCCATGGAGACAGAAGAAGATTAATGTCATTGAAACTTACCACCCCACTGCTTCAAACAATATCATTGAGCCCTCTAGATAGCTAAAGGTGAGATACAAATAATACAAAGGTCTAGAAAATAAAATATTTTATTTATTAAATACATTTAAAAATATATAATTAATAAATGGCGACCATGAGAGCGTGTACATCTTGACCTAGCCGCCATTGCTGCCTCTTGCGGCTCCCCTGCTTGGAAGCCACCTGCTGTTGAGCTCCCCTTGGCCCTACTTGGTCCCCTCAGTGATCCTTTTTCTTCTGAACCGCTCATGTCTGCGAGCTGTTCCTCCTTCCATGCTGTTCCTTTACTCGGCAACCTCCTGCTGCGTGCTCTCTTGACCTTCCTCGGCTCCCATGTTCCCTCCGGACTGCTCACCGGAGGGGGGCGATCCCCACCATGCATTCTCTACTCTCGTCAAATCTCTCCCTCCACAACAGCCTCACCCAACAATATCGAAGTTTGTTAAAAAGCTGGACATTCTCCAAGAAGTTAATCTACCTCCAGCCATTCCTCGCATGGTAGCCCTCTCTCTTGCAGAAAAAGGTCTCATCAGCCAGTTCACGGGTCTCTGGCCATCTCCAAGAACTGTGCAACACTGGGTTGAAATAAATTGGTCCGAAAAAATACAAGGTAAAATATCCATCAGATTCTGTGGAAAGGGATTCTTTACCTTCCACTTTAAATCTAAAGAAGACAAGGATTTAATCTTCAGGAATGGGCCTTACTTCATGGACTCCAGAGGACATTATTTAAACAAATGGACCCCGGATTTTGATCCGAAACTGGATGTCCCCAATGCTATCCCTATCTGGGTCAGACTCCCTCATCTCCCTCTTCATTGCTGGGGAGATGACTTGGTTCATGCTATTGGAAAAACTGTAGGCAAGTATATAGATCGCAGCGAACCAAAGGATAATATGCAAGCATGCGTGAGCATTTGTGTGGAAGTGGATCTCGGCAAAGGCCTACCAGAAGCCATAAAACTCAAAGTGGACGATTAGAGCCATGTTCAGCAGCTTGATTACAAGAAAATACCGTTCAAATGTAAGGTATGTCACGAATATGACCACTTTGCCAATCACTGTCCCTCTCTTGCTAATGTTGAAAATGATCCACAAGAAGAACAATGGGAAACAGTAAAAAAAAATAAGTCGGCTCCCTCAGCTAAATCACCGCTAGAAACTGAACCCCCTACCTCTAAGATTGCCCGCCCCTCCTCATCCTCCCCTCCCTCATCCTCCCTTCCTTCTCTCTCCCCTCCCCTGCCCCTTCTACCTCCAATCCCTTCTCGGTTTTATCTGATGCTCCACCCTTGGAACCCTAGCATCTTCCCATGATTCATTCAGCTGCCTCTAATCCTTACCCTCCTTTGGTTATCCCTTCCCAATCTTCCCTTGAACCCCCCCTCCAAACTCACCAGGAGCTCATCTAAAGACCATGGAGCCTCTAGTGACTCTCTTAAGAAACCTGGCCCAGGCAGAAAATATGCAAAACAACACTGAGATGAGAATTCCCAAAAGGACATAGCAATGGGCATTCAAAGCCCTATTGAATCTTACATCTTAGGACAACATGATAAGGAGAAAACTCACAAGGATCAAGGGGGGCGAGCACCTCTCCGCACACCACTCTCCTAATGATGAAAATCCTATCTTGGAATTGCAGGGGCATAGGGCACCCTTCCAAAGTTGCAACCCTGAAAGATCTTATTTATTGTGAAAAACTAGGGATATTTTTGTTATAGGAAACAAAGCAAAGCCTGTAAGATATGACTAAAATCATTGAACAGAAAAAGCAGTACAATGGAAGCATCAGTGAATCCAGGGGAGCTTCCGGAGGAATCGTTACAATCTGGAATCAAAACATTTGGAATTATAAGTTAAAAATTATTAACCAGCATTGGATCCAAACAGTGTTAGAAAACAAAGAAGATTAGCAGATTCTAGTTATATACAACATTTATGCGCCTAACCACTTCAGGGATAAGGAGTGCTGTTGGGAGGAAATCAAAGTCAGCATGAACGCAGTGGAGAATACCAATGTCATTCTAGGAGGAGATCTAAATCTTGTTCTCCATGCTAATGAGAAAAGAGGAGGTATTTTTTCCCTAGATCCTTTTAGAACTCAGTTAGAAGGCATTATGCATGACCACGATCTAGTCGATATCATCCCAAAAAATAGGATATACACTTGGAGCAACCGCAGGCTAGGTACAGGCAACATAGTGGAGAGACTAGACAAAATTCTCATTAACGTCATGCTTCTCTCTTCCTTCACTGCTGGGTATGCTAATATTATTCCCTGTTCAGCTTTCGACCATTATCCAATTTCTCTTAATTTGGAAAAGCATTTCCCTTTCGGACCCATCCCGTTTAAGTACAACCCACTTTGGAATGGTATTATGGCAGTTAAAGATATTGTGGAGAAATCGTGGAGGCAGCATGTAGAAGGATCTCCTAGATTCATTTGGGAATCCAAGCCTAGAAACACAAAACAGGTGATAAAAGAATGGGCGAAAATCAGTTATAAGAAGCCTGAAAGAATAAAAAAGGAGATAAAAAATACACTAAACAACGTCCAAAAGGAGATAGAAGAGTAGGGCCTCACCGAAGAGAGAAAAATGCTAGAAAGCGAACTATATTCTCAGCTTTGCCGTGTAAACATAGAGGAGGAATCTAAATGGAGGATTAAATTGAGGCAACTATGGCTGCAAGGAGGGGACCAGAATACAACTTTCTTTCACAAACAAACTACTGTGCGAAGAGTAAGCAATACCGTCATCTCAATCTTGGACATTGAAGGTAACCTTCAAACTGCCCAAGAAGCCATTAGACAGGCTACCACCAACCATTATCAAGACCTTCTAACTGAAACAACAGATGAAGAGGATTACGATGACCTGCTACAATTCCTTCCCACAAGCATCAACAGGGAAATGAATGATACCTTGAATAAGGAAATTGATGAGGAGGAAGTTAGAAAAACCATATGGGCTCTTCAGCCGGATAAAGCACCAGGACTTGATGGCTTCCCCATTTGCTTTTATCACGCTTTCTGGGGAATTATAAAAAGAGATCTGATTAAAATGCTCAAATGGGTCCAGCGGAAAGCCAAAATCGGTGGTTACACCAATGCCACTCATTTAGCCCTCATTCCCAAAGAAAACCGACCTTCTTCTTTTAGTCGATTCCGTCCCATCTCCCTTTGCAACTCGTCCTACAAGATTCTAACAAAAATTCTTGCTTCTCGCCTCAAATATTTTCTCCCTTCTCTCATTTCTGAAAACCAAGGGGTTTTTTTGGCCAATAGACAAATTACAGACTCTATCCTCCTCGTCCAAGAAGCTATTCATTCAAGCCAAATTAGGAATGAGAAAGGATTTGTCCTTAAACTTGATTTAGCCAATGCCTTTGATAGAGTAAGGGACACCTATCTTTTAGCTGTTTTAAAAAAGATGAGATTTGATGCAACCTTTTTAAATCTCATCAAAGCTTGCATCTCTGGGCCCTGGATCTCTCCTCTTGTTAATCGATAACCTGGAACTGCTTTTCAATCTTCGCGGGGTCTTAGGCAAGGTTTCCCTCTTTCACCTTACCTCTTCATTCTGATGGCTGAATCCTTCAGCAAAGCACTAGACTTCAAGTGGAGAGTTGGTCTCATCACTGGAATAAAATTTGGGAATGGTGTAAAGAACATTAACCACTCTCAATTCGCTGATGACACCCTTTTACTTGGAGGAGCATCCATGATAATAGCCCGACGATTTAAGTCTCTGCTGGACAAATACATGAGGTATTCGGGTGGTCAAGTCAATCAGCGGAAAAGTTGTATTTATGGATGGAACACTTCAGCACAGGTTCTGCACAGCATAGCCACTATCCTTGGGGTCTCCTGCAATTATGAATGGTCACATTTCACTTACCTGGGCCTGCCAATAAGTATAGGTCCCTTGAAGGCTGAAGTTTGGGACACAATTATTGACAAGATGAAGAGAAAGGTGTAGCGTTGGGGTTCCATTTGGCTCAACCCAGCTGGCCGCCTCATCCTTCTCAAATCAGGTATCTCCTCCCTACCTCTATATCAATTTTCTCTTCTTCAAGCTCCAACCTCTTTCCACTACAAAATGGAAGTCATCCTCCACCAATTCCTCTAGCAAGGAGGGGAAAATGAAAAAAAGAAATTCAATTTAGTTAGCTGGAAGCAAGACATCCAATCTCAAGACAGAGGTGGTCTTGGGATTAGATCCCCCAAATTTCTTAACCTTGCCTTTGGAGGCAAGATTGTCTAGAGGCTTATCACTGGTCTCTCGGCTTGGTGGAAACGAGCGTTGGAGGTCAAATACCTAAATTTCCCAAGGTAGCAACTCCTTGATGAGGATATCCCTATCAGAGACTCTTCCAAAATTTGGCGTCTATGTAAAAAAGAAATTCCGCTTATGACCCAGAATATCTCCAAAGTTATCAAAGGAGGTGCTAATATCAATATTGGATCAAACAAAATAATGGGCAGGCAGCCATTAAACAGCCATGCTGGAGTCATTCCCATTCTCACCTATTTTAATAATATAGGAATTCACCACCTAGACCAGATCTCTCTGTGGGATAACCACTCCAATTTATGGTCAGGATGGACATTCCCAACCATTCCTGTTCATCTCATGGCCAGTCTTCAAGCTCTTCAATACCATTTGCATGGTATAGCTCCAATTAAAAAGAATGAACCTGATGGCTTTCGCTGGGACCTGTCAGGCTCAAAGTATAATGTTCAATTTTCTCATCAGTACATTTGTAACAACCATTATCCCCTGTCCACTTGGAACTGTTGGAAAATGGTTTGGAAATCTGAAGCTCTGCCCAAAATTAAATTCTTTCTATGGACTCTTCTGAAAGGGGGAATACTCACTGCTGATAACCTTCGGAAGCGGGGTATTATCGGTCCTTCACGTTGTCCTAACTGTCAATCTGACGAAGAATGTATACAACATATTTTTATTGCCTGCCCTTTTGCTAAAGTCTGTTCGAGAAGTATATCCCATAACGATCACATCCCTTGGAGTGATCAGGACTCCGTAGGAGAGGTTATCCAACAATGGAGGAAAAATTACCCTTGGAAACAAAGAAAACACAACACAGTAAAAAGGGTATGGGATGCCCTACCCCTCACTATTTTATGGTCTATTTGGCTCGCTAGAAACCGTAAAGTTTTTAAGGACAAGGACACAATCACTATGAATCTATGCAACAAAGCAAGGAGTCTTGCTTTGGAAACTATTTCAGTCAAAAACTGCAAAAGCATAGACATCACCGATCTTACTGTGGAAGAGTGAATTTTCATTGGCTATATACTGAACAGAAATAATAGTAATCAGGTTGAGGCCACCACCAGCAGCAGGAAAAGTAAAAGGTATTACAGTTGGAAAATCCATCTTAAGGAGGAAGAATTTGCTACATGGCTTAAAAACCACATCACTTATTATCTTTTTTTCAACGGTGCCTCGAAATCAAACCCTAGGATTGCTGGAGCAGGTGGAGTGATTTGCAATGCCAATGGAGATTGTATGGTCTCATATGAATGGGGGCTCGGGCACCTTTCCAACAACAGGGCTAAGGCTTTAGTCCTATATCAAGGCCTCATTCAGCTCAGCAAGCTCGATATAGACACAGCTCACATCTTTGGAGATTCAGCAGTTGTTATTGGCCTCATGGCCCAAAACAAAGATTCACCCAACATCCTTCTCCATCAGTCCATCAGCAGGTGCAAAAACTTGAGCTAGTCCTTCATCACTCTGACCTTCCGTCACATCCTTCGTACATTCAACAAGGATGCCGACCTTCTTGCCAACAGGGCATGCAATAGAGCACTGGGCAGCCTACATTGCAATAATGAGGAATCTCATCAATATCTGCCATGACACTGAACCTCCTCTGTTCTTTCCAAGCCCTCAAATCAGGAATCCCTGATACCTGGAATTGGTTCAAAATCCTCATGATCCATGTCCAAGATTCTATCTGCTCGATGATCCGCCTTCTTTCAGAAAATACATTCCCCTCTTTTGCAAACATGCGCCGACTTATCTCATTTCATAACTTCTGTTCCGCACACGCTCTCTCCCTCCCGTGACTCCTCCTCCCTGCTTAATCCTCTGCGCCTTCCATCTTATTCGCATTCCTCTCTTCCCCCTCCCATTCTGTCCTCAGGTCTTCCAGAGTTTTCCTCCCGTTGGTTTTTCTTCTGCCGATCTAAAGGAACAACACCTTTGGTTTCTACAGAAAAGGAACAACAGAAAAGGAATTGCAGAAAAGAAACAGCAGAAAAAATAGAACAACAGAAAAGGAACAACAGAAAATATAACAGAAAAGGAACAGCAGAAAAAACAGAACAAGAGAAAAGGAACAACAGAAAAGAAACAAGTTCGTCAAGCTTGAAGCAAGTTAGTGACAAACCTGAAGATATAGATTGCTATGCTTTGTAAACGCTGTTAGAGTGATATGTTTTGTAAATGCTGTTATTTATTACTGCAGTTTGTTAGGATTTACCTTTGGTCTTTGGTTTTTAGAAGCCCAAAAGACAGGATTAAGGAGGAATTTTGTTTAAGTTGTAACTCTTTCTTCCTTAGCTCTTCTTGGCACCTCAACATGTATTTCAAGAGCTCAGTCTCCCTATTTTTTTTTTAATAGCAACCGAATTTATAAAATAAAAATAAAAAAATAACCTTATTATTTTTAAATAAACCGCTACTAACCCACATAAACAACAAATATCCAAAATACTATAAATCGTTAATTAAGCGGCAATTATATATGCCCACAAAATCAACCATCTAAACAACAAATATTCTAACATTAATTATATACCCACAAAATCAAAATATACCGCCCCACTCAATGAATTCCCAGCCTATTTATTTTTCAGCCGACGACATGCACCCCATGCAAAGAGCCGATGTCCCCATGGCGACCTATAAACATGCGAGGCTCGGCTCAAAAAAACACATCCAACAATTATTACAAGAAAAGTTTTGCAGATCAAAATCGAAGGAGTTAACACATTGACTGCGCAGTCGGGTCCTCTGACTATTGCCTTCTCTTTCAGCAATTTGCTAACAAGCAAGCATTTGAATGGAGGGACTGTTGCCTTCTCTTTCAGCGATTTCCTAACAAGCAAGCATTTGAATGGAGGACACATACCGTAATGAAGACAGCAATGCATCCAAATCCACAGATAGCTCACCCGGTAATGATGCTTCAGTGCACGGAGATTTTTCGGAAAAACACTCTATATGCGATTCAGCAGGACTTTTCCGAAAAGTTCAAACAAAGCAATTTGGTGTAGGTGTGCACACAGAAGACATAGTCCAATCTGTACAACACACAGGTTTAATTGGCGTTGTAATAAAAGTTGCCGATGATTCTGATTCTGATTCAGAGGAGGATGAGAGTGAAGACGAGTCTATTCCAGAAGGCTCTGCACGGATTTTTTGGACGAATTTTTCGGAGAGTACGGAGAAAGCCGATGAGCTTGAGGTGATTGACAGGGCGATCTTCCATGGTGATATTGTGGCAACGGCTTCAGATCCATCTGGACAGAGAGGCATCGTAGTTAACGTGGATTTGTTAACTCCCACATCAGTTAATGCTAAAAGAAACGTTTCCAGTAGAGATCTTCAGCGAATAAGGGTGTTTATGCCCTGTGATTATGTCATTCATGGACCTTCGGTGGGAAGAGTCGGTGAAGTGGTTGATAATGTGACTGTGTTATTTGATGACGAATCAAAATGAGAAGTAATGAAGGCCGAACCAGACCGCCTTATTCCAATCCCCGATAATCTCTGTTATCCTTACTTTCCAAGGCATCGTGTCCGGGGCAGTTCATCGGCCGTTTTCGAGAATGCTCAATGGTTGTGTGGTACATGGAAAAAAAGTAACAAGGAAGGTACAATAGGCAATGTGGAAGTGGGATTAGTTTCCATGGATTGGATTGCTGCAGCAAATCCTGATTGCAATTCCCTGACTCCTGCAGAGAAACAGGACCCTAAAGAGCTACAACCATTGTCTTGTTTTTCAGACGTTTATTGGCAGCTAGGCGACTGGTGTCTGCTTCCAGCATCTGAAAGGAGAATGTTAGAAGTTACTATGCCTGCCACAGATGACACTGTTGCCCACAAAAAAGATAATGTGCTATTTGTGGGCAATAAACGGACTAGTGTAGATGTCATATGGCAAGATGGTACAAGGGCATATGGTGTAGATTCTACAACCTTGATTACCATCAAAGATGCTGGGGATCATGACTTCTTTCCTGAACAGTATGTAGTGGAAAAAGGTTCGGACGATGATGATTGCGAGGCTTCTGAATCAAGACGACGAGTAGGAATCTTGAAAAATATGGATTCAAAAGAACGCATAGCAAGAGTAAGGTGGTTGAAAGCTGTGGATTGTCCACTGTTAAATTGTAATTTCAACAGCGCGGTGGTTTTGGAAAACCGCCCGGTCTTCCCCGCACCGCCATTTGCAAATGGTTGTTTCCGTATGAAGGGAGCCGCCGCAATCACACTCCGCCACGCGTCCCCAGTACGAATGACGAAACCACTTTCCCCGGACGCTAAAGTCCGTTTGTTTTGCCCGAGGAGGGTGTGCGAACCACGTCGGATCAGCTGGGCGCGCGATCTCAGCCGTCAATTTTCCGAAGGTGCTGTCCGCCCACGACACATCAAATTTTGTCGTTTTTCCCGTTGACCGCCGTAGGTGATGAATTTATGGTTTTTAATGCTGTACGTAGATTAGATGGAGGCTTTAACATCGTTATGGGCACATCATTAATATATTTATGGGCACATGTTCCATATTAGATACGTTATGTTTCTTTTATATTTTTTATATATTGTTATTGTGGTCTACGTGCGACAGTTTTATGGTGGTGCCTGCGCACGATGTTAAGTAAGTTTTTTTTTGGTTCTTCTTTCTGTAAGCACAAAACGCACAACAGTGCGAGAATTTAATGGAACAGGGGCTGTAATGGTTATTGGGTATTGTTAAAAACACATGAGCACCATTAAATTGGTTCTGTAATATCCATAGCAGTGGAAAATCTGTGAGAGTAGTAGAGTTTTTTTTGATTCCCTCTTTGCACAGAGGAAGAAATATGTAACAGAGTTTCAGTTTTTTTTAAATTAATAGAAATGCTTTGTGACTGTGTAATGCTGTCTTATGAGTCATTCTGTTTTTGAAAGGATCCCTGTCAAAAGATCTTGGACAGAATAAACAGAGCATCGTCTCTGTGGTGAATGTTTAATTGGTTTTTGGTATTTTCTCCATTTAAAAATACCCAACAGTGGTATCAGAGCAAGGCTTAGGCTCTTTAAAGAAGTTAAAGAAGCTGAAGGGAGAAGGTTGTTGCTGCAGCAAAACTTCTCAGGCAGACAGAAGACTCAAACAGCGAAGGATTCAGGTATTCCCCAAAAGCATTTCTCTTGTTATTGCTGAAGACAGTCAGTTGTTTTTAAAAAAAAAATCACAGTCAAGGATTTAAAACCATAGTTCAAGATGCAAGGAATTGCAAGCACAAGCATGGGTATGTTCAACACCCAGCTCCCACACTTTAATGGGAAGAACTATGACTACTGGTCTATAACCATGAGAGCTTTGTTCATCTCTCAAGATATATGGGAACTAGTAGAATATGGGTTTGAGGAACCAGCAGATGAAACAACATTTAATAACCTAACTCAGGGAGAGAAGGACCTATTGAAGCTCAATAGGAAGAAGGATGCAAAGGCCATTGTCTTGTTGTATCAAGCAGTGGACCAGAGTATATTCCCAAGGATAGCAGCAGCTACAACATCACACAATGCATGACAAACCCTAAAAACTGCCTATCAAGGCATGGAGAGAGTGAAGACAGCAAAATTGCAAATGCTGAGGAAGGATTTTGAAAACTTGAACATGAAGGAGTCAGACAACATTGAATCATTCTTCACTCATGTGATTGGTGTAATCACACAAATGAGAACTCATGGAGAAACAATTGAAGATAGAAGAATAGTGGAGAAAATATTGAGGGTCTTACCCTCAAGGTTTGATGCCATAGTCACCACCATTGAAGAGACAAAGGATCTCTCAAACTATTCAGTTGATGAGCTACATGCATCACTGATAACACATGAGCAGAGGTTGAGTAGGAATGAAAACTCATCTCTTGAGCAAGCCTTCAAGACCCAGATGTCCTTTGGAAGAGGAAGAGGTCAAGGCAGAGGAAACAAAAGAGGAAGAGGCAGAAGCCAGAACAGAGGTGGAAGGAACAGCCCAGCAAATGCACAAGGAAGAGGCAGTAATACAAATCAGAACCAAGGCCAAGGCAGCAACCAACAAAGATAAAAACATCATGCTCAAGGACAAAGGTATGATAAATCTAATGTTCAATGCTATTATTGCAAAAAGTATGGACATTATGCCAGTGATTGTAGAAAAAAACAGCATGATATGAACAACAGACAAAATGCAAATGTTACAAGAGAAAACAGCAGTCAAGAAAATGTCCCGTTAGCTTGTAACATGGCTGAAACACATAGTGAGGACATATGGTTTTTAGACTCAGGTTGCAGCAACCATATGACAGGGAATATAACCCTCTTTTCAGCCTTAAATCAGAATTTGAAATCAGAGGTCACACTAGGAACTGATAGTAAAGTGTCTGTTATGGGAAAAGTGGAGGTAAAAATATTTACAAAACAAGGAGAAAGGAAAACCATAGCAGATGTCTACTATGTCCCCGGAATGAGATGTAACCTATTGAGTGTTGGACAACTTATCCAAAAGGGTTACAATGTTTACTTTGTAAATGATGTGTGTACCATCATGGATATACCACCCAGCAAAAGATGCATTGCTGAAGTGAAGATGACAAGGAACAGGATGTTCCCTCTCCGGATCAGGGTAGACATGAAGAACAAAAGGGAAATGGCAGCAGTCACCCAAGAGGCCTTCCAAAGCGTGCCAAAGGATGAGAACTGGTTATGGCACTTGAGATTCAGGCATCTAAATTTTGGAGGTCTAAACTTATTGAGCAGAAAAGGAATGGTAGAGGGATTACCATTGATAGAGAAGCCGGACAGCCTTTGTGAAGGTTGTATATTGGGCAAACAACATAGAGAGAGTTTTCCATCAGGGAAAAGTATAAGGGCAAATACACCCTTAGAGATTATCCACTCAGATTTGTGTGGACCAATGCAAGCTCCATCATTAGCTGGCAGCCTATATTTCTTGACATTCATTGATGATTTTACAAGAAAGACTTGGATATATTTCCTCAAGAACAAAAGTGAAGTCTTTGAGAAATTCCAAAACTTCAAAGCACTTGTGGAGAACCAAAGCGGGCTGCACATAAAAGTATTGAGAACTGATAGAGGAGGTGAGTATATCTCAAATGAATTCCTAAAGTTTTGTAGAGAAAATGGAATACATAAACAGTTCACAACTCGGTACACCCCACAGCAAAATGGAGTTGCTGAAAGGAAGAACAGAACCATCATGGAGATGGCAAGGAGCATGTTGAAGGCAAAGCATTTGCCAAATGAGGATTGGGCTGAAGCTATACATTGTGCAGTTTATATTTTGAACAGGTGTTCTACAAAAGCAGTCATGAACAAAGTGCCAGAAGAGGCATGGAGTGGGAGAAAGCAAGGAGTCACCCACATGAGAGTTTTTGGATGTGTGGCCTATGCACACATTCCAGATCAGCTAAGGAGGAAGTTGGACAGCAAAGGGGAGAAGTGTATCCTTGTTGGATACAGTGATGAATCCAAAGCCTACAGGCTGTACATCCCATCTACCAAGAAGTTCTTTGTCAGCAGGGATGTTCAATTCATTGAAGAAGAAGCTTGGGATGGAAGCATCGAGAAAACAATGAATGTTAAAAACTGTCTGTCTCATGATGAGGATGAAGAGGAAGTGGCTGAAATGAATCCCCAAACAGCAGCACCAACACAAGAGCAGCAAGGTACACCATTGAGGATCAATGAGAGTGCTTCTCCAAGCACACCACAAGGAGGAAATTCAAGTGCATCTTCAAGCACTTGCACACCAAGTGAACGAGGTAAGAAGTTTAGAAATCTAAGTGAAATTTATGAAGAAGGAATGAATTCCTTATTTGCCTTGTTTTGTCATGTTGATGATCCTATTCATTTCGAGGATGCAATTAAAGATAGGAAATGGATAGAAGCTATGGATGAGGAGATGAATGCCATAGAGAGAAACAAAACATGGGATTTGGTTGAGTTACCAAAAGGCAAAGAAGTCATTGGTGTGAAATGGGTCTACAAGACCAAGAGCAATGTTGAAGGCAAGATTGAAAGGCATAAAGCAAGGCTGGTTGTCAAAGGCTACAAGCAGCAGTATGGAAGAGACTATGAGGAGACTTTCGCACCGGTTGCAAGAATGGAAACCGTGAGAGTAGTGCTGTCCATAGCAGCACAAAACAAATGGAAAGTCTACCAAATGGATGTGAAATCAACATTCCTAAATGGAGTATTAATGGAAGAGGTTTATGTGGAACAACCTCTCAGATATGAGAAGAAAGGTGAAGAGCACAAAGTGTGCAGATTGAAGAAAGCTCTTTATGGGCTTAAGCAAGCGCCAAGAGCATGGTACAGCAGGATAGATTCATATCTATTGGATAATGAATTTGACAAATGTGAAGGAGAACCCACAGTCTACATCAAGGAAAATGATGGTAAAATTTTAATTGTTGTCTTGTATGTAGATGATGTTATTTTTACAGGCAATGATATTTATCTTATTAAGAATTTTAAATCAGTCATGAAGGATGAATTTGAAATGACTGATATGGGTTTGTTGAGATACTTCTTAGGCATAGAAGTAGATCAAAATGAAAAAGGAATTTTTATATCTCAAGCAAGATATGTAAATCAAGTTTTGGGCAGATTTAACATGCAAGAATGCAAGGCAGCCATCACTCCCATAGTGATGGGATTAAAGCTCAGCAGAGAGGACAGCAGCAAGGATTTTGATCCTAGCTTGTATAAAAGCATTGTGGGCAGCCTTATGTATTTAACAGCAACTAGGCCTGATTTAATGTATGCTGTTAGTTTAATTTCCAGGTTCATGGAGAGGCCAAAGGAGGTACATTGGCAGGCAACAAAGAGAATTTTGAGGTATGTCAAAGGTACCAAAATGTTTGGAATTATATATCATGCCTCAGAACATTCAGATTTGGTTGGGTACACAGATAGCGATTGGGCTGGAAGTGTAGATGATCGGAAGAGCACTTCCGGTTATGTTTTTAATATGGGTTCAGGAGCCATTTCATGGGCTTCTAAGAAGCAGTCCATAGTAGCATTGTCTACAGCAGAGGCAGAATATGTGGCAGCGACAGCAGTAGCATGTCAGGCAGTATGGATGAGAAGGATGTTGAGAAGCTTAGGCCAAGAGCAGGCAAAAGCGACAGTGGTTTTTTGTGACAATAGCTCAGCTATTGCTTTGTCAAAGAATTCAGTGTTTCATAAGAGAACGAAACACATCGATACAAGGTTTCATTACATCAGAGAATTAGTGAACAATGGAGAAATTGTCCTAGAACATTGCAGGACCCAGGAACAGGTTGCAGACATCTTGACAAAGCCACTGGTTCAGAAGAGTTTCGAATTTTTGAGAAAGTGTTTGGGAATGACCGAACGCGCGGCTGTTAAAATTAAAGGGGAGTGTTAAATTGTAATTTCAACAGCGCGGTGGTTTTGGAAAACCGCCCGGTCTTCCCCGCACCGCCATTTGCAAATGGCTGTTTCCGTATGAAGGGAGCTGCCGCAATCACACTCCGCCACGCGTCCCCAGTACGAACGACGAAACCACTTTCCCCGGACGCTAAAGTCCGTTTGTTTTTCCTGAGGAGGGTGTGCGAACCACGTCGGATCAGCTGGGCGCACAATCTCAGCCGTCAATTTTCCGAAGGTGCTGTCCGCCCACGACACATCAAATTTTGTCGTTTTTCCCGTTGACCGCCGTAGGTGATGAATTTATGGTTTTTAATGCTGTACGTAGATTAGATGGAGGCTTTAACATCGTTATGGGCACATCATTAATATAGTTATGGGCACATGTTCCATATTAGATACGTTATGTTTCTTTTATATTTTTTATATATTGTTATTGTGGTCTACGTGCGGCAGTTTTATGGTGGTGCCTGCGCACGATGTTAAGTAAGTTTTTTTTTTGTTCTTCTTTCTGTAAGCACAAAACGCATAGCAGTGCGAGAATTTAATGGAACAGGGGCTGTAATGGTTATTGGGTATTGTTAAAAACACATGAGCACCATTAAATTGGTTTTGTAATATCCACAGCAGTGGAAAATCTGTGAGAGCAGCAGAGTTTTTTTTGATTCCCTCTTTGCACAGAGGAAGAAATATGTAACAGAGTTTCAGTTTTTTTTTAAATTAATAGAAATGCTTTGTAACATGTTGTCTTATGAGTCATTCTGTTTTTGAAAGGATCCCTGTCAAAAGATCTTGGACAGAATAAACAGAGCATCGTCTCTGTGGTGAATGTTTAATTGGTTTTTGGTATTTTCTCCATTTAAAAATACCCAACATCCACAAGATACACTAAAATTTGATGGAGAGGAGTCAATAAGTGTGTATCAGCTTGCTTACCATCTAGATTATAACTACTTAGTTTTGGCCATCGTTATACGTCCTCACTCTTCGGTGTTTGGGGAAGCAGATCAAGTGCTTGGCATTGTGGATCAGTTGGGTGACCACATAGAATCTAG
Organism: Pinus tabuliformis; assembly: GCA_031772625.1. Lineage (NCBI taxonomy): Eukaryota > Viridiplantae > Streptophyta > Pinopsida > Pinales > Pinaceae > Pinus > Pinus tabuliformis. The sequence goes on from CM062810.1 coordinate 967,482,581, forward strand.
GGATGAAATAGGACACAAAAACGTTGTTGAGACTGCAGATCTATCTACAAACCAGAAAGCTCAGAAGAAAACTCAAAAGGCAGAGGTTGACAAGAATATTGAAGAATCTTATCTATCGTGTATTGGTAACGTCATAGGTGTTAAAGATGGATACATAGAGGTAGCATGGGCAGACGGAACAGTGTCAAAGGTATGTTATTTTCTTGTTTCCTTATAGTGGAATATTACAAAGGAATGTATTTTCATTGTCTGCTGAAGTACTATCCCTTACATAGGAATGTATTTTCATTGTCTCCCTTATCTGAGAAATTGATCACGCTACCTTTATTAGTCTCAATATACGGAGATTTTGTGTAGAAAAGATTTATCTCTTTAAATATGCATTTCACTGCATCCAAGATATGAATTCCAACATTACATAAGAAGAACAATTGGCTCTTTGGTTACAATATGAAATATGAAACTACTTTGATAGTATGATAACCTAAAGGTTATTTTTATTTTTATTTTTTGTAAATGTAGATGGCACCTCGACAAATATGTGTGGTTTATAGTGATGATGAAGAAGAAGATGATAAAGATGAGACTGCTGAAGAAGATGATATGGAACAGAGAAATGAGGAAAATACAGTGCTACACATTGATATGGAGCAGACAAATGAGGAAAATACAGCGCTAGACATTGATATGGAGCAGACAAATGAGGAAAATACAGTGCATAGCTTGTCTAGCAGTAGTTGTCATGAGGCAGGGCAATTTAAACATTTTGATAGTATAAGTGACGCTATGGATCACTTTTATCGGAATGAAACAATACAGGTACATTTATCAAAGGGCATGCTTTTCTCATTCCGTTTAGTGATTTTTTGGGGGTCATGATTGAAACTTTTGAACATTTTCGTGCAGCCTATCAATAAGCGGAAATGGATGAAGAAAATTCAACATGAATGGAACAATCTTGAAAAACAATTACCAGGTAACTGAGTTCCACTGGTTTATTAAATGAGTTCATGATATTTGAACATTCACTAATACTGTTTTTTACTGGTTTATTAAATGAGTTCGTGATATTTGAACATTCACTAATAGGGAAACGCTATTCTGGGCAGTCATATTTCCTTCAATTTTGCCTCTATTCTGGCCAGTCATATTTCCTTCAATTTTGCTATTTTTGTCTTTTGTCTTCTCAGTTTTCAATATTGCTTTCTTGTTTTCTCTTGAGTAGTTAGAAGTTGCAAAGTAACAAATTTTGTAACCCAATTATTCATGAGAATACGTTGTACTCATGATGTGTACTAGAACAAATAAAATTATGGGCATAGAGTATTTCGAGCTCTTTATTTTTCTGGTTGTTCTAACTTGTAATATATAAACTCTGCATTGATTTGACAGATACAATTGTTGTTAGAATATATGAGTGTAGGATGGATTTGCTGAGAGCTGTGATTGTTGGAGCAGCCGGGACTCCGTATCAAGATGGACTTTTCTTCTTTGACATTCATTTTCCATCGGAATATCCCGATAGAAAATTTTCCACCTGTAAGTGAAATAAATGAGATCTCAAATTGTTTTGTTTTGAACTCAATATGGAAGTCAGTCTCATTTAGCTTTAATATGTTGGTTGTGCAGTTAGCTTACTACCATTCTGGTAATATGTTGGTTTTGCAGTTAGCTTACTACCATTCTGGTGGGTTACGGTTGAATCCAAATCTATATAAGAATGGAAAAGTCTGTCTGAGTCTTTTAAACACATGGACAGGCAAAGGGAATGAAGTGTGGAACCCGTTGTCATCAAACGTTTTACAACTACTTGTTTCTATTCAAGGATTGGTACTAAATGATAATCCTTATTTTAATGAACCTGGATTTGAGAAACAGATTGGTTCAGCGATAGGGGAGAAGAACTCGTTAGCCTACAAAGAAAACTCTTTTCTCCTATCGTGCAAGTCAATGTTGTACGTATTGCGAAAGCCTCCAAAGGTAGAAATCTCGCGAGATTTTCATTTACAGTTATCTTTTTTAATCATTCTTTGTCTAGGAATGATTCTAAATACACCCATGCTCATCATCTGTGCAGCATTTTGAGATGTTTGTTAAAGGGCATTTTCAAAAACGCGGTCACTGTATTCTTCGTGCGTGTGATGCTTATATCAAAGGGGCTCCAGTTGGATCATTGTACAATTGTTGGAGAAGAGTCTGAAAATCCGGGTGCTACTTCTGCTGGCTTCAAGCTTATATTACTTAAAATTGTTCCTAAACTTATTGCAGCATTCACTGAAATTGGACTAGATTGCCAAGAATTTCAGTAGTCATAACGTATGCATTAAAGTCACAAATTCCATCAACTATTGGCTTCTTACTTGGCAAATACAAATGTGGTTATGTCTTTCAAAGGCTTGATGTGGAATTCAAGAGCTATGTACTGTAGCAGAAGTTGTGATTGCAGCGGCCAACCTGGTGCAATGTTCTTAGATTATCGAATATATGTGATTCTATCCATCCAAATAGTGAGCCATACTAATTTTTGTATTATTTTATGAATTCAATTTAATTTGTATTACGGGAAATTGTTTTAGAAGTCGGTGATATTTATTCGGGTACTATTTTATAAATTCAATTTAATTTGCCTTTGTGGTAATTGTTGAGCTATCATGGTGGGTGGATATGAAAGAATCTTTGCAACCTTTCTTCCGAGATTTAAATATTTAATGATTTTTTTTTGTTTTAGTCATTAACTTTGGGCATGATTTTTGATAATGTGGTAATGAATTTCAAAAAAGTAAATGAGGTTTTTGTTGGGAACTAGTTGATTTACGAATTTTTTTTTTAGTTTTGCAACATGTATCATGGTTTGGAAGATTTGAATGCGTAGTTGAATCCCTTTTATTATACAAATTTTTCACATTTAATTTTTTCTATTTTTAGAAAAATAGTCATCCAACTTTCAGTTGGAGAGCCATTTTATCAATTCAACTTAACAACAAACTAAAGATGGATGAGAAATCTTTTAGATCTAACTAAAGATGGATGAGAAATCTTTTAGATCTATTTATTTTTTATCTTGATATTTGTTTGATATTTTATCATATTTTGTAATTTTAATTTCCCCAAAGGTTAGGATTTCAACTTGATATGTTATTCTATATAATACATGTAAAATCCTAACTTGATATGTTATTCTATATAATACATGTAAAAGGAGGGTCCACGGGTTAGATTTTGATGAAAAGTTAGCTATTGTCTGTGTGTTTTTTCATGGGAGATAAGTGCAAAACTTTGTTTTTTTTTTTAAGTTTCAAATGGGATATCATTTTGTCATGGAAAAGTGGGGGAAAGGAGGGTCGATGGAAGGAAAAACATAGTTTTGAATAGGGAAGTGGATTTTGAGAAGGGGGAACGAGAGGGTGTTGTGTCTAAGAACTCGAATACACTACGATTACAGTATGGACATGGGTTAGGAGGGAAATGGAACTTATGGATTTTGTATAGGGTTTCTTTGCACTAGAAAGCTAGATAGGCGATTTCTAGTTGGAAGGGTGGCGTATTCAGTTGGGTGGTCACAGGAGGAACACTACAACCGAGCCACCATAACAACATTGGGATATTCAATCAGGTGGTCATAGGAGGAACATTGCTCCGAGCCACCATAACCAAGTTTTTTTCTTGTTAAATTATATGAATTTCTTATGAATCAAATTGTGCTCATTTAAAATGTGTTTGTTAAATTTATGCTATTAAACATAGTAATCATAAGTATGTTATGAATGAAAAATAAAAACTAAGTATGCAACTGAAATAAAAAAAAAAAGTTTTTTTTACTAAGTTTTTTTTACAAGATTGAGACCCATAAAAGGGGATCTCAGATGTGGTATCTAAACAAGCTTCAAAATGTTGGGCTTAAAAATCCACCTACACCTTTAAAAGGTTATATTATTTTTTTATTGCATTAAAGGGGTGGGTAAATGACTTAACCACCTAAGGTATTAATTGGGGCAGGGGGTGCAATGGGGTAGGTGCAAGAGGTAAGGTGTTAGTGGCTAGAGGATCATGAATGAGAATTAGGTGCCACTAATTAGGGCAGTGGGTGGGGGATGGGAAACCATTTTGGCATGGAAAAGTAGGGGGAAGGAAGTGGGGCATCGAGAGTGTGTTGTCTCTAAGAACTTGAACACACTACAACTACGGTCTAGACATGGGCTAGGAGGGCAAGGGAACCTATGGAATTTCTCTACACTAGGAAGCTAGATAGGAGGTTTCTAGTTAGAAGGGTGGCATATTCAGTCGGGTGGTCTCGGAGGAACACTGCAACCAAACCACTGTAACCACGTTTTTTTCTTGTTACTTTTTATTGTTAAATTATATGAATTGCTCATGAATCAAATTGTGTTCACTTAAAATATGTTGTTAAATGTATGCTATTAAACATAGTAATGATAAGTATGTTGTGAATGAAAAAGAAAAACAAAGTATGAAAGTGAGGTTCAAAATATTGGGCCTAAAAATCCACCTGCACACCTATGCATGAGTATGTCAACCCCAAAATTTCTTCCTACTTGCAAAAAATGGGGATAAAAAGAAAACCCTAGGTCATAATGGAGACATTTAGAAAGTATATCATAAGAATTGTAAGGAAAATAGACAACTATTTTGTTGGGAGAAAAAAAAGGTTAATAAACCATTATCCAAATGTATGAATGAAGAAACAACCAAAACTCACTGAATACTTGGTAAGAGTTAGACTTAAGATAACAAATATGACTAAAAGCACAAGCCTTCTATTAGATAGAATTTCCTCAAAAATGTCTCAATAATCTTAACCCATAGGCCTGCCCAAGACATATGGCCAATGGTGTTTGTGATGGTGGCTACCTAACCTAGAAAATGCACAATACAAATATGCAAAACAAAAGTAAGAAGGAGAATCAGATGCACCTTATCATGGAGGGTGGCTATTCGACAATTGCAGTGATTGAATTCCTTGAGATTTTGGCTTTGTGAATCTTCTTACCTACGACTGACACACAAACAACAACCTCTGATTCTATGTTCCTGCAAACTAAAGTTAGCATTAACATTATGAAAACCCAAATACAAACACAAATAATATCAATTAAAACTATGTTGGTAGGGGGGAAGTATATGCCTTCATTATACCAATGGTGTTAACAATAGTCGCTCCCTTCATAGTCCCTAGTTGTATATTCTCCTCTCACCATAGATCATTGTCAAGGTACACAATATTCTACAACTTCTTGCAAGGAGAAATCAGGTCCTCATTCTCACAACATTACGTTACATAAACTTTTCTCCCTTTGTTCCATGGAAAGTATTTCTTATATAGATGGGTTTGGAGTAGTGATCAAATGTATATAAACACTTGTTTGACCTTATTTGATATGGTGTTTCTTCCTTATCTTTAAGAACTAATCAATTTTGACCTTTTCTACCCTTATCCATTTGCTCTGCCAACCCTATCTGCTCCACCTCTTTTGTTTTGTAACTAAAGCATTGAAACTCTCCCTAAAAGTGTTCTAGGCTGTTGAAGATGAAAACCACTAGTAAACCCAACGGAGCGTTACTTTGAATTATCATAGACCTTGATTGTGACGTTTTGAGTTGTAATATATGCCCCCTAATGTATGAGATTAGAAGAGAAGTTGATGGTTGAAATACATTGCCCAGTGTCACTTTAGTAACTAACTGTGTACTTGAAATAATGGTTAGATATTTAGTCGAGGGGTGTTGAAAAAGGGTTTGGTTGGGAATGAGAGAGACAGTCCATTGGGAAATGGAGTCAACAAGCTATGGTTTGTTGCAATCTTGAAGAAATTGGCTACATGATCAAATATTGACAAAGGCAAGATCGATGACACACCATAGACATTTCAAGTTATCATTGTGGATGGAAGTAGAAAATAGGAAAAAAATCCATTGCAGTAGGGCATGGAAACTGAACCCTAATGTATCTTTAGAAGGAAGGAGTGCGGGAATTTGAATTAATGAAACAGAGCATTAGATTATGAATTCCATGACATTTGCTTTCATTCAAACATTTGAAAATAAACATTCAAATGGAATAATAGAGAAGGGAATAACCATCACATGAATCTTTGTGTTAATAATCATAAATATTCTAATCTTGGAAACTGTAAAATGCATATAGATTTGGAAAAACACACAGACAATAGCTATATTTTTATCAAAATCCAACCCCTGGACCCTCCTTTTACATGTATTATATAGAATAATATATCAAGCTGAGATCCACAATGTTTGGCGAAATTAAAATTACAAAATATGCTAAAATATCAAACAAATATCAAGATCCAAAAAAAATGGATCTAAAAACCTCCTCATCCATCTTTAGTTTGTTGTTAAGTCGAATTGATGAGGTGGCTCTCCAACTAAAAGCTGATTGGGATTTTTTCTAAAAACAGAAAAATTAAATCTCGTGAATATATAAAAAATAGGCTTCAAAGATGCATTCAGATCTTCCAAACTAGGATGCCTGTCGCAAAAATGAAAGAAGTTTTTGTAAATTAGCTCGTTCCCAACAAAAACCTCTTTTGGATATTGAAAAAAGGGTTGCAAATATTCCTTCTTATCCTCCAAACCATGATAGCTGGGTAAAAAATGAGAGGTTTTTGTAAATTGGTCCAGTCCTGTAAAATAACCTCTTTTGGTTTTCAAGAATTCATTTCCAACTGTGTGGAAACTAATTTAAAGTTGTTTTAAAATGACTTTCACCTAATACTTCAAAAGTAACAAAAACCAAGCGAGAATAGAGTTGGCTTTTTTCAAAGGATTTTTTAACTTTTGGAAATGTAAAAAATAGTGCTAATAACATCAATAATTTCTACATGTGTATTGAATATTGCATCATAATGGCATTATAAGTGTATCAAAATATAAAAATTTCACATCTTATTGGCATCATCTATGTTTCAAAATACATAGATTTTGCATCATGTTACATTATTTTTTGTTCTTTAATAAAATTGATAGTAAATGGATCGATAAAGAGAAAATGGTAGAAAGGATCAACAAGGCCAAGACTTGTTTTCAAGGTGATGAATAAGGGGCTTCAAAGACTAGTTAGGTCTATAACCATCTTCTCTATTGAATTCATCATGGTGCTTTTAGATTTCAATGGGGGATCAATTTAGTGCTAAAATTCAAAATGTGAAACATAGCTCGAAACCTGAATGGTTGGATATATCTCGACGATTTGAATCCAACACAAATTGTTTCACTCAAAAGTGATATCGTATGCTCTTGATATTGTGTTTTGATCGATTTTCCAAACAACTAAAATTTTAAAAGTTGAAGTTGTCGGTACACCTAGTCAATAGCCCGTACGCTGATTGGGGATTTGACAAGGTAGGTGACTATGTTTATGAGGACCTATGGCTGGATGAAATTTGTCTGGTTCTTATTGGCTCATGTATGGTGGTTTTTTATTGGTTCATTAGTTGTTGTGCTGCACTAATGAGGGAGAGTCGCATGGGCCAATCAGTGGTTTCCACGTGGCCTCCTCTTATTTGGAAAAAATTGTTTTATAGACAGATCAGGCCTCCATGGGATTCATACAGCAGACCTCTGGAGTGGTAGCACAGTGCTCCACCACCGTGCCACAAGTAGTTCCTAATAACTATGGAAGATGGGTGTTATTTAAAGTTTAATGGTAGTGCAAATGGGGGAGGGGGCCAGGCTAAGCCCTAGCACCTAGCCACCCCAGCGCCCACGGGATCGTAGGCAGAGGGGCCAAGGGGCTAGGCCTTAGCTTGACCCATGGCCACAACACCCCACAAACAACGCAGTCAAAGCCCAACACAAAGAACCATGGTGATAAAGTTTAATGGGCCAGCCCCGGGGTCACATGACACCCCATAATGTCGGGCGCACAAAAACGAGGAGGGGGCCAACCCCAAGGCACATGATAGCCACAGGACCGTAGGTGCGGTGGAGATAACGGGGCCAGCCCCAGGTCACTGAGACCCAATGCGACTAGGAGCGCGGCCTTATCAGAGGGGCTTAAACAGTTGGCAGAGTTAGGCCCTGGAATCTCGACCCCCAATGCGGTTGCATGCGTCAACGTGACAAAGTTTTTCGGAACTGGGGGCTTAATGGGTGGATTAAGGATCCTACAATTTCACTTGTCGGGCGAGATTGTAGGCAAAATTTGTGCGCTTGTTCTGGGTTTGGGGTGCTCAAGCGGGATTTGGTTCGAATTGTAGGATGACTACCCATATAATTTGGGAAAAACTTGTAACAGGCATAACTTACTCAATTTTTGGCCAAATAAGGTGCAAAAATAACCGAGATGGGGGTTTTTGACAATATTGAATCCATTGGAGACATCAATTTTGTTGTTTGGATAATGTAAAAGCATATAAAAACACTTTTGAGCACTTAATGAAAGAGGCCCTACATTGGAAGTTGGACGAGGAGATGTAGCCCATGAGAGGGGTGAACTCCTTTATCATGTTTTGTGTTATGTGTTTCAAATATGATTATTTTATCTATGTTTGGCTATAAATTGTGGTTAATTTCACTTGTTTTATGTGTTTATTAAATTGATCCTCTACCCAAAACACATATAATTTTCACTTGCAAATTGTTAAAAATCTTCAAGTTTACATATTCAGATAATTTTGGTATCATAACAACAAGTTATTGTGAAGGTTTGATTTGTTTGCAAGTTTTTTTCTAATGCTTACAAGGTTGAAGCTTAAAAGAGGAGAAGGAGAACTTTTGGAGCCAAGATCTCAAATTGTTTCAATGAGAACAAACACACATCAAGCTTCAATGGTCATGGAACATGAAGAAGGTCCTGTTGATGCCCCGAAAATCGTTGTATCAACATTGGGGGATAACCACCCGGTTCGGACCTTAGTACAGCTCCTTTTATGTTTGGAATGGTGGCTCCGACTGGGGATAATGGGATCAGTTTCCCAGTAATGGATAAACGGGATGAATGAATGATCGGTTGACTAATCTAATGATAAGCGAATAACTTAATCTATCGGTGAAATAAAAGAACTACTACTAATCCCGAGAACTATTTTATTTTTTAAAGTGTAGCACTTGATGATCTATGTTTATAAACAGTCATGTAGATGACTCTATTCAATAAACATGGACTTTTATTCATTCCAGAATTACTCTGCTTAAATCGTTAAACAAAGGGATTAGCGCAATATTGCTACACTATATATATCATCGATATATATATGATCAAAGGAAAAGCATCCCATAAACATCCAATAGTGGAGTGAATAAAGAAATGCTGTTAAAACACATATATATATTCGATAATAGCAAAGGCAATCAAATAACAATTCATATGAAAAGAATGGATTCAGACATAGATAATAGTACCATATGAGCTGCTAAACACTCCCAATATCAATCGCTATTTGAGATTCTTCTTCCAACGCAGAAATACTTTCAAACAAAGACAGTAGTGCACATTTGCATAAAAGCTTCCTTGTCAAAATTAGAATGACTGGTCCAGTTTCATAAAAGAATATGGCTGAAGCACAATAGTGCAACTTCAGTCTTTAAGTCAAATACAAAACTTTACGACCCTTTCTAAAAACATGAAAGGGTCTATAAATACCTAATTAAGCTAACTATCTATGAAACTGAAATCCTACTTAATTGGTATCAATTAATTTTGATCATATTTTCCTCAGCAACCTGGCAGTCGGTGGCATGAATCATCAAGTAGGCTGTTTGCCTTTAAATCTGAGCTGACTTATCGCGAGCATCGGCTCCACTTCGGGTGGTCTGTTGAGGCGAGAGCTAAGCTGAGCGGCATAGGTGGCATCCTGAATATCGGGGATGATATACCCGATTGCATCTGTAAGGCACTTGAGGGCGGCTCTTTGAGTGTGTGGTTTTACCAAGAAGAACCAATAGGTGTCCCATGTTAAACTGTTAATTCCAGCAATTAATCTCCCCTTTTCCTCTAGATCTGGATAACATGACTGCTCCAATGTTTTCATCGCTGTCAATTTTCCTGGTGTGCATTAGGAAATCATGTTTGACAAGTAGAGAGTGTTATTAACTAATTCAACCAAATTGCTTGTAGTTGATTTGCACCTTGAAACTGCCCTCTCTGCTTTCATTAACTGGGACTGCCATTCTGTAAATAATATATCTTTATGTGACTCTAAAATTCTTGGTAAATTCGCCGCTTGTCCATGGTCAGTATATTGCCAGTCAAGAAATGTAGCTATCGTTTCTTCAGCTTGATCCAATTCCATCCTATCCTTTTCTACTTTCTCACTTATTGATGCCGTTAATTCACATAGTGGCTCTGCCTGGGTGATTTGTTGACATAGAAGTTTGATTTGTGCTATTAATGCCGTATTTATCTGTAGTGCTTCTACTCTGAATTCAGTTATTTGTGGAACGCCCTTTGTCTTCTCAAGCTTTGCTGATAGTTGAGCAATCTGCTCATCTTTTGTTTTCAGCATTTGCTCATTTGCTGCCTTCAGTTGCGCCAAGGCCTCTGGCAATTCTTTCTGTTTTTGGATTGCGCTGTGGTCAATCCTTTGTTTCTCTGCCTGCAATTGTTGAGTTAGTTGATTGTTTACTTGTTGTTGTGTCAACAATTGCTGTTCTGCCTGCTCCGCTTTCTGCTTTGCTTCAGTTAGCTGTGCCTGTAATAAGAAGATTTCTTGGTCTTTTGTTTTCAATAAAAGACTCACCTCTGATGCCTTGTCTATTGTTACTACTGAATAGGCTCCAGCATATTGTGACAGTTTTGTTAGGTCATTAGAGGGGTCAAATTCCTCCTTCCAAACCACATTGCCCGTGACCGTCTGTTCTGGGAAAAGGGAAGGTTGATCAGTCTTTCTTCTCTTCCTCTGTCGTTTTACTACAGCTTTATGCCTTGGGTTGTAGAAGACATCCAAGGGAGGAATCTCTTCAACCTGCAAAATGATTTGATCGGAGGGGTCCTTTGCTATTATTTCTACTTCCTTTGAAATGGGTGGGCCGCTGGTTCCACTTGGAACCTGTTGTGAAGTGGTTTCCTGTGTGTCTGCTGCTTTCGAAGTTTCGGTGTCCTTTGAACATTCCAGACTGCTGATAATAGAATCAAATTGCTGCCATTCCTGGAGCAATTTTGGATCAATATGAGTATCCACATTTACTTCAATGTTGGTCTGTTTCTGCTCTTTAGTCTGGGTCTCCTCCCGCACTTTCTCCTGCTCTTTAGTCTGAGTTTCCTCCTGTGGTTTTTCTTGTTCTTTTGTTGTAACCGGAGGTTCCTTTGACTGTTCCCATTCAGGCTCGCTTGATGATGTTGTTGATAACAGATCTAGAGGCAGAGTTTGCAACCTCTGTTCTCTAAGTCTGTTGAATTCAACTAACCCTTCATCTTGATATTTCATTCGGGCGAATGCCTTAACCTGCATTATTGACTCGGCTGAGGAGAACAGGTCATCGAACATATCTTCTTTATGATCAAACTTTTCCAATTTGGCCTGTTCAAGTGCATTATAGGCAACTTTGTTGGGATCAAATTGCCTATTAGGGAGAGTTGCTAGAGTTAATGATTTTATCTTTGTAGCTTCCTTCTCTGCATGTTTGAAATCATGCAACGTGTAGACACCGCATTTTAAAGAAAAAGAGGGCCAGCCCTGCTTCTTATTTTTCTTGAGGGTCTGTGTGACTCCCTCGACAATGAGCTGATAAGTTATTTCCCTCGCTAGCAGTTTATCAAGTATGTACAAGGGAAGGACATGAGGTTCGGCTTGGCTACAGAAAACTCTTATATAAGTAAACGTCTCCTCCCCGAACCATCTTCCTATTGACGTCAAGTCAATCCCTGCTTGGTAGGAAATCTTGGGAGCAGGTTTATCAAAAATGGAGTAATGAATGGGTAACATAAAGCCATTGCAGACTTGGTATAAATGGTGCTTATAAGAGGATTTCCATAATTTCTGATGGTATATGTGAATAGGCACGGGGTCTTGTGATGTCCACCTCCAGCCGAGCACAGGAAATTCAGAATTAAAACACAAGGTATCTAAAATATAGGCACTATAGTAGAATGGGGGAATTAACCTTTCAGTAACGCGGGTCTTATTTCTAAACTCAAGAACAACTGTTGCTAGTTTATCTGAGAGTATAGTTGCCCAATCCATTATTTCACTGTTACACGCCACTTCCATCAAGGGAACCATTTCTATAGTGAAATTAGAAGAGTCGTGCAACCCCCACAATCTACACATCATTATTCCAGCATAACAATAAGGAGAACATAGGGAATCAACCGAGTACTTACCGGAAGATTCATGTTTGTGTTTTGCCGGATTTTGTCTCCAATCCCGGATGGGTTCGGATTCAACTTCATTTTCTTTTCGGAATTTCTCCAAGAACGCCTTATTGTACTTCTTCTCTGGCTCAGGCAAATGATACATTTGCCTTAAATCATCAGCCTTGAATGACCCAAAAATTCTCCCGTCTCTGGTGCAGAAGGTTCTGTCCATGATTGGGATTTCCTCAATTGCCCACCGCACTACATCCGTATACGGAAGAATTTGTTCCCGAGCTGCTATCCGATGAAGGAAGGAGTCAGCTAAGTCCTTCAAAGTACCATCAGATTTCCGAGTTGAATCTGCAGAGGCTTGTACTGTTGTCACTTCAGGTTCTTCGGCTTCAATCAAATTGTAGGTACTTTGCCAAGTAGTTTTGCCGAGACCAGAACATGTAGTATCAGATATCAATCCTTTCTTTTTATTTGTTGGATCAGCGACGACTTGTCCTGTGGCTGGCGCAGCGGAAGTGACTATGGTTTTCTTAGATTTCTTCCCCATTTTGCTTGAGTTTTCTGCTTTGGATGAATTCTGCACAGGAGTGAAAATAAACGTAACACAGAGAATTGGTAATGAAAATCCAATATGAGAAAGATATATTGATCAATGCGTGATGAGGGATTAACTTTTAAAGTGGCCGCGGATACAATCTATGGGAAGATTTTAGGACTTACTATTACATTAAATGGCCGTTTAAAACCCGCCAATCCTTTAAATGCCCATCATATCACTAATCGGCCGAATGATTTATTTAAGCGTGCCTTGGATGTTTTGGCGGTTAAACGCAGGTAAATCATTGTTTGACAGATCAAGCTTTTAATATGAATTGATTGTAATATCCCTCCGTTTTAACGACTTTTTTGAAATTTGCGCTTTTGGCTTTATCGCAATCGGGCGTCGGGGAAAACTTAACTCATGTTGACACCTTTTGAAATCCCCCGATCGCCAATAGCGATATCGCATCGCATCGGGAGTATGGGCACTCTATGAAAACATGGATAGCATATCGCCGATCGCCGATAGCGATATCGCATCGCATCGAGGTGAATTACCTGGGGTGCTTTAAGAACATGCATAGTATATTGCCGATCGCCGATAGCGATATCGCATCGGGGAAAACCAATGGGCCGTTAAAGTATGCTTCTTATGTCATTGTGATATGCGATCTTGCGATCGCTTTATCGCAATGATAAAAGATTGATTATTTGTATTATTAAGATCAAAATGGGTTTATCAAAAAAGGTTTTCATAATGTTCTTCATTTTGTTTTCGGACCTTTTTTGAATAATACAATGTTGATACCAATCAAAACTAAAGGGACCCATTTCATATGATAGTTTTCCTAAATAAATAATGATATGAAATGGGGGGTTGTTGTAGAGCACAATAGGTCCTTAAGGGATGTTTGAAGATGAAATAACTTTCAGAAAAGTATTCTTTGAGATGTCTAAAATGGTAAAGGTTCTTTATGAAGAGAGAAATGCAAGTTTGTATGGAGAGAGCTCAAAACCTCCAAAAGGAGACGGAGGAAAAGCAGACATGCCTCAAAAAGGGAATGGAGGGAATGGTGACAAACCAACACCTTCACCTCCATCATCCTCATCCTCATCTTCTTCTACTTATTCTACCCTTTCACAAAAACAAACACCTCCAAATTCTCCAAAAGGACATGGTAAAACGCCTTTGCTAAAGCTTCATATTATGTTTGAATTGTCTATGTACAATGGAGAGGTAGATGCTGAGAAATTAGATAAATGGATTCGTCATATTGAAGTGTATTGTAGAATAAAAAGAATCAAGGATGATGAGACCAAAATTGAGCTTGCTTCTCTTATATTGGAAGGTGCAACACTTATTTGGTGGGAAGCCAAAACTCAAGAAGACATGAAGAAACATGGTAAGGTTTTATCCTCTTGGAATGATTTTTTTGTTGCAATAAGAAGGAAATTTTATCCATTACCATACATGAAAAAAGCTATTATGGGTTGACCAAAATTTAGGAAAACTAAGGGGAAAAATGTGCAATATTATACTCAAGAATTTAGGAAAAGAGCTTTTATTTTGGGTATAGATTTGTCCTCTCAAGATACTTTGCCCAAATACATTGGAGGATTACATAGTTACTTGAGACATACCATTCTCATGTTTAACCCTGCAAAACTAGATGAAGTTTGTGTACATGAAACTCATTTAGAGGCAAGAGGGAAAAATGTTTTTGAAGAAACTAGTGAGAAGTCATTCAAGTATGGAGAAAAAGGAAAAGGGAAATTTAAAGGAAAAGATAAAAATAATGCCACAATTAAGAAAGAAGGAGAAAAGATCACATGTAAACAATGTTCTAAAGAAGGCCATGATGAAGACCATTGTTGGAAATTTCATCGTGAAATGAGACCCAAAAAGTATAATAACAAGGAGAAAGACAAGATTGCTGCAACTACACAACAAGATTTAGGTTTTGATTCTGGGGATGAAACTGTTGAAGAAAGTGTAACTAGGTTTGGTCTTCATGACATTGATTTTTGTAAACAAGAAAAATGAATTTATTAATTATGGCCTTGCTGCATGGGTTTCATGAGCAAGAGGTTTATTTTATATATGGCTCCCATTGAGAGCCTTAGGATGTCAAAGAGTCAATGTCATGCTCTATGTAATGTATATGATTCAACCTAGAGTATAGATCAACCCTCCAAGACAAGCACAATCCTCTTGAAGAAGGCAACAAGATAAATGATGAAAAGAACAGTCAAGTCGGCCAACAAAACGACATAAATAATAGTCATGTCGGCTCAAATGAAGTGACACAACAGTTCACACTCATGTCGGCTTATTTATGGAGGCATAACCACTATAAATACCCCACTGAACTTTGCAGAAAGTACATAGTCTAAAATTTTGGATGGGTACTGTTAACACCCCAAGAAACTCTCCTAGGTTGTATCTCAGAGATGCTTGGGAACATTACAAACTCAACAAAAATGTTGGAAATAGGTGGATGAATGGAAGGAATGATGCATATTCAAGCCAGATAACCACTTCTACTATGCTTAACCCCAGACATGGGTGAACATCCCCAGACTACAAGGCTTTAAACCACCAATCACTCACAGTTCAAGGAATAGGTGAAGATGGAGAATACTGACCACACCAACAAATGCACAGGACCCTGTGATGGCCGACTACAACCAATTAAAAGGTCTATAAATCTATTTCATAATGCACAAACAGGATGACAGCTCTCTGGCATTAAAATATCAGAAACCCGCATACATATTCGATGATACATACTATATTCTAACACAAAGGTGGGATGACAGCTCCTCTAACGCTAAACATCAAGAGCACATAACAAATGCATAACAGGCACAACCTAGAATATAGCAGAAATGGAAAGTGAGCAATTGACAACAAAAGAAGCTTGTATTAGTTGAAAATGAAGACCAGACGCTGTAGGTATCACAGTAGTTACAGTCTCCAAAAGTTGAACCTTACATCAAAACAACAACCATCAACCCTCATTACATCCTTTTTTTGTGTATAAATGGAGGTTGATTACAAAATTCTTTGCTATCCTATGTGTGGAGGAGTCATTATTGACCACCAACCACCTTAACTCTCTGATGGAGTCTTTGCTACACTCTGCTTGCTTCAATAAATTAATTTGACATTCTCTGTTGCTCGGCCGTCCTTCTTGCACAGGTGGAGTATAATATGAAACAGGCTCCATTACTGATAAGTATGTTTAACTGCTCGAGGCACGTCTTTCTTGCTCTTCAGCCATAATGCTCTTGAATATAGTTGTTGAAGAATAACTGCACCGGGTACAGGTAGGTGATCGCCTTCTTCCTTCAGATGCACAGGACAGGCCAAAAACACGAAAATTGCATGGGGAATGAATGAGGGGCAAGGAATAAATATTAGTCATTGGATGGAACAGACGGATGGCTGAGATCTCTTGGCGGGAGGCGTTGGGAGGACGCAGGGCGGAATGATTATGACCCATTAGATCACATGTATGGATGGTGGAGATCATTTGATAAGGAGTATCGGGAGGTATGTGAGCGGGGAGATCGCGGGTCGTTGGATCTCGGGCGGGGAGATCCAATGGTCGTCGGGCGAGGAAGTTGCGCGAGGGTTAGCAAGCGGGGAGGGCGGTTTTGTTGGTAGGCGGTATTCCCCGCACCGCTTTTGGGAGGTGGTGGTATACGTACAACAGGCGCGCGATGCGAATAAACGGCTGACGCGTGGCGGATGGGACCGGCAGGAAACTGCTTTCCCCACGCATTAACGTGTGGTTGAGTTACGGGTGCAGGATGAGAGATCACCTTTGGATCTCACAGTGGATGCAATCAATAGTGGAGGAAAAGAATAGGGTTTAGCATGTAGGAAAAAAGGTTGTGGTGGCAGGGAAAGTTGGTGAACGCGCGCGGTCACACGAATACAATTATATGACAGTTTAAGCTCCACTCTCGGGGTTAAGAGCCTTATATGGATTTTAAAAAGTGACCCGGGAAATGGAGGTGAAAGGGAGATAGATGAGGCAGAGGGGAAGGTTAAAGCGGCCATTAAGAATCTTCTTTCAGCAAAACCAAGAACCGAGTCCACCTCAGCTCCTCGAACTGTAGCAGAGCTAACACTGGCTCCTTCTGGGGATGAGATCCTCCCTGTGAGGTCTCAAGAACCTGCAGATCAATGCCTTCCTAATGAAAACAAATTAGCAAAATTCCTAGTGTTCCATTGGGCATGGAGTCTGACTGAACCTACACTAAGACTGCTAAAATCAAATATTTACAATTTTTAAGGCCAAAAGACCTTAAATCACATAAATTTTCAAAAAACGCCCATTAACTGGTCCATCAAAGATTGCTTCTCCCCCCATACTTTTCAGTATGAAGGTATTGTTTCCTGGAATCTGAGAAATGATGAAAGGCCTTGTCAAGAAAGCATCAAATTTCCCATGGTTGCCTTTCTTTTCTTTTAGTGCATCCCATTTCAGAACCAAGTCTCCAACCTAAAAATAATATGATTTTGTCCCTTTGTCAAAGGCCTCCTTGATCTTTTTCTGATGTGCTGCAGCCCTGTCAACCAGTTGTTCTCTGATTTGATGTACCTCTGCTAAATTAGTGATCCTTCGTACCATGTATTCTTCCTCATTCTGCTCATCTTGAAGGAATTTTGCCATAGGGAGGGTTAACTAAATTGGGAATACAACTTCAGTACCATATACCAGCTTGAAAGGATAATTCCCTATGGATTTCTTAATCGTCACTCTGCTAGACCATTTCCTTGAGGATAATATGAGGTGGAATGAACCAGTTTAATACCCATTGAATCACACATATGTCTAGTCAATTTAACGTCTTAAATTTCTCTACATAAATTATCAATTCGGGTATCGTAAACTGATGAAGTGTGGTGCACCGTATGTGCTTAGTTAACCTTTTTCTTACTTCGTTGTTTTATAGATTTTATTTTGTTTTGGGGTTTTGTTTTTGTTGGTTTCCTAAAGTGTCTAATGCAAATGGAAATCCTATTCTAAGGTCTTAAGAATACTTTTAAAGGACAAGTATGGATAGATATTTCAAGACAAGGCCTAAGGCCTAAGTCCCTAATGGTAACTTCCAAAACTTTAGCACTTCAAAAGATCTCAAAACATGTTATTGGTGGAATTAGTACTTGAACAAAGGTGTAAATAAGCAGCTACTTCAATCAAAATGGAATGCAACAACCAATCAATGAGCTAGTGACTATGAAACCCAGTATCCTTGCTGCTGTATGAAAAAGAAAGTAAAAACTGAACTTAAAGCAACTCAAAGACTGAAAGCAAAACAACTAATTCATCACACTACTTCAACTCTTCTGATCCTTTACCCTTCAGCTCAATCTACCTTATGGGAAGCAATCATGAACAAGTTAAGCAATATGATATCTAAATTGCAAGAAATTAAATTGCATAAAGGAAACTAATCACACTACTTCAACTCTTCTGATTCTTTACCCTTCAGCTCAATCTACCTTATGGGAAGAAATCATGAACAAGTTAAGCAATATGATATCTAAATTGCAGGAAAGTAAATGAGCAAAAAAAAACTGATTGAAATAACAATGCTTTAATTAGAACTCAAAAAAAATAAATCAGCAGAAGGACAAGATGATTCCGTCATGTCATTAGTCATTAAAAAGCTATGTGCATTACTAACCTACAATCAACCGGTTGAACACACTTGCATGAATTAAAATTGCATGAATGAAAAATCTAATCTATCAACTTGAAAGCAATCAAATGAAATAATGAAATCAAATCAAAATTACAAAATGAAATCTACTCTACCTTACATTCTAATGTGCTCCATGACATCTACTTCACATCTCCTTCCATGTTGAGAACATCAAAGCTTTATTCAAATTCTTCAAAATTACAAAGTACAACAAAGCTCTCCAAAGCTTTCAAAAGCCATCAAGGAAGAACTACAAACTCCAAGCTAAAGAACTCACAAGCTAAAAGACTAACAAGCTAAGCTCCCAAATGAAGGAGAGAGATCTCCTATTTATACAAAAGGATGAGAAGCCATCTCATTAATGAGAATCCATGAATCTCTCCCTCTACCTCTAGAGTCCTAATCAAAATAGGAACTGATAAGACACATGTCTTCTTAGAGTTACAATACAATTAGGAGATGTGACACATATCCTCATGATCCCATGATTCTTTCCACTCAAATTCGAATTTGGCCTTAGAGTGCCACATAAGAGTCTTCTAGAAGCCTCCTTTCAACCTACACATGTCAACAATCTCAACCCATTTGTTAGGTATAAGCATATGCACATTATTTTCTAATTTTTAACCACAAATTCACTTAAAAGGCTTAGAAATAATAAAGATTGGAAAAACATAAAGGTGGCCCAATGATAATGAAAGTGGGATGAATCTGGTGACATAGTAGTGAAATGGAGGTGATATAATGGACATAATAGTGAAAGTGTAATGGAAATGAATGACATTTTCAAGACTCAACATACCCCCCAATTGAAGCTATTGCATGTCCTCATGCAATATATATTACATTAACTCTTTTGATCCTTGAGCTTTGGCTTAACTTTGCATGATATCATTTGATAACTTCATATTTCTGCAAAGTGTTTCACTTGAATTGCAACATGGTTGGTTCTTGTGTTACAACCATTTTTTTTTTTGCCTTCTATTTTGATCTTTGAACTTTGCATAATGATATTTTGATTATTGTTGCAAAGTATTTTTTATTGGATTGCATGATGGTTGGTTCTTGTGTGACAACCATGATTTTGTTTGTATCCAATTTATCCTTTAAGCACTTTTTCAAAAGCCATTGTATGCTCATAATAGCAATGTAATAATTAATATATGTTGGAAGTATGTGAGCTCCTGAATATGATATGGACATGGAAAGATATGAATATGAATGTATTCCCCCCCCCCAACTGATGGTATTGGCAATTTTATGAAATGAGGAAGAGAAATGTTTTTCCAACAATTATCATTCTAGCTTTTTATGGAATTCTATGGTCAAAAGTTAGAAAATGACGTACCTTCACTTACCCTTTGGAATGGATGAGTTGTATGTGTGGTGGCTGAAAAATTCTGATCATATTCTTCTTCAAGTGGCTGAACAAGAGGAGTCATGGATAGAGAGATAGGATGACTTTTTATTGCTTCTATTAAAACTTGCTGAATCTGCTCCAAAATGCTGAAAATGATAGTCTTCATGTCTTCAAAACTCATTGGCACAATTCCTACTATGTGAAAAGATGTTTTGATGTCGAACATAGTAGGAAATTGTTGGCTTAGTGGCCATTAATGGATGCCACTAGTCAACACGAGAACTCTCACCATTGATGACAATGAGAGTCAAGATGCCCAAACACATCTTGCTAGGTACGAATGAATTTGCTGATGTCGAGTCACCTAGAAGATCTAACGAACAAGGGACATTAATGTATTCCCATTGTTCGTCAGCATGAGGACTTGCCATTAAGGCATGCAAGCCTCAAGGTTTTTTTACAAAGAATTTAGACTCAAAGGACTATGGACTCAATAATTTGCATTGAAGCAGGGTTTATTTGCAGAATGAAAATGACAAGGAATGGAAGATGAAAATGGAAGATGGAAATGGAGAGTAGAAATGGTAATGGGCAATAAGCATATGAATGAGCCTCTTGCTTTTATTTGTGGGTTATGAATGGACAAAAAGAGATGGAAAGTGTATGTGAATGTAAATGGAAAATATGGAGGAAAATGAGATGAATGGTTTATTATGAAGTATGGATGTGATGGAGACAATAGTATCTGAAAGTTTTTCAAGTGTTTGGATCTAATTTTGCATCAGCATATTTCCTCTTTGTTGCTGATCATCCTCTTATGAAACAAATTGGTCTCTTAGAGAGACACCATTCTCTTGTAGTCATTTGTCCTTCCTCCTGGAACCTGCAAAAAACTAATACTTCTTCTGTAATGGAATCTAAGATTATCAAAGGAGAGAGGTGATCAATCTCTCTAGTTATGATATTTACACACAAAACTAAGAATTTGTATTAATGAAACAAGTTCTCAAAGGAAAAATCAAAAGAATTTATACCTGCTTTGAAATTGGTGCCCAAGTTGAATGTTGCTTCTTTTCAACAATTTATTTCATTATTTTCCATTTCAAGCTCTAATGATATATTTATCATTATGTAGATCTTGTTGAGATATTTCCAACGATACTTAAATCATCAAAATCTAATTTTGTATGAGAAAGATAGGCTGATTTGAACAATGAGGTTTTTCTGGCTGCGGAATTAGACTTTAGCTGCAGAATGTGTACGGTTTTGTAGCTAAAAATCTTGGATACAAATTTAGCCATTCATTTTTCATCATCAATCCAAAATTAATCAATACCTTTAGAAAAGTGAGCAAATAACTTATTCATTTCATTGATTCAAAATTATTATTTTTTCTTGACATGCATCGATTAAGTGTGGCGATTTAGTGAAAACACTCAACTTGACTTCCCTTTGACCGGGGTCTTTTGCATCAAATTTGACCGAATGAATAGGACACCATCCATGTACTGACATTCACCCAACTACCCATGTGGCTTGTTTTGCTTGATGACACCTGCAACCTAGAGTTTAACAAAACAACTGCGGAAAGTTAAGCCAGCTGCGGAAAGTTGAGCCAGCTGTGGAAAGTGGCTGGAACAGTCAACCATCAGTTTTGAATTTTTTTTTTATTGTCTGCATTTAGGAACTCTGTGAATGGAGCAAAACAATTTTATTGATGGACTTATAATTTGACAAACAGCCTATAACCATGATCATAACTATTTGGCCCTTTCATAGACTTAGGCCCTTCCGGTTCTGCCCTTAATAACCGACCCATCCTTTCCTCTGTTTAAAATTCAATCTGGAATTCAACTGCGTGTGATGGTTTAACAGAGGTAAGATGACTATGTTGCAAGGTTTATGGAAGAATAATGGCTGAAAATGGAAGATGGATACGGGTACGGGAGTGTTCAGGAGCTGTAAGCAGAAACAGAGGATGAGCAGCCGAGATGAGTTCACAAAATGAAATGGAGACGTATGTGAACGAGGTGCAGCTTTAACACAATGGTAGGGTAGTGAAGTGGAGTTGGAATTTTTGAACTGAACGACTGCGTGAGAGACGTTACACGTTGATGAAATGGTTGCGCAAAGTACGGTGGAGAGGAGCCGTATGAGTTTTAAACACGTCTTTGTTGTTGGTCATGAAACTGAAACATAGTCACACGTTGCATGGGACTGTTAGTTATTAAACACATGTAATTAAGCTTGAATAATAGCACATAGTTGATTCCTATTTGGATTTCTCTTCCTCAGGCACGCGGAATTGAATCACACATCAAACTATCAGTTAATTAACTCAAATTCCGTTTTTCTTCACGCGGCGGCAAAAAAGAGGCTCCAAAGAACCGAGGATTTCTCCCAGAACGCCACAAATCTCTTCAAACGGTTTCTGGGTTATCTAACTAACTCAGTTGGCGAAAAAAACCCATGTTTTATTTTCTTGAAATTCGCTTCCGTTTGGGCAAATCGAGCGTGTGAAGTTTGATGTTTTTTTGCTGTTTACTTTTTTCCTGAGTTAATTTTTTTTTTTCATTGTTCTACATTTGTTGCACTCGGATGTAAGATTGAATCAGAGGTAAGACAATACATCTTTGTTTTGACAGTGGTAGTGTGCACATTGTTGATCCTTATTGGAAATCTATGTGGGAGACAAGAAATTCCAATCCAACCACAGGAAAGACACACCAATAAAGAACGCACTATTTGAAGAGTCACGAAGCCATTTCATAAAGAAGAGTGAGGAATCGCTGAAAAAAACCATGACTGAGAGACTTCGCATGGGGTTTGTGATGTTGAATTAAAGTCGTTGGACTGGGAGCAATTGACATGTTGAAGCCATGGAAATCATATTGCAAGGTCAGCGATGCATTGGTTTGACTTATTGGCAGCACGAGAGATCCATACAAAGTGGACATGAAATTGTTGTGGAGTGTATTACGGGGCAAAGATATCATCAATAAATACCACAGGAGTCGTGCATTCAAGAATGGATTTTCCAGGAATTGGGTGGTCTCCCTTGTTATGATCATTAGATTTCTGCTGATCTTTTGTCTACACAACAAACAAACAAAAAAAAACACATGCACAGGGATAAATAGTACGCAATGTTGTTGCATACTGCTGCTCTCTCTCTAATTTCAGAGCCTATACAGAGATGAAAGAATTGATTTGATGCTGCTGTTTACAAGAGACATAAAAACAACTAAAGGAGACGTAATGCTTTTGCAGGTTCGTTTTAAGGCCAAAGCTTGATCAGGGAGGCAGATTTTTTTTTTTTTGTTGAAGCCACAGTGAAAGCTAGGATTCAAGATAGCCATAGATTGTTTTTCTCTTTTTTTTTTTTTTCTATGAAATTGTAAAATTTTATAAAAAGGATTGATGATTTTCAATTTCAGGTAGCAAATACTTCAAGAAAAACATATTAAAATAGGACTTTGACTGAGGGCTTATGCTGGTTTTTCATCAATCTGAGCTGGGTGACTAGGATAGGATCCATGTCGGGACAACTCTGAAGATGCCCATGTGGTCGGTTTTTTCATTGGACGCTTGTAACCTGCTAAACCTTGAAACAGCTGTGGAATTCTCAACTAGCTGCGGAATCAGGGCACTTTCCGCAGCTAAGTTGCAAAACCTTATTAAAACAGGTACAATGTTTTGAAGACCACTACAAACCATAACTAGACAATTTTGGACAATTTGAACTTATCAAAGCAGTTGAGTTTCATTTTTTTATTTTTTCATTTCATTTTTTTATTTTTTATTTTTATTTTTTATTTTTTATTTATTGAATCAATTGAAATGGTGAAGTTTATTTTGTCTCCTCTTTTTTTTTTCTTTTCTTTTTTTACATAACAATTCTTTTTCTGATCCTCCAGATCACACAAAGTGCAAGAGGAGAGCATACTCAAGAATTATTAATTTTTTTTTTTTTTTTTTTTACATAACAATCCTTTTTCTAATCCTCCAGATCACACAAAGTGCAGGAGGAGAGCATACTCAAGAATTGTTAATTTTTTTTTAGATGTAAGAAATAAGGTCTCCTAATTACACTTCCCCGGCAACGGCGCCAAAATGTCTAGTCAATTTAACGTCTTAAATTGCTCTACATAAATTATCAATCCGGGTATCGTAAACTGATGAAGTGTGGTGCACCATATGTGCTTAGTTAACCTTTTTCTTACTTCGTTGTTTTATAGATTTTATTTTGTTTTGGGGTTTTGTTTTTGTTGGTTTTCTAAAGTGTCTAATGCAAATGGAAATCCTATTCTAAGGTCTTAAGATACTTTTAAAGGACAAGTATGGATAGAGATATCAAGACAAGGACTAAGGCCTAAGTCCCTAATGGTAACTTCCAAAACTTTAGCACTTCAAAAGATCTCAAAACATGTTATTGGTGGAATTAGTACTTGAACAAAAGTGTAAATATGTAGCTACTTCAATCAAAATGGAATGCAACAACCAATCAATGAGCTAGTGACTATGAAACCCAGTATCCTTGTTGCTGTATGAAAAAGAAAGTAAAAATTGAACTTAAAGCAACTCAAAGACTGAAAGCAAAGCAATTAATTCATCACACTACTTCAACTCTTCTGATCCTTTACCTTTCAGCTTAATCTACCTTATGGGAAACAATCATGAACAAGTTAAGCAATATGATATCTAAATTGCAAGAAATTAAATTGCATAAAGGAAACTAATCACACTACTTCAACTCTTCTGATTCTTTACCCTTCAGCTCAATCTACCTTATGGGAAGCAATCATGAACAAGTTAAGCAATATGATATCTAAATTGCAGGAAAGTAAATGAACAAAAAAAAACTGATTGAAATAACAATGCTGGAATTATAACTCAAAAAAAATAAATCAGCAGAAGGACAAGATGATTCCGTCATGTCATTAGTCATTAAAAAGCTATGTGCATTACTAACCTACAATCAACCGGTTGAACACACTTGCATGAATTAAAATTGCATGAATGAAAAATCTAATCTATCAACTTGAAAGCAATCAAACGACATAATGAAATCAAAGCAAAATTACAAAATGAAATCTACTCTACCTTACATTCTAATGTGCTCCATGACATCTACTTCACATCTCCTTCCATGTTGAGAGCATCAAAGCTTTATTCAAATTCTTCAAAATTACAAAGTACAACAAAGCTCTCCAAAGCTTTCAAAAGCCATCAAGGAAGAACTACAAACTCCAAGCTAAAGAACTCACAAGCTAAAAGACTAACAAGCTAAGCTCCCAAATGAAGGAGAGAGATCTACTATTTATACAAAAAGATGAGAAGCCATCTCATTAATGAGAATCCATGAATCTCTCCCTCTACCTCTAGAGTCCTAATCAAAATAGGAACTGATAAGACACATGTCTTCTTAGAGTTACAATACAATTAGGAGATGCGACACATATCCTCATGATCCCATGATTCTTTCCACTCAAATTCGAATTTGGCCTTAGAGTGCCACATAAGAGTCTTCTAGAATCCTCCTTTCAACCTACACATGTCAACAATCTCAACCCATTTGTTAGGTATAAGCATATGCACATTATTTTCTAATGTTTAACCACAAATTCACTTAAAAGGCTTAGAATTAATAAAGATTGGAAAAACATAAAGGTGGCCCAATGATAATGAAAGTGGGATGAATGTGGTGACATAGTAGTGAAATGAAGGTGATATAATGGACATAATAGTGAAAGTGTAATGGAAATGAATGACATTTTCAAGACTCAACAACATATCCACCAATTCTTTTCCCCTGAAGGCTACTGCATTATCTGTGACTAATTTATGTGGACAACCAAATCTGGTAAATATATTTTCAATTAAAAACTTCATGACCACATTATGATCAACCTTCCTGGTAGGGATTTCTTCAATCCACTTGGTAAAATAATTAGTAGCTACTAATATCCATTTGTGTTGGCCACTGGAATGTGGATTGATCTCTCCAATGAAATCCAAGCCCCACTGCTGAAAAGGTCCTTTTTCATGTATTGGTTTTAAGGGCAGGGACTTCAACTGCTGTTTTCCTTCAGATCTTTGGCACCTGTCACAAGATTTAACAAATGAAAATACATCAGAAAATAAAGTGGGCCAATAGTGCTCAGCTCTGAGGATTTTATGGGCAGTGGTTTTCCAATAGTGATATCCTCCACACATGCTAGAATGAAACTGCTGCATAACCTCCATTGATTGTTCTTTGTCCAGACACCTCAAAAGCATTCCAGATGGATCTCTCCAGTAGCGCAGATTTTCATGGATACAATATTTTGCTGCCCTAAGTTTAATAGTTTTGGCTTGACTTTGAGTAAGGCCTGGAGGGGTTTCTAGCTTCAGCAAGAATTTAATTATTTCAGAATACCAATCACACGAAGCTAGACTTTCTTCCACTGACTACTTTCTCTCTGGTTCAGCTACTTCTTCTTCTTCTGTTTGACCATTTTCTGCTGTTGTGCCCATGAAATGTATGTCCAATGTTCTGCAATTTTCTTCAGCTAACAATTTGGCAAGACCCTGACCTCTGACAAGTTTGGTGGGATTCAGTTCTATATTAAATTCAATTAACTTTGCAATCCATTTAGCCCTTCTTCCATCAGCATCAGGTTGAGTTAAGACATCTTTTATTGCAGCAGAGGGTACACATGCAATTATCTTAGAATGTAAAATGTTAACTTAGAAAGATTTCAAAGATTTGATAAGAGCATATGCTTGTTTTTCCATAATGTCATACCTCAGTTTAGCATCCCTTAAGTTTTTGCTTAAAAATGCCACTCGATGCTCTGAACCTTCTTCATATGCTTGCAATAAAACTGCTGCAATGGTGTCTTCAGAGGCAAATGAGAATACATGGAACTCCTTACTGTAATCCAGACTTATTAAAGTGGGAGCCTCCATAATAGCTTTTTTAATGGACTCAAAAGATCCCCTTGCTGCATCAGTCCATCTGACCTCTGAACCTTTCTTCAACATGGAGGTAATATGCTTCACCAGTTCTGCAAAATTTGGTATAAACCTCCTCACAAAATTAATCTTTCCTAGAAAGGACTGAATATCCTTCTTTGATCTCGGGAAAGACAAAGTCTATATTTCTTTTACTCTTTCTGGGTCAATTCGGACAACTGCAGCAGAAACGACATGTCTTAACAGCTTGCCTTCTTCTAAAGAAAATTGTAATTTTTTAGGATTGACTGAAATCCCAAACCTTCTGCACTTTAGAAACACTTTTTTCAAATGCTGCAAATGGTTTTGATGGCTGCTAGAGTATACTGTTATGTCATCAAGGTAGATAACGACAAACTTATCTTTCTCTCCCACAAATGCTATATCCATAGCTCTCTGAAAGGTAGCTCTAACATTCATCAACCCAAAAAGCATCTTGGCATACATAAAAGTGCTACAAGGAGTGGTGAATGCAATCTTCTCTTGGTCATCTGGATGCACAGAAATTTGATTAAAGCCTGAAAATCCATCCAGGAAAGACATTACTTTGGCTCCTGAGACCTTCTGCAGCAAATGCTCCATTTTAGGTAGCGGGTAGTTGTCTTTCTTAGAGCATCTGTTTAAATTTCTAAAATCAACACATAATCTGATTTCTCCACTTTTCTTCCTCACTACCACCAAATTGGCTACCCATTTTGAATATCTGAGAGGGACTATGATCTTGGCAGCGAGCAACTTTTTAATTTCTTTTTCAATCAGAGGAAGAAGCATAAGATTTATTGGTCTCAGCTTTTGTTTGAAAGGAACGGTGTCTTTCTCCAAAGGGATTTTATGCCGAATAATCTTTTTATCATAGGTTTTCAAGTCACTATACTCCCAGGTAAACACATCAGCAAATTGCTTCATTAAATTGCAATATCCAGGACTTTGGTCAGCAGACAGATGGGTGGACAGATTTATATGTCTAGGCTGACCTGGACTCCCTATATCATGCTTACATATTGCAGATTGATCTTCTTTCTAGGTAGCCTTGTAAGGCACATCATTCTGGTCAAACAGTCTTTCAAGAGGAATTAAACCCTTAGGAATATGATTGTTGGGAAGCTGGACAATGCTATCTTTGCCAATTTTATTTCTAAGCTGGGATTGGGGGTTTTCTTCTAAAGCTTCATTTTCTTGGTCAATTTGCATTTCAGAAAACTCATCAATGACTTGCAAAAACCTATTTATTTCATCATCATCTTCGAAAACTTTCCAATGGTGGACATTGTTAGGCAAGGATGGTCTATATTTCATTTGCACTTCATAAATTAGTCTGGGAGGCATGGGAAGAATAAACATGCTAGCAGACACAGCAAGGGAATCGGCAAGCTGATTTTCGGCTCTAGGGATATATGAAATACAGAAGCCTTGGGTGCTTTGCCTGAAATGTTTTATTTCCTTGCTGAATGATCAAATCAGCGTCTCCAAACACCTTTATGTTCTTAATTCTTCTGTCTTTTGCTGCGTTAAGGCCCAATATCAGAGCCTCATACTCTACTATATTGTTTGTGACTTGAAAAGCCAACTTGAAAGACATATGTGTGCTTTCTTGTTTTGGAGATATGAGCTCCACCCCTGCTCCCGCAGTCTCCCTGGAACATGCTCCATAAAAGAACATCTCCCAAACCTGAATTCCTTGCTCTTCCCCGACCTGAACTGTTGGTTTCCTGATCTACATTGAGGCCTTTTAAGATTCTTCTATTTGGAGGATACATGCTCCAAAATCAGTGTCCACAACATATATGTGATGATTAGTAGGATTCTTCTCATCACTGATGATGTATGCCAATTGTGCTTCTCTGTACAATTTCCTATGTTCTCCTCCAAAAAATGGGACCGTGGCATAAGATAAATCGTTCTGTAATGTCCCAATCTTAATCCATCCTCTAGACAACAACATGCCAAACTTGGGAGGGACATCTGCTACCACAATATCCATCATCATACTCTTCATGGGCAACTGAGTTAAGGTAATGGCCAGGTCTTTGATTAATCCTAGGCATTTCACTTTCCTTGAATCAAAAGAGAATAAATCATGATATGGTCTAGTGATATCAAGGCCTAACTCTTCCATGACAGCTTTAGGTATCCAATTGTGGCTGGCCCCTGTATCTAGCAGGCAATTGTGGAGGATTTTGTCATGAATGGTCAAGGAGACATAAAAGGATGGAGAATTATTATCAGTAGGTTCAATCATGGGGCTAAGCACAACAACAGGCTTGTCATCTTGCAAATTGACAGAGTCAGTGGAGGTTTGTGTGGTTTTTAGCGCAAGAGCCTCAAGGATAGGCTTTCTAAATACTTCGCTCTTTACCAGCTCTACCAGAGGCACAAATATTTTTAATTTCTGGACTTTTGACTCAAGGCTGAAAGAGGAAGGTAATTTATCAGAACCTCTTACCTCTTGAACTGGAGCTTTGAGGATGACTGGATCAGCTACTGGTCTTCTCTGTCTAATATTCTGTGACTCTGTTTGGACAACAGCTCTTTGGGCAGGATTCTATGTGACATTTTTTGCATTCGACCTCAGGTTATATCTTTGCTGGTCACCAGTCTGCAGAACAACCTCTCTATCCATTCCTGACTTATTTGGTCCTGCAGCAGTGATTCTTCATATGCGGCCAATGTAAAAAATGCAACACTGCCTTTATCTTCCATGCAATGAATTTCATCCCAACTTCGAATTGTTCCTCCTCCTTGACTACATTTTGGAAAGGAATTTTAACCTTTTGTTCTTCATTTTGTTCTTTTCCCCTTTGAATAATGTGTAACTGTTCATTTGCTCTTCTGAATGGATTTGGATTTCTTGGAGCAAATGTGTTCTGCTGCCTTGTCTTTCCTGAATTCTGCTCAACCTTCAGCTTATATATTTCGGCAGCCAATGACTCTATCATCTTAGTCATTTTGTCTAATTTGGGTTCTCAAGATGAGGCAAAGGAAGAAGAATCCTCTCTTCTCTTCCTCCTCCTATCATCATTACTTTTTAGCTTTTCTGCAGCCATATTATTAGATTCCACTTCTAGTGTTGCATCTTGCATATCAGCTAGAGTGGCACATCTTCTTTCTCTCAATAACAGGTAGAAATTAGAGTCAAAAGCATTGGCATAAGTGAGTTTGGCAGAGGTGGGGGTAAGATTTACCTCAGCTGACATCTTGCTATACATACGATTGAATCTTTTATTAAAATCAGGCAATGATTCCCCATTTTCCCTCTTTAGGTTACCAAACTCAGTATGGTAATATAGCAAGTCCTTTTTATCTCCCCAGTGCTTCATCTAAGGCTTCAATATCAGAAATAGATCTAGGGGCTAGTTCTCTAAACCACTTTCTAGCCTCACCATCAAGGCTCTCGACAAAAACTCTCATCCACACATCATTTTCACTTATGTCTAAGTTATCAGCATAACTATAAAAAACTTTAAGGTGTTCTTCTGCTGTTACTCCCTCTGTACCAGTGAATTTGGGCATATATTTTTGATATTCTCCTGTAGGCATAGCGTTCAAAGGAACGGGCAAGACCAGAGGTCCATACTTGGCAGCTACAATTCTCTCTATCTTCGTAGGTGCTTGCTGTCCTGCCATGACTGGGGTATGTGGAGGGATATTGGAAGATTGAGCAGTATGAAACAATGAAATGGATGACAGAGACAAAGGGATGTTATGGACTGTATGGGAAACTTTCTTTGCATTGAGATTCAAAGGGGAAATAGATGGATAAGGGGTTGTATTAATGTCTGAAGGAATTCCCTTACTAACAGTGTTGGGCTCTAAATCTTCAACTTGTATATCTTTAGCTATAACCTTATCTTTCAGAGATGCATGGGTTTCTTAGGCTTACCTGATCCTGATGCCCCTTTCTATGATGTTCTCTTCTGCTTAGCAATCTTCTCAGGGTCAGGCACTGGGTCAGTTGGTGACTTCTGAGGATTTCTTCGAGTATGTCTCACAAACTAAGCCAAAACTAAAACGTAGAGTCGCCACCAGGTAGGTTCTTCAGCAGAGTCGCCAGATAGATGATTACAATCAGAGATGTGCCCAGACCTTGTCTATCATCAAAATATGGAACTGTGTCGTCTCCCAGGGAAGCTGAGCTTCAATCTCCTCTCCCCGGAAACTGCGCCAATTAATGTTAACACCCCAAGAAACTCTCCTAGGTTGTATCTCAAAGATGCTCGAGAACATTACAAACTCAACAAAAATGTTGGAAATAGATGGATGAATGGAAGGAATGATACATATTCAAGCCAGATAACCACTTCTACTAGCTTAACCCCAGACATGGGTGAACACCCCTAGACTACAAGGCTTTATACCACCAATCACTCATAGTTTAAGGAATAGGTGAAGATGGAGAATACTGACCACACCAGCAGATGCACATGACCCTATGATGGCTGACTGCAAGCAGTTAAAAGGTCTGTAAATCTATTTCCTAATGCACAAACGAGATCACAACTCTCTGGCATTAAAATAACAGAAACCTGCATACACATTCAATGATACATACTAGATTCTAACATAGAGGTGGGATGACAGCCCCTCTAATGCTAAACATCTAGAGCACATAAAAAATGCATAACATGCACAACCTAGAACATAACAGAAACGGAAAGTGAGCAATCAACAACAAAAGAAGCTTGTATTAGTTGAAAACGAAGACCAGACACTACAGGTATTACAGTAGTTACAGTCTCCAGAAGTTGAACCTTACATCAAAACAACAACCATCAAACCTCATTACATCCTTTTTCTGGGTATAAATGGAGGTTGATTACAAAATGCTCTGCTATCGTATGTGTGGAGGAGTCATTACTGACCACCAACCAGCTTAACTCTCTAATGGAGTCTCTACTACACTGCTTGCTTCAATAAATTAATTTAACATTCTCAGTTGCTCGGTCGTCCTTCCTATACAGGTGGTGTATAATATGAAACAAGCTCCATTATTGATAAGTACGTTTAACTGCTCGAGGTACGTCTTTCTTGCTCTTCAACCATAATGCTCTTGAATACAGTTGTTGAAGAATAACTGCATCAGGTATAGGTAGGTGATTGCCTTCTTCCTTCAGATGCACAGGACAGGCCAAAAACATGAAAATTGCATGGGGAATGAATGAGGGGCAGGGAATAAATATTAGCTGTTGGATGGAATAGACGAATGGCTGAGATCTCTTGGCGGGAGGCGTTGGGAGGACACGGGGCAGAGTGATTATGAGCCGTCGGATCACATGTATGGATGGCGGAGATCGTTTGATAAGGAGTATTGGGAGGTACGTGAGCGGGGAGATTCGGTCGTCAGGCGAGGAAGTTGCGCGAGGGTTAGTAAGCGGGGAGGGCGGTTTTGTTGGTGGGCGGTATTCCCCGCACCTATTTTAGGAGGTGGTGGTATACGTACAACAGGTGCACGATGCGAATAAACGGCTGATGCATGGCGGATGGGACTGACGGGAAACCGCTTTCCCCACGCATTAACGTGTGGTTGAGTTACGGGCGCGGGGACAAGCGATCATCATTGGATCTCATGGTGGATGCGATCGATGGTGGAGGAAAAGAACAAGGTTTAGCGTGCGAGAAAAAGGGTTGTGGTGGCAGGGAAAGTTGGTGAATGCGCGCGGTCACACGAATACAGTTATATGATAGTTTAAGCTCCGCTCTCGGGGTTAAGAGCCTTATATGGATTTTAACGAGTGACCCGAGAAATGGAGGTGAAAGGGAGACAGATGAGGTAGAGGGGAAGGTTAAAGCGGCCATTAAAAATCTTCTTTTAGCAAAACCAAAAACCGATTCCACCTTAGCTCCTCGAACTATAGCAGAGCTAACAGGTACAGGAAGTGTAGTAGGAAAATATCTTGGTGATAGTTACAACGATAACTTCAGACACCTCCTTGAAATCTCAGACAAGTAACGTAGTACAAGAACCTCAGATGAAAACAAAGTTATAGTATTTCAGTTGGAGGAGGACTCTAAGGTTCTCAGGTGGGCATTACAAAGATTTCTCACAGTCTCAACATAACTATAAGAAGGATCTCAATACTCTATCTCAGCATATATACTATAAACACAGTCACAATGATCACTATCTCATAGCCTTAGAGTATTCATGAAGAAGATGATCTCAGTGATCATACAGTCTCGACATATCTTCTAGATACAGTCATGATCCTAGTCATAATCATGGTCTAGGCAATAAAGATCTCGGTGGTAGTGCAACAAGGTGCAATAATGATGTAACAATAATAATGGTGTTGTAGAGATGACTTCGGTGAGAAGGCTGCAATGATATAAGTGAAACAATGATGAAGCAATAGTGATGATGATCTCAACAACAACAAAGAAGAGGATTGATGTCTTGGTCTTGGAGTGACATAGTAGTTCAAGGGTCATGGTCTTGGTATTTGTCAATTGGAATCTCTATAAGAAGAATTTTGTGTAGGTTTTCCTCTCCAATAGGGAGAGGTTTTGTCCCTGACAGAATGCCAACATCTTGTGTTCTTGTCTCTTTGTTTTGGTATCTATTTGATGAACTAAAGAAGACACACTCTAATAATAATAAGTGAATATCAGAATAAGAAGAAAATTGAAAAACACCTTGTGAAGTAGGAAAGTGTTCCCTTTGCGGACAGAGGCAACCCCTCTAGCCCTAGAATGGGTCTAGTCACAGAAAAGACAAAACAACAATTGATTCCCTTAAATAGTCTTCATTGGAGACCTACCTCAAATCGGTGGTTGATGAAGTTTCCGTTGCACTGCTCCAACTTCCGTTTCTTCCTCCTCAATGAGCAATCAACTTGAAACACCACAAGAAAAAAACAGAGCACATAACCGAGAACAAAAATGATCTATTTACTTATAAAGTCAAGAAATCATAAGCTATCAAGTAAATTGTGCACAAGATATAGAAAATCATCATTGATTGCATTAAGATGAATCAAGAGCAAAGCTTACAACCAAGTCTTGACATCGCAAGCCTTCTCAGAGGGTCCAGCCAGTATGTTTCTTCAAGCATTCACTCTCAAGGATGGGTCTTCCAAATATATGATATCTCTCTCTCACTCACAAGCTCTAATACAAGGTTAAGGCACTCCACAACCTTTTATCAAACTATTAGCAATCCCACACTTGTCAAACTCACACCAAAGCTATCTACTAAACTCAAAAGAGCTAGCAACCAAAAATCCAAGTATTAGGAACTAACTTGATCGTAGCAATGGTGAGTGCTTTTATAGGAGGAGGAGCCTCCATGAAATGAGGGAGAGGAAGCTTATCCTCAAGGGAGGTTGCACAATAGGCGAAACCACCATCCTAGAGGTAGAAAGGTGACCCAAACTGACCCAACAACTAGCTTTAGAAACATCCAGAAGGTTGACTGTTTGAACTAATTCGCCAAACCTGGATCATTGCAGGTCATGAATTGGGGACTAGTGATGACGTCGCAATGATATAGTGCATGACAGAGAACCGTCGTGCATTTTAAGGGTTTACTTGTGACGATGCAGGAACTTAGTAAAAAAGGGTCAATCTTTAGCATTAGAGAGCATTTGCTTAATATTTTTGAATAAGTGGGAAGATATGAACATGTTTATTTGATACATGACACAACAGAGGGACTAAAATGAGGACAATGACAAATTACTGTGTAACAGATGCCCCTTAAAGCATGAAGCCCGAGAGAGTGGGAGGGGTGAAATGCTTTATGAAACCATGACTAAATTGGAACACCACCTTGAAGAAACTACAAGCGCAAGTACAACTGATATCTCTGATAGTGAAAGGCATGTAGTCTAGGCATGGGCACAACCATCCAAAAGACATATGAAACTTGGTTTGTGGTATGGACACAGCCACCCAGTTGATAAGACCATATATAATGTTAAAGGTATGGTCGCAGCCATCCATGAAGACTCAGGTATGGTTGCGGCCATCCAACCAAAGAGTCATGCATATCGAACCAATCCACGCAACCCAAACATATGTGATCTTTGTCGGGATCTTGAAAACTGAACTGATTACAGTACAAATTCTAGCATATGAACAAATGTGCTGAAGTCGAGCATGATAGAAAGTCGTTTGATTACCGGTCAATAA
Organism: Pinus tabuliformis; assembly: GCA_031772625.1. Taxonomy (NCBI): domain Eukaryota; kingdom Viridiplantae; phylum Streptophyta; class Pinopsida; order Pinales; family Pinaceae; genus Pinus; species Pinus tabuliformis. The sequence goes on from CM062810.1 coordinate 967,517,611, forward strand.
TGATAATCGTTAACAAGCGCGAGAGAAACCACCAATAATGAAAATGGCTCTCAAGGTACTGCTAGTACAATCCACTAAGTGTGAAAAATGGGTTTAAGTTGAACACTCGTGGAATCACCCAATCGAATACCAATGATGAAAGTCTGTCATCAGGTGCGAAGAACTTGCCATTGAGGCATGCAAGCTCCAAGGTACTGAAATATATCTCTAGATCAACCCCCTGGATGATGAGCTGATGTCGACAGGAGGTGATCCGTCGCAGGAGGGCCATAATGTTTCCCCCATCAACAACGTGAGATAAGGAACAAGTGGTAGATGGTGAAACAGAGCATCAGGGGAGGAGGTAAGGGTGTGAACTGCAGAAGGATTATACTCTTGAACATATTGACGACATGACTCTAGAGTGTGGCAGCATTTTAGTACCAAGGGATCAGAGGTCTGAGGGAGACAACATGGATCAGATGGAATGAGGCAAAATAGCAACCCAAAACCCCAGAAGGCCAATGACGATGTGAAGATATTCCAACCCAACGAGAAGAAAAAGTGCTGATGTTCAAGAATTACTAGATGCCGTAGGTAACCAATGAAGACTTCCAAATTCCCCCCCACCATTGCTGGTGAGTACCCCAATTATTTTTGAAAAACAAGCTTGAAGGGGATAACATATGCTTGTGATATAAGTTCGACCTTTGGATGAATCCAACCTAGTAATGGTTTAACGAGCCCTAGGGAGGAGAAGCTCGAATCCCGTCATGGTGACGAGTCCAATGTCGTTAGGGTTTAATGAGTCTGACACAGGTAAAACTCAGAGTCTTTTTCATGTTTAAAGAGTTTGAAAAAGACACAGAAAAGAAAACTCCACAGGGGTCCTTTTTCATAAATTTGTGTCTCTCGAGCCCAAAAAAGTAGAAAACAATACCTGAGAGAACAACTTGACCATTACGACCAAGGAGTACTTTTCATAATTAGTGGTTCTGATTCAAAAAAGTAAAAAGCGATTGGAGACACGTCGTTTCATAACCAAAATCGAACTTGAAACGACAAAAGTTCGACTATCTTTTCACATTTATATGGTAGGAAAAGAGATGAAAATGGACCACTTTTTTAATTCCATTTAACGAGTTAAAATGGAAAACTCGACAATCTTTTCATTTTTTACGAGTTAGAAAAGAGCTTAAAGGTGACTCGTCCTAGAGGAACGAGTGATATAAAGGGTAGCAACTGGTTCTAACAATGGTGGAATTGCTTAAAACATGTAATGGTCAAGAGGCTAGCTAATAAGACCACTCATCGCTGTGGTTCCTCAGGAGAGGAAAAACAACCAAGTGACAGCATATGATTGGCCAAAGAGATGGTGGTGATGGAATGAAACAACCAAGGCTCATCTAGCATAATTTAACGGATAGGAACGGTAATCATGAGATGTAAATCGGGTATGGGTTCATTTTTACACAAGCTTGAACCATGGAGAACTCTGCTTGGATTCAGTTTCATGTTTACACAAGCTTGAAACGAAAAAAATATGCTTGTTATAAGTTCGCATGCCCCCAGCATAATAACCCAAAGCGAGGTACATGCCCCCAAGCTTCATTGCATTCAACGAGGTGGATGGAATGAAGGTTCACTTTCGAGATCTTCGAAGAATCGACTCAAATTTTACGAGATCTTAATCAAAGACTCGATTTGGAAAAGGGAGTCCTTGTTTCATTTTTTAATGAGGTCGACACAAGAAAAGAAATCTCCTCAAATCCTGTTCATGGGTCATACGCAAACATGACTCCCAAGAGATCTTCACTGGATGGAAGAATCACGCTCTGGGAGGAACACATGTCATTAGACACCAATGACAGATCATGTTACTGTCCCCAGTACATGATGTACGAGACCATCTGCATAATCATCAGCAGACGTGGAAACGGAATAGGTAGCCACATAATTGACCTGTGGCGGGGAAGGAACTACTTGTGGATAAGAACCGATGGGGATGATGGTGGTACAGGAGGCACAGGGTGACTAAAGAATGACAATTGATCGATAGTCACCATTCTTCCATCGTACGGAAAACAAACCACACAGAAAAGTGAAGAAACAAGAGCTCCCATGGCATAGATATAATCACGACCAAGGAGAAGACTGAAATCTAAAGCACCTTGGACAACCATCACCTTTTTTTCCTCCCAAAGTAACCGAGAACTTTGGAAGGATCCCTAAAGGTTGATTAGTTCCTCCATCGAAAGCCAACAGATTCTGGGTGACAGGCACAAGCTGTAGGGAACCCAAAGCTTGCCAAGTAGTGGAAGGCATGAGACTAACAGACGCCCCTTCATCTAAGAGAGTGCCCGATACTGCCATATCATAGGCGTGTACTATAATCTAGAAAGACACGTAGGATGGAAGGTAGAATGCAGTAAAATGACTCCAGTCGAAGGAAACGACTGAACTACTTGGTGGGGGAATCGTATGATTGCCCCCCTGCTCTATAAGAACCGAAGAAGGATGCCCATGATCAGCGGGGATAAAAGGGTCATTCTCGGACCTAGTAGGATCTGACGAGGCGAAAAGAACATGAGCAGAATGATTATGACGCTCTTCCCGAACAGAGTAATAAACGGGTGGTGAATCCAAGTCGACACTCTTTCCGACCAATGGTTGGTCAGGAACAGGCTGATCACAGCTAGGTTCGGGAAGAGAAGGGTGGATAAGAGAAGAATCTAAGTTAATCTCATTGTCTACTGGGAGAGGGTCTTAAGAGAGCCTTTGATAACCAACAGGAAGTCGGGGTGAAGAATCTGTAAGACTTTCCAAAACAGTGGAAGCTTTCTCCATGAGTGGACAAAGGTGAAGGGGATGGTTACCTTCACATAGCCTACAGGGGAATCAAATCTTCCTTTTCTTCTTACCACTGCTAATTGAAGATTGAACATCAACATGAGCTTCAGAGGATGATGAGGTACGAGCCAGATCGTGAGACCATACTTCTAAGATCTAGGAATGCCAAGACAATCATGAAGAAGATGGTCACCCTTGCACAATTTACAAGGAAACTTAACCTTCCGCGGAGGAGCAGGAGGTGTTTCGGCCTGGGATGTACTCGGAGCAATAGTTACACAGGTGGCCTTGCGTTTATTGGACTTATTCTTCTTCTTCGTCGTCTTAGTCTCCTGGTTACTAGATGTGGAACATTCACTAGGTGAAGGAGGAGATGAAGGTGAAGAAACAGGGGAAGAAGGTGCAGGCTCAACCTTGGAATATGTTAGTGTCGATATCTTCATCCCTCCGTTAGAGATAAAATTCTCTTGTTGCATTGCATATTAGATGTCTCGATTAGTCAACTGCATTCCATTAGGAGCATGGATCATCTGACGATAATGGCTTGTTGTACATTTTACCTCATGTCCTTTACTTGCTGGCCCATTTCCATTCATCAAGATCATCTACAATCACTTTTTGTCGTTAAATTTGCAAGTGTAATTTCTAGGGTTTCAGTTTCATTAGGTCTAGGGTTTCATAAAAAATGTCTTCAAAATTTCCAATAACAGCCAGCAGGCACATGAGGAGGTTGAATAAAGTTCGAGTACCAATAAAATTCATAATCTCATGCTCAGAAATGTATTTTTCCTCAAAACCCTGTTTTGAGGAAAAAAAGAGTATTTTAGGTTTTTGTTGTATAAATTCATGTAATTTCAGTTCTCTTATATGTAAATCACTTTAGTGGCAACCCTTGTCACCTTGCCAAGCTTCAGTAGCTCCATCCCCTGCAAGGCAAACAAAAAATCAAGTCATTCATTTCATCAAAGGCACAAATAAAATAAATTGCCCAAAATAGAGTTGAAAAAGTAAGTCACATTGCAAACATTATAAAAGTGGGTTTTATGAAGGAAAAATAAAAAGCTCTTGTATATAAGTCATCTTTACAATTCAAAAAGCTAATTGGCACTTAAAGAAGAAAGATTGAGCAAAGTGAAGTTCGTATTGGAGAAAGGAAGCAAAATCGCAGCAAAGAGTTCCAATTTTGGAGGCGCGACGCATACAAGTGGCGCGACGCATTGAACTACCCTCCATAGTGTTAAATTTATACTAGCATGGCGCGTACAGGAGGCGCGACACGTTGGGTTTGTGGTGCGGCGCATAGAGCTGCCAAGCCTGATTTCATCATTAACTCTCTCAAATTGCCAAAATTGCTCAAATCTTCTAGTGTGCAAGTAAGTCAAGCCCTTTTCCTTGCTAGTGAAAGAGTTTTTCTTAAAAATTTATGGTGGTTTAGTGTGAAAAAACTCAAACCCTACTTCCTTGCAATTTCTCAAAAAATGATTGCCTAGGGTTTGCATTTGTCATTTTGCTGCCAAGTCCACTCCACCATTCCCTCACTTTTGATTCCTCCATTTGTCTCCCAATTTCATCCACTCATTCCCTAACTTCCATATTCCTAAAACAAAAAGTCATTCACCCCTATCCCCAATTCTCATTTTCCCAAATCCTAACTACAAAATCCCCAAACCCTAATTGCTGTCCCTAAGCTTACATATTATTCCCTAATCCCCTATTTCCCAAAAAACCTATCATAATATTCCCAAAACCCCTCATACCCTCTCCCTCCACAGTCCCTCATACATTCTTACCCTTGGTGGCAGAAAACTAAAATCACCATAAATCTCTTCATACTCATCAAGAAAACTCACACATTAGCAAGAATGGAATCCGATCCTTCATATGACCGAGATGAAAGACACACAATGACTCTCCTATAGAAATTAATGCACCAAGAAGACCTCACAAGGGTGGCAAACATATACGAGAGGAGCCTACTTCACTTGCCGAGCTACAGGCCTGCCCTCTTGCTATCACATGCTTCCAACACCAATCCTATTATCAGTTCTGTGAGATGGTTGCTAGAGTCTAGTATCATCATGAGTTAGCCCGGTTGTTTGTGCTTCATCTACATAATGGCCAAGCCACTCTAGTTGGTGTGGCATTCACTTTGACACCGGAGTCTATTTCTCTAGCAACCGACATTCCTAATGTCGGAGAGCAGTGGAATAAAAGGAAGCAGATTGACAGGGAACATTATGAACCATACATCAAGCCAGGTTATTTGAGACAACTTAGCAGAGTTTTTCCCTTTCGATACCTAAAAGAGTCATATGCTCCCTTGATGAAACTCATAATGGAGTATTTCAGCTGTGAGGGCTGGTTTCTCGCCTATATGCTTATCATATCAGATTGTTGATGCATTTTACCAGGGTGAGAATGATGAATCTCCCCTACTTCATGTGCCGAAATATTGAGAAGATGACCACCCTTGTACAATAGAAGACTCCTCAGCAGTAGTTTAACATTATATATCATTTTGCACTCATCAAAATTGTGGTCATGCATAAGCTTGGTTTGCAGGGCATCTCATGGGAGGATTTCATTTCTCATGAGTTCTTCATAGCTCCTTAGGTACCTCCAGAGACTTTTCATGAGACAAGTGGACCTTCTCATCAGCAGGAGGGTCGTGACACACAGACTGCTAGTGTGCTGGTGTTTGTCACCTATCAAAAGGGCACTAGATGGTTGTTTGCAGCAGCAAAGCGAGTATTATCTCCACCCAGGGTGGAAGGGGTCTCGCTTCCTTCTTTAGCACAGTAGGTTTTGGATAAGGGCAAGAGGCCATTACATGATGAGGGGCCTTCAGGTGAGCAGGAGACCGATTTCATTCTCATTCAGGACGATGACACTGATTTGGGCCCACAAAGCTCAAAGCTTAAGGAGGTCATCCAAGAGAAACACGCGGAAATCAATGCTTTGACCCTCAAATTGGAAAGATCCAAGTGGATAATAAAGTACTTGGAGCAAAGAAACAAGGAACTAGAGGATCAGCAAACCATAATGGAGCTAAGAAACATACGAGAAAACTAGAAAGCTACCAAAAGGAGGAAAGTCAAGTTCACAACACTTGAGCAAGAAATCAATGCTGATCGTGAGTCTTGGTTGGAGAGGACTAATATCCACTTGGAGAGGATGATGGATAAGGCCATCAATGAGAAAAATATGTTGAGAAACATGGCATATCACTATTTGTCAAGGAATATGGTGTGCCAAGCTAGAATCAGGAACTTGAAGGCGAAGTTGAAGAAGAGATCGAGGAGGCAAAAAGCGCAAGATAAACTTCAGATCTTGCCTGAGGCTTCCTTGGACCAACACAACACTTGATGGAGAACACTCAATCCAAATTTCAAAAAATTTGGGACATTTTTCGCATTTTTGAAATTTTTTGGCTAAAACAAAGAATTTTCTGCCTAATGCGCCGCGCCACCTGGCACTCGCTTTTGATGGAGGCCTCCAAATGACAAAAACTCAGGATATTTGGATTTTTCTTGGAAAAATATGCATTCCTACCAATGGCCAAGAAATTTTGACAGATTTTGAGCCCCCCAAAAGGTTAAAAAACCCAAAAAATGACCTTACTGCCTCTATTTTGACACACAGGAAGCAATGTTGGGAGAAATCAGTTTTGGAGAGGCAAATGGAGGCCAAATTCAAACATTCCACTTGTTATGGAAAGTAGACAGGCAGAAATTTCCAACAAGAACACTTGGAGAAAATTTGGACACCGGGAAGGCCTCCAAAAGTGGCTGCAAACAGGCGCTACACATACAGAAATCAGTGCGGCGCATTAGGGAAATTTTGCTTAGTTTGACTAAGTATACTCTGTTTTTCGCCTAGTTTCTTGACAGTTTGACTTTTTTCCTTATTAATGTCAAACTCATGATGTAATTTAATGTAAATTTGTTAGATGATCCAAAAATACAATTTTTATCATAGGTTATAAAATTAGAATAAAATAATTATTAATTTAAGATATTAAATTAATAATTATTATTCTAGAATGTTTAATTATTTAATGGAGATTTCTAGAATTAGCATATTGTTGTAACTAGATATGACTCTCCAAATGTGTCGTATCTTAGGCTCTATTATAGGAGATTAGTTAGCTAGTTGGTTTGAATAGCATTTATTGTAAATGGACACTTGTTATTTAATAAGTGATCCATAATTAGAGGTAGTTAGGACATGGAGCTTATAAATAGCTCATTGCAAGAGTGTTTGGTTGTTCGGGTGTAAAATCTTGCAAAATCAATAATGTAATTGTTTTTTCTGATTAATAAGATTACGTGTCTGAGGACACTTCTGCCATTATTGTGGTATCAGAGCTCCAGTAATGTTGCAGTTGATTTGAGGAAGAGATTCCAGCAGTTGATTTGAGGAGGAGATTCCAGCTCTATCAGATCGTGGAAAAACTCAACTCCGTTGAAGTGATCAGCAAAAATTGGTATGAAATTTGCAACAATTTTTTTTCCTATCAGAAATCTCTGTGTTTCATTAACACTAAAAAGCATTCAGTTCCCTGCTTATTCTTCTGCACTCTTCCCGAAACTCTGCTTGGCTCTCAGGCTTCCGTTTGGATTCGTTTTGATTATGGTTAAATGGTTTTGAGTTATTATTAATAAAAGTGGGAATGGATTGAGGGAATCATGTTCCAACGGTAACTTTCGGCTTTCCATGAAGACCAGGTCCACCCTATGATCCTATTCTGCACAGTGTTCACACTGTAGCAGGCGTGAGTGGTACAATGGTGGGGTGAAAGAGCCGGCAAGGCAAGAGGGTTCCACGATTCTTCCATGTGAGGCTTACCCTCCGCCATGCCGTTTGCCCTATGTGTTGCAGTTTTAATTTTATTAAACGGCCCCAAAATGGCTCCCTGAAGATGATGATGATGCCGGCGTCTCAGTCACACGCGGGTTTTGTCAACGTCCCACCGGGATTCGAACACGTGATCTCCACTCACTCGCGCTAATAGCACCGGTGCAGTGCGCACGACCAATATGGAATAAATTTGATTTATTAAATATTCGAGAGCCAAGAATTGAATCCGGGACAGAGTTGATGGTTTCAAAGAGATAATTGAATACGGTGGCAGCAGGGCGCAGATTCCTCAGTGGTGCAGAGAATATCAGTGTATGATCCCATGATTTCGTTTGGGGAAAGCGGAGTAGATTAAATACATGCGCAAATGAGGATTCGTAATGCTGGTTGAGCAGAACAAATCAAAGGAAGACTTCAATTTTTTTTTTAATTTTTTTTGGTAATGAACTAGTCACTTAGATATCTTTGAATGTTTGTCAATACAATCTCTTTAGATCTCACTTCTGGTGCAAGTATATTACAGAGCCTATTCATAGCGCTACATTCCTATTTGCCTGGAAATAATTACTGTGAAATTACAATAAGCTGTCAATTTGGCTAGAGTCTGTAATTGAAAAGCACTTGGAACAGTTATTTTGCTGTTTAGCATATCGATCTCTGTCCATTTTCACCCTCACTAGTCAAAATACGTTGAACATCTGAAAAACAGTAATCTGCAGTAGTTGTATTCAAAGCAAGCTGCCCATTGACTTTGCTGGACTTCCCAATAAGGATATGAAACATACGGGAGCTGTGGTTTTTGTTGGATTTGTTCCATGACACTACAGTGTCGAAAGTTGAAAAAATGGCACCGCGCAAGAATTGAATCTTGATTTTTTCAACAATCTTGAAGGTGGCAAGGATGAATGTATGGAAGCTGAATTAAATTTGTAATATTGTATTGTGCAGAAATATGGTGATTTTTTTAATTTTAGGAATTTATGGTTGATGGAGCAATAAGGTGATTGTAATTTTTTGGAGTAATAAGCAGGTTTATTTGTAATTTGTAAATTAGTGGAGAAATAAGGTGTAATAGCAATTTGTAATTTTTGGAGCAATAAGGAGTTTTTTTGAAATTTTTCGAAGGAGATGAATGTAACTCAAAGTAATTTTACTTTGAGGGGGGGTAAATTTTTTTACCAGATTGTGCAAAAGCACCATTGTAAAAAGTCAAATTTCGAAAGTTTCCCTGTAAAAATTTGAGAAATTGACTAGAGCCAAGTGCAAAGCTCAGTCAATATTCTCCTGTTTTGACGACTATTCGAGGGTCAAGGCCAAGCCCCGATAGATCGTGTTTTTTGCGTGGTGTGTTGTGCTGACTATCTTGTCCTTTCTGTTCTGCTTCTTGGTGCGTCTCTTCATTGCTAAAAATGTCTAAGTTGATTAACTTATTTTCTGATTCCGACAAACTTGAAGGCACCAAATCTTATAAAACGTGGCATCGTCTTATTGAAAGCACACTCATTTACAATGAATTATGGCAAGGAATATGTGATGGAGATGTAAAGCCGAATAAACCCACAGATGCAGATGCACTGGCAAAATGGGAAATCAAGAATGCTAAAGCCTTAGCTCTTATTAAATCTTCTGTAAATGATGAAATGTATGTACATATAGAAAATGCCACAGATGCATGGACTGCCTTGAAAACTTTTAAAGACCTCTTTGATACTCAGCCTGAATCAAAGAAGGTTGATCTACAGTTAAAATTGTTGCAACAAAAATTAACTGAAGATGGTGATATTCTTGAATATCTCTCCAGACTTAAGAATATTAAGCAGGAAATTATTAATGCTGGTTTTCCCGCAATTGATGATAGCTTTATGGTCACAATTGTAATTGCTGGGCTTCCTTCTTCCTATACGCATTTTTTAGAGACTTTACAAGTAACTGGGAAATTAGAAAAACTAAAGTTTGATGAACTTTGTGAAATGTTAAGTCAACATGATAAAACTTTTGGGAAGAAGAAGAAAGTTGGTGAAGATGTTTTTCTCACAGAAGCCAGCACAAGTAAGTCATCAGCAGATAGTTCTCGAGGAAGAGGCAGATGGAATCAGAATCAAGTAGCACATAATCGAGGTCGAAGCCAAAGCAGAGGCAACAATTTTAACAGAGGAGGAAGAAATAATTTTCAAGGTAGAGGAAACAACCAAGGAAGAGGCAATTTTCAAGCACAAGGATATAATAGTCAAGGTAGAGGACAATCTCCAAATAGAGGTCAAAGCAGAGGCCGAGGACAATCTTCAGGACGAGGAAGAGACTTAAGTCAAATTGTGTGTCGAAGATGTAACAAAGTTGGCCATTATGCTGAAGATTGTTGAACTTCACTTAATAAAATTCCCAAGTTTCAGCAGCATTCAGCACAATTTGCAAATGATCAAGATGAAGACAGCTCAGAATATGTTTTTACTTCCTCACCAGCATCACAAATTTCATCTCATCTTAGAAGTGACTATGAAGATGCCTGGATCTTGGATTCCGGGGCAACTCAGCACATGGCATGTCAACGTGATTTTTTCTGGAATTTTCAAGAATGCCAACTTAATTCAATTTTTATTGCTGATGATACAAAACATACTCCTTATGGAAAAGGAGTCGTAAAAGTTTTTCTCCCTGACATTGGAGAAAAATTGATTTCCAATGTATGGTATGTACCCAGTTTCAAGAAAATTTTTCTCTCTTTAGTCACAATTCGACAAGCAGGACATCAGGTGATTATGGAAGATGGTTTAGTGAAGATTAATTCAGTGAAACAAAACTTGAAAACAATTATGACAGGTTATGAAGATGGAAAACTGTTACGGATGAAAGGGACAATTATTCCAAGGCATTCTGATTTTGCAGGGGCAGTGACTACAGGTATTTCACCTATCAGACTATGGCATGTAAGATATGGACATTTGAATTTTGAGAGTCTTTCTCAATTGCAGAAGCAAGGAATGGTTAAAGGACTTCCCACATTCAAAAGGGAAAATGCAAAATGTGAGGCTTGCATTTATGGGAAACAAAATCGAGAAAGTTTTCCAACAAGTTCATGGCGAGCAAACAGGCGGCTTCAACTAATTCACAGTGATTTTTGTGGTCCACTACAAACTTCATTTGGTGGTTGCAAATATTTCTTACTATTCATTGATGATTTCAGCAGAATGACTTGGGTTTACTTCTTGAATATGGAAAAATGCAAAGTCAACCAACTTCACTAAATTGGTATGAACTTGATTTTCCTTCCTCTGAAGATGAGTCATCCAGTCCATCTACATCAACAACATCATCCGGGTCTTCTACCAGTTCATCCACATCTCCAAGCAGCAGCAGTTCTTCAGACAGTGAGTCTCCACATTCTTCACCTGAACGACGAACATCAGTTTATATTAATCCTCTTTACAATGATGGGGACTTTACAGAAGCACAAACAAGTGAGCACCAACTTCCGAAATGGGCAGTTCAACTTTTGAAAGATGTAAAGCCTGATGAACAGAATAAAACTGGCACCAGAAGGGCACATAGAAGTGAAGGCAATTTTGCCTTGATAGCAAATGATTTTACTGAACCTTCCACATACAAAGAGGCAGTAAAACATAAAGAATGGCAACAGGCTATGGTTGAAGAATATCAAGCAGTAATTGATAACAACACTTGGAAACTTGTTGATTGTCCAGCAAATGTTAAACCCATAGGCTGTAAATGGGTTTACAGAATTAAGTATAATCAGAAGGGTGAACTTGACAAGTATAAAGCACGACTTGTCGCAAAAGGTTTTGCACAACATTGCTCCAACAACTAAATGGAACACCATCCAATTAACACTTGCATTGGCCGCTCAAAAAGGATGGAAAGTTCATCAAATGGATGTGAAAAGTGCTTTTCTCAACGGGGATTTACAGGAGGAAGTGTATATGACCCAACCACCAGGTTTTGAAGTTGAAGGACAAGAACATAAAGTCTGCAAATTGATCAAGGCTTTATATGGATTAAAACAAGCTCCCCGAGCCTGGTATGCAAAGATGGATGATTACCTTAAGAAAGTTGGTTTTCATCGAAGTGAATCTGATGATACTTTGTATGTGCGCCAACAGGGCAAATATCTGGTAATTCTTGTTATGTATGTCGATGATTTGATCATCACTCGCAATCATGATGATCATATTGCACAGGTCAAAAAGGAGTTACATGTAGGTTTTAAGATGACAGATTTGGGATTAGTTCACTACTATCTTGGAGTTGAAGTCTTCCAACATCCACATCATATTTTCATTTCTCAGAGTAAGTATGCCGCAGAGATTCTTCAGCGATTTGGCATGCAAGATTGCAAGCCCGTTCTCACCCCCATGGAGCAAAATTTGAAACTTTCAAAATTTGAAGGGGGGGAAAAGGTGGACAGTACAACTTACAGACAGTTGATTGGCAACTTGATTTATTTGACAAATACTCGTCCTGATCTATCTTATGCAGTCAATATTCTTTCACGTTTTATGCAGGAACCACGAGACAGCCACTGGAATGCAGCCAAAAGAGTTCTTCGATATATCCAAGGGACAAAAGATTTTGGTCTTCTTTACATAAAGACTAAAAATTTTGTACTTGGTGGATATTCTGATGTCGACTTTGCTAGGAGTATTGATGATCGAGCATCAACATCAGGTTATTTAATGAATATGGGGTCAGCAACAGTATCTTGGAGTTGTAAAAAACAAGCTACAGTGGCCACTTCTTCAGCAGAAGCAGAGTACATTTCAACATGGGAAGCAGCATGTGAAATTTTTTGGTTGTGCCGAATTTTGCAGGACTTGGGCATTTCTCAGGGAGAAGCTACATCATTGTTCATTGACAGCCAGTCAGCCATCAAACTTGCCAAGAACCCAGTTTTTCATTCAAAGACAAAGCATGTGGACACCAAGTATCATCATATCAGGTCTCTCATTGCCAAAGATGTCCTCAAACTAGTTTATTGTCCTTCCAAAGATCAGATCTCTGACATTTTCACAAAACCGCTTGGCAGAATAAAATTTACTAAGTTCAGGCATGAACTTGGTATCCGTTGTAATGTATCTTTGGATCATAGGGGGGAATGTTAGATGATCCAAAAATACAATTTTTATCATACGTTATAAAATTAGAATAAAATAATTATTAATTTAAGATATTAAATTAATAATTATTATTCTAGAATGTTTAATTATTTAATGGAGATTTTTAGAATTAGCATATTGTTGTAACTAGATATGACTCTCCAAATGTGTCGTATCTTAGGCTCTATTATAGGAGATTAGTTAGCTAGTTGGTTTGAATAACATTTATTGTAAATGGACACTTGTTATTTAATAAGTGATCCATAATTAGAGGTACTTAGGACATGGAGCTTATAAATAGCTCATTGCAAGAGTGTTTGGTTGTTCGGGTGTAAACTCTTGCAAAATCAATTATGTAATTGTTTTTTCTGATTAATAAAATTACGTGTCTGAGGACACTTCTGCCATTAAAATTGATGTATATTGATGTAATTATGTCAAATTTTCACTCATGGAGGTAGATTCATCTATCAAAAATAGTTTGCAACTGAATGAATCAGTTCCCTAGTTTCTAGAGGCAAGCTGTTCCACTGCCTAATTTGTAGTTCTTAGTTTAGAATTAGTTGGAATAGCTCCTAAAATCATGAGCTCGACCACTAGAGGCTAGGATGAGTTGTTTTTTTCTATATCTTGTGATTTTTCAGTCATTAGCATGGTTGGACTTTTGAGAAAGCTTGGAGCTTCATTGTATACATTTCTCAATAGTTTTGGCTAAGGAATAGACCAGGGTTTGCAGAACTCTATGGGATTCATGTGGCATCTTGCTTTGATATTGTGTTTCCTTCTGTAATTGTATGTTTATATGTGTTTTAGATATGCCATTATCTCTCTTGCTTCTTCTTAACTAAAACAAACAAGGATAAAGGTAGAATCCATTGAAATTGCAGTGCTCTACCTAGGGTTTGCTTAGTTATTGATGTTTTCAGCTGTTTGAAGAGGATCCTAAGGTTTTCTTACCCTCTTCATCTCCTCACCTGTCTAAATCTCTCCATTTCATTCAATTTGAAGTATCAAATCACTTTCCTACCTTGCCCCATTGAGACCTCTGCAAAACTGAGCCTCATTCCCAAGACCCAAAATTTACCTTTCCATTTAAGCCAACAAAACATCTTTAAATTCAATTAAACTCTTTTTCACACATACCTAGCCTAAGATCAGTATTCATATCAGTCAACTCAAGCCCTCATTGATCATATTTTGCTGAGATTGACAAGGAGAGAGCCCTCTCCCGACTTGGTAGGGCTAGCTACTAGGTTAAGCATGGTTTGATGTTGTCCTAGATCCTACCTTTCTCAGCCTGAGGTAGATTTAGGCCCTAAAAGAATCATAGTGTCATGATACAAACGAAGGATACAGTGGAACAAGAGTCATGACACTCAGGACCACCGAGGTTGAAAACAACCAAATGGGCAGATCGATGGTTAACCTAGGCAAGGACAATGTTGCCATGTATGGAGCACCAGAATTTCCAAAAGGTGGAAACGGACCAGGATTTCCATCTGGGGGAGGACCTTGGCTAGTAGACTCGAGGAAAGTTGCCATCGGGAACGAGCTTGAAAAACACTTGTATTGTAACCAAGAACTCGAATTGTTACAAGGAATATTTTGCGGGCAGTAAATTTTATGACACAGGAACAAAACTGGACCTTTTCATGTTTCAAGAGTCGAGGAAAGGATGAAAAGATGACTCTATCTCTTTTGAGGTTTAATGAGCCTGAAAGGACAAGTGCTCAGATGATCATTTTATTTTAAGGAGTCGAAAATGAACAAAAGTGACTACTCTAGAGAACTAGGCAAAATGTTTATCAGAAAAACCGTAAAACTACATATACACCTTGGTGATCAAATGAAAGAGACGTCTTCGCAAGTGTTACACTGACAACTAGATACTAGTCGCTAAAGTACACCTATTTTCAAAGACGGTCCAATTTCAGGAAAGTGTTCCCTCTGCGGACAGAGGCAACCCCTCTAGCCTTAGAGTGGGTCTAGTCATAGCAAAGACAAAACAACAATTGATTCCCTTAAATAGTCATTGTTGGAGGCATACCTCAAATCAGTGGTTGATGAAGTTCCGTTACGCTGCTCCAGCTTCCGTTTCTTTCTCCTCAATGAGCAATCAACCTGAAACACCACAAGAAAACAACAGAGCAGGTAACTGAGAACAACAATGATTTATTTACTTATAAGGCCAAGAAATCATAAGCTATCAAGTAAATTGTACACAAGATATAGGAAATCATCATTGATTGTATTAAAATGAATCAAGAGAAAAGCTTACAACCAAGTCTTGATGTTGCAAGCCTTTTCAGAGGGTCCAACCAGTATGTTTCTTCAAGCATTCACTCTCAAGAATGGGTCTCCCAAATAGATGGTATCTCTCTCTCACTCACAAGCTCTAATACAAGGTTAAGGCATTCCACAACCTCTTATCAAACTATTAGCAATCCCACACTTGTCACACTCACACCAAAGCTATCTACAAACTCAAAAGAACTAGCCAGCACTGCCCAACTAAAGAACTAGCAGATCATAGCAATGGTGAGTGATTTTATAGGAGGAGTCTCCATGAAATGAGGGAGAGGGAGCTTATCCTTAAGGGAGGTTTCACAAGAGGCGGAACCATCATCTCAGAGGAGGAAAAGTGACCCAAACTGACCCAACAACCAGCTCTAGAGACATCTAGAAGGTCGACTGTTTGAAAAAATTCTCCAAATCTGGATCGTCGCTAGGCATGAACTAAGTCTCAGTGACGACATCGCAAGGAGGAAATGCATGCAGACCAATCATCGTGATAAATATCTGGGAGCCTCGCGCCGGGCCCTAAAATCTGACCGTCGTGGAAAAAAGTGTACACCTGCGACGATGTCGTGATGAAACCATTTATGACAAAGGATCGTCGCATATATTAATGGCTTACTCACGATGAGGCAGAAACTTAGGAAATAGGGTCAGTTCTTCAGCATCAGAGAGCACTGTTTAATATTTTTGCATAAGTGGGAAGATATGGACATGTGTATTTGAAACATGACACAGTAGAGGGATTGGGATGAGGACAGTGACAAATTACTCTGTATTATATGCCCCCTAAAGCATGAAGCCCGAGAGAGTGGGTGGGGTGAAATGCTTTACGAAACCATGACTGAACGTGAACACCACCTTGAAGAACCTACAGACGCAAGTACAACTGATATTGCTGATAGTGAAATACATGTAGTTTAGGCATGGGCGCAACCATCCAAAAGACATATGAAACTTGGTTTGTGGTATGGACGCAGCCACCCAGTTGATAAGACCATATAAAATGACAAAGGTATGGTCGCAGCCATCCATGAAGACTCAGGTATGTAATCACAAACCAATCCACACAACCCGAACATATGCAATCTTAGTTTGGGGTCTTGAAACCCTAACCGATTTTAGTACAAATTCTAGCATGCGAACAAATGTGCTGAAGTTGAGCATGATAGAAAGTCACTTGAGTACCGATCAATAATGGAAACCGTTAACAAGTGTGAGAGAAACCACCAATAATGCCAATGGTTCTCAAGGTATTGCTAGTATAATCCACTAAGTGTGAAAAATGAGCTGAAGTCGAACACTCATGGAATCACCCAATCGAAGACAAATGATGAATGTCCATCGTCAAGCGTGAAGAACTTGCCATTGAGGCATGCAAGCTCCATGGTACCAAAAGGGACCTCTAGATCGATCTCCCGGATAATGAGTTGGTGTCGACATGAGACGATCTGTCGCAGGAGGGCCATAATGTTTCTCCCATCAACGACGTGAGATAAGGAAAAAGTGGTAGATGGTGAAATAGAGCATCAGGGGAGGAGGTAAGGGTGTGATTGTAGAAGGATTATAATCTTGAACATATCGGTGACACAACTCTGGAATGTGGCAGCATTTTGGTACCAAAGGATAGGAGGTCTAGTGGAGACAACATGGATCAGATGGAATGAGACAAAATGGCAACCAAAACCCTGGAAGGCCAATGACGATGTGAGGATATCCCAACCTGATAAGAAGCAAAAGTGTCGATGTTCAAGAGTGACTAGTTGCCGTATGTAACCAATGACGACTTCCAAATTTCCCCCACCATTGCTGGCGAGTACCCCAATTATTTTTGAAAACAAGCTTGAAGGAGATAGCACTTGCTTGTGATATAAGTTTGACCTTCGGATGAATCCAACCTAGTAATAGTTTAATGAGCCTTAGGGAGGAGAAGCTTGAGTCTCATCATGGTGATGAGTCCAATGTCGTCAGGGTTTAACGAGTCCGACATAGGAAAACTCATAGTCTTTTTCATGTTTAGAGAGTTTGAAAAGGATGCGGAAAAGAAAACTCCAGGGGGGGTCCTTTTTCGTAAAATTGTGTCCCTCAAGCCCGAAAAAGTATAAAATAATACTTGAGAGAACCGCTTGACCATTACGATCAAGGAGTACTTTTCGTAATTAGTGGTCTCGATCCGAAAGAGTAAAAAAGCGATCGAAGACACGTCGTTTCATAACCAGTATCTAACTCGAAACGACAAAGTCAGGTGATCTTTTCATGTTTATACAGTCAACAAAGAGCTGAAAGTGGACCGCCTTTATTCCGTTTAACGAGTTAAAAGGGAAAAACTCAGCAATATTTTCGTCTTTTGTAAGTCGGAAAAGGGCTTAAAGAAGACTTTTAGAAAATATGGACCAAGCATATATGACTCATTAAATGTATCTACTGTCCCTGGTTCTGCACAAAAGAAACCACATCATAAGACCCATTTGATACAAATGGATTATATACATGGAAATTAGGTTAAAAACTCAAAACCCTAAATAAAAACTTAAAATAAATGGCGAAACCCTAAACCCTATAGTGCAAACCCTTAAAATTTTGGAAAAATCACTATAAAAAGGGTCCATGGTAATTCATTTTTTACATTTACACTTTGAGTTTTTACCTTTGGTGATTTTGAGTGCAAACCTACACGAAGTTCAGAGCTTGATTCCGGCATCAATGATCGACCATCTTGCCCTAGACTCCTACCAAGTAAGTAAACCATATTTTGCGCTGCATTTCCATTGTTTTCACGGTCAATTTCATGTTCCATAGGTGGTTTTTAGTGGATTTTTTGTTTCAAATCTGCTTCTCGGTTGTCGCAGAAATCTCTCAAGGGTTAGTGATGACCGAGCATGCTAACACACACCACCGTCGGGGTCATCGCTAGAGACAGGTGTACTGTCACGATGATCGAGGAAAAACTTTGATTTTGAGCCATCGCTACTGTTTGAAAAATAGTCGCGACGGCGCCGTAAAGTTTGAATTTTTTATAATTTGCACATTTTGGTCCATAAAAACAATTCTAATTTCATTTTTTCTTCAATGCAGAGAAATAATGGCATTCATATGGTAAGAGAGAACCCATGATGACAATGATGAACAGGCATTTAACAACCCCGAGTGCAGAAGAGCCCTACATGACTGTGGATTATTGAAAATTTTTCTTACACCACACCTTCGCGCACAGCCAGACTTGCTCGAGCTGCTGATTCCCTCCTGGAACCCAACAGAGGGGAAGTTCGTCATCTGTGGTAAAGACATTGAGTTTGACGCGACAGACATATATTTCTTGACTAGTTTGTCTCGTCATGGTGAGAGACCAATCATGGAGGGTGTACGGGCTGCCGGCAAGACTCTTGATATGATGATAGCGTGGGTGTGCCCAGGGGCACACAAATCATCCACTAGTAGGAAACTGCAGATCCCAACAGTGGGGGATTTGACCCTTTGCTCAGTACTGTTTATGGTTACAAGAGCAGTGGGCTCTCAAGCATAACATGAGGCAACGAAGACCCATCTGTGGTTGGCCCTTGATTGCCTCACTCCGACCATGTACACTCACGCCAAAGCTATCTACCAAACTCAAAAGAAGTAGAAACCAACAATCCAAGAATTATGACCTAACTTGATCATAACAATGGTGAGTTCTTTTATAGGAGGAGAGCCTCCATGAAATGAGGGAGAGGGAGCTTATCCTCAAGGGAGGTTGCATAAGAGGCGGAACCACTATCCCAGAGGTGGAAATAGGGAAAATTTTAAGAACCCCCCCTAAATTTATATGTATAATAAATGGGCGAATCTCCATGGTATATAGGAAAAATGGAAGGCGATTTTATCAATAATATGATATGTATATATAATTTTTTGGCGAATCTCTCACCAGGCATGGCGAATATTTTACTCAATTATAAAATCTTGTGTTTATTGAATACACAAATGAAATCATTGCATTTCTTTAAAATATCTTTTGAAATCAAAATTACTGAAATTACATATTGATAACCTAGTGGGTGTAGGATAAAATTCACCTGTGCCATTCACAGAAAGCATGAGAAAAAATCTAATACTATATATAAAACCAAGAAAAATTCAAATTCATCACTTCTAGGGACCTCGTAACCACCCTGCGAATACACAAGTATGTTCCTGTTTGCAATTAGAAAAATTACCCAAATTACAATCTATTTACTCCAGCATATGTTGGAAAGTTATAGAAGGATGACTAGTGCAATCAATTCATTCCTTTTAGCCCTGGATTTGTTTCAGTTTAAAACAGAAGTATACAAATATACTTGTCCAATGTCTATGCTTTAAACATTCACCTTAAGATGTTTTTACAATATAATTTCCTAAGTCTATTTAATATCTTCATTATCATAAAAACCAACCTATATCCATCTTAACTCCACATCTACCACTCTTAGGGGGATGAAATCTATTTATCCCTCTGAGCACTTGGTAGACCCAGAATTAAGATGGATCTAAGATGGTAGAATTTCCCCTTTAAATAGTCTATGCTCACATGAATACCATGGGTTATCATAAACCTGGAGCTTAAAAATTACTATTAGTAATTTATAAAAATTAATAAAATTAATAGTTGATTTTTTTATTTTATTTTATTTTATTTTTTTTAACCAAACTAAAATGTTTAACATACATTAAATTACAACATCCATTTTTACTCTTGATCGGATCAAATATTTTTTCACCCTATGCTAGTTTGCATATCATGATACTTGATAGCTCTCGGGGGTTATTAGATCCAGAGTAAAGATGGATCTATGTTGATTTAATTCCCCCATTTAAATAGGCTACATTCCAGGTGAATACCATGGGTCAATACCATGTGCCACTTTGGTGAATACCATGGGTCAATACCATGTGCCACTTTGGTGAATACCATGGGTCAATACCATGTGCCATTTTTATTTTTATCAATATTAATATTAGGGTTAATAATGTTTTTTTGCATGGTATTAATAACAATCTAGTCCATGGTATTTGTTCCATATTATTTTGCCTATAGGTTTCACCTAAATATAACACATTTTTTGAGTGTTCATAAATATAAGGTGACTTATGGAGTAAATATAAAAAAATGTTTTATTTGCTTACCATACCTCTCGTTTATTTATATTTTTATTAATTTACCATACCTCTTTTACAAATATGGTATTTGGCCCATAGGATTCACTTAAATAAAACCTCTTCCTTGAGCCTTCATAAATAGAATGAGGGTTATGGACTAAATATAAAAAGAGGTTTTATTTATTTACCATGTGTCTAGTTTATTTATATTTTTATTTATTTACCACACCTTTTGAGTAAGTATAAAAAAACGTTTTATTTATTTATCATACCTCCACTTTACTTATATTTTTATTTGTTTACACCCTTGCATGTATATAAGGTGACTTATGGAGTAAATATAAAAAATGTTTTCTTTATATACCATACCTCTCATTTATTTATATTTTTATTAATTTACCATACCTCTTTTACAAATATGGTATTTGGCCCATAGGATTCACTTAAATAAAACCTCTTTCTTGAGCCTTCATAAATAGAATGAGGGTTATTTGTTTACACCCTTGCATGTATATAAGGTGACTTATGGAGTAAATATAAAAAATGTTTTCTTTATATACCATACCTCTCATTTATTTATATTTTTATTAATTTACCATACCTCTTTTACAAATATGGTATTTGGCCCATAGGATTCACTTAAATAAAACCTCTTTCTTGAGCCTTCATAAATAGAATGAGGGTTATGGACTAAATATAAAAAGAGGTTTTATTTATTTACCATGTGTCTAGTTTATTTATATTTTTATTTATTTACCATACCTTTTGAGTAAGTATAAAAAGACGTTTTATTTATTTACCATACCTCCACTTTACTTATGTTTTTATTTGTTTACACCCTTGCATGTATATAAGGTGACTTATGGAGTAAATATAAAAAATATTTTCTTTATATACCATACCTCTAATTTATTTATATTTTTATTAATTTACCATACCTCTTTTATAAATATGGTATTTGGGCCTTTGGCCCATAGGATTCACTTAAATAAAACCTATTCTTGAAAATGGGCGAATGGATTCACTTAAATAAAACCTATTCTTGAAAATGGGCGAATGGATTCACTTAAATAAAACCTATTCTTGAAAATGGGCGAATGGAAGGTTGTAACTCCTAATTTCAAGGGCTAAATTTACCTTTTTTACCCTCTCCCTTAAAATAAGGTGGGCTATTTGAGGTGATTTGTAAAAATGTACTATGATACAAAATATTCACCCACTAAAAATTTAAAACCCCTTAATTTCGCCAAAGGGCGAACATTCCCCTTAAAATTTTCTATGGGTGGAAAGGCGACCCAAACTGATCCAACAACCAGCTCTAGAAACATCCAAAAGGCCGATTGTTTGAACTAATTCGCCAAATCTGGATCGTCGCAAGTTATGAACTAGAGACTAGCAATGACGTCGCAATGATACAGTGCATGATAGAGAACCGTCACGCATTTTAAGGGTTTACTAGCGACGATGCAGGAACTTAGTAAAAAAGGGTCAATCTTCAGCATTAGGAAGCATTTGCTTAATTTTTTTGCATAAGTGGGAAGATATCAACATGTTTATTTGATACATGACATAGCAAAGGGACTAAGATGAGGATAGTGACAAATTACTGTGTAACACACCTCACAAATAGTTATCATGCTAAGAATAATCTCATTAATTACATTATCCCTAGATTCTTCAACATGGTATCAAAGATAAGGTGTTTAAGTCAAAGGAAGGGCATCAAAAGAGATATACAAGGATCAACCTTCATGAAGAGCATCAAAACAAGTTCAAGGGTTTTGTCAAGATTAAAGAATCAAGTCTACAACAAGCAGTATACAACATTAAGGTAACCCCACATCAAGAACTTGTGTCTCCACGTCACCATCATCAAAAGATCACCAAGACTCTCATCAAGATATCTACAAATCTATGAAACTCAAAGGACCTCAAAATGAAGATCTTATCATCTTGGAAAATATTTAAGCAGTCCATACCTACCCTACAGAAGAAGGCATTGTCATCTTCAAGGTTATAATCAAGCAAGGATCATCTCCTTATCTAAGAAGAAGATCATCCAAGAAGAAGCCCTCATATATCTTCTTCAACCATCCTCAAAGAAATCAAGGTGAAGATTTCATCTTCACATGACAAGTAAGCATATTTTCAATTTATAAACTTGGTTAACTGACTTCATGATTGCAAGGACATCTATAGGTTGGATGGGTCATCAATATTCCTTGCACGAAGAAGGAGGATATACACAGTCCTCTAAATAGCTGAAGCCATCAAAAAGGCCTCCTCTGAATTCATGGAAAGGGATACTTATGAAAGATCCCCTCATATAGAAATATTGGAGACATCAAAGAAAAGCTCACTCTTAGAATGTGTAATGAAAAAGGTCACATGGAATCTGATCTTCATGAAAGTAAAAGGGTATCAAGGGATGTAAGATATCTTCATAATATCCCATCTACAAGATTTAGGAAGGAATATGATCATCATCGTTCTAACTGATAGGCAAGGTAACAAATGTCCATGAACAAGAAGGTTACCTCATTCAACAACTTGTCGTTTCTATGCTAGAGAAAGATAAGTTGATGGAAAAAATATTCAAGGTTAAAAGAACTCAACCATGTGCAGAAAGGAAAGGCAAGGTTGGTCCTGAAGCAAGACATAATACATATAGATAAGATTCAATGCTATATAAAGATTTTGTAAGATCATATCACTAAAATATGGAGGAAGGTGAAGAAAACGGCCAAGAAAAGAGGGAGTAACAAATCTCTCTTATGAGTAAGATAGTATCCCTCACAAAAGGGTCCTATCATAAGCTCCTAAATCTTGTTTTATAAAATATGAAAATGATAATAAGATGCATAATGGCATCATGGAAGCATTAGAAACATGAGCTCATGATATCACCATGGGAATCATGAAGGACAAAATCCATGACATACAAACATGTAGGATATAGCTCTTGGGAACCTTAGTGGACATTGAAGGAAAGTATGAGTCATTTAAGACAAGGCTCATCATACATCAAGTCAAAAGGCAAACATCTGCTTGTTGAGGATATACAAGAACCTCAAAATTCTCTAATGGAATCTTCATCATAGGGCTCACTAACCTAGAGAGGAAGCAAGTGTTTCAAAGATTCCTTCATATCCACCAACCATGATAGCTAAGTTTAAATGAGAGGTTTTTGGAATTTGATAAACGAACCATTACAAGAAAGGCAAATTAAATTGAGTTTATAAAATAGTACAAGAATAAGTATCACCAACTTCTAAAACAATTTCCCGTAATACAAATTAAATTGAATTCATAAAATAATACAAAAATTAGTATGGCTCACTATTTGGATGGATAGAATCACATATATTCGATAATCTAAGAACATTGCACCAGGTTGGCCGCTGCAATCACAACTTCTGCTACAGTACATAGCTCTTGAATTCCACATCAAGCCTTTGAAAGACATAACCACACTTGTATTTGCCAAGTAAGAAGCCAATCGTTGATGGAATCTGTGATTTTAATGCATACGTTATGACTACTGATCCAACTGGAGTCCCTTTGATATAAGCATCACACGCACGAAGAATACAGTGGTCGTGTTTTTGAAAATGCTCTTTAACAAACATCTCAAAATGCTGCACAGATGATGAGCATGGGTGTATTTAGAATGAGTCCTAGACAAAGAATGATTAAAAAATATAACTGTAAATGAAAATCTCGTGAGATTTATACCTTTGGAGGCTTTCACAATATGTACAACATTGAATTGCACGATAGGAGAAAAGAGTTTTCTTTGTAGGCTAACGAGTTCTTCTCCCCTATCGCTAAGCCAATCTGTTTCTCAAATCTAGGTTCATTAAAATAAGGATTATCATTTAGTACCAATCCTTGAATAGAAACAAGTAGTTGTAAAACGTTTGATGACAACGGGTTCCACACTTCATTCCCTTTGCCTGTCCATGTGTTTAAAAGACTCAGACAGACTTTTCCATTCTTATATAGATTTGGATTCAACCGTAACCCACCAGAATGGTAGTAAGCTAACTGCAAAACCAACATATTAAAGCTAAATGAGACTGACTTCCATATTGAGTTCAAAACAAAACAACTTGAGATCTCATTTATTTCACTTTAAAATCAAACAGTTCTAGTTAAACTAATGCTTACAGGTGGTATATCGGGATATTCCGATGGAAAATGAATGTCAAAGAAGAAAAGTCCATCTTGATACGGAGTCCCGGCTGCTCCAACAATTACAGCTCTCAGCAAATCCATCCTATCCTCATATTCTAACAAAAATTGTATCTGTCAAATCAATGCAGAGTTTATATATTACAAGTTAGAACAACCAGAAAAATAAAGAGCTCGAAATACTCTATGCCCATATTTTATTTGTTCTAGTACACATCATGAGTACTAGAACAAGAAAGCAATATTGAAAACTGAGAAAACAAAAGACAAAAATAGCAAAAGGCAAAATTGAAGGAAATATGACTGCCCAGAATAGTGTTTCCCTATTAGTGAATGTTCAAATATCACGAACTCATTTAATAAGCCAGTGAAAAACAGTATTAGTGAATGTTCAAATATCATGAACTCATTTAATAAACCAGTGGAAAACAGGCCTGCATGGCTTAGGATCAGTTACATGGCAAGTGTTCTTCAAGATTGTTCCATTAATGTTGAATTTTCTTCATCCAGTTATGCTTATTGATAGGTTGCACGAAGATGTTCAAAAGTTTCAATCATGACCCCCAAAAATCACTAAACGGAATGAGAAAAGCATGCCCTTTGATAAATGTACCTGTATTGTTTCATTCCGATAAAAGTGATCCATAGCGTCAATTATACTATCAAAATGTTTAAATTGACTTGGCTCATGAAAACTACTGCTAGACAAGCTATGCACTGTATTTTCCTGATTTGTCTGCTCCATATCAATGTCTAGCACTGTATTTTCCTCATTTGTCTGCTCCATATCAATGTGTAGCACTGTATTTTCCTCATTTCTCTGTTCCATATCATCTTCTTCAACAGTCTCATCTTTATCTTCTTCTTCATCATCACTATAAACCACACATGTTTGTCGAGGTGCCATCTACATTTACAAAAAATAAAAATAAAAATAACCTTTAGGATATCATACTATCAAAGTAGTTTCATATTTCATATTGTAAGCAAAGAGCCAATTGTTCTTCTTATGTAATGTTGGAATTCATATCTTGGATGTAGTGAAATGCATATTTAAAGAGATACATTTATACCCAAAATCTCCGTATATTGAGACTAATAAAGGTTGCGTGATCAATTCCTCACAAGGGAGACAATGAAAATACATTCCTATGTAAGGGATAGTACTTCAACAGACAATAAAAATACATTCCTATGTAATATTCCACTATAAGGAAACCAAGAAAATAACATACCTTTGACACTGTTTCGTCTGCCCATGCTACCTCTATGTATCCATCTTTAACACCTATGATGTTACCAATACAGGATAGATAATATTCTTCAATATTCTTGTAAACCTGTGCCTTTTGAGTTTTCTTCAGAGCTTTCTGGTTTGTAGATAGATTTGCAGTCTCAAAAACGTTTTTGCGTCCTATTTCATCCCTAGATTCTATATGGTCACCCAACTGATCCACAATGCCAAGCACTTGATCTGCTTCCCCAAACACCGGAGAGTGAGGATGTATAACGATGGCCGCAACAAAGTAGTTATAATCTAGATGGTAAGCAAGCTCATACACACTTACTGACTCCTTTCCATCAAATTTTAGTGTATCTTGTGGACAATCCACAGCTTTCAACCACCTTACTCTTGCTATGCGTTCTTTTGAATCCACATTTTTCACGAGTCCTACTCGCCCTCTTGATTCAGAAGCCTTGCCATCATCAACGTCCGAACCTTTTTCCACTACATATTTTTCAGGAAAGAAGTCATGATCCCCAACATCTTTGATGGTAGTCAAGGTGTAGAATCTACACCATATGTCCTTGTACCATCTTGCCATATGACATCTACCCTAGTCCTTTTATTTCCCACAAATAACATTATCTCTTTTGTGGGCAAGTGTCATCTGTGGCAGGCATAGTAACTTCTAACATTCTCCTTTCAGATGCTGGAAGCAGACACCAGTCACCTAGCTGCCAATAAACGTCTGAAAAACAAGACAATAGCTGTAGCTCTTTAGGGTCCTGTTTCTCTGTAGGAGTCAGGGAATTGCAATAAGGATTTGCTGCAGCAATCCAATCCACGGAAATTGATCCCACTTCCACATTGCCTACTGTACCTTCCTTGTTACTTTTTTCCATGTACCACACAACCATCGAGCATTCTAGAAAACTGTTGATGAACTGCCTTGGACACGTTGCCCTGGAAAGTAAGGATAACAGAGATTATCGAGGATTGGAATAAGGCGGTCGGTTCGGCCTTCATTACTTCGCATTTTGATCTGTCATCAAATAACACAGTCACATTATTAACCACCTCACCGACTCTTCCCACCCAAGGTCCATGAATGACATAATCACTGGGCATAAACGCCCTTATTCGCTGAAGATCTCTACTGGAAACGTTTCTTATAGCATTAACTGATGTGGGAGTTAACAAATCCACTGTAACATCCACATTAACTACGATGCCTCTCTGTCCAGATGGATCTGAAGCCGTTGCCACAATATCACCATGGAAGATCGCCCTGTCAATCACCTCAAGCTCATCGGTTTTCTCCGTACTCTCCGAAAAATTTGTCCAAAAAATCCGTGCACAGTCTTCTGGAATAGACTCGTCTTCACTCTCATCCTCATCTAAATCAGAATCAGAATCATCAACAACTTTAGTACAACTCCAATTAAACCTGTGTGTTATACAGATTGGACTATGTCTTCCGTGTGCACACCTACACCAAATTGCTTTGTTTGAACTTTTCGGAAAAGTCCTGCTGAATCGCATATAGAGTGTTTTTCCGAAAAATCTCCGTGCACTGAAGCATCGTTACCGGGTGAGCTATCTGTGGATTTGGATGCATTGCTGTCTTCATTACGGTATGTGTCGTCCATTCGAATGCTTGCTTGTTAGCAAATTGCTGAAAGAGAAGGCAATAGTCAGAGGACCCGACTGCGCAGTCAATGTGTTAACTCCTTCGATTTTGATCTGCAAAACTTTTCTTGTAATAATTGTTGGATGTGTTTTTTTGAGCCGAGCCTCGCATGTTTATAGGTCGCCATGGGGACATCGGCTCTTTGCATGGGGTGCATGTCGTCGGCTGAAAAATAAATAGAGTGGGAATTAATAAAGTGTGGCTATATATTTTGATTGTATGTCGTCCATTGAAAAATAAATAGTCTGGGAATTAATTGAGTGAGCTGTATATTTTGATTTTGTGGTTGTATATGGGGTGTATGTCGTTGGCTGAAAAATAAATAAAGTAGGAATCGCTGTATATTTTGATTTTGTGGGTATATAATTAATGTTAGAATATTTGTTGTTTAAATGGTCGAATTTGTGAGTATAGATAATCCCCCCTTAATTGATGCTTTATAGTATTTTGGATATTTGTTGTTTATAGCAAAATAGATCTTGTCATGTTATATAAACATAGAAATAAGATGAATACCTTTATGGTTCAAATATGGAGCTAAGAAGTTCTAAAGTTTGTGAAGATGTCAGACGCACGTGTGAGCATACAACTTTTTACTCTAAGGGAATCCAAGGTTTCGCTTTTGGATTTTTCAATTTACATGTGTGGATGTGATTCTAGCTAACATTGGAGGGTTTTTCTAAGGTTTGAGCAGATTAGAAGGTGATTTGAGGGGGTTTTATTGCAGTGAAAATGGATGGTTGCATTAATTTAGACCCTAATCCAAAGGATATTTTGGTTATTTGGGGTATTGAATCCACTTAGCAAAATTTGGCGAAAGTGCATTATCCATCTAGCATATTGCATACAAATATGGATGACACATTAGCGTCGATGTCCCTAGATGTAGTTTTTGGTTCCTTGGATAGGCGACAAGTGGATTTTAAGCAGTCGAATATCTAGGGCATGGGAATGGCTCAAGAAGTGAGAAACCCTAGTCAGTTTCCAACATAAGCACTATATGGAGTACCGTTTTTGGGTAATGTGGAACAATCTCCTCCAATGTTCTCATAAACCCTTGTATCATATGTAACTAAGCTTCAACAATCTGGAGGGCTCAATGATATTGTTTGAAGCAATGGGGTGGTAAGTTTCAATAACTTTAATCCTCTTCCGTCTCCATGGGTGTTGACGGCTAGAGATTTTTTGTCAAAATCTAGTGAGGGTTTGACCTTGAATGAGATTTTCTTACAAGATGATTTGCCCATGTCACATTCTCAGGGGCCTGAGCTAATTTTTTCAGCGGGAGTCATTGATGGTGGGGTATCGACAATATTCGAGCTCATTACTTCAGGGCATAGGGCCCCCTTATCTATGATCAAATTGAGGTGTTTTAGGAAGGATGGAAGGAAAGGATATCTCATGGTAGTGTGTTGGGACTTCCTCTTGAGCTGGTTGTGTTGGAATTCCTAGGTGGGGGTGTGAAAAAATGAGTGGATTTGTATGGCACCTATTTTGGGGTTTAACCTCAAGATTTTGGAGTAGCTAATGTGGGTGGAACTCCCATAGTTGATGAAGGTTTGGCCACCCACCGAGAAGGTGATACTACAGGTTCTGAATCCCTAGAAGCTTGTTTTTTCCTCTTGTATTTCATCTGCATTGGGAATGCATCTAGGACTCTTGACAGTACCGTTATGACCTCCTCCCATATGTATTCCCCTCATCCTTCCTCGTCTGAGCTTGTGTCTCTCCCTACTGTGGATCCCCACTATAACCTTAGGCCCAGACTCCCCAAGTGGGATTCTTCTGCTGGGGTGGGGGGACTTCACAATCTCGTACCTATTCATGGCCCTGGTAATCTAGAGGTAGAAAATCTCAGATTTCAACGGCATAATTGAAGGCCCTTTTAGATATAGCAGAAGTCAAGCAATAATCTCTTGATGGGGTGCTTAAAGCATGCACACCGTTGCGAAGGTTACTACATGATTGTTATTACCTTCAATTGCAGGGGATTAGCTAGTTCCCCCCCCCCCAAAAAAAAGCCAACCCTTCAAAGATTGATCCTTTCCTCTAGTCTTGAAATTATTTTTCTTTAGGAAACATTGGGTCTAGGAGATGTGATTACTGAAGCATTGAATAAAATGTTTCCCGCTTGGTATTTTTTCTCCTTGGATGAAAGGGTTTGATCAGGGGGTTTGGCCATGGGTCTCAATTTGACGTTTATTAAGGTCTCCAACATATGGGGCTCTGATATGGTCCTTAGAGAAAAAATATACTCAACAAAATATGGACCTTGCCACGACAGAGCCCCTTTCTAGAACAATTTAATGGTTGTCATTCATGAAATAACTCGTTTGTTTCTGATATCCAAAACTTTTCTTTCTTGTAATAATTTCTGGATGCGCTTTGTTTGAGTTGAGTCTTGCATCTTTATAGGTCACTATGGGGACATCTACTATTTGTATGGGGTGCATGTCGTCTCCTAACAGTTCATTATTTAAAAATAATAAATAATTATTATATTTACATATTCAAAAATAATAAATTATATATTTTTAAATGTATTTAATAAATAAAATATTTTGTAAATAATTTGAGGCCTCTATAGTTATTCATATTGTTGAAGATTTAGTGAAATTAAGTGTGTAGTGTTTTAAATTTTATTTTATTTTCTATTTAAATCTTTACATAATATTTTACTTTTTATTTAAATTTTACATTAAATTAAAAAGAATATTTTGAGTAAAAATAGATCTTGTTATGTTATATAAACATAAAAATAAGACAAATATCTTTATGGTTCATAGATGAAGCTAAGATTATTTGGTTCTAAAGATTGTCAAGATGTCACATGCACGTGTGATCACGCAACTTTCTACCCTCAGGGAATCCAAGGTTTCACTTTCATTTTCCCATTTGGATTTTCAGTTTACACCATGTGGAGGCGGTTATAGGTAATAGTGGATGGTTTTTGTGAGGGTTTGAGCGTATTAGAAGATGATTTGAGCATATTATGAGGTAATTTGACGGGGTTTTACTGCAGTAAAAATGGATGGTTGCGTTAATTTAGACCCTAATCCAAAGGATATTTTGGCTATTTGGCATCTTGAACCCACTAAGCAAAATTTGGTGAAAATGCATTATCGTTCTAGCATATTGCATACAAATCTGGATGACACATTAGCGTCATTGTCCCTCGATGGGGTTTTTGGTTCCTTGGATAGGCGACAAGAGGATTCTAACCGGTTGAGTGTTTGGGGCATGGCGATGGCTCAAGAAGTGAGAAAACCTAGCTAGTTTCCAGCACTAGTGCACAATGGAGTACCACTTTTGGTAATCTGGAACAAGATCCCCCAAAGATCTCATAAACCCTTGTGTCAGATGTACCTCGGCTTTAGCTATTCGAAGGGCTCAATGATATTGTTTGAAGCAGTGGGGTGGTAGGTTTCAGTGGCATTAATCCTATTCTGTCTCCATGGGTTTTGACGACGGAAGCTTTTTTGCCAAAATCTAGTGAGGATTTGTCCTTGAATGAGATTTTCTTAAAATATGATTTGGCCCAATTACATTCTTAGGAGCCTAAGCTAATTTTTTTCAGCGGAAGTCATTGATGGTGGGGTCTTGGCAGATTTTCGATTTGATTATTTTAGGGCATAGGCCTCCCTTATCTTTGATCAAATTGAGATGTTTTAGGAAGGATGGAAGGAAGGGATATCCCATGGACATGTGTTGGGGATTCCTCTTGAGCTTGTTGTGTTGGAATTCTTAGGTTGGAGTGTGCAAAAATGAGTGGATTCAGGTGGCTCCTCTTTAGGGGTTCAACCTCAAGATTTTGGAGTAGATAATCTGGGTGGAACTCCCACTATTGATGAAGGTTTGGTCGCCCACCCAAAAGGCAATACTAGGGGGTCTGAATCGCTAGAATCTGAGCAGCCAAAATATGGATCAAATCAGAAATTGGTCGATAGGCCCACAAATAATAATAATTGTGAGGTTCATAAGGTGGGAATAAAAAAAAGAAAAGGAAGTTTATTTGTCCAAAGGCAGATGATAGGAATCTAACACTTGGTGAGGGAATTCAATTCGACTCATCTATGGAAGTATCAGAGCACATTCTAGTATGTCGAGCAAAAGGGCACTCTTTTAGAGCGGATGAAATATATGCATGGATCAAGAAGACATGGGATGTATCTCCAACGAAAATGGTCCAAGTAATAATCCTGGCTCATGGTTCGTTCATGCTCCAACTCCAGGTAGAAGGAAGTGGAACAAGACTTGGCTCAACTGGAAATTCTTGTGGATAATGAGGCAGGTTCAGGTTCGAGTGTGAAAGATTAGTGGGAGGAGAAACTAGAGGTGCAATAGGTAAGAATCAAGGAAGCTCAATATTATCCTTTTGTGGGTACTTGTGTTTCTCCATTTCCCTATTTTATATCTCATTCAGAGGTTGCATTTGCTATCATATCGAAGCCTGGTCCCTCTAGGCTTATTTTTCCCACTTGTATTTCATCTGCATTGGGAATGCATCTTAGGACTCTTGACAAGACTATTACAACCTCCTCCCTTATGTATCCCCCTCATCCTTCCTCATCTGAGCTTGTCTCTCTCCCTACTTTGAATCCCCAATATAACCTTAGGCCCAAAATCCCCAAGCAGAATTCTTCTACTAGGGTGGGGGGACTTGGATATTAGTTTTTGGTAGCATCGAATGTGCTCTAGCCATGAAAATTGGTGGAGAGGCTAAGTCACATTATTTCTAAAGAACCTAGAAACCGTTTGCTGAAATTCCACCCGGATTGTATTTTATTAAAATAATTAATATTTTTAATGGGGTTCCTAAGTCTAAACTTAGAAAAATTAAAATCTTAATGGGTATTAATCAAAATATGGGTGAGAATGATCTAGAAGGTGGATCAAGTCATGTTTTAATCTAAACCATTGATTAGAGACTTAATCTCAGCCGTTGAGGTCTGAACAAGAAAAGGAGGGTTGGGGTTCATTTAGAGACACACAAATAGTTTGAGGAAATCGAATTTTTGAGGTGAGAAGTTCTCAAGAGGAAAATTGATTTTGGAGATCTTCCAACAGAGGGGCAGTGACAATCTAAGAACGAATTTCCGGAGGGTACAAGACAAAGAGATTATAGAAAGATGTCTAGAAGAGGGCTGCTATTCGCCTATGTAGTGCAGCGTAAACAATTAGGAGAAGTCAAGTTTCTGCTGAGGGAATTCGAAGTTCAGTTGCAGAAGTCAGGGTGTGAGACAAGGAGGAAAGAAAGTTGATTTCTCAGCCATCAGAGGATCTTGAGCAGAGAGGCAGTGTAATACCTAGGAGGGGTGACATACAAGCTTCTTAGGGTGACGCAATTGGACGCAGAGGCCATCAGAGGATGACGCAAAGCCTCCAAAGTTGAAGGATCAATCATTATTTCTCCAGTGACAGGGTGAGCTGCTACACCAGTGTTCCCGCATTGGGTTTTTCTGGGGACTATTTTGTCCAAAACTAATTGTGTCCTATGTATCTTGTTCTTTGCTCAGTTTTTTGTTTCATGTAATCAAATTTTTTGTAGTGTAGGTTGTAGAAGTAATTTGCTTCAATATTCAGATAATAACTTGATGATGTATATTAAAATCAAGTAGGTGAAGTATATTCAGATTTGTTGTAGTAGGGGTTCCTTGAGGATTAGGAATTTTCACATGGTATCAAAGCATTGATTTTGAAACAGGAAGGTGAATCCAACACTGAGTAGAGAGGCCAATAATTTCATTTGGTAGAAATTCAAATCCCATTGAAAGGATTGCACAGTCCTTGCCGGGAAGCAGATATTATGAGGAAATCTCTTTCTGAGAGAGTCAAAAAGATGGTACGATTTCCAATTCATGGGTTTTTAGAAGCAGAGGGAGTGATGTAGAGGCTCAGCATAGTACTTGAAGGGAGAAGTTTCTGCCAGGGTGGAAATCCACAGGAAAAGAGAGAAGACACATAGAAGGGGAATTTTCTCCTTAGACAACCTTTTGCTAAAAAGTTCGAATTTCTCACTTGTTGGGCAGCTGAGCAGTGGCTAGAGGAGTCAATTCGACAGTTTGGGTGAGATGGCATCACATGGGCTCAGAGATTAGGATAGGTTGGAAGGAGCTTCCAACTATGTCATATCGAAGACCAAAATCTTAGCTGTTATGGAGGAGTACGATCTCAAAGCCTACGTCAAGAGTGTTGTGGTTGTTCTTGCTGACAATGATTAGAAGAAGTACAAGGCCAAGCAGAGGAAGGCGAAGAGGTTCATACTCGATGTAGTTCGAGATCATATGGTCTCACACTTGCAAGGCAAAGATACAGCCCGTGAAATGTGGGAAGATTTGTCTTCATTGTATGAAGGTTCTTCCGAACGATGGAATATGTACTTAGAACAAAAGTTGTAGTGGCCATTGATGTAGAAGGAGAAGGGGTTAATTCCTATATTTAACTTCTTCAAGACAATAGGGACCAACTTGCTACAGTGGGGTCTGTTAGCACTTGAAATTTCACCTCAGGCTGAGAAAGGCAAACTCCAAGGCAACATCAAACCACTTAGTCTCGTAGCTAGCCCTACGGGGCAGGAGAGGGCTCTCTCCGGTATATCTCGGCAAAGATATTCAAAGGGCAGAGATAAACAATAAAGAACACTGATTTTAGGCTATTAAACTGATAAAAAATTTTGATTTGGGATTTTTAGGGTTTTGGTGGAAAATTGGGGAAAGGAAATTTTGGGTGCAGGGATTGGACACAGTTTTCACAGGGGGTTCTTTGGGGCAAGGTAGGAGATTGTATTGATTCATTTGAAAGATTTGGATGGATGAGAATGACTGGTGAGGAGCTAAGGAGAGCAAGCAATCACCTTGAATTCTCCTTAAACAGCTGAAAACATTGATATTAAGCAAACTTAAAGGCAGGGCATAGAAACCATGAATTCTACCTTAACACTTCATTTGCCTAATTTGCAGAAGAAAAAGTACGAAGATGATTCACATAACAAACTTACAAGTACAAAGAGAAACACACTATCAATACATGTAACCACAGGAATCCCAAAAAGGACTGCAAAACCCTGGTCTTTCTTCCTTTGCCAAAATTGCAGAGATACAATGAGTAATACAATAGAAGCTTTCTCCCTCAAGAGTCCAACCTCTCCAACCTCTGAAAATGACTAAGAAAATACATAATATAGGCAAGCTAACACCTTTCCTTGCCTCTAGGGTTAGAGATCATCCTTCTAGGAGCTGTTTCAACCAATTCTAAACTGAGCACTAAAATCTAGGTAGTCAAAACAACTTGCCTCTATAAGCTAGGAAACCAATTCATTCACTAAATGTTTTCTATTTCATGAATGTATCTTCTAGAATAGGTAAATAAGTGTCATTTCAACATGAAAATACATTAATTACATCAAAAAGGGTGAAAAATCCCATCACAAGTCAAAACTGGTCAAAGCTGGGCGAATTCCTGAGCTGTAGATGAAAAATTGGCAAACTTTCCCAACACGTCGCGCCCTGATCCTGAACAGGTCGCGCGCCTTTGGAGCTGCGTTTGAGGCACTTACAGGTGTCCAAATGAGGCAAAAGTGGGCTTGTTGGAAAGGTCTGGATGTCTACTTTCCAACCCAAGTAGAATTTTGGAATTTAGTGGCCATTTGCCCCTCCAAAATTTCAATCTCCCAAGACTGCTTCTTGTGTGTCAAAAAGGTGGCAGAAAGTCATTTTTTGCATGTTTTTTGACCTTCTTGAGGCTCAAAACTTGGTGAAATCTCTTGGTAATTTGTGAGCTGGTGTATCTTTGCATGAAAAATCCAAAAATTCTGAGTTTTCCCGAAATGGATTTGCCCAACGAAAAGGTCTCCGTTTTAGTGCTTTGCTCAACCTCCTTGGATCTAGCGATTGTAATTTTGACATTTCTCTAAAACCATGACACCTGTGAAAAAAGTGAAGGAGGTTTTTCTTCCTTGGCCTGTTTTGGACAAAAACCTCTCTCAGTTTTCCAAAATTCATCTTTTATTGCTCTGAAACGGCTTTTGAGTGAAACTTATCCCGATGTGTGGAACAAGGGATTTTGTCAAAATGAAGCGAAATGAAGGGGATAAGAGGCTTATAAATTCTTGGGAAAATTTTTGGAAGTAGGGAGGGATGTTAGGAAGTAGGGGAAAGTGGAATCACGGAGATCGAGTGAGTGGAAGGGGTCCAAAAGGGAAAAACTCAGGCCCAACTTAGAAAATTGCTAGGTTGTAGCAAGAAACTAGGGTTTGTGGAAAAATGAGGAATTTGGGGGATCTCAGTGATGGGAAGCATTTGATAAGGTATTTTAAGGATAGGGGAAGGTGTATGAACATCAGGATACAAGTTTTGCCGATGATTTGACCGTCCAAGAGAAATTGCCTTCAAAACCCTAGGAGAGGGAAATGACCTTACCTAGGCGCAACTGAAGCATGAACAAGGTGTAAAATGACTCATTAGACACTGAGATGATAATGAAAACCCTATGAATGATGATAGACTCAGCTGAATAGTGACATAGATTGGCATTTGGGCAACTTTGAAAAGAGTGAGAGCAAACCCTAGACCTAATGCCTAGTGACCAAATTTTTCTTGAAAACTCTTTGAAATGACAAAATTTGACCTTGACACTATGAGACCACTTTGTAAGAGCATATTTGATCACTGGAGGAAGGCTGGAAAGACTGACACTAACATTGGCTCCAATGGGGATGGTAGCTCCTTGGAGGTGCCAAGAACCGCAGATCTCTGTAAGAGCTAGACAGTGCCTTCATCCATTGGGCAATGGAGTCAAAAACTCAAGCTGAAATGCATGACTGAAAACTGATGACTTGACAACACAAATTGACTCTCACTCAACTAAAAACTGACTCAATTCTTAAACACAACCGACAAACTAGAAATGATGCTCAAAGGGGAGCTTATTCATCAAAACCTACTCTAATAGTTTCATTCATCACCTGATCAAGTGAAATGAAACAACCAATGCAACCAAGTAAGTATCCCATCTGCTGTTTGAATTCTCCGCAAATGCTCGCTTATGAACAACAAGAGAGAACTACTGAAAGGCAACTCCGATGGCAACTTGGGAACAGATCCGTTGAATGCTATGGATTCTCTATCTGCCTCCAAAAACACTGCATAAGGATCTTGAAATTCAAGCACACTGGATCTTAGCTCATCTAATAGATTACTTCTCGTTTCCTCATACCATGAATGCAAACTTTGATCTGAGCCTTGTGACGAGACCTCTACTGAAAATGACAAAGAAACCGGCTGCCGGATCAAATTTGTATCAATACACGTTTCAAGATCACATATAGTCAATGGAGAAAGACTTTGACTGCAAACCTCATCCAAAACATCAGCTATTGGATCATGAAAAACTTGAAAAGACTGCTACAATGTATCCATTGAAAATGTATGACATCCTTCTAGCTGTTCATCTTTTTCTTGAGAGATTTTATGAAGATTCTGCCTTATAAACTGAAATGCTTCGAAACAAAAGGGTATAGAATCTTCCTGCATCATCAAATCATGTATTTCATCTTCCACAACTTCATTTGTAATCTGCCCTTCAATTTCATTTGGTGGCTGCAAATCTAATGCTACAGGCTGCTCAAGAATTTTGTTATATGTCTCATCCTCAACATTAACATTGAGAGATTGCTGATTTGTTATAGGCTGTACATTTGAAGATTTACTATGCAATCTACCCTTCAAAAACTGAAATGATTCAAAACAGAATGGTACGGAGTCACCTTGAATCATTAAATCATGTGTGTCCACTTCCAAGTCTTCAGCTGCAACTTGAAAATCAATGGCTTTCGGAGGTTGCAAATCTGAATATGAGAAGTCTTGAACAAAATTTTCATTGCTCTCAAGATGATTCAAATCAAGACTTGTTGACATTTGATTTCTGATTGCATGGTAGTTATCTCTGATGAACTGAAACGAATCAAAACAAAAAGGCAAAGATCCTTCACTTACTTCAAACTTTGATGCACTTTCCTCGTCAATGTCATAGCTGATATGTGATGGCTGAACATTGTATTCAAGCTGCTGAAAATGAACGTTTTCCTCCCACAAACTAGCTACTTGTTTGATTGCAAGATTAGCTTCTGTTTGGAGAACATATTCATCATCATACTGATCAAACTGAGGTAAGTCATCGGTATAAAACATATCATCAAGCATGCAGGTCATATCAACAGTTCTTTCTTTGCCAAGGTGATCTACAAAACAATCATTATCAGATCTATGACAACTAGGATAAGAAACAAAATGTTTTGGATCAGCTACTTGTTCTTCTTCAATCAGCGAGCCATGGGTTTGAACATCATAATCATTCCTTGCGTTGATCTTGTCCATCATCTTTTCTACCGCACTTACCAAAATGTCAAGCTTCAACTCTAGAGATGTTGATTCGGCCGGATTTATGTTTTTCATCTCTTCTTCTTTCAACCTTGCCCTTCGGATCAGTAGATGAGCCTCTACATTTACTGCACTGTTTTGCATCTCGTGAAGTGTTGCAATATTCCTTTCTCTCAGCTGAAACTCCATCTCCGGATCAAAGGCACCCGATAGTGTAAGAGAGCAGATATAGGAGAAGGTCTTATATCAACTGGCATCGAATAATAAACTTGGTTAAATCGGGCCAAAAACTGTTGTACTGTCTCCTCTGGCAATCTTTTCAGCTGGTTATACTCTTCTACAATCAAGAAAAGGTTATGCCCGATCATCCACCTGTCGAGAAAAACTTTGACAAACTGCTAGAAATCTGAGATGCTTGCATTAGGCAGGGTTTTGAACCAACTCTTAACTTTGGCTGGCAAAGAAAGAGCAAAAAGCCTTATTGATCCAGGTGGATATTGGTGGCCACCTGCCAAGTCCACCTGGACCCCCACCATTGTCTTTCTCAGCATTTTCAGTTTCCTTAATTGTAGCACAACTTACTATTTTTAGCAGTTTTTCGGGTCTGAACTTCCGGAGCCGTTTTGAGGCCCTAAACGACATTTTTTGGGGAATCCGGGGGCAACACGAGTCCATGGAATGGACTAGTGTTTCCCGTTCCAACAATGATAGTGCTCGGATAGATCTTTCTAATGAGCTATTGTACGCGTCAAACGGAGATCATATGCCAAAGTTACGACCCCGGGAAGTTGATGTACCAACTTACCCCCAAACGGGGCCCACAGTTTGGCGTTTCATCTCCTAGGGTTAGGTTTTGGAATGTTAAGGGTTTTTCCATTGTTTCTCAACAATAAATAGGCCTTCGAGCCTCATTGTAACACAGTTCAGAGGCATGTAGCCATCACATCTCTTCTCAGAGATAAGCTACCATCACCCTAGCTAGTTTATTTCCATTTCTGTTTGTAAGCATATTTCAGTATTTTCCATTAATGAAATGAAGTATTATTTCCGCTGCATCTTTGTGTATATGGTTATCTCTGTAATTTGTTGCGTTCCTGTTTAAATCCGGATCAGTGGTATCAGAGCGGTCTGCTTTTTCTCTCTTTTTCTTTGCATGTCCCCAACAAGGTCGGGATATAAGGAGTTAGGGCTTGAACTGGTTGAACCTTTGCAAGACCAGCCTCGCAAATCCCGACGGCCTCCCATGGCGGACGAGAAGAAAGACGAGGGGGCAGGAGATCCCATCAAAATCTTGCTCGAAGAAGCGCTCGAGCGAAAACGGAACGCGATGATGGACAGCATTGCGCAGATCCTTCAGCGGCTACCCAGAAGCGGCGCATCGGCTTCCAGCAGCTCCTCTGGAAACGCCACACCCTTTAAGGTA
The DNA here is from genome assembly GCA_031772625.1 of Pinus tabuliformis. Lineage (NCBI taxonomy): Eukaryota > Viridiplantae > Streptophyta > Pinopsida > Pinales > Pinaceae > Pinus > Pinus tabuliformis. The sequence continues at coordinate 967,556,729 of CM062810.1, forward strand.
CAAGTTAATTTTGAAATCCCCATATTCGAGGGTCAGATAGACGCCGATGCCGTAGATAAATGGTTAAATCTGCTAGAGGGTTATTTTTCTATTCATGAATTTTCGAGTCGGGAAAAGATTGTTTTTGCTCTTCTCAAAGCAGCCCCCCACGTCAAGGACTGGTGGGAAACCTACTGCGAGCAGAAGGATGAAAGTACTGGCTCACTATTTTCAGCCGCACCCACCTGGGATTCGTTCCGGGATGCCATCAAGGAGCAGTACTACCCTGTCGGAAGCTATGAGGATGAATACATAAAGTGGACCACGCTTGGCAGGGAAGGGACCAAGACGTGCCGAATTCACCAATCTTTTCCATACCCTTCGCACAAAGTTGGGTATCAAGGATTCGGAGCAACATTTGATACTCAAATACCGTGGCTGCCTGCACAAGTACATCCAGGAAGAAATACAGTTCCTAAACATCCCCTCGCTCGGCGCAGCATACCGGTATGCCGTCAAGGTCGAGCAGAAGTTTAAACAAAAGAAGCGAGACTTTGGATCTGCGAATCCAAAGCAGGGGAAAGGTGCCCCTAAACCACAGAACAAAGGACAAAGCCAAGGCGGGACAGCCCAAGACAACCAGCCGAAGCTGCAAGCAAAGAGCAACGCCGCGAAGCCGAGAAAGGACACTGGAAAATGGTGCGAGTTCCATAAGAGCTCCACTCACAACACAAGTGAGTGTCGGGCCAAGCAGTCACTGGTGGCTGAGCTAAAGGTTTCAGAATCAGATGCATGTTCCGACTCTGAGTCAGAACCCGATAAGGGGTATGAAAAAGGGAAGCAGATCATTGATGCGGATCCCAGCGCCACTGTTGCTACCGCAAAGATCCAGAAAAATGAACCCGAAGATCCAGAGGAGGAGGAGCGTCTCTTCCACTCCCAGATGTGGGTAAAGGGCTCCCCGATACAGTTCATTGTTGATAGCGGGAGTCAAAAGAACCTCATTTCGGCAGAGGTCGTGAAGCGGTTGGGCTTACCGACCACAACACATCCACAACCATACACCATTGGGTGGCTTCACCAAGGGCGAGATCTTCGCGTGAGCCAGCAGTGTCGCCTTCCATACAACATCAAGCCCTTCACGGATGAGGTATTGTGTGACATTGCTCCCCTTGAAGTTTGTGATGTATTACTAGGACAACCATACTTGTGGAAGCGACATGCTGTGTATGAATCAAGGCCCGTGCTGTTATTATTACATTGGGAAATAAGTTGTTCAGGATACCAGAGGTAGCACCACCTGCCGCCATCTCTTTGATTACTGCAAAACAATGCAGTAAGATCATTTCCAAAACCAGGAAATTTGTTTTCCTGATGATACGCCCTCAAGGGAAGAAGAAGACAGTGGCCGCGGCCTCCAAACGGGGTCCCTCTGCACGGCAGCTACAGATGGACAAGATTGTGGAGGAGTACGAAGACATCTTCACCTCCCCGGCAGGGGTTCCTCTGCACTGTCAAGTCAAGCACTCCATCGATCTGACCCCAGGTGCGCCGCTACCCAATGGACCAATTTATCGGCGCTCCGTTCTGGAGAACAATGAAATCAAGAGGCAGATTCAGGAGCTCCTGCAGAAAGGTCACATCCGTCCGAGTTCTTCGCCCTGTGGGAGCCCGATAGTGTTGGTACAGAAGAAGGATGGGACGTGGAGACTCTGTATTGACTATCGGGCGTTGAACAAGATCACTGTCCGTAATAGGTACCCAATCCCGCGGATTGATGACCTCCTAGACCAACTAAAGGGGGCGAAATATTTCAGCAAGATCGATCTGAAGTCAGGATATCACCAGGTACCAATTGAACCCTCAGATGTGTGGAAGACTGCCTTCAAATCCAAGGAGGGCCTCTTCGAATGGTTGGTCATGCCTTTCGGATTGACGAATGCTCCTGCAACCTTTATGAGGCTAATGGATGACATCTTGCGGCCATTCACCAACTCCTTTGTAGTAGTATACTTGGATGACATTCTGATCTTCAGCCAGAGTTGGGAAGAGCACCTCCACCACATCCGACAGGTTCTCCAAACACTGCGGCAACACAAGCTATGTGCCAATTTGGAGAAATGCACTTTTGGCATGACCGAGGTTCAGTATCTGGGATACATCATTGATGAACAGGGGGTGCATGTCGATCCAGCCAAGGTCCAAGTCATTCGGGATTGGCCCTCTCCAACCACTCTAACAGAGCTCCGCAGCTTTCTAGGTCTTGCCAACTTCTACCGCAGGTTTGTGTTGGGATTTTCTCATATTTCTTGGCCCTTGAGTCAAGTCACCAAGGGCGGGGCGAAAGCAAAATTCTTTTGGTCTGAATCTCAACAGAAGGCATTCAGGGAGTTGAAGGATCGCCTCTGCACGGCACCAGTGCTCGCGTTACCAGATTTACAACAACCATTTGAGGTCGAGACAGATGCCTCTGACTATGCTATTGGGGCAGTCCTTACTCAACATGGACATCCAGTGGCATATCACAGTGAAACACTTTCAGACACAGTCCGGAAGTACCCCACTTATGATAAAGAGATGTATTCCATTGTACAGGCCTGCCGACAATGGAAGCATTACATTTTGGGGAAGGAAACGGTCATCCACACAGACCACCGACCTCTGCAGTTCATACAGACCCAAGGGAAATTGCAGAATGATCGCCATCAGAAGTGGTCTACATACCTGCAACAGTTTCACTTGAATATCAAGTATAAAAAGGGCAGCACCAATAATGTTGCAGATTGCCTCAGTCGACCACCGATCATGGCGCTAACCACCGTGCTCAACTCTTGCGGGCACGAGACTTCTGATTGGCCACTTCTCTACAAAAGCGACCCAGAATTCGGCCACACATACCAGACACTCTTGGAGGGTCGGCAGGTTGCAGATTTTCACCTCCAGGATGCCCTATTATGCCACCTCGGTCACCTTTGTGTTCCTTCAAGCGAGCGTGCCAAGATGATTTGGGAAGCACACTACAGTCGGGCTGCTGGGCATTTCGGGGTCGAGAAAACAGTGGCAGTACTGCAAAACTATTTCTATTGGCCGAATCTTCGACAGGATGTTGGGAAGTACATCCGATCATGTACTGCCTGTGCCATTGCCAAACCGACCATTAAGAAGCAAGGCCTCTATACCCCGTTGCCTACCCCTAGTCGACCTTGGGAATCCATCTCCATGGATTACATGTCAGGCCTTCCTTCCACTAAGCATGGAAATGACTGTGTTTTTGTGGTCGTCGACAGGTTCTCAAAGATGGCCATTATGATGGCCTGCAAGAAGAATATCACAGCAGAAGCCACTGCTAAACTCTTCTTTGAACGAGTGTGGGTGCACTTTGGGATCCCACAGTCTATCATCTCAGATCGGGACAGTCGGTTTCTCAGCACCTTTTGGTCCAGTCTCTGGTCAATGCTGGACACCAAACTCACGAAGTCCACAGCCTTCCATCCTCAAACTGATGGCCAGACAGAGGTTGTCAATAGGATGATTGTGCACATTCTGCGCATGTATAACTCAAAGCATCCACGCACATGGGACGAGAGCCTCCCCTACGTTCAGCACAGCTACAACCGAGCTCTTCACAGCTCCACTGGCCATAGCCCTTTTCAGGTGGGTTTGGGATTCCAGCCACTATGCCCCATTGATGTGGCCATGCCACTTGCAGCTACTCACATGAATTCAGCTCATGTCCAGTCCGAAACAGATAAGGCCACCAGCTTCATTGAGCGCATCCAACATATTCGCCAGCAGGTCCATGACATTCTTGAGAAATCAAATGCCAAGTACAAGCAGCGACATGATCAACATCGGGTGCCACACAAGTTTCAGGTGGGCGACAAAGTCTGGTTGCATTTGCAAAAGGAACGCCTTACTGGAGCCTATCGGAAATTGAGACCACTCCGATATGGGCCTTACACCATTACTAAGGCTATGGGAGACAATGCATTTGAGCTCAGCATTCCCCCATTCCTTGGCCTGCACCCAGTATTCAATGTGGACCGCCTTCGGCCATACTTTCCACCATTGCTAGACACATCCGACATTGCAGAACATCTCAAACCCACAGAATTAAATCCAGATTGCATGGAACAAGCTGCAACTGATCGAATCATGGACACAGATAAAGAACACTCGCCAACAGAATATCCAACTGTATCGAGTTGTCAAAGCGGGCCAACTCCTTCAGCAGGGCAAGTGGCTCACCAGGGAACAAGTTCAGCAGAAGTTTCCTCATCTCATGGAGGAGCTCAACGCAATGGGGACCATTGCTTCCTAAGGGGGGAGGAATGATCCAGGTGGATATTGGTGGCCACCTGCCAAGTCCACCTGGACCCCCACCATTGTCTTTCTCAGCATTTTCAATTTCCTTAATTGTAGCACAACTTACTATTTTTAGCAGTTTTTCGGGTCCTGAACTTCCGGAGCCGTTTTGAGGCCCTAAACGACGTTTTTGGGGAATCCGGGGGCAACACGAGTCCATGGAATGGACTATGTTGCCTGTCCCAACAATGATAGTTCTCGGATAGATCTTTCTAATGAGCTATTGTACGCGTCAAACGGAGATCATATGCCAAAGTTACGACCCCGGGAAGTTGATGTACCAACTTACCCCCAAACGGGGCCCACAGTTTGGCGTTTCATCTCCTAGGGTTAGGTTTTGGAATGTTAAGGGTTTTTCCATTGTTTCTCAACAATAAATAGGCCTTCGAGCCTCATTGTAACACAGTTCAGAGGCATGTAGCCATCACATCTCTTCTCAGAGATAAGCTACCATCACCCTAGCTAGTTTATTTCCATTTCTGTTTGTAAGCATATTTCAGTATTTTCCATTAATGAAATGAAGTATTATTTCCGCTGCATCTTTGTGTATATGGTTATCTCTGTAATTTGTTGCGTTCCTGTTTAAATCCGGATCACTTATACTAACATCTTCTTCATCAACTTCAAAAATATCTAGAAAATTCTCAAAATTCTGCACATGTTCCAACGTTGACATTCTTAATTTCACCATCGAACCTCGGCAAGTATAGATCATAGTTTTTGGGGAAAGCATGGAGAACAGAAGTAAAACAAGAGGTTTATACCGATCTGGAAATTTACAAGGTGTATGGGTATGTACAACAGGTATATAATCGGTCTTGGTCTTTTGAGGTTCATCAATCTGAAGATGGTCGTCACAAAATTTAGAAGAAAGGTCTTGATCAAGCTCAAAGGTATGAAAATCTTTGGTATTCACAATCTTCAAAGGGAAAGAATCAACTACAGGCCAAGGATCCACTTCTCAAATACAATATACTTTGCAAAGCCTTCTTAACATTCTTGAGAAAAGAGAAGAAATAATTTATGACAAAGAATAAATTGTCTTGGATGAAATTCCAACTTGAATACCTGATCTGTCCATGTTGTCGTTTCATGTTTTTGCTGGTCGGGATCATCCTCTAGTGGAGTCTTTGGATCTGATCTCGAAACTGACTTAGAGTTGCCAAGTGAATGATTTCAGCCTTTCAAGTGTCTGATCGTTGTCCACCATCAACATCAGATCTGCACTTGATACATGTATTGGGGTAATTAACAAGTTAAATTTCACGGTTACAAGCTAGACCGAGATTGACTGAAGCATCATTTATCTACTTCCGCTAATGCAAAGCAAAAGCGTTTCGAAGGCTACCTGGCATAACTTTAGGCTCCGTCTGTAGCTTATAAAGCAAATGAAATCAACCAACAAACCATTTGTTCTTCCCCAGTATGGTCGCCAATATGTTAGCGCTTGAAATTTCACCTCAGGCTGAGAAAGGCAAACTCCAAGGCAACATCAAACCACTTAGCCTCGTAGCTAGCCCTACGGGGCAGGAGAGGGCTCTCTCCGGTATATCTCGGCAAAGATCTTCAAAGGGAGGAGATAACCAATAAAGAACACTGATTTTAGCTAGTAAACTAATAAAAAGGTTTGATTTTGGATTTTTAGGGTTTTGGTGGAAAATTGGGGAAAGGCAATTTTGGGTGCAGGGATTGGACATAGTTTTCGCAGGGGGTTCTTTGGGGCAAGGTAGGAGACTTATTGATGAATTTGAAAGATTTGGATGGATGAGAATGAATGGTGAGGAGCTAAGGAGAGCAAGCAATCACCTTGAATTCTCCTTAAACAGCTGAAAACATTGATATTAAGCAAACTTAAAGCAGAGCATAGCAACCATGATATTCTACCTTAACACTTCATTTTCCTAATTTGCAGAAGAAAAAGTAAGATGATGATTCACATAAAAAACTTACAAGTACAAAGAAACACACCATCAATACATGTAACCACAGAATCCCAAAAAGGACTGCAAAACCCTAGTCTTTCTTCCTTTGCCAAAATTGCAGAGATACAATGAGTAATACAATAGAAGCTTTCTCCCTCAAGAGTCCAACCTCTCCAACCTCTGAAAATGACTAAGAAAATACATAATATAGGCAAGATAATACCTTTACTTGCCTCTAGGTGTTGAGCTCATCCTTCTAGGAGCTGTTTCAACCAATTCTTAATTGAGCACTAAAATCTAGGCAGTCAAAACAACTTGCCTCTATAAGCTAGGAAACCAATTCATTCATTAAATGTTTGCTATTTCATGAATGAATCTTCTAGAATAGGTAAATAAGTGTCATGTCAACATGAAAATACATTAATTACATCAAAAGGGTGAAAAATCCCATCACAAGTCAAAACTGGTCCAAGCTGGCGAATTCCTGAGCTGTAGATGAAAAATTGGCAAACATTCCCAACACGTCGCGCCCTGATCCTGAACAGGTTGCGCGCCTTTGGAGCGCTTTTGAGGCACTTCCAGGTGTCCAAATCAGGCAAAAATGGGCTTGTCGGAAAGGTCTGGATGTCTACTTTCCAAACCAAGTGTAATTTCTGAATTTGGTGGCCATTTTCCCCTCCAAAATTGCAATCTCCCAAGACTGCTTCCTGTGTGTCAAAAAGGTGGCAGAAAGTCATTTTTTGCATGTTTTTTGACCTTCTTGAGGCTCAAAAC